>CM075676.1:3975000-5225000 GCA_037962975.1 Clitoria ternatea
CAATGATATTTTTTATAAATAAACATCATATCGCAGTAAATACAGTTCAACCACTTAAATTTTTTATTTAAAATTATTAATAAATTTAAAAGTTTTGTGTGTTTTATTCTTTATCTATATTTTAAAAAACACTATATCATTATATATGTTTCAACTTTGAAGTAGTGTTATCTTACCAGCTGAAGAAATTGACTGGGTAAATACGAGCCACGAAATATATAATTCATTAAATCATAAGTATCTTTTTCGAAGATAATTTTATCAGAGATTTAGTGATAGTTAAAATTTTCTATCCTCCTAATAAATATATTTACGAAATTAAATCTGAAGTTTTATTTTATAATTTTAGTTTATATTATCAAGATTAGTAACGAAGAAAGCAATGCTTCTAGCACATTACTCTAGCCATCGTGTCTGTGCCATGCTACTTTAATAACTTACT
The DNA here is from genome assembly GCA_037962975.1 of Clitoria ternatea. Lineage (NCBI taxonomy): Eukaryota > Viridiplantae > Streptophyta > Magnoliopsida > Fabales > Fabaceae > Clitoria > Clitoria ternatea. Next base: position 3,975,443 of record CM075676.1, read on the forward strand.
GAAATTGGATAATGAACTTATAAAAAACTTTCAAATACATAAAGATCATCACAAATTACTTTCAAATTTATTTCCATATTTTCTAATATAACATCAGGTAATTAGGTATCCGATGTCAAAATTACACATAATATAATATAAATATTACACTACCTACTTAATATATTATAATTTGTTTATACTTTATTACATTAATATATATTTTAAATTCCAAATCTAAAATAAATTAACATGTCAATTTTTCAACATAAGATACCAATTTTTCAAATATATCTATTTCCACACAAACATAAAATATATTTCAACTAGACTTGTAATATATTACGAAATCTCAACTACAGATGTAAAACATGAAACACATAAATTTAACACTAAATACCAAACAAATCGAGAATATATTTCAAAAAATATATTTAGTATGCATAAAAAATTATATTTTTACTTATAATATCAAAAAAATTATTTATATTAAAAGCGGGATATATGTTATACATGCGCTTGATTTTGACCGTAGATAACGATATACCAGGTCAATGCTACATTGTTACTTTCATCAGTTGTCTTATTTTTAACGTATATATTAAATTTATAATATATTTATGTCTGAAAATTTTGTCTTGTTTTTTGTTGTTTACTTGCATTGTCATGTTGCTATATATTGCTCCACGTGGACTTTGAACAAGCAAGAGAATGGATTGATCGTACTTTAGGGGGAAACTATTAAATTAATCCGATAAACTGAGGTTAGGTTGGATTAATTTTAATTTTCTTAATTAATTTGATAATTGGAGCTAGAAGATGGTCCCAAAAACTCGAATTATTAGATTTCCGGATTTTGCACTTTGTATATATGAAATTCTTTCAAATTAATAAAAGTAAAAGAAAGGGTAAGTTCATATTATCTAATAGTTATATATTGTAGTTATTTAAGAAATTTTATTCAAAATTAAAATAAAAGTAGGGATATACATTAGGGGATTTTTTTGTGTGTAAAAGATGAATTACATCCATTCTCAGAGGCTTGTTGAAATTATCTCTGTTTTCTATGACTCCACACACACTTTTCCTAATTATTCTCATTTACGTTTATTTCTTTTGATCTTATTTACTTCTTGTTAAAATTAGAGAATTAAATGAACGCTTACAAATTGTTTATTTAAAAATATTCACGTCCCCATAAGATTTAAATCTTCATTCCTTATCCGATAAGATTTAAGTTAAATATATTTATGGATCTCTTATTTTTTTTAAGTTTGTTATAAGTTGGTTTTTTGTGTGTTTTTAATTTTAAATTGGCCTCCTGTTTTTTTTTTTAAAAAAAAATTGGTCATTCCATTAATATGTTAATGACATTGTAAACGATGCACACATATCACAACTTGATTGATACATATATTACGAAACCCATAAAATAATTTAAAAGCTTTTGTTACTGGACTAGATTAACAAAAAGGAACAAATTGAAATGTATTAGCCTAAGATTTATATTTTCATTGACCAGTTAACTTTCATTAGGTTTTATGTACTTGTATTAGAGAGAAATGAAGAAGTGTGAAAAAAAAAATGATGACTAATGGGTGTGTCATTAAACTGCAAGAAATGTCCGTAACCGACTCACACCTAAATAACGACTAATTCATCTTTTATATGTATAAACATTATACTAGCGATGACGATGGAATCTCAACATTCATATTTGTTTTGATTTTTGATAAAATAAACCGACCCGATCCGATTTTAATATAAATAAAATAAATATTTAAGAATACAAGTATCTACTTCGAACACATTTAATTATAAAAATTAATTAATTTTAATGAATTGGTTTAGGTTGGAGTGTAAAAGTTGACCTTAGGACAATTTTTAATATGTGATTTCAGGTGTAAGTTTTACGCCGGTCCAATGAGGATCCGATATTATATCTTCTATTTCAGTGGGAAATAAAGGTCTCAGGGTAATTCCTCGTACTAAATCACTAGCCTTACGTATTGTGGGGCGAACGAGAGTGTCAAGTCAGTGAATATTGAAGGGAATATCTGAGCTTAAGCATAAGTTAGATAGAATGTTCTACCTTTGTTACGTTGATGCATGAGTATTTATACCTGAAGGTAGTGGAAGAGTCTTCTTGCTCTCTAAGTTTTCCGTACACTATATCCGTACTTTTATGATCCCTTGCAGAAACTAATCACTTTGTAGGTTACCTGTTCAATACGTTGATACTTAAGTCAACTTTGATCCTCCAGTATTGAGGGAATGACTCATACAGTGGTTAGTTCCGGAATGACTCATGCAATATTGGCATTACAGTGTTGTTACTAGGGATGTCAAAGCAGGTTATCCGCCCCACCCCACCTTGCCATCAGCCCGCAAAAATATAGGGCGGAGTGAGTTTGGCCCCTTATTAGAGACATGTTGAAATTTCTGACTCGCCCTGTTTTGATAGCGGGGCGGGTCGGGTTAGCCCATCAACTTTAAAAAAATTTTAAAAATTAAAACTATTTTTAGTATTTGAAAAAAAAGTTTTTAATAATAGGTTGATTAATGATTGGTCCACTTAAAAATATAAAATAACAGAAATTAATAAAAATAAATTGCTTATTATTTTTAATAAGAAAAATTTAATTAAATTAAAAAATAGTATACCACTAAAATAAACAATTTGAATATAATTATATTAATAATTCTAACTCTAACACTAACCAAAGTAATATGTTATGGAAAAACTAGAATTTTTTTATAAGATATTATTAATATTATATTATTATTTTTTAAAATAAAATATTATATAACCTGTCAGGTTAACCCGCCCCGCCCCGCAAAAACCCGTAAAAATACAGGGGGCAAAATTTGAACCCACCGTGAAACAAATTTAGTCAACTTGTCATGCCCTGTTTTAGGCGAGTTGGTAGGCCTGCCCGTCAGGCTCGACTCACTTTGAGATCCTTAGTTGTTACACTAAGTTGTACTGATCTGGATGACGAATTGTGGTCAAATTACCATATTGCTCATAAGCCATATCAGGAACGGATCATTTAATTATAATAATTATTAATAATAATTATTATATTTTTAAAAAATATTAGATAGCTCATAAGTTTATTATTATTATTATTATTTAGAACTATTTTTAAATATTATTTTAATTAGAATATATTAGATATTAGATATATATCGTATTTAATAATATATATTATTAAAATTAATAAAAATTAAAAAATATAGTAAGACATTTACCGAATCAATAGGGATACTACAAATGAGTTTAGAGTACATAATATAGGATTATTTTTTAAAAACTCACATCCAAACCCGGTTCTTGAAAACTGAGCTCCACCCCGTTGACTACTGTATAGTTTACAGGAAACAAAAAATATTACGTTTTACTCTGCGGATAACATTATCTATTTTGTCAAAATAAAAGAAAAAAAAACATTATCTATTTGAAATTTTGAATCTGGCGGTAGCGGCATGTACCAGCCACCACAACACGAGACACCAACTATTGGACAACTTATCTTTTGGGAGTAATTACACATATTTATCTTATTTTCTATGAATTAATAGTACATATTTATCAAATTTCTTCTTAACTTATAATTATAATATATATAGGGAATTTGTTAAATAAAATATGAGAAATGATGTGAATAAATTTTAATCATATTGTTCACAATAAAACTATAAAATACAGGAAACTTACAGAATTTACGGATTAAGATTTATTAGCTTTTTAATGTGTCACTTGAATTAATGAGAAGTTATATTTATACAATTAGTGAGATAAAGGGAAAAATAAAACACTAAAGTCTTGGATCTGACCCATCATCACATGATGTAACCATTTATGATTAATGTGTGATGAGGAGATTTGTTTTTCCTAAATTCTTATATAAAACAAGAGGACGAGGGACACTCGTTGACCCACTTTTACGGAGAACACGTTTAATTTGAATAAATGGTTAAAGTTATAATTAAGTAAAACAATGTGATTTTTATATATAATTAAATTAAAGACTGACGTTTCTTAAAAAAAGAGAAAGACAGCTCTCAAATTCTTGCCGAATATAATATGTCCCAGTATGCATACCTGTTGGGGTTATTTTAAAAATCCATCCAATTCCTACCCCTGAAAAAGAAATTTATTGAGAAACTATTTAATAGTGTGTAGATTGTTATGACAAAGATATTATTTAAATAAAATTTCGAATTTGAAAAATGATGAATGAAAAAACTGTGGGGTCAAATCTTTCTCTTGCATTGCAATACTTGACTTGGTAAAGATTATCTATGGAAACTAGGGAAAGTGTTCCTCCATTGAGGCTGCTTAGCATTTTGCACCAACCAATCAATTACTATCCTTAGTAACAACTTTGCACAGGAAAATTAAACAATGTAGGATCTAATCTATCTATACTTTTCAAGTGGAGAAAAATTTTAATTTGGTTCTTTTCATTTTTCTATTCATCCAAAAGTTTTTAAAAAAATATCATTTTTTACAATTTAAACAACTTAAAATATGTGCTGCTTATATATTTTCTCTTGCCCCTTCCTCTCTTAATTTGTTACATCCAAACATGTAGGTTTAACTATATTTAAGATGAAATGATACAATGAGGAATTTCAATCTCTAAACAATATTATTTACGTTATTGAAAAGAATATTAGAAAAAAATTATTTTTTAATAATACAAGTAATTTAACTAATTTTTATATATTAAATATGAATATGTTTAATATACATTTTGATTTTTAATAAAAGTAGACTAAAGCTTATTAATAAGTTTAAATGAGAGGGATTATAGTAAAAAAATATTTTTAAATAAAATTAATAACAGTAATTATTTTTTAAAAGGATGTTGAACAATATAACCATGCATTAATTAATCAGTATATGTTTTTAATAACAGTATTACTAGTATTTGCTATTATTTTATATCAGGGAACCCCTATTTACGTCATTATTTTTCAACATATTCTTCTAGATGACTTAAATTCTAAGTCTGACCAAAGCTTACACAGAGGATGATTAAAACCAAAACGGTGGGCATATGCAGGAATTCGGAAGCTTCTCATATTTAATAAGAATTAAAGAAATAATAATAAAAATTCTATTTTAATGATTATTTATTATTTAATTTTTTAATATATCTTTAACTAAATTTCTATTTTCAATTAAATTAATTTTATTGATCATAAGTTATTATAAATTGTGTATATTAATTAAACACATTTATATAACTCGATGAAAGCCTTTCTTATGAAGGAATATTAGGAAAAAAATAAATATATTTTGAATTTATAAATAACTAAAAAGTGAACATACTTAAAAATTATAAACAACTAAGAAAAAAATAAAGAGTACTTAGTGTCTATTTGATATACAATTTAAAAAATAAAGTAATAAAAATTAAAAAATTAATATTAATCTTTTGTATCATTTTAAATAATTTTTTATCATAGAATATTCTGGAATTGCACTTGCACCATCATCTTTATGAGAGATACACGTGTGTATAGATGTTATTGAATGCCAACACGTGGCTTAAGTAGTACACGTGTGGCGGTTTCATTAAAAATTTTACTTTCAACGTACAATCATTTCTAGTTGAATGATCTTGTCGGATAAGGTTATTTTATTTGAACCTTTATGAATATTATAGTTTCAAATAGTGATTAATTTTTTTAAAAGTTGAGCCCTATGAAATGTTATAAAATATCATTTTATTTTTATTAGTATGGGTTACTATTCTCATGATTGGATAGATAAGATTATTTTCTATATATTTTAAAGCATATTGCAATTTATATTTATTAAAATTTCAAGTGTAAAAAAATTTATAATTAATTACCCAGAATATATAAAAGATATAATTTTAATACAAACATTATACCTAGTTAATTAAATTAAATTAAAAAATTATATTCATTTGATAGAACAAGAAAAAAGTGTTTTGGACAATATATATCTGAAAGTTTAGTGATATATATTGTCTTGTCTTGAATATGATTTTTTTCTTTCCTTTAGAAAATGTTTTATTCGTTTAAAAAGGTGTCAGTCGTATTCGCCGACGCACCGATTCCGGTCCTTACGGCAAGTTTTGGACTATTTTCAAATAATAATAATAAAACTGATAGTAATATTATTATTAATTAAAGTAAAGTCTACTCAAGCTTGTTATTAAATTAAGGACAAACTTTTTTATCAAAGATTTTTTAAAACATAACATTTAAATTAGATTATTTAAATGAGAATAAAACATGTATTTGAACTAATTATTTCATTGATATTTTTTATTAATTTGAATGGTCTAAAATAACATATTTTTATAGTAAAATTTTTAAAAATGTACAAAATTATTTAAAATAATTAGATTTATATATTCGAATTAATTAATAATTGTTAAGGGATGAAACAAGAATATAGAAAACAATTAAAGCGGAGTATATTCACTCGTAATCATAATCTATAAAATTTGTTTTTAGATTATATTTAATCTAAATTATTATAATTTAGAATTATAGTACTTTTAAAATGTACGTGGAAGGCTCTGTTTGAGATTATTTAGGATGGCTGTGACTTTTTAATTTTTTTAAAAGTGAATTTGAAAATAAAATTTGTTTGATAAAAATAGTGTTAAATTGAGTTTTTACTCTTTTTAAAATGATGGTTGTAACACCCTCTGTTACACCTTAATAAATTCTAGAAAAATTCGTAATTTTTTTTTTTAGATATGATTGATTAAAAAGAAACTATCGGAATAAATTATATACATTATTTCTGAAATACCTCCTAAATATTATTAAAACTTTATAAAGTAATTTTACATTCATCCAACGGAAATAAATATTAAACATTATAAGAAAGAGAGGAAACTCCATGGCCCAGAAGCAGTTACTTATTAACATTATTTATTCATTGGACCACGGTATTCATACCGAGTTCCCTTTCTAGAACGTGTTATAGTTACTGTTGATATTCTTCGATCCTTCCCTCTGAACCATCAATTTAGAATATATAAAACAAAAACACGGAGAAAGGAGTGAGAAACAGAATATAATATTTCTGAATAAGACATAAGCAACAAAGGGTTTTCACAACCAATACATAATAATATCAATCACAATCACATACACAATCAATTGTGAATGCATGAATGTTATGTAATATCTTCATCATAACTTACCTATATATGTGGGCCCTTAAATTTTAATTTGCACTGGGCCAACCAGGAGTTTACACTGTTCCATAAGTCCGGATAATAATAATATGAACAGCTCAACTGGCATGGAAACACTTAGAGACTAGTCAGATTGAGAAAGTTTTTATTGTGAAAGTACCCGACACTAGGGAGCTACCCCAGGTCCCCTGAAGCACCCTTTCACACCCTCTCATCCCAAGGCTCGTAATTAAGCCTCCTCTAATGTATCCTCGGTTTCTATAATCCGTCCCCAGACAATATCATTTTATTTCACTTTAATGATTCATGATGCATGAACTACTCGCGTATTGAGTTGGTTAAGGCTTTTAGAAACTCAATTATTAAATCCCTTAAAGGTTTACAATATCATTTCAATAAACTGTACATTTTCTCGATTCTCTGAATTTCTGTCCCACAGAAATAAATTTGGTACAGTTTTTGAATCTCACAGAAATTTGAGTTTCTAAGCCTTAAATATCTAAAAACTTTCTCATATAAAACTTTACATAATCTTTCTCAAATTAAATCTTAACAAAGTCAAATTTAGAAATCTCAATTATTTTCAAATATCTTTAGTTATTAAGTTGGAAAAATAAACTAATTTTCTTTTGAAAAATTTTAATTAAAGATATAAATTAATTTTCATAAAATGTCTACTGTCTAAGATAAATACTAATGTTTTATAAAAATAATTTCTAAAAAGAAATAAAAGAAAAATAATAAAAATTTAAAGAATAAGGTAAGAAATTCTTACTGAGTATTAGCTTTTTGTCATGCTCGCTATATGCTCAAACTCCACATTACAATATCAACAATCAGATATAATCAATCACAGTTAAACATCATCAATTACAAATATAATCAATCATAATCAAATCAATTAAATTAAATATCATTAATACATATCATAATTTAATGATTATTAATATAGTTAATTTAAGTCCTTTTGGTCAATTCCTCGCATAGGTATATGTAAGTCCATATAATCCAGTCCTTGCATAGGTATTGTTCGGTCCATATGGGTCATAATGGTCCAAGTCCTTGCATAGGTATAGTCCAGTCCATATAGGTCATAATGGTCCAAGTCATTGCATAGGTATGTTAGAGTTAGTTAAACCGGATATTTAATTAAAAATTTATTAAAAATTTTAAGTTAAAAAGTTAATATTTTAAAATAATAATATTATTAAATTTAAAAGGAGTAGGGGACTCCTCCCATTATTCTTATGTCTTTTCGTATTATACTTCTTATCTCACTCCCCCTTACCTTGAATTGTTACCCAAAATGGATTTGCTTTGCGCCTCCGATTTCTAAAAATATTAATATCAATCTTATTTCAGTATAAGCATAAGACGAAGATTAAGATTACTACTTAAAACAGAAATGGTAAATTCTGAATAGTAAATAGTGAATAGTGAATAGTGAATAGTAATAGTAAATAGTAAAACGTGAATAGTAACAGTAAACTGTAAATCGTGAATAGTAACGATAAATAGTAAATCGTGAATAGTAACGGTAAATAGTAACAGTAAATAGTAATTTACTATTTGAATAGTAATTTACTATTGAAATAGTAATTTACTGTTGAAATAGTATTTTACTATGCAGAATAGTAACTTAAAATAATATTATTTCTAGTATAATAACAGATTTCTAAAAACGATATAAAAATAACCCTAAAAAATATAAAAAAGAAGTATTCTTACCTTAGGATTTTGACAGAACCTTCTCTCCAAAAACTTTTCTTCTCTCTCTCACTTCCACCACTATCTCACTAGCACTACTGTATTGAGAAAACTTAATCTGAAATTATGAATTCTAAAGAAGAAATCCTTCGGTATTTATAGGAAAAAAATTTACTATGCATTCTATTATTTTAATATAAAAGTACTATGCATTTTTGAATTTTTTATTCCAGGTTACTATGCATTTTTTGAAAATTTCGTACATGCACAGTGTTTTGCATAGTAACTATCGGCAGAATTATTAAGCCAAATAGTAACCTTTCACTCGGTATATTTTAAATATTCAAAATGAGTTCTTTTTGAAATTTAGCGATATTATATCAGTCCTCACTAATTTTATAATAAGTAATATAAAGTTGAAATTTTAAAAATCTAAAATTTTCTGTTAATAAAAATTTATTGATACGTTTCAAATTTTTTAACGATTGGAAAAAATCAAGATTTTTCTCAAACTGATAATTTTTAGATAAGTCTACTTGAAACGGATTTTAGAAAATTTTCTTATAATTTAAATTCACTTTCTTATAAATATTTTTAATTTAAGTCACTTATATGAATTTAAAATTATTTAAAAAATATTATTTTAAAAAAATTCCAAAATTCCAAAAAATTCCAAAAAATATAAATAATACGTAGATTAAAAAGTTCTAAAGAACCATAATTTAATTCCTTCAAAATTTTAATATAAAAATAAAAATAGGGGTGTTACAATGGTCATATTTAAAAATAAGAAAAATTTAGTTTCTTTATTTTTTTTATTTCTTATAAACCTTCAACTCAAAACCTTAAACCACACCACTAACGCCATTTTCATTGTCCTATCACTACCATCACGACACCACTATAACATCCTTATTTTTAAAATTAAATTTCAAAAATTCAAATAAATTTTTCACAAACAATTTAAACTTCAAAACAGGATTTGGATTAAATAATAACACAATCATTTTTACATCAACCGACCGGCCCATTTAAGTATACAAATAAATATAATAACTCGGTATGCACAGGAGTCGGCCAAGACTTCTACAAAATAACTATGTGCACTATGCACCATACATATAAATACATAATGCTCCGAGCGGTTGAGTGACTTCATATACCATCGCTGTGTCCTATATCCACTGTAAAAATAACAACAATAGGAGGTGGGCATAAACATGTCAAATGATAGTTATTGAATCGGATTAAATGTCCAATTCATAACTACATATAAACCATAACCATATCACACAATCTCATCATATATCATTCATTCTCATATCATCAAATGATAATATCATCATGTTATTCTCAATAACATAAATCAATGCATTCACATGCTCAATCAAATGGATCCATTATTAAGTCTTTTAATTTGTGTTGCAATACTGGCTCCCAGCCATAACTCAACTCTCAGCTAATCCGGCCGTTTTACTGGTACCAAACCGTTTGCCCTCTCACGTGACACAATCACTCCCAGCGACAACGGTAGTGTCACGGGCTAAACCCCGAGCCCCGCTCAAGAGGTTTGCCTTGAGTCCCACCCAAGGTCTTTTGTGGAATCCTCAAAACCACAATAATATTTCATATTTGTTCAGTACACAAGCATCCTATGCTTATCAAATGCATCCCATGCATTCATACATCATGAAAACTTTATGAATAACATTCATAACATCATCAATCACATATCAACATCATATTTCCTACTGCATCTCATGCATAGGAATAATCATAAATTCACACATACAATTCATTTTTCATACCAAATTCAATATCTCAACATCAATATCACATGAACGGAAATATCACAATCATCACAAATATGTCACACATAACATATATATATATATATTCAAGATTTATCATTAAATACAACAATATTATCCTGAATCCGTTCATAAACTATACATTTAAAATGTAACGCTCCCCCTACCTGGAATAAAGACTTCCAACAGCTCTTCAGGCTATTGCCAATTATAGCTCACAATTTTCGACTGGAATTTTCAGCTCTGAACCAGTCCAAAGCTTCTTCGTGAAAGAGAAGAAGTGAAGATTGATTTCTTCTTTGTTTGATAATTTCCAGTCAAGATTGGAAAGAAAAGGATAGAAGTGATGTTTTACACTTTCAAAGTTCCAAACTGATTCAACAGTAGAAGCTAATATATATATATATATATATATATATATATATCGTTCATGCAAAAGAGACGTGAACGAAATGAAGAAGTCTGCTACACGTATCTTTAAATGATAAGGAAGAAACAAGATATTTAAAGAAAAGAGGATAGGACAAAATAGGAAGGGTCCCATGCTTAGAAAAGACAAAAAGAGAATCTGCTAGAATTTAGAAGAATAGAGTGACGTGGAAGAGCATTAATGACTGAAGTAATTATCAGGTCTGACTCGGTTTCGATATCTTGGGCATATCCTTCTCTCCGAGAAAGATGTTAGGAAATCCCTAACCATGAGCAGCGGAAAAATTAAAGGGATTCCATAGGATTTGCAAGGTTCCGTGTTTCAAAGCACAAAAACCAATTTCGAAATTATTTAGGTTACCTCTTGAAGAACTCCGAAGCAGTCGTAGCCTCGTCCTTTAGGAGTCCACACGAGCACTCCCACCAGAATCGCAACACTTGCCAACTGCTAGGTTGACGGCGTGTAGCTCTTGCAACTTTTTGCGAATTTTGTGTCTCACTTGAGTGAACGGCCTATAAGCATCTTATGCTCTATTTATAGGCTTAGGTTTGACCTAATTTGTTCTCTCTAAAAGTGGGCTCCTTACTCATTCCAAATGAGTTAGGCCCAATAGCTTTATTTTAGTCCAACTAAAATAAGACAACATTTTCTGATGGGCTTACTCTATGTGTGTGACCCTATAGGTAAAATACCCGGTCATATTAATAATAAACTATTTTATTATTAATATAAAATAAGAGCGGCATCTAGCAATGCATCATTATGTCCGAATATTATTAACATAACCTATAAGTGATAATTATTTAATACGTTTATTCCTTTTGTCACGATATCCTAATTGGGCCCAAGGCATGGTCGCGTCATCCTTGTACGGCCCAATTTATTTTACTTGATACCGGAGTAGACTGGATCCGAATAAATATCTAATATTTATTCTTTCTAGCATGGCCATGCGTTTTCTTAGTCTTACTCCATCAAGTGGCCTATGGATATCACTCCTGTCACATAGGAGAGACAAATCCCATCTACATCACTCACATCCCTCTGCATAATTTGTTCATTGCCTAATCACAACTTTTATAGTCCTCTTGTTACAGAAGACGTTTAATTGTATTAAAACAATAAACTCCTCATGTAGGAATCGTAGTGACTTCAGGTCGAAGGACTACATATACCATTATCACATTGAGAATCGTTTATGACAATCATGTAACGATCCATGCAACGTTCTCATGGTGGGTCTGTCCAGTACATCATTACTCTTAATGTGTACCCGTGTGAAGACTCGATATCATCTATATCTATGATCTGTGAGATCAGGTCATCAGTACACTCACACACTAGTCTCAGTGTATTTACATGTCCCCATGTAAATACTTAACTAGGGACATTTTAGGAATAATTTTTATATGACCTATTACTCCAAGGATAAATATGTTTAAAACAACTTTAAACTGAAATATTTATTCAATTGATAAGTAGAAAAATGATACAAATGAAAAAGCATAAAGGCTCATAGTGCATACACCAACAAAAGATTCATCATAGCCTATTTCCGTTCAGAATTACTTCACTCGGAGGAAATTCACTCAGAAAGGTTTCCACATGAAACACTCAGCTTTCCTTCCTCGGAAATGACCCACTCAGAAATATCTCACCCGGAAATACCTCATTCAGACATATCTCTGCCTGAGTCAAGGCCTTCACTTGCGTCACTCGGAAGTCTTACAACCGAAAAGATCACTCGGAATCGAAGTTCAGTCCTCTCTCGGAAATCTTTCCACTCGAAAGGATCACTCGGGGTCGAAGACAATCTCGAAGACGAACCCGAGCACAAACTTTTAGCAACTCTGAATATGGACCCGAGCATGAATTAAATGAATTCACTACTCGGATATTTACTTCCCTCGGGAACCATTCACTCAGAAACATACTCATTCGGAGTTGAAGTCTTTCTCTGTCCAGAAGTACTCTCCCTGGAAAAGACTCACTCGGTATGTCCCAATCTGTGCCACACCACACGGAAATCAGAAACTTAGTAGGTTAGTTGTATTAATTATAAAAACTTAGTAGTAGTAATTTTGATGACTATTTATTGTTTCCATTTAATGAAATAAATTATATTAATTATAAAAACTTTGCTTTAAAAAGGTGAAATCTAATTTTTATTTCTAATATTTCTTAAAAATATTTAAAAATAGTTAAAATTTAAATAAAAAATAGCATGTATAATTCTCTTAAAAAAACGGGTTGGCCTGCAGGCCACATAGAATACGGGCTGGGCCAATGTTTTTGGCCTGTTTTCCTATTCTGACCTGGCCTATATTTGAACGGGCCTATGTAGGCCTTGGCCCGACCCGACCCGTTTTGCCACCCCTAATTGTCACTACCACCACCATAAGCATCATCGTCATTATAACACCAAACCTTAAACTATCGCCACCACCACCAACATTGCCACCACAACCACCTTCACCACCACTCCACGATTATCATTGCCACCCTCGTCGCTAACATTAACCTAAACCTTAAACTGTCACCACTATTGTTGTCGTCACCACCATTATCACCTTTGTTATTATTGTCACCATTGCACCATTGTCATCGTTACCTAGGGGTGGGAGTAGGTTAGGCTGCTAGAGAGAGGCTTAGGCCTAGCCCACATCAGAGCGAGACCAATTTGTCAAATGAACTAGGTTTAGGTTTTTTTGAAAGCCTATTAGTTGAGCGTGCCAGACTTTAGGTTGTTAAAAAAGCCTTTTAAACTTAACAAAGCTACCTATTTACATAAATATATATGATAGCATAATGAAGTATTATTGCAATTATTATAATATAAAAATATATAATATTTTGATATTTTATATTTATTTATCTATTGAAATATTTAAACTTGTTGCTATATATACAAAAAATTATGTCTATTAATATATTTAGATGTATGTTTATAGATTTATTTAATAAGTATTATTTCAAATAGACTTTCAAATAAGCCTTCAAATCAAGTCAGATTTTAAAAAAGAAAGACCAGGCTCCATTAGGTCTATGATAGGTAATAGGTTAGATTTAAATCTTTGATATTATAAAGCAAACAAAGCCAAGCCTAATATAGTCTAATTATACCCAACCTATTTCTACCCTAGCCATCGCTACTACTACCAATAACATTATTGTTGTTGTTCAAATGTAATATAGTTGAGATTATATAAAAATTTTGTAACAACTTTTTAAAATTTAAAATTGCAAAAACTAAAACAAGAAACTAAAAATTAAAAATAAGTTTTAGTTTTTTAAAAATTTAAAATTTAAAATCACCTTAAACATAATCTTACATAATCAATTTGAATTTTTAGATTCAAACATAAAGTTTTACTATTTTATAGAGAAAGAAAACATACACGTAAAAGATAAACTCTTTCAAACGTTTCAAAAGTCATTAAATTAATTATGTTGATTGAATGATGTGAGACTGATTCTTTCATATTTCAAGCCACTAATAGTTTATATTTAACTTATTTTAGCCTTCCTTATAAATAAACACATATACATATATGGTGTACTGCATAAGTTACTTTCTTTTAGCTTTTAAAAACAAGTTATTGGACAGGTGACTGCAAAACATGTATTTTTATTTTGAAAAATAAGAATCTTGTTCCAATTTGTTACATGAACCCAAACTTATTCATTATACCGTTAGGTGAGGTTGCTTTCTGTTTAATTATGAGCGTCCAGAAATGGAAAATTGTTATTTTAATTTGGAGAATATACGGTTCTCCCATCAGCAAAGCAAAAGTGCATAAATTACAAAATGAAAATGTTGAAAAGTGCATCTTCATATGATTATTATCCACCATTAGTTGATACGGAATTGATTCTAACCTATTCGATTGTGAAGTTCATAGATACATATATTTAAGAATGTTTCCGGCGATAAACAATTGGTTGGATGTAGACGTGGAAGTTTCCCTAATTATTGAGAAAACATAGTTTCGTATCCTCTAATATAAAAGAAGTGCCAAACAACCAGCTGAAAAAGTGAAGCACAACAACAAATGAATATTAAAAATTAAAAGATTAATTATGGCATAGAAAAACACAAGAGTGGTAGCCATTAAAGAGGAATTTGATGCCATGTATATGCTCTCTCTTTCGGGTGCATGTTTATTGTTTATTGTTTATTGTTTATGTTCCCACACATTTCTTAACAAGCAGTGTTCAAATTCAACCACTTGTGAATGAATGATTCAACTGTATTTGAATTGAGGTTGGATCCATTCTAATTAAATATATATTTTTAATGTTACATGATATATTTGAGCAAATTAAGGTTAAAAAGTTATAAATTGATACAAAGAGATTATAATACATGTTTGATGGATAGAAAATTATAAAAGTAATTAAAGATAATATTATATAATTTTATATATGGAGTTTTATTTATTAATTATAAAATATTTAGATTAGAAAATTTAGAAAAACAGATTTTTTTTTCTGAATCAAAACTGATTTTACTAGATTTTGTTCAATTTTTTTTACTGATTTTGTACTCTGCCAACTTTTTGCGTTATCCAATTTTTTTCACCCGTTGCATATTTAGTTTTTAGTTGGAATTTTTTAAATTTATTATTATGTAACATCCTGGATTTAATTATTGAGTTAATTTTATTAATCAAATAATTAAATTAGGAGTGTTCAATTTAATTAAGGAAATTATGTTAATTTTTGAAATTAATCTGGGTATGTTTCGGGTAACTGGAAATTACTCGGTTGGTTTCAGAAATTAACCAAATATGTAAAATGACCTCTATGCCCCTAATTTCTTTAGTTTTGCATTTCACTCTCAATTCCCTCACTTTCACTCTCGCGTTTTGCATGTTGAAAGAAAAAGGAACATTGAGCCATTGCACTACCACCACCCACGACAACCCATCTTCTTCCTCCACCATTCCTTTTCGATTTTCACCATTTGAAGCAAGGATTGGGCTCTCCTTCTCCATCCATTTCACGGGCGACTTTGGGAGAGGTTGAAGCTTCTTCCATTTTTCCATTGCCAAGGTAAAACCATGGAACCCAAATTTAGTTTTGGTCACTTTTTCTACTCCACTTCTAAATTCCTCCGATTTTGTGGATTTTTAGTCGATTGGAACCCATTCGTGCGTGTGGACAATGTTGGGACTGTTGGGGTTTTGTAAATTTTCAGTTTCAATAAAGTTACTAGGACCCATTGCTTTGATTAGTTTTTTTTATGAATTCAGGCTCTAATCCTTTAATTTCCTTGAAAAATGAGTATTGGAACTCATCAGTGAAACTTGGCAAAGTCGTAATCCTCCGAGCTAGCGCCGTTTAATTAAATTGTTAACTATCATTATGTATCGAGGTGTCGTTAGAATGGGAATTAGATTGAATTGCATAACTTTAGTGATCAGTGGATTTATTAAAAAAACTATTGGTGTTATGTAAATATAGGATTGACATTATAAAGGAATCAGAAATTAACTTGAAAACGATTGGATAACATTTTGAACTTCAGAATCGAGGATTCTAGCTATGAAGAGTATTATATATCTTAAATGCACGAGTTAGTAATGTATTAAGGGATGACTCGATGTGTGACTGAATTGATACACTTGATTGTATGCTAATGGCATGTGTGGATTGTGTGACTGTCCCCGATTTTATTGATTTTGTATGAGATACTCGATGATATGATGTGATGATGATTTGGTTGTGAATCCGTTCTTATGTGTGATTGATAATTAAGATGTATTGATGTTGATAAATGAATTGGTTTGCTTGCTATGCATTAGTCGAACTGAGGAAATTGTGGTATATCATATAACGATATTATTGACAAGTTAAGGTAGCTTAATTGATGATAAGAATGAAATACGATTGATGTTTATGTATAACATCTACATATGAGGGCTTACAAGACTGTAGAAAGCTTGTAATGCTGACCCAGATGGAAGAACTGCCATTAGGTAGGCACAAACCCTATGGTGGTCTCTTTGAATTCCACATATGCCTTTGAGTAGGACTTATGGCTAGCCCATAACACTATCGTTGTCGCTGAAAGTGATTGTATTACATGAGTGGGTAAGCGGTTTGGTACTTGTAAAACATTCGAATCAGCTGAGAGCTGAAACATATTGTTGTATATTGATATCCCATCACTAAAGACAGATCCACATGCATTGTATAGTTGCGAGGCAGCCATTGTGACGCCAATAAGCTTTGAGACAACCATTGATAGGCACTGGAAGCTGCGGGACAACCATTATGATTATAAGAAGCTGTGAGACAATTATTGAGAATGATTAATATTACATAATGATATTGTGATGGCATGGATGTGTCTTCATGTGTTAGATTAAATGCAAAAATAATATGATAAACTAGATTGATTAAATGTGATGTGGGATGTCAAACCTAGTTTTGTATTTGTTATTTAAAGTATATATTGACCCGGTCTCGATACAGGCCTATGGATAGAAAGGTCATTTGACCTAAGTCGTCACGCAAGACCAACATCGCTGAAAACATTGAAGCTTAACACTGGTTGTCCACACCGTGTATGAGATTCATGACATGATCCTAATGTGAGTTATTCTCTCAACACTGGGTAGTCAAAGTTTATACAATTGCGTGTTGAGGAAATAACCTGTAAAATGACTAATGGAAAGGTACAATTAGTCGGTAGGGTCACTATTGCGTGTCAGCCTTTCTGCAGTGATTAGAATCACACTGTCACCTTGTACAGTAAGCCCACCTACTAGAAAAGAATCTTTCATTACCCTAGGTATAAATACTCATATAACAACAATGAAAGGTAGAATATTCTCACTTGAACATACGCTTAAGCTCTGATGTTCTCTTTGAATATTCATTGACTTGAGCGTCAGAGTGTTCTTGCATGTGACACCCCTTTTCGCCTCACAACGCATTAGGCTAGTGCTTTTGGTACGAGGAAAGACTCCAAGACCTTTATTTCTCCATTGGAATATATGGTATAATACTGGATCCTCACTGGACCTTTATTTCTCCTCCATCACCAATGTTACCACCACCATTATTTTTGTCACAAATGTTGTCACTATCGCATGATGACAATGACCTTTATCATTACAATCATTGCCATTACAAGCATCCCCTTCAGCATCACCACCGTCACGACCACCATATCGTCATCATCGTCACCACTATCTCTATTGCCACGACTACTACCACCGTCATCGTTTTTGCCGCCACTATCACGACCACCTCTCACCACTGTCATCGCCACCACGACCATCATTGTTTAGGCCACTGTAGCCGCCATCATCATTATAGAAGATTGATTATTATTATTATTATTAACATTATATATTATTTTTGTTAAAGTATTTTTTATTATAATTATGAAAGTTTTACGACAAACTTTTAAATTTTAAAACCTTATAAACTAAAACATGAAACTAAAAACCACAAACAGGTTTTGATTTTTAAAAATTTTAAAACTAAAAACTAAAAATCACACTTACTAAGCCTAAGATTTTAATGTTGGTAGGTCAACATAATCCTTTTTCTGGCGAGGCAAGTCATGGCAGGGAGGACCAACCCATTTTTCTACCCCTGCCAACCAATGAGTAAGTTTGGAAGATATTATGAAAATAATTTATAATTCTGAATTTTTTCTTAAAAATTAAACATATATGAGGGGAATAACCACAACTCACAACATGATCAATGACCCTCAAAACTTCTTAGAGGTTTTAATAAATTTTTCGGTGTAATTTATTAGAATATATTATTTTTAATTTATTTCAATAACTTTTCTGATCGAATTTCTAGTAAAAATTATCGTAACATAATTTATTGTATACACATGGGTTCTAAATTTTTTTCAATTGTTTTATTTGTTTGTACCACATATAGTGGGCCCTGAAACATACTTGCCTAGCCAACCCAATGTTTGCAGCCGGGCCACAGTAACAATATAACGGTCCAATAACACTTAATAGTAGAAACTATTAAGTAACCTCCACATCATTGCTAATCTAAACTGAACCAATCATTATTTTAGACAGAACACCCCAGTTAGTCCCTGACTCCAACACAGTCGGACACTTAGGTCCTTCAATTAGTCGGTTAGTCTCTTAAGTCCTCCACGTCCGTGATCGTCAGGCGCTTAGATCCCTGTCGTTAAACCTTCGTTAAATTTAAGTGACGTGTATCGTTAAATGCCAACAAGGAGTGCCAGGTGTGCATGACTTTTAACACCGGATTTTGAGGGGTGTTAAATGCATAGGTGTTAAAAGTTAAGATTATTAACACCGGTCGTTCTATTCGTTTATCCGGTGTTAATTATAATTTTTAACACCTATTTCTGTATTTAACCGGTGTTAAAAGTCGTTGGCCAGTTACAACAGCTACCTTCAGTTTCTTCCCCTAATATCCATTCCTCTTTTTTTTCACACAGTTTCTGCTCTACTAAAAAGCTTCTACTTACTTTTATAAACACCAACTTGTAATATGCACAATTGCATTGCTATAAATGAAAATGTAGATTAACACGCACTTCCTAATGATTCTAATATGAATAGAAAATTTTACTCAAAGAAAGAAATAACAAATTCCTTGGGAGTGGTTTAAAAGTCATTTAATTATTGTAACATGAAATCAAACATGGCCAGAGTCTCAAATAATGTTCAGACTTTAGATGCATGATATAGTGATCTAATGGAGAAGTGTTTCAGTCGTAACATTTCTAGATTGCTGCTGGTAGAATCATAAAATACCCATGCATTAGTATTAAGCAATAGTTAGAGGCAAAATGATATTGAATTAGAAATTTACAACAGAGAAGCGGAATAAATATCAGAAAACAATGTACAGAAGCATACTTAGATGCTTACTCATAGCTAAAGAATTTCACTGCTGAATTATGGATAATTCGTGCACAATTAGTTCTGTTTCCTTTAAACATTCCTATAAAACCCTCAGTTTTCCATATATATTTTAAGCCTTGAATAGTTTCGCTGCATTTTATATGATGACGATTTTGAACCTGCATTTTCAAAAAGAAATTTGTATTATTCACTAAAAACCAGAGTATATACTGAACAAATATCCGCACTTGCTCTGGTGCTTCGTAAAACCAGAGTTCCCGATGAACAAATATCCAACAAAATTTAGATAAGGTAAGAAATAACATGTAGAACATATTGAAATTCTAATTTCAACATCATTGAACTAACACAAATCAAACGTCCATATATAGTCATAATACAAGTATAACCACAATCCTAGACTCCTCAAAATCACCAAACCTGTTAATCCCTTAGAGCAATGTCATTACAGAGTATGGTGCATAATATTGTATCAGGGAAAGAAAATTCAATTAAATTTACTTGCCCTTGCTATTATGATTATTATTTCACAACATAAAACAAGGGAGGAAAAGAATTTCAGGGATCGGGGTTCTTTTACCTCAGACGGAACGGAGGTGATTCTCACACCTAAACAGGCCGCCGTTCACGCAGACGGAGAAGGGGGTCGTTGAATGCGACAGAACGGAGAAGAACACCATTGCAGAAGGATCCACTATGGTACAAAGCATGCTATGTTCATATATTTACTTAAAAAAAACACTACCAGAAACTTCTTGAAAGTTTTCTTCTCTGAACAAAGAAGCAAATGCCACACAATAAAGCACAAACAATCACCCCACCATCTGAAAGTATGAAACTACACAAAAAGTATCCAGCATACATTCAATGCAAGACAGATGAATCAACAGAAAGTAAAGAAATGCAAGATCCAATTCAACACTGAAAAGTGATTGTCCACAGAATGGATGATCCAAGCAACAACATTCAGTACTCAAGTATTGATTTTTCACACAACAAAACATTCACCACAAAATGAAACACAAACAAAAGTCAGCCAGCACAACATTTTCGCAATAAATCGAATCAAAATTGCAAAGCAGCCAAGTAATGAGGCCCAACTAGTTCCTTCTTCTCTTCGTATAATTTTTCACTTTCACTCGAACCAAATAATCTCATCACTATAATATCCCCTAAAAAAACATTAGAAACAAACAGGAAGGCCAGGTAAGAACAAAAACTCACCCATTGGCATCAACAATTTCTCTAGAGATCTTCATCTTCTTGGTGGTCCCTTTGTATATCTCCTCAAGAGTACATGGCAACCTGTTCTCAATTGGAGGAGCCTTGCGAGGAGCACCTTGACTCATATGTACTCCTCCTCCGCCTCCTCCTCTTGCGTCCTCGAAAGACCTAAAAATGTCATCACCAAACATCCCATTAGAGAACCTGGACCTCATGCCAGCACCACCACCCCCTCTTCCACTACCCCCAAACGGTTCCGAGAAGCCAAAAAATTCAGCAAAAATGTCATCAGGACTTCGGGTGTTGAACCGAAACGACGTCGGAATGTCACCGGTGGAATAGAAAGTGGTTCCTCCACCAGCAGAAGAAGTATCAGGAGGTGGCACTTGACCCTTCAAACCCTCTTCCCCATACTGATCATAGATTGCTCTCTTCTGAGGATCACTCAGCACCTACCACCCACCAAAAAAAAATTAATTTTATAATAGATAAAATAAAAAAAAGGTGAAAATTTGATATACCCTTTTCGAGAAACTCACATCATAGGCTTCAGAAATTTCTTTGAATTTGGATTCAGCTTCCTTTTTATTGTTGGGATTTTTGTCAGGATGCCATTTCATGGCGAGCTTTCTGTAAGCTTTCTTCAAGTCGTCATCTTTGGCATTCTTATCGACTTGCAGGATCTTGTAATAGTCGACACCCATTTTTGGTGTTGGTGTCTCTTTTCTCTTTCGCTTCTTCTTTGATTCAGTGTTTATGGGGTTGGCATGGCGGTCTCTGCTGCCTTGGCAAGATGCTTTGAGGGCTTCAGAATGTTGTCGAATGTTCCAGAATACCGAACTGGTTGCTCGCTGTTCAATTTTCAGGAACGAAGAAGAGAGGGACGACCCAAACATGCTCGAAGAAGATGAGAAGAAGAAAGAGAACGATGAAAATGAAAATATTTAGGGTTCCATCAAAACGGCGTCGCATTATTTTTACATGTGTGACATGGCTTTTGGGGACCAAAACGACGTAGTTTTGATGGAAATGTGGCATCCCTGTTGGAATTTAATGAGCCACATCAGCTGACTCTGACAGAAGTTAACGAAGGTTTAACGACAGGGATCTAAGCGCCTGACGATCACGGACGTGGAGGACTTAAGAGACTAACCTACTAATTGAAGGACCTAAGTGTCCGACTGTGTTGGAGTTAGGGACTAACTGGGGTGTTCTGTCATTATTTTATTTACTTTTTGTTTCTGTATAAAGAAAAATAATATTATATATATGAAGAATCCAATTATACTATCTTAATTACGTACTAAAATTTCTAAAACTTTATTTATTTATTGCACTATATTAACTCTATTTGTTTAAAATACCTTCTTTTCATCATAGCATTATTGAAAAAAAATGTAATTATTAATATTTTAAAATTCTATGTGAACAACTAAATAGAAATAAGATTTATTTTTTCTTATTGGACAATTAAATAAGAACATATAAAGTATCATTTACAAATTCATTGTATTAAGATATTAGATTTATTTTTAAATATTTATCATTTTAAGACAAAATTAAATGTTTATTTTTTAATTATATTTTTATCTTTTAAGATTTTAAGACAAAATTAAATGTTTATTTTTTAATTATATTCTTATCTTTTGTTTAAAACAAGAGAGTATATCAATCAATTGTGACTCAGTTGACAATACAGGCTGAGATTGTACGAAGAACCCTAAGTTTAATCTCCACTAAATACACTTATTGAGAAAGACAATAAGTTTTAACCATAATTAAATCTCGAACATGATTGCCTTTCAAAAAGAATACATGTAGTTTAAAAAATATACTAATTAAGGGGAAGAAGAAATTGTATTTAGTATAGAAATAGGAAAGATTCATCAGAAATGTAAAAATTTTGAAAGAAAAATAAAAAAATAGAGGGAATAAATACTTTATTAAATTAATTTGATTAGCAAGAGCATCACTTTTTTGTTAGGAGCTAATTGAAGTAGAAAAAAAGGCGGAGATGCTGATTGTTTTGTCCTTTAATTTGCTTTGTGAGACTATTGTTATTGAATCAGATTCTCTTGAAACTGTTGCTCTTTAAATTGAAATTTGTTTGAAGATATGTTCCATGTCATTCGCCTTCTCAAAGAATCAATTTCTAACCAAATCCGTCATAGTTCGTAAATACTTTAAGATGGTGTTTGGTTTGCAATTGAATAAACGGAGTTAAGTTAAAGTGAAAAATTTAAAGTTTGAGATAATTAAAACTTCGTTGAGTCGTATAACTCCCCTACTTAACGGTTGGAGACAAGTTACCCAACATGTTGTGAATCTTGTTATATTTATAAAAAAGTAGTTTGTTAAAAATAATAAAATTTACTCGAAAAGATTAGCTTTTGAGTATTGGTGGAATTGGTTTCATCTGGAAAAGAAAAAATCAATGGGATTTCTTGACTCTGCAAACGTGAGAGAATTCTTTTAGGGCCAACAGTTTGCAGAGTAACAATTGTCAATTGAACAAAGAAAGCTTTATGCATGAAATTCATTGGTGTAAAATTAGGATCTGGGGTAAGAGTTGCATATACTTTTATGGGTCACTTTTTTTTCATATAAATATTAATAGTTTAGAACTCGTGATCTTACTCCCCCTCTCATCTCCTTATTTAACCACATGCATCACCACCCTTCTTAAAGAAATTTAGAGTAGTTTTCTTTTCTTTCTGTTTTTCTGTTTTTCATTAGGGGGTTGTCAAGTTTTAATAGGGACAGAAATTGTTCAAGATAAACTCGATTGGCTTTAGTATGTTCTTTACAATTTAAATAAATGCCTTGTACAGGATATGGCTAACTTCTTTAGTTTCAATCTTTAATCTATTGCTATAAGATTATAATTAGAGGTTGAATGACCTTTTTTCAAAACTCCACTTTATAATGAGATCTTTCAAATAAGCCAATAATCTCTGGGTTCATTCTCTCTCTGTCGCTGCACATTTTCCTGTTTCCTTATCTTCCTTTCTTAAAGAAATGGCAATCATGGGTGGATTTGATTAGGTTTTACTTTTTACAAGAAAAGGATTTTCATTTAGGGTTTATTTTTATTTTAAATTTAAAAATTGCAACTTTAGTTTAGAGAAAACACATCTGTTTTTTTTTTCAACCACGGAAGAATGTTTGAGTTGCTCTTCTTGAAGTAGGGTAATCTGTTCTAAATTTCATTTGGGATTTGGTTAATAAAAAAATGTCAGCTTAATAAAAAATTAGTTACCTTAAACACTGTATAAAATTAATATTAACTATTAAATTTGGGACATGTTGGGTTCAATTGGATCAAATTATATACCAGTTAATTTAGGATGACCAACATTTCTTGAAATGCAGGTGAGCCTAATACCTAAATTAATTAAAAAATAATCAATCTCAAAAATATTTTTTAAATCAGTTAAAAAGATAACTAATGTAAAAAAAATTTATATACCTCATATTTTAAATCGGTTATTTATATAACCAATATAAAAATATATTTATGCCATTTATAAAAATAAGTATGGAATGCACAGTGTAGGAACTAAACTCCACCCCCAAATGTTGTCCATGATAGGAATGTGATTTACATGTAAAATGGGTATGAGCTTGATATTTATCCACAAAAATACTCCACACTCACATTACTAATTATAATAAATTTAAAATAAAATTGTACTTATACAAGTTACATTTTATCACGACTATGTTTACTATGATTAATGTATTTTTTGCGTTGATATTTAAAATTTTAATTCTCAATTTTCTTTAATTAGAGTAGCCTTTATTTCAACTTCTATAAACTCTATATTATGCAAAGTATTTGGCATATTTTATGCAATGCACTAATTACTTAAGTTTCCTTTAATTTTGTCAAATACTTTCTCGTTGTGATCAATGTTAATGTTCAATTTAATTAAAATGTGGTTTCCTCTTGCAATCCAATATTTGATGACAAGAAAATGAGGGTAATGAGTATGCTGGGACGGAACTTTCCAAGTGCAAGTGTGAAATGTGAGATGGTGTAGGAACTTACCTAAACTTACATGGTACCAATCTTTTCTTGCCTTTTAAGAGTTGATTTTGAGGGTGTTTGGGTCCTGTTCCACAAATAAAAAGCAGATTCTAAAACATTATAAAATACATCCTAGATTTTTATTTTTTTTTACAACTTGTCCCCAAACATACTAAGCGAATAAGAAATCGACTATAATTACTTGAAATTAAAATCTAACTAACTCGAGGGATTAAAATAAGACAGTAAAATTAGAAGAAAAATATCAAAGGACTATCTTATTTTAATCATAAAGAGTGACGTGGTTACGATCCAATATATAATCGCTTCCCCTTTCCCCCAATGACCAGACAAATGCAAAACTATGTTTACAAATACAATTTTTCGATTAAACAGGACATTCGAACACTAAACGCTCTTTCAATTTTCTGCACAAAACTGTTCTTTGCCGTAAAGCCTAGAAACCTAAAATCAAACAGTAAGGCCTTGTGGAGCAGCGGCAGCAGGAGCCTTTGGCTTAGGTTTTTCGACCACAATGGCCTGCGTGGTCAACACCATTCCAGCAACTGAAGCAGCATTCTGCAAGGCACACCTTGTTACCTTGGCAGGGTCGATAACTCCAGCCTCCACCAAATTCTCATACCTGTCTTCCATGGCATTGTAGCCAACCTCCCATTCACCGTTCTTTATCTTCTCCACAACAACTTCACCCTCTATTCCCGCATTTTGAGCAATCAATGATGCAGGTGCAACCAGTGCCTGCATATAAAATACAATGCACCAGATTATATATTACTCAGCACCAAATTAAGTTTTCTAGTGAAGTGCCTTTATTCATTGACATTCCTATGTCATTTACTTATGATATTGCTAGTAGATGTGTATTGAGTAGTTGTGATTTATATCGTTTCATACTACGCATAATAGTGGAACATGTGACGTGGAAACGGTTAGTTATACCACACTCATCAAAAAATGTCCAAATTCATCAGTATTCTCACCTTCTGCACAATGTCGGCTCCTAGCTTCTCATCCGCATCTTCAAGCTTATCCTTGAGGGCTGGGACGTAAGTAGAGAGATGAACCAATGCGGTACCTCCACCAGGTACAATACCTTCCTCAATGGCAGCAAAAGTTGCATTCTTGGCATCCTCAATTCTAAGCTTGCGGTCCTCGAGTTCAGTCTCTGTAGCAGCACCAACCTTGATGACTGCAACTCCACCAGACAATTTAGCTATCCTCTCGGCCAATTTCTCGGTGTCATAGACTGAGTCCGTCTCTGACAATTCCTTCTTCAACTGTGCAACTCTGGCTTGCAACTCATCCTTTGATGCAGCATCAGCAATGACAGTGGTAGAACTCTTGGAGATGGTAACCTTGCGAGCTATGCCAAGCTGCTCCACTGTGGTGTTTTCAACAAGCAACCCAAGATCACTAGCTTGGAACTCAGCACCTACAATGTAAAGGCACAAACTAGTTAAAAAAATTGTCTCACAAAGGAACTAAACAATGAATAATCTAAGAAATATACTTGCACAGCACACATGGGTTTCCCACTTAAATATGTACTTCATCATAATCAAAGCAAATGTGCCCTTTCTTCATTAATCTCAATACCACGGAATTCAAGGGTTACTTGTCAAATAAATGATACACCTCTGCTTGAAACAAATTGCACATAATTATGAACAACATTCACCTAATTTAGCTAGGCAAAAAACACAAATTATACACGTTTTAACTTCACCACAAACATTGTCACTATCCAACAAAAAACTTGAAAAAGATGGAAATTTCATAAACCTGTCAAGATAGCAATGTCCTGAAGGAGGGCTTTTCTCCTCTCGCCAAAGCCAGGAGCTTTGATGGCTGCAACATTAAGGATACCACGCAGCTTATTCACAACAAGGGTGGCCAAAGCCTCACCAGTGACATCCTCAGCAACGATAAGCAAAGGAGCTCTCAATTGAGTTGTTTTCTCCAACAAGGGTATTATATCTTTAATAGCTGAAATCTTCTGATCCGTAATCAAAACCCGAGCATTCTCAAACTCAACAATTGATTTCTCAGCGTTTGTAACAAACTGAGGCGAGATATACCCTCTGTCAATCTGCAACACAACAAGGCCACATAATTAGAACCAGAAACTAGCCACGGCTTCCATTCTCATTCCTCACTTTCACCATTCCACATAGAATCCATACCTCCATCCCTTCTTCCACTTCAACTGTCGTCTCAAACGAGGATGAAGACTCTATGGACAAAACACCATCAGGCCCAACCTTGTCAATAGCCTCCGCAATCATTTTCCCAATCAACTCATCGTTTCCAGCAGAAATGGTAGCAACAGCTATCATTCACAACACCCAACAGAGAACATAAAAAAACACTCATCAGTCATCACACACCAATCAAACCATACATCACAAGAAACAATTCCAAGACAATAATAAATAGTAACAACAATACCTTTAATATCATCTCCACCTTTAACGGCCCTAGCCTTCTTCTCAAGCTCCGCCACCAAACCCTGCACAGTTTTATCAATCCCTCTTTTGAGAGACACAGGATTAGCACCAGAAGTCACACTAAGAAGCCCAAGCTTAATTATCTCCCGAGCAAGAACCGAGGCGGTGGTTGTCCCATCACCAGCAGAATCATTAGTTTTACTAGCAACCTTTCATTTTCCATTTCCAGAAAAACACAACACACCAGTCAGTATCCAAATTCTACATAACCAACAATAAAAAAAAATAAACACAAATAATTCTCTTAGAATAGGCCAAAGTTGGCAGCTAATTGTTAATTCTGTTAGTAAGGCCTCCTTCCCGAAATAAACCACAACATTCTCGTACCTCCCTAATGAGGGCAGCACCGGCATTTTCCATAGCATCAGGAAGCTCAATAGCTCGAGCAATGGTGACACCATCATTAACCACTTTAGGACTTCCATATTCATCTAACACAACATTCCTCCCTAATAACACGCCAAACACTCATTAAACTCAGATGGAATTTCACAACATAAAAAACCCAAATTTGTGAAACATAATGATAATAGTAATAATTACCTCTAGGTCCGAGAGTGAGACCAACGGCATCAGCAAGCTTGTCAATACCGGCTTGAATGGCGGCGCGGGAATTCTGGTCAAAGGCAATCTCTTTAGCGGAGGCTCTGACCGCGAAACGGTGGTTGGATTGCCGGTAATTTACTCTGCCATTGTGGTTCAGCCTTCTGCTAAGGCTCTGTAACAAATAAAAAAGAAAGAAAGAAGCGAAACTAGTTAATAACAGAAAACAACGTTTGAATGAAATTTATAGATAGTTGGAAATGAAGATGAACCTTGCTGTTTGGAGAGCGTAGAATGGAGGCAGAAGAGAGAGCATTGGTTGAGGCCATAGTGTGGATAAGGAAAAGGGGTATCTAATCTCCAAAACAGAGTCACAGAAGATTAGGGTTTGGGTTTAAATGGGGACCCGTGGGTTTCTAGAAAATTCCGCCTATTCCAGAACCTTTGAGAGGATGCTGTAAATGCTAAACCTTTTAAAATATTAAAATTGTTTCGAGGAAAAATAAATAAACACACCGTTTTTGTTTTAGAAAGTCACTTTTTAATTTTTAAAAGTGATAAATGTACTCATTAATTTATTAATTGATTAAATATTATTTTTACCCCTTAAATTTTTAATTAAAATATAATATTTATCTCTAACATAATTAAAATATTGAATGTCATTTAAAATATTTTTTTTAGAATTAAACTATGTAGTTAATTGTTAGACACTTCAACATTAACATGTATATTTTTTGTTTAAATATAAAATTAGTCTTTAAAAAATTTTAAAAATTAGATCAATTCCTTAAAAAAAATATTTTAGGATTTACCTTTTGAAATATGTAACATCCCAATTTAAATTTAATGGTTAATCATTAATAACCAGATAATAAATTGGGTGTTAATTAATTATAATGAATGAGGTAAGTTAAATAGTAATTTAATCTGATTAAGTTTAGTGTGGCCTAAAATTACCAGGTTAATCTTATGAGTTAATTAAATGAGTGAAATTACTAAACTATCCCTTACTCTCTTAACATAATTCTCTTCTTTCTTATTAGGAACAAAAACAAACAAAGAAAAGAATTCCTTCTCCTCCACCTTGCCTCTCCGTGTTTATCCCATCATTTTCCACTCTCATCATCTCTTTCCTCTATTGTTGTGTCAAGAATCAAGTTCCTTGCAACATCCAACTTCCCACATGCATGGTTCAAGAACCCACTTTGGGCATTTGATTGAATCCTTAAACCCATCTTAATTTCTCTCTCATCTTAATTTCTCTCAATCTCATGGTTGTAGGAACCATTCTACACTCGTACTGGAGGTTCAATCTGCTTCCAAGAACATTTGCGACAGGTGATTAGTAAATTGAAACTTCTGAATCTCCCTTTCTTTCATTAAATTGGTGTAGTTTGTAGTGTTTTAGGTTTCCAAGTAGTTAGGCTTAAGTCTAATTTGTTAGAATCAGTGAACAGTTGATTAATCGATGAGTGACAATAAATTTGTATTGTAGGTGATAAATGTCCATTGTGATGGAAATTTGATGTTGTATATGGACAATTTTAATATGTTTATGTTCATTTGGATATAAAATATGTTGTAATTAGATACATTTTGCATCCGAGTAAATATGTCCAGGTCTCATTAAATTGAAAGCAATTAATCTCTATTTTTGTGTAAATTGTAGGTAATGAGGGAAGAAATGAAGAAAGGCATGAAGAAGCTGTAAAGATTGAGAGAAAATACTTTGGAAGATGAAAAATTTCATGTTTTGGAGGCTTTTGCTTAAGCGAGGCCTTTGCTTACTTAAGCAAGAGTGAAACAGGACAAGAACCTCTAGTTTAAGACCCATTTCTTTAGCGAGATTATTTTGGCTCAAGTGAAAAATGTTCTAAAGATGAAAGATCCAATTTTAAGCAGTCTTGCTTGAGCGATAAGTAAACATCCTTCCTTAGAAAACAAGGTCTGAAAACCCAAGGAAATTTTTCACGAATTAATTTCAGTTTCAAAACAGGGTTTCGGGACCATCCATGATCACAACTCCCAAAACATCATCGTCAACATATCATATAGTACGTCCAAAATATGCCTAGGCTTCCAGTTGAAGCCACCAGATACCTAAATCCACTAAACATATATATACACATCAAAATGAGCACACGCTAGAGCCGGCCAAGGCGATATCATACTAAAAGGTGTACATTTATATACATATTTATATGGGTCTTCAAGACCATACAACTTCAACTGAGCAATCACCAAGTATCGCCTTTATCCACATCCACTGAAAAGAAATTAACTATAACTAGGGGTGAGCATATATATATATATATATATATATATATATATATATATATTAAATGACAGGTACTGAACTAGATTCAACAATTTTACTAATTAATTATCCAACTCCAACACAAATCAATAATTCATCACTAACATTACCACACACACTTTCATTCAGTATGATTACATTATCTCAATGTAATCTACCACAGTCATCATTTACTATAAGCTGTCTCACAACATTCAGGATTACAATATTTATATGTGTATGTATATGCATACGGATCCGACTCTAACGATGGGAATCACACAACATAATATATCTCAGCTCCTAGCTGATTCGACCGTTTTACAGGTATCAAACCGCGCGCCCATAATGTAACACCAGTCACTCTCAATGACAGCGACAACTCAACTCGGTATTACGGGCCGGCCTTAAGTCCAACTCGAAGGCGGATGTGGAATCCGAAGAAACTACCACAGAGTATGTGCCTTATCATCAGGCCGCCTTCCCATCTGGGCTGACATCACAGGCCCCCTGTAGTCCTGTGTGCGTCTGAATGCAAATGCTATCCAAATAATTATCAATCATCAATAAACCACCTGATTACCATCATTAGGGGCTACCACTTGGTTACCATCACCAAGGGTCTTAACTCAATATATCCACAAGCACAGCATGCAACAGTTAATCACAACAACGTACACTAAGCTACTTCAAGCTTAGTAATCATCAATTAATATCATCAATCACCATCAATTTATCATCCATTCAATATCATCAAAAACATCAATTTCATAACACCACAAGCATTATAATCTAACGCAAATCATCACCATAATCATCACAACATATATGAACGGTATCAAGACATCAATTCATATAAAAAATAGTTATCTAAAGGGGATATAACACAATTAATAAATCATGCAATCACAATCAATTCATAAATCAACCTACATCCCCTCATCCGTTCATAATCTATACATTTAAGATATAAATGCTCCCCCTACCTGGAATCCTCGATTCCTGAGTTCGAACACTTCTCGATCGCTCTGAGTCAATCACTGAATTCTGGTTTTCAAAAGCCAGAATTTCTAAATTAATAATAGTCATTTTTTTAATAATTCACATGCTACCTTAAAATCACATATTGGCGTTAACCTTATAAATTTTAAGAATTCTAAAATTTAATAATGATTATTCTAAAATAATTAGTTTCTAGATTCCTCATCATTAATCAGATTTTTCTCTAAAAGTCCTTATCCCTTTTTCTTAATTTCTAAAGTTAACACTTCCTTTATTTTAAAAGGTCACCAAAGTGGTCACTAAAATGGTTGCTAAAATTTATTACCAATATTTTCTTTCTCTCACTCTTAATATCTATTATACTAAAATCCATTTATTTCCAAAATCTCTCTTTGGCCTAAGTTATAAAATCTTCAAACCATGTGGCGATATTGCTATACCTAAATTTTTTCAAAATCTAATAGTTTCAAACATCAAGGTACATTTAATTACCAAATTTGAGGAATCATTATTTAGAAAAGTTAGGAGTAAAAACTTCATCATTATTTTAATTGATTCTCTTAAAACTTTAAATCCTATTATTATCCATTCTTAAATCATATTATTCTAAGAATTCTTCAAAAAGAAGTCTAATTCCTTAATCTTAACTTTTTCAAGTAACTTAAAAATCTAGGATTACCCGATCAAAAATTATTTTCCTGAACGCGATATTTCTCAAAATAATTCGATATTGATTAACAAACGATTAACTACCTAATAGCGGGGCTTACCGGAGAATATGTTACAAATTACATAATGATCCCCGAATTAAAATTTTAAATTAATACAACCATATCGAAAGTAACCGAGCCCGTCTAAACGCTAATCGTCACTAATTCCTCTTCGAGTATCTGATCTCAATAAAATTGCTCCACGTACACGAACGTTGTATCATGCTGAATAAATTTTCAGAATATCGATTAGTTCAAAAACGTGACTTTTAGTCGTCGGTTACGAAAAATTCTACGATTTAAGATCCGTCCGTTGGATCGCGACGAAATTCGAAATGCAAGCTCCTAAATACACAAGCGTCATCATAACACAGCCAGAATTGAAATCAAAGGAGATGGAGACCCCCTTTACCTCGCTTTATAGCTGCTGCCCGGAGAGAGTAATTAGAGATTTCGTCGAAAATTCTACCGATCGCTCCTAGTGTATTCTTATCGTCGTCTAAGCTTCCGATCTTTAAAAAATGAGCATGCATGGTTAAGAGAGGAGAAAACAGCCATGGTGGGTTCCAAGCATCATGAGGAGTATTAATAAACTTCAACATGCAAGGCTGAAATTTAAGATGAAGGAACAAGGACACCAACCAAGAGAAGAAAATTGCAACATCCTTACCCTAGTAGCTTAGATGGATTCATAATTTTTAGAGCTCCACAAGGGAGGGTGTAAGTCACGGTTTTTGGCTTCAAAAAGGCAAGAGTTCCAGTATTTCAACTTCCTAAAACAAGGACAACATTGATCATAAGAATCTAGGAGCAATGATCAAGAAAAAAAATGACAAACTTACCCAAGGTAGCTTTAAGAGTTGTCACGGTTTTGAAGCTCCAAGAAGGGATGATGGAGTTGGTTCCTCCAAGTCCTTTACATGCATGCAAAAATAAGGTTGAATGATGGGTTTTAAGGTGGCTGAAATCAAGAGAATTGCTTGTTGTTTTGTGGTTGAATGAAGAAAAGGAAGAAGGAATAATTGACAATGGATGGTATAGCATGATATGTCTAGCATGACATGGTGTATGGTGGCATATGATGGCATGATAACATCATGGTATTGATCATAATTGAGGAAGAGATACTGGTGGTTCTGGTCTTGGCCGTGAGCTAGCAAAGAAAAAGAGAGAAAGATGCAAAGTTATTAGAATAAGGTAGCATCATGAGATGGAAAATGGTTGGCACCTCTTTTAGAAATTGATGTAGCTGCAATTGGGATTGGAATAAGGGGACCTTGGTCTGCTCCCTGACATGAATGCAGTGGAAGGTGTGGAGGAATGCACACTGTACTAGTAGGTATGCCAACAATAAACAAAGAGTCATGGGTGAGTGGGATGATGGGCAGCTAGTTTGCATGTGAGTTAATTGGCCAAGGGTGAGCGTTATGGGCTAAGTAGTAGGGAGGGCAGAGAGAGAGACATTCAGGGGTGGCTGATGGTTCCAAAATTAGTGGCTGGAAGGTTACTTATTGGGTGAGAAGTCAAGGCGTGCAAGATTTTCATGAACCAAAAAATAATCATGTTAAAAACAAATCTGGAGAAATTCACGGGGTCAGAATCAAGCTAAACTCCCAACACAAAAGTTGTAGGTCTCCGTTTTCTCTTTAAATCGATATATCATACGCGATGATCCGATACCTGTAGCCTGAGATATGATAAAAATACGATAGGATGCTCTAATCATTTTCGAATCAGGTGGGTATTCAGAAATAAATTCACCAAGAATTCTCCTTTGAGAATTAGGTTTTGTGCCCTTCATAAAATTTGTATATATTATTGATATAGATCTATACCAAAAAGAACGAAGCAATTTGAGTTCTAGAAGAGGGTGATATAACAATTTTTCTGGGACTTATCAGCATAGTGACGTAAAAGTCATAGACTGGAAAATATTCTAAAAACTATACCAATCTGTTAGGATTTGGCTTTCAAAGTCTTCATAACAAATGTAGATAATTTTGTTACGGTGATTTTGACACCAAGTTTGTAAGAAACGGAGGTCGTATGAGAGAGTTATGAATTTTTGAACGAACCATGCGCATGATAAAAATGTGAATAATCATGGTTTTATGATGAATTTACTAAATCCTTGAATTTGAGCATGACAGAGTAGGAATTTAGGATCGAGCCCATAAATAGAGATTGAATATCTCTTCGAAATGAAGTGAACGAGACCAGAATCATTCCAATCGAGCATCGTTTGAGGTAATTGGGTCTGAAATACCAATGACACGTAGGAGAGGAACAAGCCACCGAGCCTTAATGAGTTATTTTTTAAAATTTTTAAACTTAGGATGTTACAATAAAATTCTTGCTTGAGCGAGACCATGAAGACTAAGGCAAATCCAAATTTAGGGTTAAGTACTCTCTCTCGCTTAAGTGGGAGCGTGGCTCGCTCAAGCGAGACCGTACATATAAAGTGGAAAAATCAAATTTTTAAAGAGAGAAAAACGTTCTTATCTTTGAGGATTTGAAGTCAGAGACTGTGAAACAACTTTCTTACTCTTTTTTTTCATTTTGATTGTAATGACTACCATGAGTAGCTAAACACTTTTTGGGATTAAATGTAGTCAAATTGAACTCGATATATCTTAGGTGATATATATATATATATATGGTATCTTCATTCTATTGAGCTTTAGTATTTTATTCTGTCCTTAATGCTTGATTCTATCTGATCAATAGTTTTTTTTATTTCGTTTCTCTTGAGTTATTGGGAAATGATTCTAGAAAACTGATTTGAATAAAATACTCAATACGTTGCGTTGTCAAGAATAACTTCCAACATATTAAACACATTTAACATCTAATTTGAATGTTGGAAAGTTTCTTTACATGATTGAGGAATCAACGTTTAAGAAGTTTTCTTATGGATTTTATATTCAAGGAATTGATATAAAAGATTAGTGAATGTTGTGTTGAGTTTAATAGTTTCGAATGCTATATATGTATGTATATGTAGGGTATGACTAAGAGAGATAGATGAAATTCAATCTCAACTCTCTTTATTGATTTTTCTTAATATTTAGTTCATTGTCCTTATATTTTAGTTTGTTATGAATTACTTTTATTTCCTTTAATCATGAACATGTTTTACTTCATTGTATATATGCTTATTTGATTATAAACTAATAATTTTGATTAACAACAACCCTAGTGGAACGACACTTGAAGTGATTTTCTTATACTACAATTGGTAATGGTATATGATCCGATGTGCATATCGGCCCCTAAAGACCAGTGACACCGGACCACGTTTAATAATAATAAATGCTAAGATAAGAAAAATAAGGACATAGTAGCTAAAAAATCAAACTAATAATCATACCCTGATACGGACTTGCAGACTTGACCTCGGTTGAAAAGCTAACACGTAGTCAGAGTCAGGTGCAAGGGGAAACTTGCTTCTGAGTAAGACCTGCTGTAATTATAGAGGTCATATCGCAAGTTGAACCTATGGAGGTTCTATAAATATAAAACATTCATTAACTCATACATGTTACATTGATCACACTCATTAATTGTTCTTTGAACTTTCATTATTGCTCTGTTATACACATTACTGACTTAAGCATCAAAGACCCTTTTGCAGGCACAACCCCGGCGTGTCCCATAAGTTTAGATCATACACTCACAAGCACAAACTTGAAAAGCACAATGATCCCCATCGGACCTGTGTTTACAATACCAAACTCTCACAGACGGTGTAATAAGAGTGAGAGGGTGAGCATTAGACACCAAACATAACAATATACTTGCCACAGAATTAACAAGTTTTTGGCGCCACTACCGGGGGGGCAGTGTTAATTTGGAACTTTTAGTTTTAAATTGTTTAGGCATTGTGAATAGTTTGAATAGTTTTTGTTCTTTTGTTATTTTATTTAATTATCTTGTACTAATCCTTGCTTGAAGTTTTGTTGATATATGTCTTTGAGAGGTCAGGTTTATAAAGACAAATTGATATTTGATCCTGAAATTAAGAAGATAACCAAGAAAAATAGAAGCGAATCTAAGAAGAAGAATCAAAGTTTAGAGGTAGGAGAATCTTTTGCCACACCTATTTATGAAAGTTCAACAAGACCAGAACCTGAAGAGATGGCAAGTCAACAATTTAATCCACCCAGGAGAACGCTTGGTGATTATGCTATGCAGCAGGGACCGAGATCTCAAGCATAGTCATACCAAACAACACTAGAGCATTGGAGATGAAGCCAACCTTCCTTAGCCTTATCAGTGCACACCAATTCAATTTTTTCCCTTTCTTATTCTTATTCAAATTTCCTTGAAGCTTAATAAAGAAGCAAGATATTTCATCTTTATATTATGATTCAACTTACTCATTTTCAAAATCAAGTTTTGATTATAAAAAGTGTACTACACCCATGCTTAATTACTTTTGGAGTTGTTATAAAAGTAATAGATTTCCTTCTTTAGAGCCAGATACCTAATTCTTATTATGCACTTTCAAGGATCCCATTAGCTCATCAAGTCTTAAGGTGTTTGGATCCTTGGCTTATGTGATAGTTGTGACCTTAGGTCTCCAAATCTTGGGCTAGATTCCTTAAGATCTTTCTAATTTGCTATAGGCTTTTGTATGTCTTTCCAAGAGCTATTTCATCATTGATAATGATGACAAATTTGTTGAATGTCTTATTAATGAGCTCAACCTTATTTATCCTAAATAGATTATATCGATGAATTATATGTTAATTTTTTACTCTTTGACTTATCAATTCCTTCATGACTTATCATCAAGTTATCATAATTTTTCTTTTGTTTTTAAGTATTCAATAATCTTGTCATATCCTCATATACTTAGAATGCAAGTTAGGTGTAGCTTGGTTATAAAGTTTAAAAGAAACTTTTGCTTTTCTTCAGCTGTTCAAGATTCCTTAGGTTTAGCTAATGATACTCTTCCCTCACTACTGGTAGAAGGGGTGGGGTGAAAGGCCCTTTCTCCAGAATGTTCCATTTATCAACATATGCAATTTAAGAAGCAATTTCATCCTTTCTTTCCAATAGAAAGAATCTTTACCATCAAAGAAGAGAAGTTTATTGTAGTGATCCTTTAAGTATAGGGTGTGTAGATATTGAGCTGACCATCATTTTCCCCATTCTTTCCAGAAAACGTAAATCTTTAATATCATGCGTTCAAACTTGGATGATGGTTAAATTGGGTCTTAAAGTACTTTATACCAGCGTATTATGAGCATATACTTTCTCAACTAGTGCATAAGTGCTTTTTATAGAGGCATTTTGAGGACAATGTTATGGTAGCTATGTGCCTACCTTTTGTGACTTGTATCATGCTAAACCGGTTGGTAATTAGACATGTTCTTAGTTATATTTTAAAGAAAAGTAAATTATTATAATATAAAATAAGTTATTTGATAGTAATGAAAATATTAATTTATAAATATATGGCTTAACAATTTTTTTAAAAGTTTAAGCTCAAACTATTTGATGGAACAAGTTTTTAAACTAATATTAACTTAATTAATCTTTTTGTTAAAATAATCAAGTCAAAACCTAACATGTGTAGTTAAGTGAAAGGAATTCATCCTCCCTTAATCAAGTGTAGAGTGTTTGATCTTCATTTTGAATATGTTACACTTTTAAAACTCTAGGCTAGTTGTCACAACTATTAAGACACCTAAAAGTTAGCGAGTGGACTAGTCATTATGTTAGTAGTGGATATCCTAAAATACACTTATACTAAAAAAAATGAAAATCAAATCAAGATGCAACCTCTTAGTAGTTCTGTTTTTCTTAGGTTGAAAATTTATTTTTCACTCATTCATTTTAGGCATATTTTATAAGTATTCATCAAAATAGTTTTAAGACACACTAAACAGAAAGTGTGAGGTCGTGGACAATTTTTTTTAATAAGCCTCAACAAGAAATTTAACAAATAAAAAAGCAAAAAACTAAAAAAAATAAATACTTTAAATATTATTATAATATATTTTCATTAATTCTATTTATGAAAAATATTAATTTTTTATGTTTTTAAGATTTTAATGTAAAATAATGATTTCTCTTGTCATCTATTAAAAAATGTGATGTTGATAAGTGTGGTAAAAAATGTTGTAGTACAAGGTTACAAATGATATGTTATTTACAGAGTGTAACTTATGGGTGTGACAATTGTCTTAATTGGAGCATAATCCTAGTTACAAATGTCGTACATGCAAAATCATTCATTGGTTTAATGTATTCATGGAATACGTAAAATTTGTTGGATTTGATATAAGCAAATGTTGCTCCCCTATACATCGCCAACTCTTCCTCATTGCCGCCATTACTTATAGAAAAATGCGAATACCCAATTCTTACGCTCTCTCTCTCTTCCCTCTCTCTCTAGCTTCCATTCTTCCATTGTCATTTCACATTTTCTCTATGTCGTTTTGCTTTTCTAATCCTCAACCTATTATCACCATGAATCCACCCTTCTGCACCTTTGAATTTCTCCCTTTCTTTTGATGTCAACAAATCTTCCCATTGTAAATAAATAAATAACAAAGAAATAATTTTCTTTCGATGCGATGATGAATTTTCCTACGGAGACAAGGAAGATTGCTTTTGTTATTGTTGTATTAATCAATTGCATATTAGGGGCAAGGCTAGTTTCTTGTCAAAAGAACAGTAGCGGTAGCGGCAACAATAACAGTGGTGGTGGTGCTGGTGCGGATATATTTTCTAAAGAAGTATATAAGAGCATTTCCAATTATACAACCATTTTCAAGGCTATGGTTAAAAAAGAATTGGGCTTTTGCATACTTGATGTGTGAGTCTCTTCATTCAATATTTCATAAAGAAAAATACATTCAAACCTTTTTGATATCTCGTAGGATTGACTCAAATATATCATATATTTGGTGGCTATCATTTTGTTTTGCTTCAGGGACGCTGATTGGGATGGGGCATTCAATTTTACCAAAGATCTTACCTTTTTGACCATGTGCACCCAACAACTGAAAGGTTCTTAATTATATCTATTGTAAAGGACAATGACTAATTAAAACTTAAAATATGTATATTGGTAAATTATTAATGAATTGAAAGGTAAGCACACATAAAAGTATAAACTTTATAATATGATCCTATCAATATTGATGATATATGTAAGGACTTTGGCTGTACACTGTGATTCCACCATGAAGCTTTCCTTTATTCTTAAGTTTGGGACATTTTATGTTTGTTTGTTTTATGAATTTCTCAGGAGATATTACTCAACGCATGTGCACATCAACAGAAATAGAAGGGTATGCTCGAAGTTTTACTACTCATGAT
The DNA here is from genome assembly GCA_037962975.1 of Clitoria ternatea. NCBI lineage: Eukaryota > Viridiplantae > Streptophyta > Magnoliopsida > Fabales > Fabaceae > Clitoria > Clitoria ternatea. Next base: position 4,015,128 of record CM075676.1, read on the forward strand.
AAGTTCGTGAAGCCTAATATAAATTGTAATTTGAGCACCTGGCTTAATGGTTGTGAACCTGGATGGGCGTGTAAAGCTAATCAGAAAGTAGAACTCAACAAGAATAGGAAGGATATACCTATTAGATCTGCTGATTGCCAACCTTGTTGTGAAGGTTTCTTTTGTCCCCGTGGTCTCACATGCATGATACGTAAGTTTTTATTTCAATATTTATGTTTAATCACCACTCTTTGTGATTCATTTATTTATTTTTACTTCAAACAAAATGGAATTCTACATATTTAATTATGTTAATGTTCTTGGATAGATATTCAATGTGCTAATTTTCATTTTTTGCCCATTTTTTTTACCATTGAAGCTTGTCCGTTAGGTGCTTATTGTCCTCGTGCAGAACTTAATAAAACTAGTGGAATATGTGAACCGTAAGTTCATTTCTTTTAGTTCTGCTTGTTCTATATTCTTATTTTTGGCACACTTTAATATTTATCAACAGAATCAATTTGCAGATATCGTTATCAATTACCTCCTGGAAAGCTTGACCATACTTGTGGAGGTGCAGATATTTGGGCAGATATTACAAGTAGTGGTGAGGTATTTTGTTCAGCAGGATCATTTTGTCCATCTACAACCATAAAAAATCCTTGCAATAAGGGGTACTAATATCTATACCTCAACTTCTAATTTTAGAGCTTGTTTTTACACTTGTAGTCTTTTGAATTCTGGTTATTTGCATGCTTAGTTTACACTATGAAAACCTTCTAATTTAATTGTTAATTATTTATTCTATCATGTAATATCAACCTTGTACGTGTTATTCTAAGCTACATTCATATGTAAATTGTAGGTATTATTGTAGAAGAGGTTCTGTTGCCCAAGAACGTAAGTTTTCAAGTTTGTTATTTGATTATAGTTAAAGTAGTTACTTGCAATTATATTCTTCGTAGTCATTATTGTATTCTTTGTTCTAAAGTTTGAGAAATTTATTTATGGAGGGTGACTACAAGAATGGGTTGTTAGGTGCGTAGTCAAAATTTTTATGAAAGCTTTATAGCTGGCAATTTGTTTGAAAAAAACCAAATGATAATTTATTAAAATAGAATACAAGGATAGTGTACCTTTAGTACACTAGAAACATCATAGCAAGTCTATACATATTGCAACATACATCATTAATTAGTAAAGTAAATCCCTACAATATGTTATTGCATAGAAAACCATATTATACCCTCACAGAAGCAATACGCTAGGATGCACAATCCTAGCATTTTCCAAGACTCATTTTCCAATAATTAAGTGTATTTGTTGGTTTGAGAGCAAGTATATTACCTTTATATGTACTATAGTTATACACCTGTCATATAATAAGGGAGAATATTGATTTATGTGATCTAAGATAATGAATCATTGGCATTTTCTTTTTCTCTATTCTTGTCTTTTGCAGGTTGTTTTAAGTTGGCAACATGTGAGCCTAAATCATCAAATCAAAATATTACCGCATATGGTGTCTTAGTATTTGTAAGTAATCTTTAATAATTTTATTTAAATTTCTCATGTATAGGTTTCGTCACTATTGGATACCTATGAAGTAATTGTGTAGTACAAATCATGGTTTAGGTTTTAGTTTTACTTCAAATGACCTAAAAGGTGCAATAATTTATTTATATAGTATAAATACAAATATTTTTTCAAAGGGGTTGATTTTGCTTTAGGTGGGCAAATATACTTTCTGTCAAACATTTTTTTTTATCTTGATACTACACCTCTTTTTAAGTGGCTATAAATGACAATAATATGATTTATCTTTTCTTTTGTACATTTTCCTTTGAATGAAACTTTTTCTCACTTTCAAGTTAATGAAAAGTATTAATTCAGTTTCTCTTAGCTAGAATGGGTAGCATGTTAAAGAAGTAAAGTAGTATGTTTTAGTGGAACTAACCATGAATTTTCAATGTAGGCTGGCTTATGTTTCCTGCTTATAATCATATACAATTGTTCTGACCAAGTTCTTGCAACTCGAGAAAGAAGACAAGCAAATTCAAGAGAAAGAGCTGCTCAAAGTGTAAGAGAGTCACAAGCACGTGAAAAGTGGAAATCTGCCAAAGATACTGCCAAGAAGCATGCAATAGGATTACAATCACAACTATCACGTACATTTTCTCGCAAAACAAATCCAAAGAAGCCAGAGTTGAAGGGGTTTGGTTCTAAAAATGCAGAGTCTTCTTTACCTCCGGTGACCGGTTCATCAAAGGGAAAGAAAAAGGACAAAAACAACCTTTCAAAAATAATAAATGATATTGAGCAAAATCCTGATAGCCAAGAAGGTTTTAATGTTCAGATAGGAGATAAAAATGTTAAAAAGCAAGCACCAAGAGGTAAGCAATTACATACCCAGAGCCAAATTTTCAAGTATGCATATGGTCAAATTGAAAAAGAAAAGGCTTTAGCGGAACAAAACAAGAACTTAACATTCTCTGGAGTGATTTCAATGGCTAGTGATATTGATATAAGGAAAAGGCCTACCATTGAGGTTGCCTTTAAAGATTTGACGCTCACTTTGAAAGGAAAAAACAAACATCTATTAAGAAGCGTAACTGGTAAATTGTATCCTGGTAGAGTTTCAGCAGTCATGGGCCCATCTGGAGCTGGTAAGACAACATTTCTTTCAGCTTTAACAGGAAAAGCAACGGGATGTCACACAACTGGGCAAGTTCTTGTAAATGGTCAAGAATCTTCTATTAGATCATACAAGAAGATAATTGGGTTTGTACCACAAGATGATATTGTGCATGGTAATTTGACAGTGGAGGAGAATTTATGGTTCAGTGCTAGAACTAGGTATGCCACATTTGAGACATTTAAAACTTTATTCCTTTCCATGATAATAAGTATATTGTAACATTTTAAACTATTTAGTGACAATTAGCGCGCCTGCACACACATATCAAAGGAATAAAAGTTTATTGATTGCATCTTCTTGGTATTGAATTTTCTCACCTCATTTTTTCTGCCTCTATAGACTCGCTGCTGATCTACCAAAGGAAGAAAAAGTATTAGTGGTTGAAAGAGTGATTGAGTCTTTAGGTCTACAGGCAATAAGAGATTCTCTAGTTGGGACAGTGGAGAAGAGGGGAATTTCTGGTGGTCAAAGAAAAAGAGTAAATGTTGGACTTGAAATGGTTATGGAACCTTCCCTTTTAATTTTGGATGAACCTACATCTGGTTTGGATAGTTCATCTTCTCAATTACTTCTTAGAGCTCTTAGGCGTGAGGCTCTTGAAGGGGTAAATATATGTATGGTCCTTCATCAACCGAGGTATTATCCGAATACGAACTTAATGTTGTTATGCAATGCATTTTGATACAGTTCACACAAATTTATTGCTTATCCAAAACTTTACGCTTTTGTGTGATCTCCAGTTACACCTTGTTCAAGATGTTTGATGATTTTATATTGCTTGCTAAAGGAGGTCTTACAGTGTATCATGGACCTGTGAACAAAGTAGAAGAATACTTTTCTAGCTTAGGGATTGTTGTCCCCGATCGTGTCAACCCTCCAGATTACTATATTGACATTTTAGAAGGAATATTGAAACTAAGTCCGAGCTTAGGAGTAAATCTTAAACAACTACCTGTTAGATGGATGCTTCATAATGGGTATGTCGTGCCTATGGATATGTTACAAAGTGTTGAAGGACTGTCCAACCCAAGTGGTGAAGGTTCACCACATGAAGCAGCAACTACTTCACAGAATGTTGATGCACCTTCATTTGCTGGAGAACTTTGGCAAGATGTAAAGTGTACTGTTGAGATGAAAAGGGATAGCCTTCATCATAACTTCTTAGCCTCACATGATTTGTCTAATCGGGTGACACCTGGTGTGTCAACACAATACAAATACTTTCTCGGAAGGTAAGTTGTGAAACAAAGGATATTTGAGCTAATATTCAGAACTTTATATGTGATTTAATCGTGGTGTTTTGTAGAGTTGGTAAGCAACGACTACGAGAATCCAGAACACAAGCTGTAGATTTTTTGATTTTGCTACTAGCTGGCCTATGCTTAGGAACACTTGCCAAAGTGAGTGATGAATCGTTTGGAGTAACTGGTTACACATACACAGTAATAGCAGTATGTAAGTTTCATCTAAATTTGTTAGTTATTGTTACTAAGCTACCTAGTTCATTTTCATATGATAATGTCTTACTTTCAGCACTCCTTTCCAAGATTGCGGCTTTGAGATCATTCTCATTGGATAAGTTGCATTACTGGAGGGAAAGCTCTTCCGGCATGAGTAGTTTGGCTTACTTTCTTTCTAAGGACACTGTTGATCATTTTAGTACAGTTATTAAACCTCTGGTTTATCTTTCTATGTTTTATTTCTTCAACAACCCAAGATCATCTGTCACAGATAATTACGTGGTTTTGCTATGTTTAGTGTATTGTGTAACTGGCATAGCTTATGTGCTGGCAATTTTCTTTCAACCAGGTCCTGCCCAATTGGTAAGCATTTTGATCTTTTCAATCGTAGGTAAAGTTGTCATATCTTACAATTATTCACAAGTTATCTATCGTATTATGCAGTGGTCAGTGTTGCTTCCAGTAGTTTTAACTCTTGTTGCAACCTACGACAATGAAGAAGATAGCAAATTTATGAAATTTGTATCTGATTTATGCTACACCAAGTGGGCTCTTGAAGCATTTGTAATATCAAATGCTAATAGGTTTTACTTCAAACATGTTTATAAATTTGAATTGATTTATTTTTTAATTTTTCAAGTTGATTAAAGATGATTTTTTCTCATGTAGATATGCTGGAGTTTGGTTAATAAGTCGATGTGGCGCACTCCACTCCTATGGTTATGATCTCAAGCATTGGTACCAATGTTTAGCTCTTCTTGTTGTAACAGGAATAATTAGTCGCGTGCTTGCATTTTTCTGTATGATAACTTTCCAGAAGAAGTAGTTTCAACCCTCCAATCCCTCTTCATTCTTTTTGGACAAAACTAAAGATAGTAGATGTCCAAGACTCTGGCCGGTGCTTTAACTCGTGGCATATGACCAACAATTGGTAAAGCAATGTTACATTGGTTGCATTTTAGTATGAAGAGAAGATTATCAAAGTGACATTGATAGTTTGTTAGGTGTGGATAATGTAGCATTAAACTTCCTTTAAAGATACCTTCTCAACATGATTACTTGTTTCTAATACAACATGCCCTACATAAGTCTAGGTTATAGTTTGAAGTTTTACATAACCATTCATACCCTCCATCATTTAGTTTGTCGAGATAGCAACCAAATTGTACTATATGAGATCATCAACCAATTGTCCAGATATAAATGTTCTATATCTTCAACAAATATTTTGTGAATGGCTAGTTATCATTGATCATATGGTGTAAAAAAGAATTTCAATGTTGACTTGTGAAAAATGAAATTTCACTATAACATCTAAATTTTAGTATGATGTATAATACGATTGTTAGAAGAGTTAGAATAATTGGTAATTGAATTTCTTATAAATGTTTTAACTTGTGCCTTTATAATATAAGGTTATAATTCATAAATCTTCTATACATATTAACTTTATCTTCGGTGAATATTTTCTGAGAATCTGAGAATTGGAATACCTTCATCTTCATATCTATTAAAGGTATTTAACACAATATTAAATCAGTATACTCCAAATCATTAAGCCTAATTTAAACAACATATATTTAATTACATGTGTATAAAAACTTAATTAAGCAACTGAATTTCATACAACATCTTACTGTTGTCTTAGTAATTCTAATAAACTAGCATTGCACAGTTGTATTTAGTTTTTTATTTATAATAATAATAATTGGGTTAAAATATATAAAATATATTAAATTATACAAATAATGATAGAAAGTAAATTATTTTAATGAAAATATTCACCTTAATATTACAGATATAAATTTTAAGAAGAAATATTTTGAATACCAAAAATGTTTGTTAATTATTATCATTGAATTAATTAAATATCAAAATAAGTATTATAAAAAAATACATACTAATTTTTTTTATAGAAAATACATACTAATTTTAGTATTTAATTTGAATTTATATTTAATCAAAATTTAGTTACGATATCATATATAATTAACACAATCATCTATAACTAAGCTAATAAGTTATAATAAATCCAATTATATATTAATAAAATCTCAATATTGATATGTAGATGCATAGATGTATACAATTTCAATAATAAGGATAATGTGATATAATGTATGATTTTAGTGATTTTTTATTAATAAAATAATTATTTATAATTATATAGTTACCTATAATCAAAGTAATTGAACATAATATTAAGACAAATTGTTACATTCGTTTAAAATTATGAGTATGTTAAGAAACATATAAATTATTTTTAAATAAAATAATATTAAGAACCAATCAATTTAAAAAGGTACCACAATTTTGATATTATTTATCTTTAATTTTTGTTCAAGATACACATTTAATAATTTTGGATTATTCATCTTTAATATTATTCAATTATTTTTTACTTTTGGGAGTGTTGATTCTCTATTAATAGTCTGATCACAAGAAATATAAAAGACACCACAAAACATAAATGTAAAATAAAGAAAGAACTTGAACGAAAAATAGGGTAAAACAAAACATAAACCAATGCACACAGACTTAAAGTAATTAAATGTAAAAAAGAGATAGAGAGAAAGAAGAACGCCATGAAATTACATGGTTCAACCAAGGACTACATCCATAGAAAGAGTAGCAAAACTGATTTAGATAAAGTTGTTAAATGAGTACAATCATTAACTAATACTTAGCGAACAATCCAACGATATTTCTTCTCTCATTGTATACAAGCACCCAAGGGCTCTATTTATAGGAAACAATGTCTAGCAACATCTATAAACCAAGGTAGTTACATGGACACAGAATCATAACAGAATCGGGCTATGTCTGGTAGCAGACTTAGACAAAAAAGTTTACGAACAGGCTTAGTAACATGTTGAGTATGGGACGAACAAATTTTGGAACAAGCAACAACTCTACAACAATCTTTAGAGTCACATTTCTACAGAAGAAGGAGTAAGATCAATTTACAATTATAATAATATAATTTAACTTATTCGTATATATAATTCAACCATATAACTTTAACTTACTCATCAATTTATGATTTTGAAAGATTCAATAATATACTTTCTTCATATATATATATATATATATAAAGTTGATACATTGTAAAGTTGAAGTTAACTTTTTTACGTATAGTTGTCTATCAAATAAAATACATATCAAATAGTATTATTAAAGATAGAATATTTGCTTAGATTAATTGTTTTTTATTTTTATAAAATTTAATGAGTTATGTATTTTTATCTTTATATCTTAATTTTTATTATAGTTATAATAAATCTAAATTTGAATATAATCAAATATTTGAGATATTAAATTCATATTACATGATGTATAAAAAAATATATGTCATAATGATCTTCATATTTACTAAATATAAAATGAATGATTTTAAGATAAATTATTGTAAATTAATATATGTCAAAATTTATTTAATAGAGACAGTATATGTGGTTTTAATGAGTCTTTTATGATAAAACCAATCATATATAAATATAATAGTTACCTATGTATGTAACCAAATCAATTATATGTAAATTATATTCATTTGTAATAAAGAATACATTAAGAAACACTTAAATTAGTTTTAAAATAATATTTATAAAGTAAAAAATTGAAAAGATGTCAGTTTTAATATGATAGTCTTTAAATTTTTAATTTAAAGAGTGTATATCATCAAAATAAAAATTTAAATTAGATCAAGTATATCAAATATGTATTATAATGAATAAAAAGTATGTATTTTTAAATATGAAATATCATAATTATTTATAGGTAAAACAACTCTCTGAATTTAATTAAATATTAAATCTCAAATATTTTTATTGATTGAATATATAATACATATTTAGTATTTTTTTGGGTATAGGTGTAATAGAGTGTAAAATATTATATATAATATAAAATATATATTACATACTATATAATATACAATATAATATATAATTAGTAACTAAAGATATTAAAAATGATATTTTATTTTTATTTTTAATTGATTAAATATAAAATTTCAATATAATTATAGTTAATTTGAATCATATATGTATATATAATTTGATTAAATGTATATATTATAAATAAAGATAATATTTATAATTTTATTTGTTTTAATTTTGAATCAAATGTAAATTCTCATTAGATAGAATATTTGTTATATATTTTTCTCTTATATTTATAAATTGAATTTTATCTATATAACTTATTCTTTATTATAATTATAATGAATCTAAGTTTGTCTTTAATTTGATATTTAATAGATTACATTTATAGTACATATTCTATTTCAATTAATTATATTTTAAATTTTAGTAATCATAATTAATATTAATTATGGATATTTAGAATGAAATTCAAAATTTTATTTTATATTTTAATTAATTAAATATAAACACATATATATTTAATTTACATTATATAGTATTTAGAATTTCAATTTTTATTTTATATTTTAATTAATTAAATATAAATTTCAATATGAATATATTTATTTTGAATTTTATTAAATAAGGATAGTATTTAAAATTTTATATCAGTTTTAATTTTCAATTAAATAAAATTTAGATTAAATAGTTATAACATTTAATGCTATACACAGTTAATTTACAAATATATATATATATATATATATATATATATATATATGATCAGATATAAGGGTACTTATTACATGTATTATGTTATTTATCTTTTATTTGTATAACTTTCAATGAGTTATACCTTTTATCTATATACTTAATCTTTATTATCATTCTAACAAATTTAAATTTAAATTGATAATTTAGATATTACGTATGTAGTATATGTTTTATTTCAATTATCAATATTTTTAAATTTAATAATCATAAACAAGTGCCTTAGCCTCAAAAGAGTCATCTTGTTGTTAAGCTTGAAACATGCACGACATACAAGCAGGTCTGTGGATTTTGGCATATGCACCCAGAGTACGCCTTGTTAGAGGTGGTTATGCCATAACTTTAGGTTGTAGAGGGGGATCAAGAGGAAAAGAAGAAGAAAAGGTGGAAGCTTGTTTCTCCCTAGCTTGCTTTTATGTTTGATGTCTTTGATTGGAATTATTTCTCCTGTCGTTCTTTCAATTTCAGGGTCACACAACTAATTAGGTGAAACAATACCCATACAAACACAAACAACAAGTAGCAGGTTAGTGCAGTAAGCTACGAGAATCAATTAATAAAATGAATCCAACAAAAACAAAAAATAAACTCTAAACAAGAATATATGTCAAAACAAGCAAATAATCGCATGTTGTCGAATATCTAGACGTAAGTCCCTAACAACCATGTCAGAAACTTGTTGGTCCTTTGACAAGTGTACCAAATCATTTTGTAGTTTTAATAGTCGAATCCACAGGGACTTGCAAGATATATGGCCAATATACAATATTCACTTGTAAATCACAAAGAATTATATTCACAATATGTTCAAAAGGTTGTTTAATAATTGTTGTTTGAGAAAAGATTGAGTTCAAAGCTAGAAAGTGATTAAGATTAAGAAAACAATGATAAAAGGCGTTGGGATCAAACTTTCCCACTTTAATTATTTCGTTGAGTTCCTTATTACGAATACTTGTGCCTTTAAACAATGACAATGCGACATAGAGTTTATTAAACTTAATTCCTTATAGATTAAATTCTAAACCCTAACATTAAATACAATCCCTTGAATATTCAATGCTAAAGTTTGTATTAAAAAAAACTTTAAACATTCATTAATTGTAACCCTATTATGGGTATTTCAACTACAAAAATTGTTCTGAACTCTAAACACATGCATAATCATTATCTCATTTGAAAACACATTAGGTAAACATAGAAGAATGCTATCATTGATATAAATGCATAAATATTCACAAAGGTTTACTACAACATCATAATAAAAGTGGGTTATGTCCAATCCCAAGAAAAAGAGGGTTTAGCCACTCATAATCATGGTTGCCGAACCTACAAACATTCAACAAACAACATAGAAAGAGAAATAAACCCTAGAAGAAGCTCTAACGTCTTGAAGAATGAAGGAAATCCCCAAAGCTCCAAGTTCTCCACCCCCGAATGCCCCAAAAATATATTTTAGGGCTCTTAAGTGACCTTTTTACGTAAACTTTGCTAAAGCTGAGCCAGCGTGGCTTGAAGGGCTAAACCCTAAACCCTAAACCCCAAAAATCAGCATCCATTGGAGCCAAGGGATCTTGGTTGGAGCAGATGGCCTTCAAGGATAATCTTCATTTCTTCATATACTGTTCCCTTTTGATGTATAAAAGCTACCAAAACACATTTAAGTCATCAGTTAGTTGGAAACCTAAGAGTTGCTTTAATCTAATCAAAATGGGAACAATAAAATACATCACTTGAGTGTTTTAGTGCCAAATTAAAGGTGAAATTTATTGAGAGAAGAACCTATAATTGGCAACTAACAAACTCTAATAAAGTTATTTTCTTATATATTTTGTTGTGGGTTTATTATTTGATTCTTTGTTTTAATTCTAGTTTAGGATTTGATCACAAATATTCTACTATTAATTAGTGAGATGTAGGTGGTCATACCAGTGTTCATTAGTCGGCCTAGGAATTAGAGTGAGTCTTGAAGGGATAACCATAGGTACTTAGTCTTATCACTTACATTTTCGGTCAATGATTGGATTCATAGACTTGGTTAGATCTTTATGCATCTTAGGACATGACTTGGTTTTGATCTCTAGGATAGATTACTGGTGAGTAAGGGGTAAGTACATTAACGTTAGTAGTATTAACATGAGTGACCAATAATCGCCTTAATATATCTGAGCTAAAAACCTTTAAGGAGAACTTAATAAGGGAACGATAGGGACAAGTCATAGGAAAATCCAAAGCCCCTGACTTAGAAATCATATATTGCACTCTTACATAATACTATTCTATTGCACTGATTCCATTATAGATTTGTAGTTAAACAAAAAGAAAAAAAAAGAAAACTAAAGTCAACTAAAATGATTAAAAATACAAAAGGCCAATAATAATTAAAAGAGAAGTTAGTCAGTGTTAAATTTAGGTAATTAATAAAAAATGAAAATGAAAAATAAAAGAGAATTTCATGTGGCATTTTTAGTTGATAAACTTTTATACATATAATAATATAATGATTTTTGTTAAGTTGTAGTCCAATACAAGTTTCTCTAGTTGATTAAAAGTAACTGCCAATGGTTTTTAATGAGGTCATCTTATGAAAATATATTACATTATAAAATAGCCCACACTCCCCACTTTTTTCCTTTCACTATGCATAATTCTACATCATGTCTTTTAAGCTTAATATGTTTCAGCTTAGGAAAAATGCCTTTAGAAAATACACAAACATACATTATATCCATTTTAATGTTTTTAACCATTTACATGGTCTTATACTCTTATTGGCTTACTTTTCTAGTTTATGTTTTTTTTCTTAGGCACAAATGGCAACCAATGAAAATTCTCAGCATCAACCTTTCATTACAAATGCTATCCAGCCTGCTACAGTTGGTAGTTCTCATCAGATAACTCCAACTACTAGTGTGAATCCTACATCAGGAGTTACTATTCTTAATCTCTCCACAAATGAAATTAGGTCAACAACACAAACACCTACTGATGTTGAAAATAATAGAGACTCAACACAAGTAGAGAAAACAAGACACAAAAGTGTAGTGGGAGCACATCAAGAAGATCAAATTTAATGGAGAAGACAATTGTTTGTCAAGGAAGAAAGTAAGAGATTTTGATATCTTGTATTGGTGCAAGTTATAAGGGACCTAGTATCCTGCATTACAAGAAATTGCAATGGATGTGTTAGCAATTCCAATTTCTACTGTGGTTTAAAAGTCTACATTTAGTGTAGGGGGTACTTTGCTTAGTCTTAATCATAGTCGACTGGTCTATTGTGGAGGCTTTAATGTGTTCTAGGAGTTGGCTATGGATTGATAAAGAGTTTGATAAATTTTCTATTCTTAAAATCTTGTGAATTTTCATTTTTGCAAATAATTTCACACTAAACATATAATGTTATACTTTCAAGACAAGATCACCCAAATGCTACACCAATTGAAGTTCATGACTTAATTGATGAACTAGGTAATATTCCTTTTCATCATTTTGAATTTTGATCATTCCATGTGTTAAAATAACATTATAACTATGCTTTCTATCATATTGTAGATAGATTATCTATGAACCAGATTACTTATCCATTAGAGGATCATTAGAAGTTGAACATGCAAGTGATGAAATGAATATGCTTGGATTTTATGACGGTTTAACTGTGTTTTGTTTCTTAGAAATTGTTGCTAGACTTTGTTTCTCACTAGTTGCTTGCTACTTTAAATTTATCTTGTTGAACTTTAGTAAAAAAAACTTGGAACTTTGCTTCTTGATGTTTAGCTTGTAGTAGGATGATGTTTAAATTTATCTTATTGAACTAGTGAACTTTGTGTGATGGGATGTGTTGAAGAAAAGTGTGGAAACACGAGATTTGTTGATAATTAACATTAGGAATTCTAACTTAAATGGAAATGTTTGGTATCACTTGATGTGGGTGTTTTATGTGTTTCAGGAAAAGGCCTAAGCTACAAAAGAAAGGGGGAGCCTATACTTAGAAAGTTCACGCATCAAAAGTCTGGAAGACTTAATCGTAACTTCTCAATCCAAGATAAAAGGAAGAATGAAAAGTCTGGTAACTCGCTTCAGAAGAAACTCTCTTGTATCATAATAACTTACCAGACCTAGACTCAAACAATATCACTTCAAGCTTCAGAAAATATGAAAACATCAGACTCTGTCATCTCTCTTCAAACCTTTAGAAGTGGTCTGATACATGAAGCATCAACAATTACAAGTCATCTCCATCAAAAGCTTATTGAAAAGATTTGCAAAAAGGAAGATTGACAAGGTGGATTTTAATTTAGTCTGAAAGGAAACTATATTTCACCTCTATCTCACGCATTCAAAGATTCTTTGAATCAAAGCTTTCCTCCTTGGTGAAATTAGTGCTACATCTACTCCACCTATGACTGCATAAATCCTAAAAGCTCCTACATCTACATTACTTGTGCAGAACGTCTCTCTCTCTCTCTGACAATAAAAGTTCTTACCCTTTGTGTAACTCCATCAAGAAATAATTTTGTCTCTTATACAACAACTCATGCAACAGCTATATAATTAACAAGCCTCTTCCTGAACTTAATAGACCGATTCTATATAAACAGAATCGATCTCCTCTTTAGTGTGTGAAGCCTCTTGAAGAATATAGAAGAAAAATATGAGGAGAGAAAAATCAATTATTGAGAATTGAGGATGAAAAGAAATACTAGAGAGAAAAATGAAAAAGAGAGAGAGATTATAAAAAGAAAAAGATGAGCTAGAATACACCATAAAAGTGTAATGGAAGAAGAAGAAAAATCATGAACGGCCATCAAACGTTCATTCACTCAAGCTCATATGAAATGAAGAAATGACAGTTTACTCAACAACGAGTAACTCTACCTGGAAGATCAACCATGAAGACAAAGAAAGCTTGCTATGTGCACTTACCTTTCTAGTTAGATGTCATAGTAACTTGGGATATACCTTCATGCACTTAAATGCACATTATCCCAAGTCATGCTTTCTAGCTTAGTACATTTTTCAATCATCTTTCACTTTTTGAATGTACTGAGCCCTATGGGAAAATTAAGTCATCTCCTTTTTTACAAACCCATTTTTATGGTTTATCACTTAGCTTTGCTAAGTCAATGGGCTTATTTTATTTGAGCAAATTCTTCCAATCCTCTAGTAGTACAGGTCTGGTGTGTTGCCAGACTCTATTTGTGTGAGAAACACTATTGGCCTGGACAGGCTTTTGAAAGAATACTCGAAGTTCGAGCCAGGAGTGGCTCATGAAAGAATACTTGGGTCTGCCCCAGAAATGGGTGCTGTAAAATAATACTCATAGGAATCGAGAGGGGTCTGGTGTGTTGAAGCACGTGTTATGTTTAGGCTAGGAGTGGCCGGGCTCAAGAATACTCAGGGGCCAAGAGTGGCCGATTTCAAGAATACTCGAAAGCACAAGGTATGCTTAGGCCAGGAGTGGTCAGACTCAAGAATACTCAGGGGTCAGAAGTGACCGGTGTCAAGAATACTCGAAAGCATGAGGTGTGCTTAGGTTAGGAGTGGCCGAATTCAAGAATACTCAGGGGCCAGGATTGGCCGGTGTCAAGAATACTCGAAAGCACGGGGTGTGCTTAGGCCAGGAGTGGTCAGATTCAAGAATACTCAGGGGGCAGGAGTGGCTAGTGTCAAGAATACTTGAAGCATGGGTTGTGCTTAAGCCAGGAGTGACTGGAGTCAATAATACTCAACATGTAATGTAAAATGTTTTTTACATAGTGGAAATCCTTCAGATTTGAAGGTACTGGATGTAGTCTCCGAGTTGGAGGTGAACCAGTATAAATCGCTTGTGTATTGTCTCTTTCTCTCTTACTCCTTACTATCAAAAGTCTGGTGCAAAATGATTGTTAAACTCACTAGTAAAAGTCTGGTAAAATAAACGTTCTCTCTTACTCTCTCAATCAAAGAATCACGCTCTCAGTCGCTTCATAAGTCTGGTTCGCTGCATAACACTCTAAACGTTTAAATATCACTTTTTGGTTTGAAAAAATGAACAGACTTATTCAATCCCCCCTTCTAAGTCTGTTTTTCGAACCAACAAGATGTAACTTTCATTTTCTAGAAGTTTAATGGAAAATTTTCTTAATATGATGGAGCAAAGAATATATGATTAAATTTCGTAGATTAAGGTGTAGTTGTAATGAGACAATATTCAATAATTGTGTTCAAGATGATTTATTGGTATTTTTAAGATACTTTTATTGTTATTGTATCCAAGATATTTAATTTTGTAGATGCAGCAACAACTCTTAAAATGGTTATGATAAGGAGAAAATTTAGTAAAAACAGGGACATAGTTTTTCAAAGAAGGGATGGGTTTTCCCCGTCATTAATGTAAAAGCAAAAAATAATATGAATGGTAGATGGGGACGGGGGTGAGAGACTTTATCTTACTCGACAAGAATCATGGGCTAGGTAAGGTTTAGGATAGTGAGGGCAGAGATGGTAGAGGTCAAACCCATCCTCAAACCGCCTTGTTGTCATGCCTATCGTTAACCCTCCATGGTCACCCCTAAACCACCATCACCCCTAACTATAGAGAACACAAATGAGAGGGAGATTTTTTAGAGAAATTCAACAACAACAAAAAAATTAAACAATAAGGAAGAACTCACCACCAGAATCACAATTCCCAAAGCCACCCTATTGCGTTTCTCCGACCACTACCACCAATACCAAACTCCCATTTCTTTTGAACCTAAGATCCTCTATTCAACCACCACTAGGATTATGTTGTCCTTTGACCAAACCTGTGGTCACTGTGTCACGTCGTGTTGATGAATCTCGCCTCGGCCTTGGAACAAATCATCATCGCCTAGATCTGTTATCAACTAATCGTCACCCATCACTGCACCACCTCATGAACTTTGCCTAGGACCGAGCCATTGTAACCCAGATCCATCACTTCAATCTTTGTCTCCTTCTTTGTCCCCTTCGCCTCGAACACCACTGTCCTACATTGCTTGAAAGTGATTGTGTCATTACACATTATCTTCAACGGTGTCACCTAAAAATGGAATCGGGAGAAGTAGTAGTTTCTATGGGTAAGGGAAGGTTCAATGGTTGTGTTGTGATGAAAGGTTCTTATGTGTGTGTGTGTGTGTGTTGATTTTATGATTATGTAGAGGGATACGTAGGAGAGAGTGACAACGTTACGGAATGTGCAAACAAAGACTAGAAAAAAAATTTATTTGTTTGTGTTGTGTTTAAAAATATTATGAGAAACTAAAAATTATCATTAAGAATTAAAAACATGATTCCATACAAATATTTCATAATATTAAATAAAAGTTGGATTAAAATAATAGCTTAAAAAAATCAAAATAAAAAGCTTACAATAACTTGAAAACATATTTAACTCTTGTTAAAATCTGTTTTGGTAGGTATTTATTTACCAACCCACACTGGTTTTTAAATCCGGATAAAATTAAGTTCCCCACTTTTTATAATTAAACCCAAAATCGAAAGCTGAATCTCGTTCGCATTGTTGTCATCTTCATTTCTCACTTTCATTGTTATTAGTTGCTGCTCTGCAAAGGTTCCCTTTCCCGCGTTACCTTTTCTTCATTGTTATACAACTCTCCCATTGCTATACACTTTTCTACCTTTTCATATGTAAACGGAACCGTTTGAAAAACTTGTTTATTGTTCAAGAAATTGATATTTTAGTTCTGAAAATCTGCTTTTAGTTTTAACATATTGGTTTTTGAATTTGAAACTAATATGAAAATCGGGTTATGATTTAAAACCTTTTTTGGAAACCGAATTCGGGTGCAAAAGCAATTTTAAAACCAAATCGATTTTAAACCTAAAACTGGATTTTAAACCACACCAGTTCATGAAAGAGAATTCAAATTAGGTTGATTAAATATGTGGTTTGGATTAAGAAACCGAACCATTTAATAAATTTAAATAGGTTACGGTGAGTTTTTTTAAAAAAGAAAATTTAAATTATCCTCAATTTTTTTAGATGCAGTTTAAGGTATTCACTGATAATTAATTAAGGTAGTTAAGTTTTTCACTAACTTGTATAATTAATTCAGAGTTTTAAAATTATTCTATACTTAAATGAGGATCAAAGGATATTTAAATAGAGGATACTTAATTATAATTGAAAGGAACTCTAAACAAAATTTCCACTCATTTATATGTCGATTGAATTCTCTCAAGTTATAAAATAAATTTTAACAAACATAAAAATAAATGAACAATTAATTAATCATAGCACTCGATGGTTATGTCACCTTTACATCAACCAACCAAACGAAAACATTAAAAAAATCACTGAAGAAAATAACTAATGAGGAGGCTACCTTTACTTAAAGTCATGTAATTAGAAAGGAACTAAGAATATGGGAATGAATGAACCAATAGCATGTAGCTAACTCACAAAAAAACCAGAATTGCAAGCTACGCCAAGAGACCAAACCAAACACAAGACACTTTTTTTTTTTCTCCCTCTGTTCATGATGTCCCACTCCCACCAAAATCCACAACCACAACATAGACGGTTATTATCTTTGTGCCTGAACAAACTTCATGAACAACAACAACACCCTGCTGAAAGCTCCCTCTCATCTTCTTCTCAAACACTTGATCACAATTTTAAAATCATCCCCTCCTCTTCCTGTCTTATTCACTCTCCAACATCAACCCCTAGCCACTCTTTCTTTTGCCACAAGCTTAATGTGTCATCATCCCCTCACCAACATGAACCTCATAGCCACCCCTTCCCCTGTTGTTTTAATGTCTCTTCTGGGTTTTTGGGTGCCTTCAAACTTTGTTGCACTGAGGTTTCTTCCATGGACTCTCATGTAGAATTCTCATCATCCCTTCACTCTCCCTCTGAGATCATTGTAAGTCTCTTTATCCCATCATGCCTTCATCATAATTTTTACCAATATATAGTGGTATATATCTGTTTTGTAACAAAATTAGAATATGGTACCATATGAATTAGGCATATATGCATCAATATAAAGCTATTGTCTTCTTTTTGTTTGACATACCATATTCGAATTCAATGCGAGAACAACAATTATGAGTGAAACTCTCCTATTAATATATATAAATAAGACAATCTAACCAAACCAGGACATGCACGGCATGTGTATTAAGTGAGTAGAATGGAGAAATAAAAGGGTGCTTTTGTTTTTATTTGTTTTTGGTTTTTTTCCTCTCTCTCTCTCTCTCCTGATTTTGGTTAGTGAGTGGAAGTGAACACTTGTTTGTATTCAATTCCTACCTTCCGAATTTCAGATTATTACTATATATATGCACTTTTTCTAAAACGCTTTCCTCTTCTCTTTTTCTTAATTTGCTTACAGAGAAAAAAGAAAATTATTGGGCGGCAAAAGAGAGGAGAACTTGAAAGAGAGGTATTTACATTCATTCGTACTACACACTTTGATTTCAATTTCTTAATAATTACTATATATATAGAATTAATGTTAACACAGAAGAGTACGTCCACGAATCAAATAACATATACACAAAATATGATTATATATATAGTTCGTAAATGGCCCCAATTTCTTCTAAGCATATAAATGGTTGATTAGTTTAAGGATCATATGTTTTTAATTCTTCTCAAGTAAATCCTGTGTTTAAACATCCCATATTGAAGATTTTTCATTGAAAAAATGAGTCCAACATATTCGCATGCTACGTTGTTTCTCAATATATACATTAGTGATTATTGAATTCAATAAAGAAAAAGTATAGATCCTTTAACGTCACCTATAACCAAAATTATATAATACATGATGGTCTTTTGATCATCGTAGAGCATGGCTCTATATAGTGTATAGGCAATTGTCCGCGACTAAAACCAATATCTTTTATAGTAGTCAATTATGATAGGATTCAAGAGTGTCGCTCTCCTTTTGAAAAAGCTACGAGTGAGTTCTTGTTCATGTCAAAGTATAGCAATACTTTATTAGTACAAACTTTGGAACTATAAGTTTGCTATTTTGGCCTTATATAGTGAATGAGTAACCATACCCCTCAAAGGCATAGCTTTAATGGGCAAAACTTGAGGATATTCATATTTTAGTGACAATTTAAGTATATATATTTAATGGGCACAAATTCTATATGTATAGAGTGAGAGAAAGAGAAAAAGAAAAAGAGAGAGAGACTCATAAAAAAAATCATTATGAAAAATGAGAAAATTAACATTAATCCCTAGATTGATGTAACATTTTTTTTCTAATAATAATAATGTGTGTGTATCACGGATATGTATGTTATGAGAAAATTACATGGTTTTTTAATGTAATAAACAGGTCGCTTCCCTTCAAAGGCTGTTGGACCAAGAAGAAAAGGTTCATGAGATTTTAGAGATGCTGCAAAATAGACCAATTGGTTTAGCAATATCAATTCCCAATTTTCTTCCACCAAAGGTGTAGTGATGTATTTCTCACCTCCATCATTGCTATTATGTTATGAGCTTAATTTGCTAGATGCCATAGTTGAAAAAATGAAAAAATGAAAAAGAAAATAAAAAATAGATATGATGAAACTTTTATCATAAGACGCATTATAAAATAACACTCTTTTAATAGTCGATGTTGGTTCAAGTAATTATCACTTAAATACTAAGTTCAAGATTTTAATATATATATACAAAACTTCTGTTAAAAATCTCACATATTATGTTATATTTAAGTACGTGACAAAATGCATATATGTATGTATTATTAATTTATATGCTAAACAAAGTTTTGTAAATAAAAATTAAAAATGAACAAAAGTCTCACTCCCACTTTGGTTGAACTATTTCTAAATAGTTGAAATGATAAAAATATGAATTCAACTAAATGATTATTAAATCAATTGAAATAAAAAGTTAACCTGAAACAATTACTTAATCAAACTATAATTTAATTTTAATTCAACAGACCAGTTGGGTTAGAAACTTATGAGCTAGTTTCGACTGGTGCATTGTGTAGGCTGCTCTCGTGCTATATTTACTATCTAGAATTTCTGTTGTCTTGTTGCATTCTTGCTCTATATTCAAAATTTCATTGGTAAGTACTATGGGCTTATCCGTGAACTTTGGAAGTATCGAGCTAGGGATATGGGCTCATTATATAGAGCATGGTAAATTGCCAATCCACAGCATGCACCACTCATGCATGATGTATGCAGAATTGCTTCTAGAACCACCCGTACAGTTTGCTTTATAAAGTAATAACATGCTTAACTTTTGTTGAGTTTATTTGTATTAAACTATTTTATGTAAATTTTATTCACTTACTCTTAGTTTAATCTAATTCCAAAGTAATATAAACTGATTACCTTTGTTGAGTTTGTTATGGCGGGAATGCCCATGCATAACTCGCATCAGAGTTGTATAAATTCGATGAGAATGAGAATGGTGATTTTGAGTCCTTGAGATGGTATATTGTATTCTAATTCCAATAGTATCATTAATTAAGAATGGAATTTGAGCAGATGAGAGAACTGTTGACAGAGTTGGTGATGGTTGAGGGTGAGATAGCACGACTTGAGAGCCAAATAAGCCAACTCCAAGCAGGTTTGAAGCATGAACAAGGAGTCACCAAGGAACTATCAAAGCCCAAAACATGGAACAATCAAGGGAACTTGAGCCATTCTAACAACCATATACCAACTCCAACAATTCCAAATCCTAGTTCTAGTCCTAGTCCTATGCGCACAAGTGTTCCAGAAAGGATGGCATTTGAAACCAAGGCCTTGCATTTCATAAGCAAAGCTATAAAGGGAGATTATAGTCTCAATGAGAAAACGGGTTTTTTGAAAAATTCCTTGGATCAGAAAGAAAATAAGTTCCAAGAAGATGTCAAATTGCAAGAAAGACTTCCAAGAAAAAATAATCTAGTGAAGCCTCCCTCACCTATGCGTGACCCCCGCCATCCATCACCAAAGGTACCTTCTGTTCACCCATTTTTTCCAAAACTTCATCAAAATAAATCTTAAATTTAGATATTTAATATTGAAACAAGAAACATGCCTAGGATTAGACATCTCCAATATGGAGTTTACAGGAATTTGACTTTTGCTAATGGTTCAATAATGAATCTAAAACAAATTTTGATATCATTTTAGATTTGAATATTATGTTTAACTCAATAGTAAAAACTAATTTACAAGATTATTAAATGATTATATATCTAGAAAATATAAAACTTACTAACATTGATAATTAGTTGAAACAATGTCTAGTTGGAATAGTTATGGTTGTCAACAGAGTTAACCATTCTAACTTGCAATCACTCTGCTATTTTCAGTTGAGGGAACGAAATCCAGAGATGTACTTGGATCTCCCAACAAGATCACTATTGGATCCACTTTTGTCAGAAGAGAATGACCTCAAGTGGCAACCCAACAAGTTATCTGAGAGCATAATGAAGTGTTTGAATTTCATATATGTAAGACTACTCAGAACATCAAGAGCAATGGAATTGGAGAAATCAGGGCCCATTTCAAGGTCTTTGAATTCTTCATTAAGTTCAAGAAGCTTCAGGGTTGATACTGGGTCAAACCCAAAATCAAGCCTCTTATTGCAAAAGGAATCAAGGCAGCAAGACCCATATGGTATCTTTAATACAGAGGAGTCCATTCCAAGGGACATTGGTCCTTATAAGAACTTGGTTATATTCACTTCCAGCTCTATGGATCCCAAGTTCATCTCAAGTCCATCCTCTATACCATTACTAAGGAAGTTAAGGTATGGCATGGATGATGTGTACATTCAGTAGAAGGAATATTAACAAATTTGTAAGTAATATTAAACAATGAAGTCGCTACTAGAAAAAAATGGACAAAATTCAAAATAACTTCTTTTTTCTTCATATGCTCCACAGGATCTTGATGAGCAATCTTCAGACAGTTGATTTGAAAAGCCTTACAAACCAACAGAAATTAGCTTTCTGGATCAACGTGTACAATGCTTGCATTATGCATGTATAGTAGAAAATTCCCCTTCCCTTATTTCTTTTTGATCTTTGTGTTTGGTTAGGAACTTGATTTATGAGTCATGACCAATCCGAAGAATGAGTATTCTAAGACATGGATGAGGACTATGATCAATGTAACGTTTGTTGTTTCAGGGATTTATCCAATACGGAGTGCCATCCACCCCAGAAAAACTACTTGCATTGATGAACAAGGTACACTAAAAAGAATAAAAAAAAACTTGGTATATATGTTACTTGTTCTGTTGGCAGAATCTTAGACTCTGCTCTGATATGGTGATAAATGCCATAATTAAAAAGGAAGGGTGTGATTGAGTATTTCTTAAGAAATTAAAATATAAATTTTTATACTATATTTATAAGAAAAGCACTTTTGAGTTTGTTTTTTTCTTTTCTAAAAAAGAGCAAGGACCTTATCTAGTTAATATATAGAACTTTCAAACATATATATATATATATATATATATATATATATATATATATATATATATATATATATATATATCTGAATTGAATTGTTTCTGTGCAGGCAACCCTGAATGTAGGAGGGAACATTATAAATGCTCAAGCAATAGAGAATTTCATATTAAGGAAACGAGACATTTCTAATATGAAAGAGGTACAGCGAAAGGGTGAGTGGGAAGAGAAAGAATCGGTTGTACGTGAACTCTATGGACTTGAGTTTATGGATCCAAATGTCACATTTGCTCTTTGTGCTGGAACTCGTTCTTCTCCAGCAGTAAGTCCTTCTGACCCCTCATAATAATACATACAACAATGTTAACCAATATACTCTAACTCAAGTGGCTCAAGGGTCGACATAGACGAGAGAAGAATTCATTCTCAGTAAATACAATTTTTAATGAGATCAAAAATCTTTTTTGTGAATAAACCTCAAACATAATAACAAAGTAGCTTTTGATTATACACAGGATACCTTATGTTAAAAGAAAAAAATGTTAGCAACACCATTTTAATTTTTATAGATAAAACTCTTTTAAGCAAACGATGTGCACTTTGTTTATGCAGGTGAGGATATACACAGCTGATGGTGTCACAGGTGAATTGGAGAAAGCAAAACTAGACTATCTTCAGGCTTCAATTCTAGCAACTAGCACCAAAAGGATAGGTTTTCCTGAGCTGCTACTAAGAAACATGCTTGATTTTGCTGCAGACACAGATTCACTGGTGGAATGGGTATGCAACCAGTTACCTACATCAGGGACACTAAGGAAATCAATGGTGGATTGCTTTAGAGGACATACTAATGTCAAGGCTTCTACCATTGTTGAAAAGATACCATATGACTATGAATTCCAGTATCTGTTGACAATATAATTGAAAGCATGTGTTTTTAATCTTCCTATAAAACTTCGAGTGCACAAGTTATTGAAGAATTTATTCCTGAAGCATTTATAATCAGTCTGAATTTTTTGTAAAGGGATGTGATTATAAATTATAATCTATTAGATAGTTTTTTTTAAGGGATGTGAATATAATCAGATCTGAATTTTTTTATACTCTGAACAATACTACACACTCATTCTACGTTTCATAATATCCTAACATTAAAAATGGATTATAACATAATCAATTCAATTATTAAAATAAATATTTATCAATATAAAATACTTTTTATATAATACACTCTTACACTCATACAGAAAGCAAAAGCTATATTTTATTCATTAACAATTATCTATTAGCCAACTTCATCTTTCCAAGCCACTTACAGTTGATTATAAATAACATTATCCACTCTTGGAGACCAAGAAACTGAAAATTGGTTACGGAGAGAGATTGGGGAAGATTTTCTTAATATTATGTTTCTCCTCGTACAAACAGCACCTTAAGAGGGAGATGTGAAAAACATTATGGATCCGCGAAGAGACTGGTAGGTCCAATTCATATGCAACAGCACCTTGAAGCGCTTCACGAGACACACACTGTTGCCGATAAGGCTTTAATTTGCATTCCTTTTAATCTTATTCAAGAAATCAAGATTAAATAAAGTTATCTCATAAATGTTGTTATAATTAGATGTATAGGATCTATAAGTAAAAAGAATAAATATTATACAAGGTTATTATCGTGTAAAAATGCTATTAGTCATGCGATAATCCATAAGCAAGGCGTAATTAATTAGAGATATCAATTATTAAAGAAAAATAATATATCAATTCTCTAATCAATTAGGAAAATAAGGATAATCCATTACAGTTCTTAAAAAAAAGAAAAATGGAAAATCATTTGGCACAAACCCTAATAAGCTCCTTTATTTTCAAGCTTCAAAACCCTATAAATAAAGATCAAATTCGTAAGAAAGAGAAACATACACACAAGAAAGAAATTGGTACACATCTATTGTTGAGTTTTATTCTTAGATTTATCATTCCATTGTGAGAAATCACTTTTTAAGCTTTCAAGTTGTTTATTCACCTTTAAGAGGTTATAGTCATTTTAATCCTTATTTCCGAGTTGGGTTGGTTATAAGGATTAAGTTTCAAGTGTAGGACATTATGAAACTGTAATTGCTCCAAGTGCGGTATTTCAAATTCTCAATAGTGAAACTTCTCCAAATGGTTTACTTGGGAACTAGACGTACACCATAGTGAAAGTGATGAAACTAGTATATTGGTTTGCAATTTTTCTTTCCCTAAAACTCCTTTTAATTGTTGTCATTAATTGTACTCTATTGAATTCGTCTGGTTGAGGATTATATTTTCACTTTATTATTTAAATTTGCTCATTAAGTACCTTTAACTATAAAATTGGTATGCTTACTGATGGACCCCGGTTAAAAGCCTGTCAGGGAGTCAAAGCTTCAAAATCAAGTAGACAACTTCTTGTAAAAGAGTTCAAAGCCTATCAAATGTCAAATCAAGAGTTGGACCTCTAGTAAGCTATAAATATCATCATTCATTGCAAGTCAAGTAAACTATCCTTCTCATTCTTAATGCTTTGATGACCTTGGATCATTACTAACTTAAGCATCGAAGATTCTTTACAGGTTCAACTACCACTAGTTCCAACATCAACAGTATGAAATATCAAGGTTCAAAGGAAGAAGGCATGACTCTCCTATTGAGTTCATGTTGGATTCTCACTGAACCGGTGTAAAAAGAAGTAATAAATAAATACTTTATTGATTTTGATGATTTAATTAATTTTACCTTATAAAAAGGACCATAAGGAGTAATAAATAAATACTACATTGAGTTTTAAATATAAGTAAATTTTAGTAGAATTTTTTATCCTATAGTATAAACAAAATTATATTTTTCTAATTTCATTAAATGCTTGCCTACCGAATATATTCTCAAAACAATTAATATTTTATGAAATAAATGATATTAGGAATATTTTAGAAAATTATATAAAATACTAGATAGCATTAATACAAATAACTATTTCTATCAATTATTATTAATGTGTGAAATTAGTTACTTTTAGTTATATTTAAAACTAGAGATAGTATATTTTTTATGGGTGTAATGATTGTAAATACTACTTCGTCCCTTAATATATAAATCTCTAGAAATCTTTTTTTTTTCAATATAAGAACCTTGAAAAAAGTCAACACTATTAGTTAATCTTTTACCAAAATATCTTTATCAATCATTAATAAAATAAAATTTTCATAAATAAAAAGGAGCAAATTCTTGAGTAAGGATACAATTTTTAAATAAATTAAATAATTTTAACTTATATTAATGAACGCTTAAAAAAGGAATTTTCTAGATGTAATTATTCTATAAAGTAGCATGAACCTTGGGCCTGGGCTAAAGGTTTGGACTATGAATTAATGATCTTTTGTTTTGGTCAACTATAGAACAAGGTTGAAGGGCCATTAACGGACTATTAATGGGCCCCTTGGACTTCACTGCAGCAAAGTGTAGCCAACTGCAACTAACTTTAATATTTCACCAAAAAAAATACAAAGTCCCATAACAGAAAATATATGAAGGTTTCTTAAGGGAAAAGAAATATAGCATATTTCTATTTTATTATATTAACTAATTTCCACCTCAGTTTATATATCTCTATATCCTTTATTAGGTATTTTATTTTAACTATTTTTTTACCTCAGTTGATATAAACACATATTTTTTTGTTGTATTTTTTGTCTTCCTTTTACTCATATGTATATATGGTGTTGGATGGGGTACCCGTGTTATTTTGTTTGCTTATAAAGAATATACATAGAAAAAGAGGTAGCAGAAAAACCTTCTTTCCAGTAAAAGGGTAAATTTGTTGATGATGAAAAAAAGTGTATAAGGTGACATGGATGAATTGAAGAATATATAAAGTAAAGCAATTAAGCAGAAAGAGGAAGAGGGGCCAAAGCATTTTGCTATATAGCGCAACGCATGCTATGATGCTGGCGTTTCAACAACATACTCTTTGGTTATTAGGTTCATGATTGTGATTTGCTTTTAGGTTTGAATTGATTTTAATTATGTATGTGAAATTGAAGTGTGACTATACCTTACAACTTGGAAAACAGAACATGTTCCATCTCGGAGAGAGACCCCACTTCTTTATATGCTTTCATGCCATCAAGCAAATGAATGGTCAATGTGACTGATAAATCATCCTTTGTACCTTCTCGTGAAATTTCATCTCTATATTCTCACAACTTAGTGCATATATTTACACCGTATTCGCTAGCTGTACATGAGAATCTCATCCCCTTCATTTACTACACATGTGCATGAATATACTTCAACTTGTCACTTTCCTCTTTCAAAAGCTCAATTACCCCCTATATATATATATATTCATCAAACAAACAATCTACCCTTTTGGCTTCTTCCCATCCAAATTCAATCATCAAATCTTCAAGGTTAATGGATGTCCACTTAACAAAATAAAACACAAAGATGATTTTTTTTTTATATTCTGAGCTAGTATAATAATTAGTCTTTTTTAGTTTCAATAACCCTGATTCCAAGACTTGATCCGACTCTTATTAAAAATTAAAAATATTCTATAAGATAATTCTTATTTTTAATAGTATGTATCTCCTTCACTTATTACATTTTTTTTATTTAAAATAGTAGATGGTAATGTAAAGAATATAGTTGTTAAAATAGGTTATCTGATCTAATTAGATCAACTCATTACTCAATATAAATATTCAAAAGAACCCGAATTAATTTAAACTTAAAGTGAATGTTCAAATATGATTATAGCTCATAAAAGTATAATTTTTTAATGGGCTTCTAATAAATTTTGTCAATTTGAACCCAATGATAACCTTAGTATGGTTGAGGTGGATGACTGCCCAAGACTCCATTTTTAGATCAACACCAAAATTATAATTATATAATTTTCTTATTATAATTAAAATAAGATATTAATCATAAAAAATAAGATATAAATCAATAAAAAAATAAGACATTAATATTAGCTATTCTTATTGTATCTACTTAAAGAGTAATTGTTTGTGTTCTACTATGTCACAAGGTAAATTAAATAGTTTTAATCTAATTTATATTGAAAACAACTTTTTGATTATGAAAAATTATTGATGATTTTGTAATAAAAAATATATAAAATATTATTTAAATGATTAGGAGGATATCAATTTTTTAGTTGGCTCTAAATACAAAATATTCCAATCCTGATTTGATCTATCATATTTTATCAAACACAGCTTAACCCATCCCCCCACACACACATAAGTTTAACTCACAATTTTATGTTGAAACCTACCTCTTCGTTTGGTTGAAAATCAAGGGTAAATGGAAGTCTCACATTAGATGAATATGAGCAAGTTAAAAATTTAAAAGTAAATGGACCTATGTATCTAATGCCTTAAGTTTTTTTTGTTGTATTGTGATGTCCTTATGCTCTCATTCTCCTAGCTCGTGTCCTCGATATGGGGTATTGATCTCCTTGTGGCGTGGCTCCCTATTTGCAACAGTGGCATTGAAGTCGAGGTCGATCCAATGACCGACTCAAGAAATATAGTGACATATGATAATGCCTTACCTTAAGGGGAGAGTGTTGGAAATTAAGTGTAAATAAAAGTCTTACATTGGATGAATATGATCAAGTTAAAGAGCTATTAGTAAATGGACTCATGCATCTAATGCCTTAAGGGGAGATCATTGTGTCATACATTACTTTATTGATTTAGGTTGATTTTATTGGTTAGGATCTTAATTAGTAATTTTAGTTATTTATTTTAGAGCTTTTGATCTTCGTTCATTAATTTGATCATAATTTTTAATATAGATGGATTTTTTTTATGATTTTTATAATCTCAGAAAGATGACTAAAAGAGTTTTAAATGAACATTTTATTTGCTGAATTTAAAATTATAAACTAAAAATTACATTTATTTAAAGTTGATCATTCAAGACTTCTATTTACACTTTGATCCCATCATATTTTATTGTTGAAGCTGGCACATAAGGCTTGCTAATTTTCACGGTTTCAGCCTAAAATAAAACAGTAGATATAAGGATTATTACAAAGCAGGAGGGGACTAATAAATGGAATGAAACATGCTGAGAAAGATAACCTAAAAATATACACGGTTGCTTTATTTGTTCAGAACACGTTTTTGTCTAGGGCATACATGACGAAAATGCATGTAATGGTAAATGGAGAGATTGCATAGGAACAAGTATGAAGGAGTGCAAGGCAATATTATAAACATAAATGGGTTGAGTGTAGAGTGTTGGTGAAGGGACAGGTAGAGGAAAACCAAGGTTGGAACGAATGGGAAAAGAGTGAGAGAGAGAATAAAAGAAAAGAAAGGGTTTAATTGATTGATAGTGACGTGCACTGAGCAGCAATTGTGACCCACACACACAACACAAGAACTGCTTTTTGATTTTGGTGGTTTTAGAGTGCTCCAGCCGATGCTACCTGCCGCAACTATAGCAGCCTATGTAGGGTTTCTGTACTGACGTGATACCATGACATCACCTGCACTTGTCCCAATTTCCAATTATTATTATTATTATAACACACACATTGTTCCTTTTGTAGTCTTCAACAACAATCACCTCTCAAATTACACAAAACTAAACAATAACCTCCCTAAATACAATTAAATACTTCTCCCACAATTGTAGCAGAAAATAATTAACTAACTCTTGAAACCATGTCTCTGCTAACATAACTTAGTGTGTGTTTGGTTTTCTGTTGGGAAAACAGAGTTGGGGAAATAGAGAAATTTAAGAGTTGATATTGATTCTTCACGTCGTTCGAGACAGTTAAAACTCCGTTTGACCATAGGATTTATTTTTGGGGTTGGTCAAACAACTAGATAACCAAACATACTCTTAAACAGATAATTCTACCTGAGAGATAATCTTTAACTTCTTAAAAACATTTTCTATAAAAACGCTTAACAAGTTTCACTCCTCCTTATCTTGACTGCTTTAAACTCCAAGCTTCTCCCTCAGGAACTCAAACCTTCTAAGTGGAAAAGATATCAACTGCACTTGTTCGTCGATTTTGCAACAAGCCAATTATATCTCCATTTTCCTGCACTTCTCGTAAAAGAAAACAACTTGGCCTTGAAATGTTAACGATTCTGTGATATTGATAGGGTTGCTTGATTATAAATATATATGCGCTTTGATCTTGTTCTAAGCTCAAATCTTTCAGAATATTTCTTAACCGGATAATTTGATTAACAACTGTTGTTGTAGGAGTAAATTCTTCTTCCTTTGTTGAGTAAGTTACAATCTCTTACTTTTTCAACATCAAAAGAAAACGCTTAAACCCATGCTAGAGCAATAAGTTGAAATACTCTTGGTATCATCCAAGATTTAGAAAAATCAAATAATGTGAAGTTTTGTATCTTGCACTACCTGACTCCATACTCGATAGTTCCTTTAATGTATTTTACATCTAATATGATCTAATAAAAAATTTATCTTTTTATGATTTTTGATTAGTTTGATTTTCATTTTATTTAAATCGATTTATAGTTTGATGAGATTAGATGGGTTTATAAACACTCCTACTATATATACATATTTAAAATGGTTGGAAAAAGGTTTCAATTCTAACAGAAGGAGGAAACATTGTGTGAGGTCGTAGTAATCAACAAAACCCAAATCATACCTCATTGTTTCAAGTGAGTCTAGTTCCAAACAAATGTTTTGGATATCAAAGTTGAATAGAAATCATCATTCAATCTTTTCACTTCTTCAGCAGTGAAGCTATTACTTAATCCGATCTTTAACATGTCTTTATCATTAAATTTCTATAGCAAGGGGTCAATAACATCCATAACAAAAACAATGACACTAAATTATTTAATGACTTTGCCATCAAATTCCATAGTAAGTACCACTAAAGACATTAATATTTGTTTTGGTCGTTTTTAAAAATGGCCTTTCAAGTTAGAGTTATGAGAATTGTCTTCCTTTATATCAAGTACATAGAAATTTGTAAGGAAGACTAATTCATTAACTTGAACTAAAACATCTTGCAAAACTCCTTTAGGTATTAAAAACACTCATTTTCGTCCAACCTAAAAAAATACTTTGAAGAAAAAAGGAAAAAAAAAGAGAAAAGAAAAAGAAGAAAAAGAAAAGGAAAAAAAAAGATAAAGATTAAGAAGAAAAAAAAGAAGGAAGAGAAATTTAAAAAAAGACTTTGATGTATGAAAAAAGAAAAGGTAAAAGACAAAGACTAAGCCTTCTTTCACCTAAGGCATCTGGTCTTCCTTTATCACTCTAAAGTATTAGTATTTTCTTTTTTACAATGGGTAAAGTCAACCTCATACCTAAAGAAGGAATACTTTTTTGCACAAGACACTAGTGCAGAAAAGGTCTATGAACTTGGTTAAAATTGAGATGCAATGCGACATCCTAGATATTTTAATAATTAGAAAAATAAGTAAATGTGCAATTGAACTTAAAATAATGATAATTAGAGAGTATGAAGCAGATAAACAAGTTTTAAATGAAAAATGGGAGATTATGCCTGATGCGTAGCGTGGCCTTGGCGCGTAGCATCAGGGTAAAAATTATGACCTGATGCGTAACGCCATTGTGACGTGTAGTGTCAATGTCGTGACCAGTTTTAAATGAAGGACATCCAAAATAGAGCCAAAACACATCATTTCTTCTCTTTTCCTCTAGCTCCCTAGGAATTGTGACCAAGATTTTATGGATTTATGGTACGGACTTGTTATTCCTTGTATTTTTGGACCTTAGGGACTAAGGTAAACCATGAAGGACCCTCGATTTCAAGTTTCTTTCTCTCATCTTCCTTCCCCTCTCTAAACTAAATTTGCATGTGGTAATGGGAGTACGGATTTTGCGTTTTATGGACATGGGAAGCTTGGGTCTTGAGTTTAGCATGGTAAGGATGACAATGTACTGACGGGATTTTGCATTTCAGTGTTCGTAGGTGCTAGAATGAGTGCCGAAGGATCGATTAGCAAAGCGAACGTTGAGTTTGGAAGCCGGGAAGCGAATCAAGTAACCGTAGGATGTGACCGACACCAAGAGAAAATTATCGAAGCTTAGAGTCTAGGTAAGGAGGGTGTTTGAGTCGTAATTAATTCAGATTGGTATAAGATTTAGGTTCGGGAAGATTATAAATTAAATTAGGAGTTGCTAGAAAAATTGTAGATTAGCTAGATGTTGATTATGTATGTTATATATGTGTAGGGATGATTTAATTAAATATGTGGTGAATTGCTTAAATAATTGATAAGAAGTGGACAAAATAAGTTGTAGGGATTATAAATATATGTTATATATATGAATTATAAATTTGAAATGAAAAGTGATGATATTTTTGATATGTATGATATTATAATCATGGATAACTCGGTTAAATTGATGAAATACTAATTATGGAGATATTGTGGCATGGCGTGTAAGGGTCAGGTCTGTGTGGCCGCCCTGTGTGGTTGTGAAATGTCAGTTTCTGACAATTATATACGAGTTTGATGATGTTGAGCCATGTATGATATGTTTATGTGTGTAATTATGTCGTGTGGGATGGCCGATGTAACGCCCCGAAATGTTGATTAAAATTTTCGAGTAAATTTTTCACTTTTTCGAAAGATCATTTTAAAATTTATAAATTTAATTCAGAGTTTATGTAACAATTAATAACAGCGGAAAAATTATCATACATACTAGTCGTGAATAATTAAATTCAAGAAAATATTTAAGTAGCGGAAACGATTGAGAAGATAATGGTACATGACATATTATATTTATTACAACCCATAAAATCAAAGTTCAGGTAATAATTCAAATAGACATCCATCATGGCATCACTCTGCATTCTGCGTGTCATTCACTGTAAAAATTAATGTAAGAGTGAGACAGAATATAGAATAAATATAAAATAGATAAAATTGCACAAACACAATCAACAATTCATAATGATATGATGAATATGCCAAACAAGTCCATTAATAGATCTTTAATTAGTCAAATGATGTCATGCTGGATCCATTTGGTCTTGGTGGGAATACTGCAGTAAAAGTCTCATAGATACACAAATAGGGCTTTAGCATATACCATGAATCCCTATACTTCATGGCGCTTAAGTACCGAAGTACACAATATCATAAGTAGGACTTTTGCATAAACCATGAATCCCTACACTCCATGGCATACAACAAAATAGGGCTTAACTCATCATAGAGTAACCCCCCACCAGGGTAGGCAATCATGGAACCCCTAAATTCCATGGTGCGTCCGAATGCTTATGATGCATGAATGCCTTTAATTCTTTTAACATACCATGATATCCATATTTCCAAAATCTCTTGGAATACAAGTCCCCAAAGGACACAACACTTGTAATAATTCACAAAATCATGGTTTTACTGTTTTGAGTCACATGTATCAATATTACAAGGCATTCATGTACATACAAAGTGGTTTCGTTATTCATAATTATTCATCACCACATCAAACAAACTGCATAATGCTCAAAAACATTTCTAATAACTCATAATCACTCAAGAATTCAATAATAAATTTTTATCCATAGAGAAAATATCATTTTCTTTCATAATAG
Organism: Clitoria ternatea; assembly: GCA_037962975.1. NCBI lineage: Eukaryota > Viridiplantae > Streptophyta > Magnoliopsida > Fabales > Fabaceae > Clitoria > Clitoria ternatea. The sequence goes on from CM075676.1 coordinate 4,047,916, forward strand.
CCTTAATCAATGAATTTCAGCATTCCCAACAGCAACATACATTAGCAAAATAGTCATAACATGAGCAATTCAACTCCTTTTTAGATGATTCCACTTTCTATGGCTTAATAATACAATTATCTACAACTTTTATGAAGAACACAACTTCAGATTCCAATTAGAAATATCACTTATTTACAAAATACCATACTGCCTCAAGATAAGTTTTCCAAATGTACACAGATTAGTATTTAGAACGTATCTGGAGTTACAAACGTGATTTTGATATGAAACCAATTCTAAATTATTCTTAACACACATATCTACAATTTCCATGAAGACACCAACCCTTAATTCTCACCACAAACTTCCCAGTTTTAAAAACAAGATTCAGATTTCAGAATTTCAGAATTTCAGAATTTCAACTTGCACATACTTTAGTAATTTGAGCATAACTTGAGTTAAAAAAATTATTTTGATGTGAAACCACTTTCTAAAAATCCAAAACTTAATTATCTACAACTTTCATGAAGACATCAAAGGCTGATTATGCATGTATAATTCCCAGCATATCAAAATATGCACTAAACATGAAACAAATCTTTCACTCGGACATACAGTAGTATTTTGGCTATAACTTTTGATACACATACTCAAATCAATCGGTTCAGGTCTCAAAATTCACATAACAAAAAGATTTACAACTTTCATGAAGACAATGATCACTAATTCTTACCACAAAATTCCCAGTTTTAAAAATAATATACGGATTTCAAGTTTACAGATTTACAGCTTGTACATACTTCAGTATTATGAGCATAACTTGAGCTACAAAAATCATTTTAATGTGACACCACTTTCTAAAGATCCATAAAATATATATCTACAACTTTCATGAAGACATTCAAGGCTGATTACGCATGTATAATTCCCAGCATATCAAAATATACACAAAACATGGAACAAATCTTTCACTCAAACATGCAGTAGTAATTTGGCTATAACTTTTGCTATACATACTCAAATTAATTGAATCAGGTCTCATAATTTAGATAACAAAAAGATCTACAATTTTCATGAAGAAGTCAAAGGCAAATTCATACGTTTTCAGTTTCAAAATTAAGTCACAAGATGCGAAATTAAGACTGGGATCCTAGAACAGCATACAACTCTACCCATTTCATAGTTATTCACAACCCTCTCCCCTCTTACTTGATTTGATGATCTTTGGCTGACTGAGAAAGGAGTCCCCTGGCTGTCCTGGTTCTATTCGAAGGTGTGTTGATGGAGAAGAGTAATTGGGAGTTTCAGAATCAGTGGTATGTTTAATAATGCAAGGTGGGAGACAACTTTCCATAAGTGGGTTTCTAGTGGGCTTTTAGTGGGAATTAAGAGTGGTTTAGGTTGAAAGCAAGCTCCACTTCTGTAGCCCACCCACTGGAGTGCGCATAATGTAACGCCCCGAAACGTGGATTAAAATTTTCGAGTAAATTTTTCACTTTTTCGAAAGATCATTTTAAAAATTATAAATTTAATTCAGAGTTTATATAACAATTAATAACAACGGAAAAATTATCATACATACTAGTCGTGAATAATTAAATTCAAGAAAATATTTAAGTAGCGGAAACGATTGTGAAGATAATGGTACATGACATATTATATTTATTACAACCCATAAATTCAAAGTTCAGGTAATAAAACAAATAGACATCCATCATGGCATCACTCTGCATTCTGCGTGTCATTCACTGTAAAAATTAATGTAAGAGTGAGACAGAATATAGAATAAATATAAAATAGATAAAATTGCACAAACACAATCAACCATTCATAATGATATGATGAATATGCCAAACAAGTCCATTAATAGATCTTTAATTAGTCAAATGATGTCATGCTGGATCCATTTGGTCTTGGTGGGAATACTGCAGTAAAAGTCTCATAGAGACACAAATAGGGCTTTAGCATATACCATGAATCCCTATACTTCATGGCGCTTAAGTACCGAAGTACACAATATCATAAGTAGGACTTCTGCATAAACCATGAATCCCTACACTCCATGGCACACAACATAATAGGGCTTAACTCATCATAGAGTAACCCCCCCACCAGGGTAGGCAATCATGGAACCCCTAAATTCCATGGTGCGTCCGAATGCTTATGATGCATGAATGCCTTTAATTCTTTTAACATACCATGATATTCACATTTCCAAAACCTCTTGGATACTACAAGTCCTCAAGGAACACAATACACATAATAATTAACAAAATCATGGATTTACTTTTTCAACCACATATGTCAATAACCACAAGGCATTCATGCACATATATATTAATTATGTCATTCATAATTATTCACCATCACAATATACAAACTGTGTGATACTCAACAACATTTATAATAATTCATAATCACTCAATAATTTAATAAATAATTTTTATACATAGAGAAAATATCATTTTCTTTCAAAATAGCCATTCTAAGTGACTTTCAGCATCCCCAACAGCAACATACATTAGCAAAACAGTCATAACATGGGCAAATCAACTCCTTTTTAGGTGATTCCACTTTCTATAGCTCAATAATACAACTATCTACAACTTTCATGAAGAACACAGTTTCAAATTCCGAACAGAAATATTACTTATTCACGAAATACCACACTGCCTCAAGGTGAGTTTTTCAAAACGTACATATATTAGTAATTTCAGTGTTTCTGGAGTTACAAAAATGATTTTTGCATGAAACTAGTTCTAAAATACTCTTAACATAATTATCTACAACTTTCATGAAGACTCAAACAACTAATTCATACCACAAAATTCCTAGTATTGAAAACAAGATTCGGATTTCCAAAATTCCAGAATTTCAGAATTTCAGAATTTCAGCTTGCACATACTTCAGTAATTTGAGCATAACTTGAACTACAAAAATTATTTTGATGTGAAACCACTTTCTAAAAATCCACAACTTAATTATCTACAACTTTCATGAAGACATCCAAGGCTGATTATGCATGTATAATTCCCAGCATATCAAAATATACACTAAACATGAAGCAAATTTTTCACTCGGACATACAGTAGTATTTTGGCTATAACTTTTGCTACACAAACTCAAATCAATCGGTTCAGGTCTCAAAATTCACATAACAAAAAGATTTACAACTTTCATAAAGACACTGATCACTAATTCTTACTACAAAATGCCCAATTTTAACAATAAGATACGGATTTCAAGTTCACAGATTTACAGCTTATACATACTTCAGTATTATGAGCATAACTTGAGCTACAAAAATTATTTTAATGTGAAACCACTTTCTAAAGATCCACAACTTAATTATCTACAACTTTAATGAAGACATCCAAGGCTGATTATGCACGTACAGTTCCCAGTAAATCAATATATACACAAAACAAAAGATAAATCTTTCACACGAACATGCTGTGGTATTTTGGCTATAACTTTTGCTATACTTATTCAAATTACTTGATTCAGGTCTCAAAATTCAGATATTAAAAAGATCTACAACTTTCATGAAGAAGTCAGAGTCAAATTCACACGTTTTCAATATCAAAAATGAGCAACAAGTTACGAATAAATTCTGGAATCCTAGAATCAGCATACAATTCTACCCATTTCACAAATATTCACAACCCTGTCCCCTCTTACCTTAATGGAGGTTCCTAAAGTGGTTGAAAGTGTTGTATTATTGTCCTAGCTTCAGATCAAGAGTGAAATTGATGGAGAAAGTGAAAGAAAATAAGAGAGAGACTTCACTAACTTTAGCTTGTTCTAAGAATTCAGACTTGGGAACAAGATGTAGTGTTGATTTAATGATGTAAATGACAAGTGGGGGACAAGATTTTCATAATGGGATTATAGTGGGATGTTAGGTGCATGAATTATGGTGATAATGGAGGTTTTAGTGAGAAAAATGAACTGGATTGTTGACCATTTCCGCAGCCTACATAATGTAGTTTGTTTGATTGAAGTAAATATCAATTCTGACACTGTTTTGGTATTTTAGGCATATCTCTCTCATATCTTAATGGATTTTAACAAATGTGGTCTTGTTGGAAAGCTAAGACAACGAGGAACAACTTTGTAGTTTACGACTTTTTCAAATTCGGACTCTAACAAGGTATTAAAATATGTACAAGATGATATGATTGAAATAAAATATCAATTCTGACACTGTTTCGGTATTTTGGACATATCTCTCTCATATCTTAATGGAATTTAACAAATTTGGTCTTGTTGGAAAGATAAGAAAAAGAGGAACAACTTTGTAGTTGGACACATTTCCAAATTCGGACTCTAACTAACAATTAAAATGTGTACAAGATGACGCATTTTGAGTGGAGTATGTGGCAATTTGATGAGAGTAATTGGAAAAGCCAAGGAAATTAATAACTAAGGAAATAGGTAATAAATTATTTGATTAACTTTTACCAAAGGTATAAAGTTAAAATTATTTACCATGGTAAAAGGTTAAATTGAAGATGTTGTCCTAACCAAAAATTTATGTAGAAAGTTGAGATAAAATGGATAATATCATTGATGGTCTAAATCAAAATGATTATACATGAGAATAAAATTTTTAGGATGTTACAATTCTCCCACCCTAATAAAAATTTCGTCCTCAAAATTTAATCATTACACACTCCTCAGTGAAACAATTCTGGATACTGTGTCCTCATAGCATCTTCACGCTTCCAAGTCAGAGTTACATCAGTTCCTTGTTTCCATGCAACTTTTACCAGTGGTACATTCTTGTTCCTCAAGCGTTTATTCGATCTTTCTAGAATCTGTGTAGGTTCTGTGGAGATGGTCAGATTTTCTCTAACTTCAATATCATCAGCAGCAATCACATGGTTGGGATCTTGTACGTACTTCCTTAGCTGTGATACATGAAATACATTATGCAGATTTGCCAGGTGAGGGGGAAGTGCAATCTGATATGCCACTGTACCAACCCTCTTTAGGATCTCATATGGTCCAATGAATCTCGGACTCAATTTCTTACTCTTCAATGCTCGACCAATCCCCTTGTGAGGTGAAACCTTCAAAAATACATGCTCACCAACTTGGAATTCAAGTGGTTTCCTCCTCTTATCATAATACTGCTTCTGTCTGTCCTGAGATGCCTTCATCTTTTCTCTGATCATTTCTATCTGTTCAGTAGTCTACTGCACAATTTCAGGTCCTAACGCCAAACTTTCACCAGTTTCTAACCAACAAAGTGGCGTTCGACACTTCCTACCATACAATGCTTCGAATGGAGCCATACCAATACTGCTGTGGTAGCTATTATTATACGTGAATTCAATCAATGGAAGAAACTGCTCCCAACTACCACCATGTTCAATCACACAAGATCGCAGTAAGTCTTCCAAACTTTGTATGGTACGTTCTGACTGTCCATCTGTTTGGGGATGATAAGCTGAACTCAATCGAAGCTTTGAACCCAATTCCTGATGCAAGCTTCCCCAGAATCGAGAAGTGAATCTTGGATCTCTATCTGACACAATACTTGATGGTACACCATGTAGTCTTACGATCTCCTTCACATATAACTGTGCCAACTTTTGTAAAGAGTTCTTCATATTCATTGGGAGAAAGTGAGCAGACTTTGTCAATCTGTCTACAATAACCCAGATTGCATCATTCCCTGAACGTGTTCTTGGTAACCCCGACACAAAGTCCATTGAGATGTCATCTCATTTCCAGACAGGAATCTCTAATGGTTGCAGTTCACCAGATGGCTTCTGGTGTTCTACCTTGGCTTTTTGACACACCAGACATGAAGCCACATATTCAACTATCTCTTTCTTCATCCTTGGCCACCAAAAGCTTTTCCTCAGATCTTGATACATCTTAGTTGATCCAGGATGAATGCTCAACATACTTTTATGTGCTTCTTCTAGAATCGTCCTTCTCAGATCAACATCATCTGGTACACAAATTCTATTCCTGATCCTCCAAATTCCATCTGATCCTTCTTGTAGTCCCATATCTTTTCCATTCGCCTGTAATTCTCTCAACTCCTGTAATGACAAATCTTCTTTCTGTCTTTCACCTAACAGTTCCAGGAAATCATTGGATATTTTCAAAGTCCCCAAAGTCATACTCCTTGAAGATTTTATCTTTACACCCAAGTTCATATCTCTGAACTGTTCTATCATCTCTATTTCTTTTATCATCAAAGATGCCATATGAATGGACTTTCGGCTTAGTGCATCTGCCACCACATTTGCTTTTCCTGGATGGTATTTCAAATCAAATTCATAATCTTTAAGAAATTCCATCCACCTTCGCTGCCTCATGTTTAATTCTTTTTGATCGAACAAATACTTCAAGCTCTTGTGGTCACTGAACACTTCAAACCTGACTCCATATAAATTGTGTCTCCAGATTTTTAGAGCAAATACCACTGCTGCCAATTCTAGATCATGCGTCAGATAGTTCATCTCATGTGGTCTCAACTGTCTAGAAGCATAGGCAACCACCTTTCGTTGCTGCATCAAAACACATCCTAAGCCCATTTTGGAAGCATCACAATAAACCACGAAATCTTCTTGTGGGTTAGGTAAGGTTAAGACTGGAGCAGATGTAAGCTTCAACTTCAGTTCTTGGAAACTTTTCTCACATTCTGGCGTCCAAGAAAAAGGTTGATTCTTCCGGGTTAGCCGAGTCATTGGTAGGGCAATTTGAGAAAACCCTTCAATGAATCTCCGATAATAACCAGCCAATCCCAGGAAACTTCGTATCTCAGTGACTGAAGTAGGTCTCTCCCAGTTTACCACAGCTTCTATTTTAGAAGGATCCACAGATACTCCTTCGTTTGAGATTACATGGCCTAGGAATTTTACCTCTTTCAACCAGAATTCACATTTTGATAACTTTGCATACAACTGCTTCTCCTTCAAAATCTGCAATACCACTCGAAGATGCTTTTCATGTTCCTCTGTAGTTTTTGAATAGATCAGAATATCATCAATGAAAATGATGACAAATTGATCCAAGTAGGGATGAAATACTCGATTCATGTAATCCATGAATACGGCTGGGGCATTGGTCACTCCGAAGGGCATCACAAGGTACTCGTAATGACCATATCGTGTTCTAAAGGCTGTCTTTGGAATATCCTCAGACTTGACACGAATCTGATGATACCCCGATCGTAGATCAATCTTGGAAAACACTGCAGCACCTCTCAATTGATCTATCAGATCATCAATTCTGGGCAAAGGATATCTATTCTTCACTGTCAATTTATTCAGTTGACGATAATCTACGCATAACCTCATGCTTCCATCTTTCTTCTTGACGAGCAATACTGGCGCTCCCCATGGTGACACACTCGGTCTGATGAAATGCTTCTCCAGCAACTCTTCAATTTGTTTCTTCAGTTCCGCCAGTTCAATTGGTGCCATACGGTATGGAGCTTTAGACACTGGTTCTGCTCCTGGAATTAAATCAATGGAGAATTCTACCTCACGTTCTGGAGGTAAACTTGAGACATCTTCAGGAAATACTTCAGGAAATTCAGAAACAACCGGTATCTCGATTGCTTTAGGTTCACCATCTTCTTTGTAAAGAGTGAGTAAAGCAAACAATTGACTTTCACCTTGTAATACATAGGTCTTGAGGTTGTCAGAATTTAGATTTTCTGATGGAAATATCACGGTCTTGTTGTGACAGTCCACCAAGACTCGATTTATTGATAACCAGTCCATCCCCAGAATCACGTCCAGATCCTTCAAAGGTAAACAAACAAGATCAACAAGAAAGCGTCTACCTTCTATGAGTATAGAACATTCGTTACACACCTTAGCAGTTCTAAGTTGTGTACCGGTGGGAGTAGAAATAATCAGATCATATGTCATAGGCTTCACAGGTAATTGAAGGCGTCTAACACACTCATCAGAAATGAAAGAATATGTAGCACCAGAATTAAATAACACAGATAGGATTGTACCATTAATGTCACACTTACTTTGTACGAGGTCATCAGCTTGGTCTGCCTCTGAACCGCTGATGGCATAGACTCTCCCAGCTGTTTGTTGCAACCTCTGATCTGTGGACTCCCTGTTCTGTCTTGGAGGTTGGGCAGTACGTGTGTCTTCTCCTCGGCCTCTCTGATAATTAGAGCCTCTTGGTTCACTCATAGTGTTCCTGTTGTTGTTTTGATTGTTCTGCGGACAATTTGGACTGATGTGTCCTTTTTGGTTACATCGGAAGCAAGTGACCTCTTCAAGACGTCTGTTACAATCACGTACATGATGATTACCTCCACACTTAAGACACCTCATGTTATTGCGTCTATCAAAAGATGACGATGATGATGATCCGCCTCTGGAGCGATTTGGATAGAACGATCCTCTTCTTTTGAAATCAACTGACTGAGGTTTCAGTTGTCTATTGGCCTTTTCATGTGCCAGTCTGGCTTGATGATTCTCTTCAAAAATTCTGCATTTGTTGATCAAAATGGGAAAACTCTGAATTTCTTGGTACCCTATCGCTTCTTTGATTTCCAGATTCAGTCCGTTCTCAAATTTAACATATTTTGATTCTTCGGCACCAGCCTGTTGAAAAGGAGGGTAAAAGAGAGATAGTTCTTCAAACTTTGCAGCATATTCTCCAACGGACATCGAGCCTTGTTTCAACTCTATAAATTCCAGCTTCTTGCGACTTTTCACACTTGCTGGAAAATATTTCTCCAGGAAACAGTCTTTGAAGTTGGCCCAGATCAAGGGTCTGTCAGTCTCGATTAGACGGATTCTAGCATGAATCCACCAGTTCTCTGCCTCTTCCACCAACATATAGGTGGCATACTCCACCTTTTCGTATTCTGTGCAGGGCAATGCTCGAAAGATGCGCTCCATTTCCTTGGCCCAAAGATATGCTCCTTCTGGATTATAACCTCCTTTGAATTGTGAAGGCTTTCTCTTCAGGAAGTGGTCTAACCCATGGAGTCCTCCAGTGCTCCTTGGTTGATTTTGTCGTTCTATGGCTTCAGCTAAACGGTTGAAAGCTGCTGCCATATCGTGGTTGTTGTTGTTTCTTGCCATCCTATATTCGTAGTTTGGTTTATACCAATTCTAAGGGATAATATATCATATGTAACTACTATATAACTATCATTATTCTACAGTTTATCAGTTAAGCAATCAATCATATCACACATTTATCATATCATCAAGCGATAATCAAAACAAATCTTTTTGCAATTAATCAGTCAGGCATAAGTCATATAGTATACATTTAGCATGTTATCAAGCAATAAATCAAACATTTTACATATTATGTCGAGAAACAGTACATGTCATAGCAATTGGTCCTGAATTTTTGAAAATGCTTTGATACCAACATGTAACGCCCCGAAACGTGGATTAAAATTTTCGAGTAAATTTTTCACTTTTTCGAAAGATCATTTTAAAAATTATAAATTTAATTCAGAGTTTATATAACAATTAATAACAGCGGAAAAATTATCATACATACTAGTCGTGAATAATTAAATTCAAGAAAATATTTAAGTAGCGGAAACGATTGTGAAGATAATGGTACATGACATATTATATTTATTACAACCCATAAATTCAAAGTTCAGGTAATAAAACAAATAGACATCTATCATGGCATCACTCTGCATTCTGTTGTCATTCACTGTAAAAATTAATGTAAGAGTGAGACAGAATATAGAATAAATATAAAATAGATAAAATTGCACAAACACAATCAACCATTCATAATGATATGATGAATATGCCAAACAAGTCCATTAATAGATCTTTAATTAGTCAAATGATGTCATGCTGGATCCATTTGGTCTTGGTGGGAATACTGCAGTAAAAGTCTCATAGAGACACAAATAGGGCTTTAGCATATACCATGAATCCTTATACTTCATGGCGCTTAAGTACCGAAGTACACAATATCATAAGTAGGACTTCTGCATAAACCATGAATCCCTACACTCCATGGCACACAACATAATAGAGCTTAACTCATCATAGAGTAACCCCCCCACCAGGGTAGGCAATCATGGAACCCCTAAATTCCATGGTGCGTCCGAATGCTTATGATGCATGAATGCCTTTAATTCTTTTAACATACCATGATATTCACATTTCCAAAACCTATTGGATACTACAAGTCCTCAAGGAACACAATACACATAATAATTAACAAAATCATGGATTTACTTTTTCAACCACATATGTCAATAACCACAAGGCATTCATGCACATATATATTAATTATGTCATTCATAATTATTCACCATCACAATATACAAACTGTGTGATACTCAACAACATTTATAATAATTCATAATCACTTAATAATTTAATAAATAATTTTTATACATAGAGAAAATATCATTTTCTTTCAAAATAGCCATTCTAAGTGACTTTCAGCATCCCCAACAGCAACATACATTAGCAAAACAGTCATAACATGGGCAAATCAACTCCTTTTTAGGTGATTCCACTTTCTATAGCTCAATAATACAACTATCTACAACTTTCATGAAGAACACAGTTTCAAATTCCGAACAGAAATATTACTTATTCACGAAATACCACACTGCCTCAAGGTGAGTTTTTCAAAACGTACATATATTAGTAATTTCAGTGTTTCTGGAGTTACAAAAATGATTTTTGCATGAAACTAGTTCTAAAATACTCTTAACATAATTATCTACAACTTTCATGAAGACTCAAACAACTAATTCATACCACAAAATTCCTAGTATTGAAAACAAGATTCGGATTTCCAAAATTCCAGAATTTCAGAATTTCAGAATTTCAGCTTGCACATACTTCAGTAATTTGAGCATAACTTGAACTACAAAAATTATTTTGATGTGAAACCACTTTCTAAAAATCCACAACTTAATTATCTACAACTTTCATGAAGACATCCAAGGCTGATTATGCATGTATAATTCCCAGCATATCAAAATATACACTAAACATGAAGCAAATTTTTCACTCGGACATACAGTAGTATTTTGGCTATAACTTTTGCTACACAAACTCAAATCAATCGGTTCAGGTCTCAAAATTCACATAACAAAAAGATTTACAACTTTCATGAAGACACTGATCACTAATTCTTACTACAAAATGCCCAATTTTAACAATAAGATACGGATTTCAAGTTCACAGATTTACAGCTTGTACATACTTCAGTATTATGAGCATAACTTGAGCTACAAAAATTATTTTAATGTGAAACCACTTTCTAAAGATCCACAACTTAATTATCTACAACTTTAATGAAGACATCCAAGGCTTATTATGCACGTACAGTTCCCAGTAAATCAATATATACACAAAACAAAAGATAAATCTTTCACACGAACATGCTGTGGTATTTTGGCTATAACTTTTGCTATACTTATTCAAATTACTTGATTCAGGTCTCAAAATTCAGATATTAAAAATATATACAACTTTCATGAAGAAGTCAGAGTCAAATTCACACGTTTTCAATATCAACAATGAGCAACAAGTTACGAATAAATTCTGGAATCCTAGAATCAGCATACAATTCTACCCATTTCAAAAATATTCACAACCTTGTCCCCTCTTACCTTAATGGAGGTTCCTAAAGTGGTTGAAAGTGTTGTATTATTGTCCTAGCTTCAGATCAAGAGTGAAATTGATGGAGAAAGTGAAAGAAAATAAGAGAGAGACTTCACTAACTTTAGCTTGTTCTAAGAATTCAGACTTGGGAACAAGATGTAGTGTTGATTTAATGATGTAAATGACAAGTGGGGGACAAGATTTTCATAATGGGATTATAGTGGGATGTTAGGTGCATGAATTATGGTGATAATGGAGGTTTTAGTGAGAAAAATGAACTGGATTGTTGACCATTTCCGCAGCCTACATAATGTAATTTGTTTGATTGAAGTAAATATCAATTCTGACACTGTTTTGGTATTTTAGGCATATCTCTCTCATATCTTAATGGATTTTAACAAATGTGGTCTTGTTGGAAAGCTAAGACAACGAGGAACAACTTTGTAGTTTACGACTTTTTCAAATTCGGACTCTAACAAGGTATTAAAATATGTACAAGATGATATGATTGAAATAAAATATCAATTCTGACACTGTTTCGGTATTTTGGACATATCTCTCTCATATCTTAATGGAATTTAACAAATTTGGTCTTGTTGGAAAGATAAGAAAAATAGGAACAACTTTGTAGTTGGACACATTTCCAAATTCGGACTCTAACTAACAATTAAAATGTGTACAAGATGACGCATTTTGAGTGGAGTATGTGGCAATTTGATGAGAGTAATTGGAAAAGCCAAGGAAATTAATAACTAAGGAAATAGGTAATAAATTATTTGATTAACTTTTACCAAAGGTATAAAGTTAAAATTATTTACCATGGTAAAAGGTTAAATTGAAGATGTTGTCCTAACCAAAAATTTATGTAGAAAGTTGAGATAAAATGGATAATATCATTGATGGTCTAAATCAAAATGATTATACATGAGAATAAAATTTTTAGGATGTTACAATTCTCCCACCCTAATAAAAATTTCGTCCTCGAAATTTAATCATTACGCACTCCTCAGTGAAACAATTCTGGATACTGTGTCCTCATAGCATCTTCACGCTCCCAAGTCAGAGTTACATCAGTTCCTTGTTTCCATGCAACTTTTACCAGTGGTACATTCTTGTTCCTCAAGCGTTTATTCGATCTTTCTAGAATCTGTGTAGGTTCTGTGGAGATGGTCAGATTTTCTCTAACTTCAATATCATCAGCAGCAATCACATGGTTGGGATCTTGTACGTACTTCCTTAGCTGTGATACATGAAATACATTATGCAGATTTGCCAGGTGAGGGGGAAGTGCAATCTGATATGCCACTGTACCAACCCTCTTTAGGATCTCATATGGTCCAATGAATCTCGGACTCAATTTCTTACTCTTCAATGCTCGACCAATCCCCTTGTGAGGTGAAACCTTCAAAAATACATGCTCACCAACTTGGAATTCAAGTGGTTTCCTCCTCTTATCATAATACTGCTTATGTCTGTCCTGAGATGCCTTCATCTTTTCTCTGATCATTTCTATCTGTTCAGTAGTCTGCTGCACAATTTCAGGTCCTAACGCCAAACTTTCACCAGTTTCTAACCAACAAAGTGGCGTTCGACACTTCCTACCATACAATGCTTCGAATGGAGCCATACCAATACTGCTGTGGTAGCTATTATTATACGTGAATTCAATCAATGGAAGAAACTGCTCCCAACTACCACCATGTTCAATCACACAAGATCGCAGTAAGTCTTCCAAACTTTGTATGGTACGTTCTGACTGTCCATCTGTTTGGGGATGATAAGCTGAACTCAATCGAAGCTTTGAACCCAATTCCTGATGCAAGCTTCCCCAGAATCGAGAAGTGAATCTTGGATCTCTATCTGACACAATATTCAACTATCTCTTTCTTCATCCTTGGCCACCAAAAGCTTTTCCTCAGATCTTGATACATCTTAGTTGATCCAGGATGAATGCTCAACATACTTTTATGCGCTTCTTCTAGAATCGTCCTTCTCAGATCAACATCATCTGGTACACAAATTCTATTCCTGATTCTCCAAATTCCATCTGATCCTTCTTGTAGTCCCATATCTTTTCCATTCGCCTGTAATTCTCTCAACTCCTGTAATGGAAAATCTTCTTTCTGTCTTTCACCTAACAGTTTCAGGAAATCATTGGTTATTTTCAAAGTCCCCAAAGTCATACTCCTTGAAGATTTCATCTCTACACCCAAGTTCATGTCTCTGAACTGTTCTATCATCTCCAGTTCTTTTATCATCAAAGATGCCATATGAATGGACTTTCGGCTTAGTGCATCTGCCACCACATTTGCTTTTCCTGGATGGTACTTCAAATCAAAATCATAATCTTTAAGAAACTCCATTCACTTTCGCTGCCTCATGTTCAATTCCTTTTGATCGAACAAATACTTCAAGCTCTTGTGGTCACTGAACACTTCAAACCTGACTCCATACAAATGGTGTCTCCATATTTTCAGAGCAAATACCACTGCTGCCAATTCTAGATCATGCGTCGGATAGTTCATCTCATGTGGTCTCAACTGTCTAGAAGCATAAGCAACCACTTTTCGTTGCTGCATCAAAACACATCCTAAGCCCATTTTGGAAGCATCATAATAAACCATGAAATCTTCTTGTGGATTAGGTAAGGTTAAGACTGAAGCAGATGTAAGCTTCAACTTCAGTTCTTGGAAACTTTTCTCACATTCTGGCGTCCAAGAAAAAGGTTGATTCTTCCGGGTTAGCCGAGTCATTGGTAGGGCAATTTGAGAAAACCCTTCAATGAATCTCCGATAATAACCAGCTAATCCCAGGAAACTTCGTATCTCAGTGACTGAAGTAGGTCTCTCCCAGTTTACCACAGCTTCTATTTTAGAAGGATCCACAGATACTCCTTCATTTGAGATTACATGGCCTAGGAATTTTACCTCTTTCAACCAGAATTCACATTTTGATAACTTTGCATACAACTGCTTCTCCTTCAAAATCTGCAATACCACTCGAAGATGCTTTTCATGTTCCTCTGCAGATTTTGAATAGATCAGAATATCATCAATGAAAATGATGACAAATTAATCCAAGTAGGGATGAAATACTCGATTCATGTAATCCATGAATACGGCTGGGGCGTTGGTCACTCCGAAGGGCATCACAAGGTACTCGTAATGACCATATCATGTTCTAAAGGCTGTCTTTGGAATATCCTCAGACTTGACACGAATCTGATGATACCCCGATCATAGATCAATCTTGGAAAACACTGCAGCGCCTCTCAATTGATCTATCAGATCATCAATTCTTGGCAGAGGATATCTATTCTTCACTGTCAATTTGTTCAGTTGACGATAATCTACGCATAACCTCATGCTTCCATCTTTCTTCTTGACGAGCAATACTGGTGCTCCCCATGGTGACACACTAGGTCTGATGAAATGCTTCTCCAATAACTCTTCAATTTGTTTCTTCAGTTCCGCCAGTTCAATTGGTGCCATACGGTATGGAGCTTTAGACACTGGTCCTGCTCCTGGAATTAAATCAATGGAGAATTCTACCTCACGTTCTAGAGGTAAACTTGAGACATCCTCAGGAAATACTTCAGGAAATTCAGAAACAACCGGCATCTCGATTGCTTTAGATTCACCATCTTCTTTGTAAAGAGTGAATAAAGCAAACAATTGACTTTCACCTTGTAATACATAGGTCTTGAGGTTGTCAGAATTTAGATTTTCTGATGGAAATATCACGGTCTTGTTGTGACAGTCCACCAAGACTCGATTTGTCGATAACCAGTCCATCCCCAGAATCACGTCCAGATCCTTCAAAGGTAAACAAACAAGATCGACAAGAAAGCGTCTACCTTCTATGAGTATAGAACATTCGTTACACACCTTAGCAGTCCTAAGTTGTGTACCGGTGGGAGTGGAAACAATCAGATCATATGTCATAGGCTTCACAGGTAATTGAAAGCGTCTAACACACTCATCAGAAATGAAAGAATGTGTAGCACCAGAATCAAATAACACAGATAGGATTGTACCATTAATCTCACACTTACTTTGTACGAAGTCATCAGCTTGGTCTGCCTCTGAACCGCTGATGGCAAAGACTCTCCCAGTTGTTTGTTGCAACCTCTGATATGTGGACTCCCTGTTCTGTCTTGGAGGTTGGGCAGTACGTGTGTCTTCTCCTCGGCCTCTCTGATAATTAGAGCCTCTTGGTTCACTCATAGTGTTCCTGTTATTGTTTTGATTGTTCTGCGGACAATTTGGACTGATGTGTCCTTTTTGATTACATCGAAAACAAGTGACCTCTTCAAGACGTCTGTTACAATCACGTACATGATGATTACCTCCACACTTAAGACACCTCATATTATTGCGTCTATCAAAAGATGACGATGATGATGATCCTCCTCTGGAGCGACTTGGATAGAACGATCCTCTTCTTTTGAAATCAACTGACTGAGGTTTCAGTTGTCTATTGGCCCTTTCATGTGCCAGTCTGGCTTGGTGATTCTCTTCAAAAATTCTGCATTTGTTGATCAGAATAGGAAAACTCCAAATTTCTTGGTACCCTATCGCTTCTTTGATTTACAGATTTAGTTCGTTCTCAAATTTAACACATTTCGATTCTTCGGCACCAGCCTGTTGAAAAGGAGGATAAAAGAGAGATAGTTCTTCAAACTTTGTAGCATATTCTCCAACGGACATCGAGCCTTGTTTCAACTCCATAAATTCCAGCTCCTTGCGACTTTTCACACTTGCTGGAAAATATTTCTCCAGAAAACAGTCTTTGAAGTTGATCCAGTTCAAGGGTCTGTCAGTCTCGATCATACGGATTCTAGCATGAATCCACCAGTTCTCTGCCTCTTCCACCAACATATAGGTGGCATACTCCACCTTTTCGTATTCTGTGCAGGGCAATGCTCGAAAGATGCGCTCCATTTCCTTGGCCCAAAGATATGCTCCTTCTGGATTATAACCTCCTTTGAATTGTGAAGGCTTTCTCTTCAGGAAGTGGTCTAACCCATGAAGTCCTCCAGTGCTCCTTGGTTGGTTTTGTCGTTCTATAGCTTCAGCTAAACGGTTGAAAGTTGCTGCCATATCGTTGTTGTTGTTGTTGTTTCTTGCCATCCTATATTCGTAGTTTGGTTTATACCAATTCTAAGGGATAATATATCATATATAAATACTACATAACTATCATTATTCTACGGTTTATCAGTTAAGCAATAAATCATATAACACATTTATCATATTATCAAGAGGTAATCAAACAAATCTTTTCGCAATTAATCAATCAGGCACAAGTCACACAGTACACATTTAGCATGTTATCAAGCAAGAAATCAAATACTTCACATATTATATCGAGAAACAGTACATGTCATAACAATTGGTCCTGAATTTTTTTGAAAATGCTCTGATACCAACATGTAACGCCCTGAAATGTTGATTAAAATTTTCGAGTAAATTTTTCGCTTTTTCGAAAGATCATTTTAAAATTTATAAATTTAATTCAGAGTTTATGTAACAATTAATAACAACGGAAAAATTATCATACATACTAGTCGTGAATAATTAAATTCAAGAAAATATTTAAGTAGCGGAAACGATTGAGAAGATAATGGTACATGACATATTATATTTATTACAACCCATAAAATCAAAGTTCAGGTAATAATTCAAATAGACATCCATCATGGCATCATTCTGCATTTTGCGTGTCATTCACTGTAAAAATTAATGTAAGAGTGAGACAGAATATAGAATAAATATAAAATAGATAAAATTGCACAAACACAATCAACAATTCATAATGATATGATGAATATGCCAAACAAGTCCATTAATAGATCTTTAATTAGTCAAATGATGTCATGCTGGATCCATTTGGTCTTGGTGGGAATACTGCAGTAAAAGTCTCATAGATACACAAATAGGGCTTTAGCATATACCATGAATCCCTATACTTCATGACGCTTAAGTACCGAAGTACACAATATCATAAGTAGGACTTTTGCATAAACCATGAATCCCTACACTCCATGGCATACAACAAAATAGGGCTTAACTCATCATAGAGTAACCCCCCACCAGGGTAGGCAATCATGGAACCCCTAAATTCCATGGTGCGTCTGAATGCTTATGATGCATGAATGCCTTTAATTCTTTTAACATACCATGATATCCATATTTCCAAAATCTCTTGGAATACAAGTCCCCAAAGGACACAACACTTGTAATAATTCACAAAATCATGGTTTTACTGTTTTGAGTCACATGTATCAATATTACAAGGCATTCATGTACATACAAAGTGGTTTCGTTATTCATAATTATTCATCACCACATCAAACAAACTACATAATGCTCAACAACATTTCTAATAACTCATAATCACTCAAGAATTCAATAATAAATTTTTATCCATAGAGAAAATATCATTTTCTTTCATAATAGCCTTAATCAATGAATTTCAGCATTCCCAACAGCAATATACATTAGCAAAACAGTCATAACATGAGCAATTCAACTCCTTTTTAGATGATTCCACTTTCTATGGCTTAATAATACAATTATCTACAACTTTTATGAAGAACACAACTTCAGATTCCAATTAGAAATATCACTTATTTACAAAATACCATACTGCCTTAAGATAAGTTTTCCAAATGTACACAGATTAGTATTTAGAACGTATCTAGAGTTACAAACGTGATTTTGACATGAAACCAATTCTTAGGGATGGCAATATAGGCTAGGCCCGCGGGCTGGCCCGTTTGGCCCGTTAAAACGGGCCGGGCCAGGCCAAGCTTTGAGGCCCATTATCCCGAATAGGCCCGGCCCGTTTTGACCTGTATAAAAACGGGCCCGTCACGGGCTGGCCCGGCCCGGCCTGGCGGGCCTTTATTAAAATATATATTAATATATTATATGTATAATATTAATATTTAGTTAGTTAAAATTTTAATTATTTGTATTTATTGTTTTCATTTAATGAAATAAATTAGATTAATTATAAAAATTTTACTTTAGAAAGGTGAAATCTAATTTTTATTTCTAATTTTTCTTAAAAAATATTTGAAAATAGTTTAAATTTAAAATAAAAAATAGTTTGTATAATATTTTTAAAGAAAATAGTTGGCCCGTTTTGGCCCGCGGGCCATAAAGAAAATGGGCTGGGCCAATGTTTTTGGCCCGCTTTCCTATTATGGCCCGGCCCGGCCCGGCCCATATTTGGATGGGCCTATGCGGGCTTTGGCCCGGCCCGGCCCGTTGGCCCGTTTTGCCATCCCTACCAATTCTAAATTATTCTTAACACACATATCTACAATTTCTATGAAGACACCAACCCCTAATTCTCACCACAAACTTCCCAGTTTTAAAAACAAGATTCGGATTTCAGAATTTCAGAATTTCAGAATTTCAACTTGCACATACTTTAGTAATTTGAGCATAACTGGAGTTACAAAAATTATTTTGATGTGAAACCACTTTCTAAAAATCCACAACTTAATTATCTACAACTTTCATGAAGACATCCAAGGCTGATTATGCATGTATAATTCCCAGCATATCAAAATATGCACTAAACATGAAACAAATCTTTCACTCGGACATACAGTAGTATTTTGGCTATAACTTTTGCTACACATACTCAAATCAATTGGTTCAGGTCTCAAAATTCACATAACAAAAAGATTTACAACTTTCATGAAGACACTAATCACTAATTCTTACCACAAAATTCCCAGTTTTAAAAATAAGATACGGATTTCAAGTTCATAGATTTACAGCTTGTACATACTTCAGTATTATGAGCATAACTTGAGATACAAAAATCATTTTAATGTGAAACCACTTTCTAAAGATCCATAACATATATATCTACAACTTTCATGAAGACATTCAAGGCTGATTACGCATGTATAATTCCCAGCATATCAAAATATACACAAAACATGGAACAAATCTTTCACTCGAACATGCAGTAGTAATTTGGCTATAACTTTTGCTATACATGCTCAAATTAATTGAATCAGGTCTCATAATTTAGATAACAAAAAGATCTACAATTTTCATGAAGAAGTCAAAGGCAAATTCATACGTTTTCAGTTTCAAAATTAAGTCACAAGATGCGAAATTAAGACTTAAGACTGGGATCCTAGAACAGCATACAACTCTACCCATTTCATAGTTATTCACAACCCTCTCCCCTCTTACTTGATTTGATGATCTTTGGCTGACTGAAAAAGGAGTCCCCTGGCTGTCCTGGTTCTATTCGAAGGTGTGTTGATGGAGAAGAGTAATTGGGAGTTTCAGAATCAGTGGTATGTTTAATAATGCAAGGTGGGAGACAACTTTCCATAAGTGGGTTTCTAGTGGGCTTTTAGTGGGAATTAAGAGCGGTTTAGGTTGAAAGCAAGCTCCACTTCTGTAGCCCACCCACTGGAGTGCGCATAATGGAAAATGATTTATTAAAATATGCATGAAGGGACAAAACAGAAGTCAACACGTCAATCTGGTAGTGAATTCCGAGTGAAATTTCACTCGGTCAGCCTCTTGGCCGACTGGAATTCCACTCGGTCCATGTATATACCGACTGGTAGTGGTCGGTAATATGAAGAGAGGGAAATCCGAGTCCCTCTCGCTCAAGCGGATACCGACTTGCTTGAGCGAGTTCCATACGATGCACTGGCAGAGGGGTTCCGCTCAAGCGCATACCGACTCGCTTGAGCCAAAACTGATCTTTCATTCACTCGGTTTTCACTTAAACAGCTCAATCCACTCGGTAGAACATCCTGAAACCGAGTCTTCACTTATTACTCACTCAGAATTGATTCCTCATTAAACAGTTGGTCTGATTTCTCTTCCTTGGAGGTGACTTCAGTCGGTATATTCTCCTAAAACCGAGTCATCTCAATTAGTCTTTCACTCGGGTATATCATTCCAATTCCGAGTCATCGCTTGTTAGCCTTTCACTCGGCAATTAAACTAAAACCGACCCATCACTCTATTGGTTTTCCACTCGGAGTTTCATCCCAGAGACTGACACATCTGGGTAATAATAAACCGTGTGTCCCCAATCGGAATTTTGCCACTCAGAAATGCATTTTCCTATGTAATTCACTCAAAATGAAGGCACTCGGTGATTCTTTCATTCGGAATTGCAATGTCTGATCAAGATCGACTCGGAAACGAGCCTCTGGAAGACACTTGACTCGGAAATGAGTCTTTCTAACATGCTTGACTCAGCAGTGAGTCTCTGAGACAATATCTCACTCGGAATAAGTCCTCCTGACCATGTTCCACTCAGAAAACACCATTTGCACTCGGTATTTCCATTTTCCACTCGGAATTCCTCTTGGTCACTCAGAATTTGCAGTTTTCACTCGGAACAGCCTCTCTTTCTCACCCGGACAGTTCTTTCTAAGGTATTTTCACTCGGAATTTGGGCCTCATTAATAAGGATCTATATAAGTTATAGAATTATACCCAAAAATGAGACTTTTGGAGCTTTAAAAGCCATCATAGAGTGTTTTATTCATTAATTAATATTTACAAGCCTTCCATGCCTCATAAATTACAAAATAGATCTATTATTAAAAACGGGATGTTACAGCCGACAATATGAGTTACCCCTCGTTTTCAGCTCCCATGGTCTTTTGAGGCCTAGTTGAGCTATCCAATGGTCAAGTAGGACCCAGTGGTTGAGGTAGAGAGTCAAGTAGGATTCGGTGGACCAAGCAGGGTTCATGGGTCATCAAGTAGGACCCTCAGCTGAAGGCCGATCCTTTAGTATCCAGATACTAGAAGTCATATATGTATACAAGTTAGTTGTGATATATGTGAATTGATTTTGATTTATGCTTTATGATGAATTAAGGATTGGTTGTAAATATAATATGAAATAAGGATATGGATGATGTTTGATGCAATGTATGCGATTTATATTATTCTTGCATTGATACTGAGGATTAGGCAAGTATGGACTAATGTGAAATGGAAGAAATGAGTATATAAATATGATAGATCCGGTAAGTTAAGTAATAAGAAGAATATTAGGTATTAAATGGATACATTTATTATTTGCCGTTCTATATAGATCCGGTCTGGATACCGATACCTAAAGTTATAACGTTAGAATGACCTCTTGGAGGAGCAACCAGTGTCACCGGAAGACAATGCCATATCGGTTATCCGTTGTCACCTCATCCGTTCTCACTTCATTGACTACTCCATCCGTCCTCGCCATGATGGATGCTTCATTCGTTCTCATTTCCATGTCGTGTATAACATTTACCTCAGAATCACTATGAGGTAAGAGTTCATTATAACTTATCAACGAAGATACCCTGTATAGCGGAATGTGTCTATGTCAATTATCACAAAGAGTAAGTACAATCATCAGTAAAATATATGGAAAGGTCATTATCCTTCATTCCTATCTCAGAATCGTACTCTGATAATTGACCTACCTTCCTGACACACTCTGAATACTGAGTCATTTTGATTGACACCCTATACACGCTATCAGAACCAAGGGGCCCACTTGCACCCAACGATTTATTTCCTACGTTCAACTATAAATAGCATATTCTAATACACATGCAAGGTGACGTCGTTCCATCTTACATACTTATTATTGCATTGCTTGAGTATTCATCGAGTTTCATACACTCTTCTAACTTGAGCGTCGGAGAATCTTCGCAGGTGGCACCACCTTTCGCCCTCCTTCAACGCGAAATTATGGTGTGAAGGATCTCCAGGACAACAAGACCGGTTTCTCCCACTGAGAGGCCGGATTATAATACTGGATACCCATTGTACCGGTGTATAAACCCTAAAACATCTATACTTTTGTGGCTGGTTCCACACCGGATCCTAGACCCCGGTTCAGACCAGTTCATATATTAATTACGATATTTCAAACACTCACCATTGTTGTGGTTTTGCATTTAGTAACCAATGATAGGGAAGACACTAATGCCTTGGAGGAAGCGCCCAGTGGGTGACTGATGCCAAGGAACGACAGAGATTGTGAAATGAATTGATAATAATATGTATTTGGTGTATGTAATGATAATTTGCCCTTTATGTGATTATGAATTAGTTTACCATATTGATGATATATGATTATGAAATGATGATGACGATTGTGTGATCGCTTGATGAATTATTGATGATGATGATAATGCCTTGAGACATGTTTAAATCATAGAATTGTGTGATGAATTTGAAAGGTAATGATGTTGTTGGTAATTATGTTGAATATTGATGAACAATGTAAATTATTGGCACGGAGCCAAGGTCATGTGCTTGATTATTGCTATGGGTAAGACTTGTTTATGTTTGTGAATGTTATGTAATGTGATTGAGAGATTGCTAAAGGTCTTGGCGATTCATGGCATAATATGCATATATTGGAAACAGGAGAATTGAGCAGATATTAGGAATTAAATAGGCAATTTGGAGGTCTTGTGGGTTTTATGACCCCCGGAATGGACCAATAGGTTTCTTATGACATTTAGAAACTGTGCATATAGGCCTTGGGCAATTTGGAGCCCATTTAGGTAGTTTGGCGCTTAGGTTTATGCATATAAATAATTAAATGAATTTTCATGCATAAGTTATGCATATGATGAAATTTTGGTGAACGGACTGTGTCAATAGCTCCGAAATTGTGGTAATATAGTGCCCGTGAAATTTGGTGAGGTTTGGAGTTGAAACGAGCAATTTAGGACCCTTTGAAGTTGGTCAAATGGCCTAAAATGCATGACAGCATCATGTGCTACTACTGTCATGCTGGCGCTACGCGCCAACCCCACACGTAGTGCCAGGGATGTGTTTCTAGCCTCACGTGTAGCATTGCCTTGACGATTTTTCAAGATTTAAGGACAAATCCTTTGAAGAGGGGAAACATGACACAAACCTAACTTGGGCCATTCTTTGTACTTTATAAATATGTTTTAGGAATATTATTTCTTTTTAGGAATTCATTAAGTTTAGAATTAATTTTAGTTTGGGCCTTGCATGACCAAAATTTTCATTTTGGACCACTTTTGGGCCTTGTATAGGTATATATTGACTTTAGACGACTTTTGGGCTATGTATTTTTAGATTTTGGGCCTTTGGTGAAGTTTTTTCAAGTCCACCCAAGCCAATTATGAATTTCCCTTAGCATATATAAGACATTCTCTCCTTTGTAATAGACACACCTTAAATTAGAGAATATAGTTTCATTTGTGAGAAATGAGTTGAGTTTTCCTCCTTTATTTTAGCTAGGGTTTCTTAACCTATGCAAGCTCTTATCCTAGTGTTTCATCCCCTTAGGTGGTGAGTTTTTTTAGGCTTATCCTCTTAAGATGGTGCCTCCATTTTCCTTATTTTTACATAATCCTTGTTTTCACCTTAATCCTTATTTTCCGTCCACCCTTCCATAACCTTTTCCCTCTTTTCTCCCCTTTTCCTTTTTCCTTCCCTTGTCCACTTTCCTTATTTTCATAATCCTTATTTTCGTTTTCTCTACATTACTTCCACTACCATCATTGAATAATAAGAGAAACACATCAAAAAAGAAAGAAGAAAGAGAACTAGATCCACTTTTCTACATCACTTGAATTATAAAGGGGGTTCTGAAGCCATATTTATACATCAAAGAAGGGCCTTGATCTCTGCCCAATATCTAATGGATAAGGATAATTTCCTAAGATATGAGATAAAGATAACTTTCTAGAATTGAAAGATAGAGATAATCTTTTAAAATAAGGGGATAAATGAGACCTTAGCTAATCCAGAGGGAACCGGAGCCCCACCAGTCACGAGTTCTTGACCATCAGGTGAGCCGAGTGACTATATACTGAGTGGTTGTATGTCGAGCGTCTATATACTGAGCAGTTTATATGCCATGTGATTTCTAGTCGTGAGCTTAGTTGTTCCTCTAATCAAGATTCTAGGATTTAACGTAATTTGATGAGCTGAGTCGTACTTATCTTATTGTTATTCTAGTGGGCCTCGTTAAAACCTCTCGGGAGAAAAACCCAGTGGGAAAAAACCCCTCGAGTAGGAAAAAAAGTGTTCTTGTTACACTCACTTGTAATACATATTTAAATGTGTAGCATTTCATGTTGATATGATGCTTATTTCTTTTAACTTTTCAAGTCAGTATGCTCATTGCTGATGATTTCTCTTACTTGGTGTGGGCCTTCCTAGTTGGCTGGTAGCTTCTCGTCTTCTATGATTCTTCTATTGTTGTCAGCTACTTTTTGAAAAGGTCATGGCCTGAGCAGTGTGTTCCATTTCTAAGCGAATTTCTATTTGGATGCTTGTATCATGATGTAGGCTATGTCTCATTCTTCTAAATTAAGGTCTAGGTCTTCTTATTTCCTTATGGCCTCAAAATCCCTTTGTAATTCAAGTGACATTTTGAGTAATAAATCCTATTTTTATAAAGTAATTCTCTAGGGTTTGATACTTACACCCTCAGGTTGATCATTTTGGTGTCTATCATAGGGCCCAGTAAAATGGTTCCCACATCACATAGAGTAAGATTAGCTCCAAGAAGGAAGAAAATGATGACCATACGTAGCAACCCCAGCTGAAGAGAAAAAAAGACTCTCAGGGAAATCAGGTAGGACACTAGGGCGGTGACAATCAATTAGAGAAGGTTTTAGCCCTTATCAAAACACTACAACGTACCATGGACGAGTTAAGAAATAGAAAATAAAGACCTAAGGAATCATCAATTTGAGGGGAGGGAGGCCTCGAGTTATTAAAATACGCGAGATACAAAACCCAAGGAAGATAGATCAGAACCTTTAGTCCCCTATTCGATACACCCATTCACAGAAGCCGTAATGACACCCCCATACCATTACATTACAAGCTGCCTACGATGGAAAAGTATGATGGAAGAGGAAACCCAAAAGAATACCTCACCATGTTCAGAACCAACATTCTCATCTCTAGGGGGCCCGATGCCCTCAGATGGAGAACCTTTCCTACCACCCTTACCAAATTCGCTTTGCTCTGATTCTCTTACATTCCCCCAAAAAGTGTATCATGTTTCGTAGAGCTCACGAAGAAGTTTCTCACCTAGTTCGCCTCTAGCCGAGCGGTTCAACAGACTTCCCATAACCTAGTCAACCTCATGTAAGGATGAAGGGAGACACTTAAGCAGTTCATGACACGTTTCAATGAATAAGTTATACCGATCTGAGACCTAAGCTCGGAGGTGACCCTCCACGCAATACAGATGGGATTGCACCCGTAAGTTTTTTGAATCTTTAGCCAAAAAGCCACCAAATAATATGGATGATTTCAGGAAGAAGGCGACATGTTACGTGAATGTGGAGGAGCGTGAAGCTAATTGGGTTGGGAGCTCCAAAAATAACAAGGCAAGAGAAAAACCACCAACTAATACCATGTAATCATTCACGGGGCACTCTTTTTCCTACTCAAAGGAGTTTTTGTCCCACTAGGTTTTCTGTTGAGAGGTTTTAACGGGGCACGACGAAACAACAATAATACAAGCACCGTTGAGCTCATCTTGAGTATTCTCTTACGATAAGTCCTAAAATCCCTACTGAGAGCATAATGGTAAAATCCCCTTATGATAAGTCCTAAAATCCCGATCGAGGGAGTAACGACAAAATCCTCTTACGATAAGTCCTAAATTCCCGACCGAGAGAGTAATGGTAAAATCCTCTCACGATAAATCCTAAAATCCCGACCGAGAGAGTAATGACAAAATTCAATTTACGAATGATAAAAACTCAATTACGTCAAGTCCCAAAATAGAAAATTTAGAAGTTCGAATGACAAAATTCTAGTTACACCCTAAAACGATTAATTTCCAAGTGTCAAACATGAAATACCATTCTGCCCCACCTAAGGAGCAGATGCAATGATTCTTATGAAAATTATGAGAGCCCTCTCTTAGAAGAACATCCTACAACGAAGAAGAAAATGACATAAGGAGACAAAAAGACCCAGACCTTAACGTGGAAGAACGAGACATAACCTACATTATAATATAAGCCTCTAAATAGAAATCTGCTCAGAAATGGAACAAAGTGCTTAGGCCATGACCTTTTTTGAAGAAAAGATTTAACTCTAAGAGTAGTTGACAAGAATAAAAGAAACGGAGAGGATAAGAAGCTAACAACCAACTAGGAAGGCCCACACTGGTAAGATAAGTCATCGGCAAATGAGCATACCGACTTGAAGAGTTAAAAAGAATAAGCATCCCATGGACGTGAAACGCTACACGTTTAAAAATGTATTACAATTGAATGTAATAGAGGTTTATAACATCCTTAATTTTTAAAATAAATTTCAATAAATCAAATGAATTTCCAAAAATAGGAGTCGGATTCGGTGAATAACATGCTCGGTTTTTCATCAATCCGACCGGTTATTTTAAAATACAATTAATTTACTTCAATTTCAAACAGATTTTGAATTAAATAAAATTTCAATATCTGTTTTACATAAGCCGACCGGCTCTTTTGAAATATACAAATACATAATTTCACTCGGTATTCTCATGAGCCAGCCAAGGCTTCCACTAAAATAAACTCCGAGCTTGTGAGTGTCTTCACATATCACGGTCGGGCCCTTCATTGACTGAAAAATAAATGTAGAGGATGAGCATAACATATCAAATAACAGTTATTGAATTGGAATAAAAATCCAATTAATAACTATAAAAACCAATACTGATCATACTCGGCAATTCTAACTCACTCGGTAATATTTAAATTTCCACTCGGCAATTACAGCCATATTACCACTCGGTAAATAAAACATCACTCATACTCGGTAACAAAACAATCCACTCGGCAGATAACAAATTATTCATTCTCAAAATTGAGAAATATACATATACTCATCATCACAGCATGTTCTCACAATAACACATAAAACAGTGTATGTACATGCTCAACCAAATGGATCCATTAAGTCACATACTTAATTAATGATCAACCAACACGGGATCATTATTAAGTCTATCAAATTTTGTGTTGCAACACTGGCTCCCCGAGACATAACTCAGCTCCTCGCTGATTCGGCCGTTTTACAGGTACCAAACCGCTCTGCGCCCATAATGTAACACTGAGTACCACTCCCAGAGTGATAGCGGTCCTCTACTCAGTGCTACGGGCCGGCCTTGAGTCACACTCAAAGGCGTCCGTGGTATATAGGAACCACTCCATCACAATTCATATTCAAACACCGTACATGCATCTCATGCATATAAATATCATGAAAAGTTCATGAATCATCATCCATAACATTATCAACTCATATCATTCCATTCGGTATAATAACCAACATACATAACTCAATATGAATGGAAAATAAGGAAACATAAAATATGTTATTCAGTTGGGGTTTCAATTCACACACATAACACACATATAACATATTAATACCCCAAATCCATTCATAAACTATCTATTTGAGATGTACACTCCCCCTACCTGGAAATAAAATCTTCCAGCAGCTTTAAAAGCTTAACCAAGTCACTGTCTTCAAATACCGACTGGAATGACACTGCTACACCAGTCCAAACTCTTCTTCGTAAAGAGAAAGAACGAAGATTTAATTATCTTTGTTGTCTAACAGCTCCCAGTAGTGAATTAGAGAGAAAAGGATTATGATGATTTCACTTTTAACAACTTCTCTATTAATTCAATGGCAGAAGTATTTATATACCTCCCACATGAAAGAGACGTGAATAACTTGAAGTACTCTGCCACATGTTGCTTTAATAATTAATGAAAAGGGTACAACACATCAAAATGGGTCTCAAACTTAGAAAATATCTAAGAAAGGAATTTGCTGGAAGGTAGAAGAACATAATGACGTGGAAAGCATCCATCAGACCTGATTCTCGCTTGAGCGAACCACTCTCGTTTGAGCGAGAATTACCCAGTAACCAATTTCCCATGCTTTCGCTCGAGCGAGACTCCCTCCTACTAGCTACTCGTTCGAGCGAGAATATTCCAGTAACGAATTCCACTGGCATTCGCTTGAGCGAGGCACCTACTCGCTTAGGTGAAATCCAACCAGAGGTTGTCCTTCGATTCTGCACTCACCCACTTGGCAAGGCTTCCTAGCACTCAGGTTTTCACTCGGCAGTTCAATCAGAACCGACTCATCTCGCTCGGTTATACCTCTTTCTGAGTCAGAGTCTTATTTCTTTCTTTATTCGGAAATTTCTCCTCTGTAAGGTTACTCGGAAATCTCCTCGAAATTACTTACTCATAAAACTCAATCAATCAGAGTTGAAGTCTTGGTCCAGAAGCACTCTTTCTGGAAAGACTTACTCGGAATATTTTACTCGGAAGTATCTCTGAGACACTTCACCCGGAAAATCACTTCACTCGGCAACTTAATCGGAAACGTTCCTCTCAGAGACGTTTCACTCGGATTTGCTTTACTTAAACGTGTCTCAATCGGACACAGTGTCACTTCATTTGGAAATGATTCTCTTAATGATGTTTCACTCGGAAACATCTTAACTTCTCTTAGAATTAACCTTCTATCTTATTTCACTCGGAGTCAGATTCATTTCACTAGGAATCTGATTCTTTTCACTCGGAAAAATCTTATATCTTCATTTTCCACTTGGAATTTCATTCAAAAATTCTTCTTTAATCATTTTTAAGTTATTTTTATAAAAATTATAAAAATCGGGATGTTACAAGGTTCTTTTTCCTACTCGAGGGTTTTTTCCCTTTCTCTCGAGAGGTTTCAATTAGGCCCACCAGAATAACAATAAACGACTTAGCTCATTAAATTACGTTAAATCCTAGAATCCCGATCGGAGGAACAACAAAGCTCACGGCTAGAAATTACATGGCATACAAACTGCTAGATGTACGAACACTCAACATACAACCACTCGGTATATAGTCACTCAGCTCGCTTGATGGCTGAGAGCTTATGACTGGGGGCTCTTGTTCTCTCCGAATTAGCTAAAGTCCCCCTTATCCCACTATTTTAGGAGATTATCTCTATCTCCTAAATTCTAGGAAGTTATCTTTTTCCCATGTCATAAGAAATTATCCTTATCTATTAGATATTAGGCCAAGATCAAGATTTTTCTTTAATGTATAAATATGGCCTTAGAACCCCCTCCGTAATTTAAGTGACATTTTGAGTAATAATCTTTATTTTCCTAGAGTAATTCTCTAGGGTTTGATATTTACACACTCAAAATGAACAAAGTTAATATTTATAAAATTTATAATCTGAATCTTTTTTTTAATACATATGCATTAGTTAAAATGTAAAAGAAAAAAATAAAGGGTGTACTTGAATAATCATTTTTTACTTCTTAATTAAAAATATAATTCTTAATTAAAAAATTGAAAATTTTAATTTGCAATCAACATTAAAATAGTCTTAGTGATTTTTATTTTCAGTCTAACTATTATTTCCAATTAGTTTTTTTCCATATGTATAATACACCCATTTTTTGAGAAATTATAAAAATAAATAAGGGCAAATTATTTTTAATCCTTTAAAATAGTAGTAAAGGGGAGAAGGGAGAAACTTGAAATCCAGATACAAACTCTATTAGAGATGGTATCGAGTGAATGTAGATATATTGTAATATCCATCTCCAAACACATTTTAAAAAATTACCTATACCTCTCTCATATATGTGCAGATAACAATGTCAATCTACATTCTAGTACCCTTTAAGGACCTAAATACATGGACTTTATATGCTTTTCCATTTGTGTTAATGTACAACGCTAGCAATCCCTTCATTTATCCATATTTTTCATTAGTTATGATTAAGAGTATGAGAAGTTACTCCTTGAAAGTACAAAACATTTATAGTAGATTATAGTCCATTTAAAAAAAAAATTTAAAAGAGACGAAAAAAGGAGTATGTTAAACTACTTTTTTATTTTAATTTTAAGAAAAGACAAAAAATAATGTTAACCCGCATTTAAAATTACCAAAAGACTGCATTAAATACAATATTCAATTAATTTTTTAACTTTTTTAAAATGTGCTAAGAGACACATTAAAATACTGTTATTAGGCATATTTTAATTTTCCTCGCCGCTTAACTTCCATAAGTTCATTCGATGAATTTCATTAGTTTTGAGTCAGAAAATTTTGAATCTATCATAATCAATTATCTAAAAATTAAGACTAGAATCAATCGTTTGGTCCCTTGGGTTGACGAGTAACGGTTGAAATGAGTCGATTAAAACAACTATACTCATCTTCAAAAAACAAATAATCCTAGATCTTGAAAAAAAAAAGAAGTAGATCCTATTCTCTACGCACTGTTGTGCTGCTGCAAGTTCATGCACCGCGACTTTTCTTTGGAAAGGGAAGGAAAAATAGATGGAAGTATGTTGCTTTCTTTGGATAGAGGATGAGATGGACTAGAGAGTGGAGAGAGAATATGAGAGGATGAGAATGAGAAATGAAATTAAAAATTATTAATTAGTGCATTAAATAGAATTATTTGATCTATATGTTTTCTATCTTAACCAAAGTATAAGTTCCATAGTAAAATTTATTATTAAATAACCAGTTAAATTTAATTAACTATGGTTCAAAATTTTCAAACCTAAATCCATCTAATTTTAATCGTACTTAATTAAATTTTTATATGTTTTTTACATGACCTATTTTTATCCACCTGGTTCAAATTTTACGGATAGCAATTAGTTGAGTGTGCTATGAGTCCCTAGCTTTGCGGTTTGCCGGTTATAGCAA
Organism: Clitoria ternatea; assembly: GCA_037962975.1. NCBI lineage: Eukaryota > Viridiplantae > Streptophyta > Magnoliopsida > Fabales > Fabaceae > Clitoria > Clitoria ternatea. The sequence continues at coordinate 4,079,264 of CM075676.1, forward strand.
TGATTATTACTCTAATGAAACTGGTCACGGGATTCAACGTCATGTCAGCTGTATTAAGCTTCAATTATGAAATCCCTGAGGTTCATTAATTTATTTAGCAAACACTACTATGTGCAGAAATAATAATATGAATATGATAATTTTATTTGAAATAAATCGAAAAGAGGATCAAAATTTGATAATTTAAACAGTTAAAAGTTAATTTGCTCAATTAAAATTTTGGAAACTAAAATTTATATAAATATAAATTTAAGTATTAAACTGTAATTTAGCCTTAATTATGTGAACGTGAAATTGAAGTTTATTTCGCACACATAGCTTTACGCTAATATTCCTCTTCTTTTTTTATATAATATTTACGTCATACAGAAAATGGCAAAACATAAAAAAATAATTGTTTTGTGATATGCATGACCAATATAACTTTTTTTTATTTCTTATTAAGGAATTAAAAATTATTTTAAATATAACTTCATAAATATTAATTATTTTCATTAAAATAAATTGCAAAATCATACATAAATTTGTCAAAATTACATTTATACTTAAATTTTCAAAAAACATGCACTCGTCTCATTTTAAAATGTTTGTGTCGGTTTAGTGGGTTGGGTATGACAACAACCAACAAGAAACCGTACAAAAGTTACCTTATAGGAGGGAGTAATATGTATTTTTATTTTAATAATTCAGATTAAAAATATATTTGATATTCGGAGCTAGTAACAGAATTTACTAATAAATGAAATAATGTGAAAACTTGTTCGGCTTTTTTCTGAAAGTAATTTTGGCGTTTTGAGGAATTTGGAAAAGAAAAAGTAGGACGAGGAAGAGAGTGCCCACGGCGACAGAAGCAAGAGAGGACCGTACATGAGACAACGTTTGTTTGTTTACCAGAAACAATGGCAAACCGTGACGGATAATTGTTCAAACTTTGATAAATACTCCACTTTTCTCTACCCATAATGTTCCTGTAATTATCGTTCTTTCATTTTTTTAAACATTAATATATTAGTTTAAACAAGTTTTACTATTAAGCACTTCTTAACATCCAACCAAATAAGTTTTATTATTAGGGTATCTTTAAAAACATCATCATCACTTATTTTGATTTTCTATTTTTAATTTTTTATCTTATATAAAATTTTACCTGTTTGATAAATTCTAGCTATTAAATTCTTTGTTTACAATAAAATTACGAATATATCGAAACCTAGAGAATTACTCTAAGAATTAGAATTTATAGTTTTAAAAAATGTGTCACTTAATTACATAAACACAACCTCTAAGCCATTTATACATTAATCATGTCAAAGAAAAGGAATAAGGGGGTGCTGCACTCTAGTAACATCTAGTGAGTACGTTGACGTTCTTTAATTTTTGCTCATCATATGAAAGAGTGGGGGTATAATGGGGCCCTCTCGATCGAGGGAAACATTCTTCTCATTATGATTTTATTTAACGAGTTAAAAAATTACCAAATGCATGTTTGATTACTAATTTGAGTTGTTTAATTGAAATTATAAAAAAAACTTTTAATCTATTAAATAAAGTTTATATACACCTCAAATGAAATATAAAATTAACACTAACTAAGTATTAAATAATATTATTAGTCAACTTTATTTTGATAATTAAATTACCATACATGCATTAAATTATTAAGTTGTTGGTCAACTTTAACCGAAATTCACCCAATCCACTAAAATATCTTACCAACTCATGATCGGGATATATAGTCCATAGGTTAAGACAACAAAATTTTAAAAAACTATGCTGCTGATAATTAAAATTTTTAATATAGGAATTAATTTCTGATCCGTAAACAATAAAAAGTGAAAAAGTGAAAACCACAAGCTAAGTAATATGAAATGTGTTGATTGTGTTAGCAACTCAGAAAACTATGTTTAAAAAAAATAGAAATTTAATAATTAATATTGATTATTTCTTTCATTCGAAACATTAAAGCTCTATTTGATTGTAAGATAAAATTTTTTTTTATGAAAAATCCATTACGTTCAGTTTTCATCATAGCCAAAAAGTCTTTAGTATATATGAATTGCCTTTTCATAATTTCATAATTATGTTTATTATCAACCACGAATTCATTTATTCGATAATTTGTCCGACTAATTAGATTTTTTTCTAAAAAAGAACAATAACATTAAAAAAAATAAGAGGACCTTAATTTGTATATAAAAGATAAATTATTACCAATTTAAAACACATCACACAGAGGTTCTTTATAACATTTAAGCAAACTTCTAATGAAATCTTTCTATACCTTAATAAAACTTCTAATTTAACAAAACCTACTGGTTAGTTAACCTCTTAATTTCTTTACTTATGTATATATATGTAACTTTTACGTACATGATTCATGTGCTATATTATTAAGTTGATAATTTCCCTCACTTTTTAATTTTGTTTAAATATATTGCTTTCATAACATAAAATTTTTAAATTCATCACGGTTTAATATTATAAAATGTAAGAACAAATTCATGTAATTTCCCCCATTTTCCTTAATAACCAACCTTGATAGGGAATTGGGTGAGTTGATTTTTCACCCTCACTTTTGGATTGTCTCGTTAATTAATTTGATCACTAAGTTAGTCTCTTTTAACCCATCTAATCAGATTATTTTTTAAAATTAATAGTCAATCAATAATTTACAACTTTTGTATATATAGAACATGCTTTACAAGTTTTGAAAATTTTAAAAAAAAAACACATATGAAGAAAACGACACTTTTCAAGATATTTCAGATGTTCTACCACATTGGGTAGGAGATGAAAGGGAATAAGATTTTAGTTTTTATATAGTTTTCAATATGGGGGTGGAAGAGCCTGGGATTAAAGGGTGTTTTTGAATATTAGTTAGTAAGTCTCAAATTAGAAGGAAATGTATCCTTTTCATGATCAACATAAATTTGGAGTGGACTTTTCTCTCCTTTTAAGAATTGTATCATTAGACAACAAGTTACTTTTACTAGGATCGTTTTTAACCCAGAAAAGTGGGGTTAAAGGGATAGATAATAATTGTAAACCATTATTACATGATTGAAACAACTGTTCCTATTTTATTCCTTAGACATGCATGTTTAATCACATCATATCTCCAAAATTTTCAGCAGAGACGAGACACAATCGGAAATACAAAGAAATCAAAAGGGCAAAAAGAAGAAGAATCCACAAAAAAATTAAAAAGAAAAAAAGAAAGAATATGAGAGAGAAAAAGGGCCCACAATTGTCGGAGTTTCATCCCATTCACGAGTCACGAGACCAGCGTCACACATTTTTCTCATCCCTTTCAAAATTTTAATTAATTAATTATTATTTAAAATAACAATTTTCTTTTATTTTCATACCACTTTCTCTTCCTTAAATGAACAATTCCTTTTTTTCCTGTCATATTTTTTTTTCTTTTCTTTCCTAACAATCAAACATAAGTTAAGAGAATGGAACATATAAAATACAACATATTTGACTCAATTAAAAAAAATAAAAAAAGTAAAATAAAACGGTGACTTTATGTTAATTTAAGACGTTAAAAGTAACGGCCCCATAATCGCTTTTGCAATCATTGTGGCACTGGTTAGAAATTAGAATAGCTTAACCCTTTGTCTCACAGTTTCCCTCACTTCACTTCCCATTCATTCATTCCCTCCCAACCTGAATCTCCACATTAACCATCAAATCTTATCAAAAACTTCTTTTCAAGGTAATAATAATATTAATATTTTAATATTTCTATATAATACCCACCACTTCCCTTCTTTACTACCTCCTGCAACATATACAAACATACAAACTTCACTTCCTTTTTTAATTCATTATTTTTTTGTTATGTAGTTAATTTAATTTCCGCGTGAATTCAACGTGCTCTCGTCTTTCTCGTTGGTTGTTAATTAAGGTAGGTGTGTGAGTTTGTACGTGAGTTGTTGTAGATTAAGAGCTAGGGTTTCACTTGCTGTTCTGGTTTTTACTTTTCACGTATTTCTTAAGAGCTTTGATTAACTTGTTCTTGTTTTCATAGGTTTTACTGGTTGTGGTGAATTGTGAGAGGGTGCTTCATCATCAATCAATCTTACCGACACATAGTTTCTGAAGGTGTTGCACTGTTTGTTTTGGTGGTTGGAATAGTTTCTTCATACAATTTGAAAGAGAAACTTCAAAACATTTCATGCTTTCTACGAAAGGTTTTTTGTTGTTAGCTATCTCGTGCTTTTTTTGTTCTTGCTTATGGCAAAATAATTGAAAAATATTAACCTGCACGAGTTGCTTGCTTAATTTATGGTACTGAAAAATAATAGTATTATAATTCTAATAATTTAATCATTTATTGCTCTTATCCAAATACAAGTAACGAAACGAAGCTCTAAATGTTTTTATTTTATTTATTTAAAGTTTTTCTTTGTCATATGGATTTCTTGTATAATAATTATTTTGTCGTTTATTTCACTGTGCTTTATTTGTTGTTTCTCAAATTAATTAGTTTTTTGCTTCTGTATTATGTTGATTAATAATAAAGACTATTATTTTATATTTTATTTCTGGATAATACTTTTGTTGATTGAGGTGACGAGGGAGATGTGTTTTGTGCAGGATAGTACTTGGGATTATTGGATTTTTTTTTTTGTTGATTTCTGGTTTTTCTCTTTCTAATGCGTGGAGGAAATGATACGAATATTCAGTTCTGAAAGGTCTTGTTCAGTGATCGTTTAGTCCTTGTGGCGTTGAAAGTGGTGAAATTAATTAGGAGGTTGGAATGAGCAGCTTAAGACCCGAATTGCATGTTGCACAACAACTTCGTCGCGACAAATTGAGGGTCCAAAACAGTTCCCAGCATTTGCAAGGGTTCTCCAACAACCTCGAACAATTAGCGGCACACCCAGGATTCAACTTGGATCTTCTCCAAGTGAGGAATGTTCGAAATGGGAACATGCTTGATGAGGCAACAACAACAGCTCTTTATTCATCATCTTCTGAAATGATAAGCTTTTCCAATCCCTTATCTGCTCCTAGGAACAACAACCCTTTGGAGTGCCAAGAGCTAATGATGGCTCAGTATGGTTCATTTCCCCATCCAAAGGAACAACAACAACAACAATGTGAGCAAGAACGCAACTTGGGTAATTGGAGAAACAGTGCTGGGTCACATCAAGTGTGTGATTGGATGGTGAATTACAACGAAAGCAACCCCAATTCTTTTTTAGGTTCTGATCAGCTCAATAGTAATGCCTCTGGTGAAATGGCTGACCGAGAGATTCAAAAGCAATTAGGGGAATTGCATTACCCTTCTTCATCCTCTAGTACTTTGCAGGATATGGCTTCTTTGATGCATCATGGAATATGGGGAGGGAATCATAATAATCATGGTGAGTCTGTGATTCGTAATCCCAGTTATGCAAACCAAGCAAGTAATTTGTTATGGGCAAATAATAGTCCATTGGGTTTCACAGAAAAGAAGGTTGATGAACAGGACATAAATCAACAGGGTCTATCATTGTCACTTTCATCAAATTCAAAACAAAAGCATTTTACTTCCTCTCATTTTGAAGAAGGGTCTGCATCAGATGATCCTCAGTATTCAAAGTCGTTGAAATCGAACATGATGAAGCCAAGTGTGGTTATTTCTTCAGGGTGTGGGAAATCACCACTTCATCAAGAGTCAAAGGAAATGGTGATGCCTTCAAACAATACAATCACTAGTAGTTATCGAAGTGTTGGACCCCTTGGTCCTTTCACTGGGTATGCAACAATTTTGAAGTGTTCAAGGTTCTTGAAACCTTGCCAACAGCTGTTAGATGAATGTTGCATTCAATCAGGTTCAAAATTTGCTGAAGGGCTGGCTTGTGATGTTGTTGTTCCAAAGTGGGTATCTCGAGATCATGTCAGTGCTGCTTCTACTAATGATGTTAATGTCGATGAAAGTGGGGTTGCTGCAAAAGGTGGTGGTGGCAATTCAGGTGCTTCATCCTGTGTGTTGTATAGTTCAAATGAAAATAGCGCTGATGTAGGAGGAACCGCGAGTAGCTTTTGTCTTTCTTCTTCTCGACCAGAGTGCCAAAAGAACAAGGCAAAACTACTGTACATGCAAGAAGAGGTTGGTTTGTTTTTTGTTTTCTTTCACTGCTCATATGGTGACCCTTATGGCATGCTTTTATGGTTTTTACTTTTCTGTCTTGTGTGTTTTTGGAAATAGTTAATGCCCTGTCAGTAATTGACTGTTGTAAGTTGTAACATAAGGAAAAAAAAAGGCCAAACGCTTTAAAACTTCCGTGTGCGACAAGTAGTCTTTTGGTGTTGGTTACTGTGGATGCAAAGCTCTTGAACAGTATGTTTGTAATATAGAAGATACAACTAGGTTTAATTTAACGCCCAGGGAGGGAATATGGGAAAAATCGAATTTGATGCTTCCTTGTGTTGTGTAGTAGAATGTTAAATTGGTTAGTTACTTTCAATTTGCTTCTAATTTTCTAGCTTGTCCTTGTTGATATTTTCTTATTGTTTTGAATGGAATTCGTATAGATAAGCAAATGATTATCTAATAAGTTGGTTGTTGATAATAGTGCTTATGTTCTTTTTCCTTTGGGTTTCGGGTATTGCCGCTGTTTTCCTTCTATTAACTAGCAATGGTCAAAATAAGATTTTATTGTATTTAATATTCATATTTTTGTTTTTTGTGTTTTTCAATCTTCATGGTTGGTATGGTGTCATTTACTACTGTATTTAACATAGAGTACCTTGTTTCGTACCTTACTGAAAAGTAAATATGAGAATTGATAAGGTCCATTAATATCCATGGGATGATTTTGATGTGTTGACATAGTGTTTGTATAGGTATTAAATAAGTGAATCCTTTTGCCCTTTTAATTATTGCAATTTTAGGGAATGAATCCTCCCATGTTGAAATTTCACAAGGTCATATTCAAATTGTGTCTTTCTCACTCTTGATAAGTATTAAAGGAGTGAGTCTTGTTATAAAAATCAATAAGAAAAGAGACACAAAATTTACATATGACCATCATGTTATACACGAGAGGATCCTCTATTGCAATTTTAACGTTTTTGACTGTGGAGTAACATGTATCATGTATAGTATGTTACTCTTGTCTTGTTCATTGTTGCTCAATGTATACACAATACTTCTCTCTTTTGAATATAATTTGATCATCTTGTCAGATTATTCCTCAATAGCATATCTTATCTGTTTTAAGCATGAAGTTTGCTAATTTGTCTGATCCGCATATTCATGAAATATGATGGAAAGTCACAAAATATGAAAATCTTGGCAAACATATTTCCAATTAATTATGAATTAAGCTGATACCTTGACAAATAGTTGTTATTAATCCCCTTTTCAATATATTAATTAACTTGTTAATTGTTTAAATAGTAGAAATGTTTTTGAGAAGCTTCTTTGTGTAATCCCAGATTTGGAATTCTGTGGAGTTGTATACTTTGTAAAGCATTTTAATTGTATCAAAAGTTTAATAGTAATATCTTTGGTTTGTTTCTTTTCTTCTATATTTATTTGGAGAATGTCCCGTTCTTTGTTTCCTTGTTTGGTAATCCTTCCTTCCACTTCTACAAAATAATTGCATGTCATATATATATATATATATATATATATATATATATATATATATATATATAGAGAGAGAGAGAGAGAGAGAGAGAGAGAGAGAGAGAGAGAGAGAGAGACAGCAGTGTACTCACTTCAATGTTGATGTATCCTAAAGAAAAAAAAGTTTAGTTACTTTTAAATAAATAATCTTAATACATTCAAGAAGTTAATCATACTGCTTTTTTTGGTACCACATTTGGTAGGTTTTTGATTTGGCTTATGAATGAGGGGTTATTGGTTTCATAAAATTGCTACAATTATGTTTTACCACTGGTTGAGTTAGAATTACTATAGTTTCAGGCAGTGGGAGAACAAAAATATAGAGGGTGCATTCTGTTTCCTACTAGGAATAATAAACTTGACTTTCTGGCTAAAATTGGCTGGGATTCGCATCTTGTCCACAGTTATTTGTAAATCTATCTAGTAGTCCAAAGTCTAAGCAAGAACAGTTCTAGCAGATAAGCTTTTCTACTGTGTGAACTCAACTTTCTGAAAGTACTTTGTTTGATCCAAATTCTCCAAAGAAAGAGTTTGAAAGATTATACCCTACATGGTTGCTATCAACTTGTTCAAATTGGTGGGTTATTAGAGTGGTTAGTTTTTGTCATCTACTTCAGCACACTTTTAATAATTTTACCTTAATAATTGTGGTTGTTAGAACAATATACAAATATCTTATTTATGAGTTGTACACCATTGCTTTTACTAAGCTTGCTACAACTTCTCAATAATCATGAATTAATCCTGTAGGGATGATATATTTTTCTTTAAAAAATGAATTTTAATGTTTTTCAGTATTGGAATTAAGGCTTATATTATTGTCAGTTATGATTTATTGAAATTGCTGTTGACACTTGTTGCACTGAGCCATGATAGGTTACCAGAAGATACAAGCAATACCATCTACAGATGCAAATGGTTTTTCAATCCTTTGAGTCAGTGGCAGGTCTTAATTCGGCGACCCCTTACATATCCTTGGCTCTCAAGTCAGTATCAAAACACTTCAAGTGCCTAAAAAATGCTATCTCAGATCAACTCAAGCTTACATGTGAAGTTTTGGGGGAGGAATTTTCAATGGCAACCACAAGCACTAGTGGTAGATTGGACAATAATATGGCAAGGCTAAGGTGTATGGACCAAAGTTTTCAAAAGAACAAATCCGGGGGGGCTAATATGGACTTTCTTGAACCCCAACAACACGTTTGGAGGCCCCAGAGAGGCTTACCAGAACGCTCAGTGGCAATTCTTAAATCTTGGTTATTTGAGCATTTCCTTCATCCGTATGTCATTGTGGCCCCCCTTTTTCTTTAGTGTGAAACTATGAATCTTCTGTTTGCCTAATAGAAGAAAAGGATAGAGATTGAACTATAGTTAATCTTTTGCTGTTCAATTTCATTTCAGATACCCCACGGACACAGATAAACACATGTTGGCTACCCAAACAGGTCTATCACGAAACCAGGTGGGGGTCTACTACTCCTTTTGAATTCATTATCATGTCTATAGTCCTTTATCTATTTGCTTGATTGAATTTGCATATTTGACATGCTCTTTTGGTGGCTTCTAAGTGGGTCCATCAGTGGGCAGGATATTTGATAAAATATTTTCTCTAATTATTTCCTTCCTAGAGTGATTACATTCATTCCAATAAAAATTATTAATTTTGATGCCTTAAACTCAAACCTTTAAGAATGAGATTAACAAAATCCTATGATTAATGAGTTGCTTGATTTTCTTTGTATTAATTCTCGAGCCCAGTAATATTTGGAAAAAATACACACTACTTTTCAATTTATTTATTCGTTTCAAAATCCCCTTGAGAGAAAACAATATTGTGTTCTCATCAAGCTCCTTCTCTAAACATTGAAAACAGAAAAAGGAATGAAAACAGAAAAAAAGAGGAACAAATCCAAACCTCCTCCCAGAGGATTGTTGTCAACAGTCAATTTGTTTTGTTTCTCATCATTTTTGCCTTTGGAGTTTATCATATTCCATACTCCTCTGGCTTGATTGAGCATGATGTATAAGTTATTGTAAGCCTTCAAATATGTCTTTGATCCTTACTAAAACAAAACAAAATGTTCTTCTCTAATTTTTTTACATATATATAAAGTTTTAGTAACATTTATTTTTACTTTTATATATTTATATTTCATAACCATTGAATTTCCTAATTTTTCTACAATTATTATAATATTAAAGTTTGACTTTTATAAATGGGTAAACTTAAAATGATAGTAACAATTTTTTTAGTTTAATTTCTTTTCTTGATTTTTGACGTAGTGTTATAAACAGTAGTGAAGGAGTAGTTGACATTGTCAAAATTAACTAAAATTATAGTCTTCACATTAATCCATTGAAAGAATGGGATAGTTGGTCAACTTGGAGCTCATTAGGTCCAAATACGTGGCATTCTTTCTAAGCTAGATGTTTATTGTTTATGGTATCATAGATTTATACTGCTGGAATAACTAGGATGTAACTGATGAACGTAGGTATCAAATTGGTTCATAAATGCTCGAGTCCGTGTGTGGAAGCCAATGGTTGAGGAGATACACATGCTTGAAACAAAAGGCGCAACAACAGAAACCAACCAGAAGAATTCCAGTAAAAATGATCAGGGAGTAGCTTCTGTCTCTGAAGGTAGCAACCAACCAAAAGTTGATCATCGTCACCCTATGACCAAGTTTGGCATGCATGCACATGCAGATGCAATCCCAGAAAGGCAATTTCAGTGTTTGGAAATGGGGTCATGTTCCTCTGCTGCTGGCAATGAGGAAAACAACATTGGAATGAATGAAGAACAACAATGGAATCAAGAGAAGAGGTCTAAATTGGAATGTCAGATCACAACACCAAGCATAGATGGGACAGTGATTGGTTTTATGCCATACCGTCATGGAGGGCTTGAGGTTGGGGGTCTTGGCTCTGTGTCACTAACTTTGGGTCTTAGGCATGGTGTTGAAGGGGTTCAACAACAACTGCAGCAAGAAGAGGAGCTTAGGCATCAGTTTGGAGGGCACATGATCCATGACTTTGTTGGCTAGCTTAATGTGTCATGTGTTATGAGGATTTGGAGAGGAATAATAAACGGGTTAAGGAAATTAAAGGACTTTTGCAACTGAGTCCACATGCCGTGAATGTGGCAAAAAAGAGTTATGTTTGCATTGGCAAATGATTTGTTTGAGAAGGAAAAAGAAGGGAGAGGTTGGATAATGTGTAAGCAGTTTACCTTCTAGTTTTGCTCTTGCAATTCTGAACTGAAATTGGGTAGCTAACCTTCCAACTTTGGCAGATAACAAGCAGTGGCCAATGTGTTTGAGGTTAACTTGCAAAGATGGGGTGGAAGGCAGGGGTAAAGTGATAGCCTATGTTTCTCTGTATCCACTTTTTTGTAATACTTATTGTGAGTTTGGCACGTAAAAAAATGTGATGTGCAGGATTTTAAACACATATATGACGGGAACAATTTCTCGTTCCCACCTTAAACCAGAAGTAAAAAGAAAGGTGATTATGTGTCTAACTTCAATATAGCAAGGATTTGGAATTCGTTGTGATTTAGAAACGTGCATGATGAGAGGATCTTAAGACTGAATGTGGTAATATTAAGCATATAGAGGTTATGTAAGAGTTTTCCCAATTGGAGATGCTCCTAAGAGTTCCTATGTACGTTCTACATTCGTTAGCTTTGGTAGAGAGAGACATGGCCCGGGTCTCGTTAGGAAATTAAATTTATTCTTTTCGGAGAACTTTCTTTTAAATAGATAAATAAAATATTAAAAGAGTATAATTAAGGTACAAGAATTTAATAAGTAAAACTCTAATACCGGAGAAACATACGGGACAAGTTTCAAAATATTTCATTATAACAATAATAAATTACAATATATTTTTTTACATTCTTTTATAATAGAGACATAAAATATAATATTTTTTAGATAGGTAGCATTACTACTTACTAATTTAGTACAAAAGTATCATAAAGACGATACTTAAACCTAGAGTATTTTTCTCACCTTAAAAATTACTTAATACTCAATTTTCCCTCACTATAAAAGTTTTCTCTCTAATCTTTCTTGGCTTCTTGCTCCAAACACATTTTTCCACTTTATCACTCTTCTATATATAGTAAATGGAGGTAGTAACTTGCTAGATAGCAATTGGTGTCCGTTTGTTTGATATATAGTTGAGAAACTGAGTTATAAAAATGAAAAAAATTAAATATTAATATTGATATTTTATGTTATTCGAGATAGTCAAACCTCCATTTAACTATAAGATCTTTTTTTATAGTTGATCACTTTAACATGAACCAAACACCTCCTTAATTGACAAATAAAGAAAAAATCAATTACACCATTTCCTTTCCTTTGTAAAAGTAATTGGCTTATTGTAATTAATATATGTGTTGTAAGTCAATAAATTTGACTCGACTCAACATGTCTGTCATTCAACATTAATATTATCAAGGAAAATTACATATACATTGGTGACACTTGAGTTACACATCAAACTTTTAGAATCTATTGATAAACTTGGAATAACTTTTCTAGGATATTGTAGCTTCACTAGTGCAAAATATACATACGAGGACAGGATTTAAGGACGGTTATAGGGGAACCGTGGTTAGAAAAGAGGCGGTGGCATTTTTGTGATTTTAATGAAGCTTTTTGAACACGGTTGTAAGAGAACCGTGCTCGTAGGTAGATACCAACACGGTTATCTTGAAACCGTGCTTATAGGCCATTTAATTTTATTTTTTTAAAATTTTTCGTGTTACATACGAACACGGTTATACTGTAACCGTGCTTATAGGCCTTGCATTCAAACACGGTTGGTCAACAACCGTGCTTAAAGGTGTTTCAAATAAATTTTAAAAATTTTTAGTGGTTTATACGAAGACGGTTCACCTAAACCGTGCTTATAGGCTCACTTACAAAGACGGTTATAGTGGAACCGTGATTAAAGGTTATTATATTTTAATTTTTAAAAGCATCTACGAACACGGTTGGATGTTTAACTGTGTTTAAAAGACTATATGAGCACGGTCAGTGGGGTAACCGTGCTTATAGGTGCCTGCTTAAATTAACAAACGCGCATACAGATTCTCTATATCTTGTTCCTCCTTTTCTCCATTGTGTCTCTGCTCTTTCACGCAACCTCTCAATATGCCTTCCAAACATTCTTAAATACCTCTTAAAGGTCCCCTTCAACTCACAACTCTTTCCTTTCTTCACTCATTTGTAAGTATTCAAACATCTCTCTCCCCCCAGGATTTGAAGACATGGGGTATATAGTTTCATCTTTATTTTCCTTCTGTTACCTTGTTCTTATGTCCATAGCCTTTTTCTTTCATCTGGGTATTGAAATTTGCCATCAAAATTTAATTTTTTTTCACATGTATTTTTCTTTTGTTTATTGATGGTTGAACGTTTCTTCTTTTATCTCTAGCAGCAGATCTACAAAGAAGAAGAACTCTAGCAGCAGATCTACAAAGAAGAAGAACTCTAGCAGCAGATCTAGAAAGTAGAAGAACTCTAGCAGCAGATCTAGAAAGAAGAAGAAATATTTAATTGCTATTTCTTGAAAAAAATTGATTTAGAGAGTTTCTATGTATCTCCAAGTTGTCTTCTTCTGTGAGGCATACTATGAAGTATTAAATTGGCTTGTTTGTTTCAATCTGGAGAAAATCTTCTGCGCCCCTCACGATTCTCCCTCGTGTACTGCTCTAGTTTAATTATTTTTAACCACGCATACAGTTAAATTGGAACCGTGCTAATAGGTTTCGTATTTTTAAACACGGTTCAAAATAACCGTGTTTATAGGTGACATACGACCACAGTTAAGAACCGTGCTAAAAGACCCTTACCTACCATCACGTTGGGAACAAGCACGGTTCCAGAACCGTGCTTAAAAGTAAAAAATAACCGTGCTTAAATCCCCTAAATGCACTAGTGCTTATTGATTAGGTCAATAAGATTGTAGAGTTCTTTGGTGAAAATGAGATCCTAACTTTATGATATGAGCTTCTAACTTATGAGAATTAATTTTTAAAAAACTACTTTTCAAAAACTTGCTACTAATAATTTATTTTTAATTTTATTTTAGTTATTTTAACGTGTGACAAATTGTACATATCCAAGTATATGTCCTTTTCAATTACTTAACGTATCACAATTAATCATGCAACATTTTTTCAAACAACTTTACTTTAATAAATTAAAGTTATAAACTTTTAACTAAGTCCTAAAAAGACTGGGCAGTCAATAATAATAGAGCAATTGGTAGCCGGAATTAATTTTATACCCATAATCGTGGGTGATAAATTGTTTAGCAACTGAATTTTAGAATTGCTGATGCACTTATGGGTGCATATGGAATGGGTTTAACACAGCCCAAATGTTTGATCAAAAAAATGTGATTTTGGTTAAGTTATATTTTTTCCCCAAATAAAATTTTAGATTAATTGAGTTCTAATAATATTTATAAGGGTAGTTACAAATTATGCATTAACATAAAATTATATCATTGTGGGATTTAAACTCGTAATCTTATGATCACAAATTAGCTGAAAGATTATCTCAATGATAAGGCTGAATATTTTTAATGAAAAAAGGGAAATAAGATTGGATACTATAATTAAATGGACTATATACATAAATTATTAAATAGATTAAATATATGTTAAAAGTTTTTATTTCTGTAATAGGAATTGAAAAATGGTAAAACATGAAGTTTAAGCCTAAAACCTAATCTACCACTGGGCTGATCAATATCACAGTGGGTAAATGTAAATGTTAAAAGACCGTTCTTCTTTAATTTATCATTTTAAATTTGAATCTTAGAAAATACCATTACATCAAATTTAAGTTAGAAAAATATTATTATTTTAGTCTTGTTTAATTGAATCTAAATAAGGTATATCGAGTTAAACTAAAAACCTTTATTCTCTATAAAAATCTTTAATAACATGACTAAGGGAGAGATTTATCAAAAGCCTTTTTAAAAGCTTTTGTTTTACATCGCATTGCATCTTTTAAAATCATTTCACTCATGGACTTGGTAACTCACGAATAAGGAAATCATTAAAAAAAATCTCGGAGGAAATTTTGGGAGACTTCACCACATATGAAATCAACACAAGCCAAATCTTATTTATTTATCAACTCAACTAAATTATGTAGTTGCTATACTAGTTAGGGAGGCTTCACTAATCAGTTTGACTGGTTAAATCGTAAACTAATAAAGTGATCAGTTCAAGTCAATTTTTATATAGTGATAGATTCAACCACGGTTTGAATATATAATATAATATATCCCAATTTACATACCCTACCCAACTCATAGTTAAAATCATGTCTTGCGTACAAATACTGTTGCTTATTCTTCCTTTGTAATGCATATACCTTAGCAACACACTTCTAGCAGTCATCAAACATTGCATGACTTATGAACATATACACATGTAAAAGGCACATATATGTATATATCGATCATGAAAAACTAGACATATGATTTATTTAATTTCCTCCCTGGCCAGGTGTGCCGTAGTGATCTCGAGGGATGTAATGATGATTCACATCATCATTCACTGTACGTTGGCCAGATCCAGGTTTCCCATACTCCTTCCGAGGAATTTGATGGTGATCATTTTCATCTGATTCATTGCTTACTTCTTCATCACCCTTCTGCACTGTAGCCATAGAAGAGCTTGCCAGCACCAATAACAGTAGTGCAATTACTATAACCCTCATTCTTATCAAATACATATATACAGAAGATGTATTATGATTGTTGAAAACAAATGGCACGTTTGATTAACTCACCAGATACCAATATGTGCCTTTTGTATGATATCTTGGAGAAGAAAGAAGAAGCTTAAATAGAGGGATGGGAATGAAAAATGTGAGAATCGAAAGTCAGCTTCAAACAATATATCATTTAGTGCGGTTGTCACCATTGACGTTGAGGAAAAATATTGAGTGCGATGCCCATTAAGATTGTTAATTGAACAAATGAAATGATGACATGTAATGTGGACCTAATAGGGAAACTCCACCTTATTTAGGGGTGTTGATAATTTGATGATTAATCATTTCGAATGTATGTGGCTGTCCAAACTTGGTTCAAGTGTTGGACAACACCAACAAGGAGAATAATCATTTCGAATCCACCTGAGGGAGAAGAAAAAAGGTGAGATAGCAATTGTTTTGTTTTGCTTGAATGTTGAACATTTAATGCGTTTGGGTAATTTTGTTTTTGTTTCTACAAAATAAAAACTATCAAAACTATTTTCCCACTTTCTGTAAAATCGATTGAAACATCTAAAATTTAAAGACTAACACTGTAACACATGCATATTTTGGTCTCTGAATTTGTGAAGGTGGTTGTACTGTAGTTCGTAGATCACCAAAACCAGCATTTTAATGGTTAAATATGGGTTAATGAGCCATTTAAAGTTGATATGTCAAGTTAACTAGCAAATGAACTCTACACGTGGAGCCTTGTTGCATGAGCTGGTACAACATTAATTTAAGGATTAATATACTATTTTATAAAAAATTGAGGACTAATTTGCAATGCACTCGATTTTCATTGAAGAAAAAAAAAACCCTTTCATCTTCACAACGACGACAACAACAGAGCCCATCAAACTTCCCTCATCGCCCCATGAATCCCTATTTCTCTTTTGCATCTACGATTCATTTGATTATTAAGTAAAGCGTTAATCCCTTTTTTTTAATCTAAGATCCATCATTTTAGCATATTTTTTTATTAAAAATATTATTCAAATAAAATTATATCATTTTATTATATAAATTTTGATGATAAATTGTTTTTTATTACTATTATTTCTTTAAAATAAAAATAACATTGCGGATTAGTCCTTAAATTTTTTTTATAAAAAATATATAGCATATTAGGCCACAAAACCCATAAGTAACACTATAAATGAATTTAGAGAACAAAATGCTAGTTTTGATAATGTGTACTATTGTTTTAATAATCAATATAAAAAATAGTTTTTAATTATAACAATTGATATTAAAACATTGTTCCTATTTATATTAGTTTTATAACGGTTATTTTAATAACAAATATAAAATTTTAACACTAATTATTAAAATAACAAATATAAAAAACATTAAAAAAAACTGGACTTTCCAAATGCTGAAGAGGCCATGAATCCACTAAAAACAAACAAGTGACATACCACATAAATTTTAACTTTTGGTCTATCTAACAACATGTGTAAGTCTATACAATATACAAAAACAAAAGCGAAAAATTTTATTTAAAGACATAGTCTCTTTTAATTTCCATAAAAAAATTAACATAATTTTCAATAAAAGAAAATTTAGGTTTGATTTCTTATCTTATACTACAAACTTAACCTAGTTAGATAAACTTGTTCAACTTCTATCATGAATTTAATCAAGGAAATGACGTTATCTTTCTATTTTATATAGAATATTGCTTTCTTTATTTTTTTCCTTTCATTAAAAATTAAAGAGCTCATAACAACTCTACTTTTTGTTATACAATAAAATATATTAACCTTAAAAAATTTAAAATCAAAATTCATGAATTTTATAACAACCAAAATATATATTTAACCCAATAATAAAACTGACAAAAATAGTAGTTGAATAAAACACATGATCCTTCCATTTTTATTGTATAGGTACATGTGCTATTTAATTTACCACGTTCATCTTAAAATTTTTAAAGACTTTTGTTCTAATTATAAAAATTAGGCTCTTTCACTCCTAATATTTAAAAATAAAGACATAATTTTAATGAAAAGATAATATAAAATTATAATTTTTTAAAATCTAGAGGCTTGGGCAAAAAATCTCTTTGTACATGTTATTTTATCGGTTTGATTACCACACATTTTATAAGTAGAATCTAGAAAAATAATTGATTATCAGTTATTTATTATTATTATTTATATAAGATCGTATTTTATTTTTATTTCAATAATATGTGTATACATATATACAAACACTAATTAGAATCCAATCATGTTATCCATAAATCCAGACTTCCCATTCTTCATAAACGATACCTTACTCTTCCTGAGTATGTCTTATATAAACCTGTTCTTGACTCTACTGACCCTGGTTACCAATCCTTATAATCATGCTATTATTTGTAACCCAGACTTTAACCATCGCAGACGTCAAATCATGCCTTCTGACCCCAAATCTTATCCTTCTCTTCCCATAGAAAAGCTTCTCGCCTTCCCATACCTATTCTCAAATGATGATCTTGGAATATTTCTTATGCTACAGGCTGAACAAGCTTCTGTTGCTAGAGACTTGAAACATAGTTTCGTCTCTCTGGATGATGTGTCTATCAGAAATTGTCCTGTTGCTACTCCATGGAAGAAGATTTTATTTGTTGTGCCTAGCAGACCTCCACCTGCCAAATGGATTTCTCTAGGCAGATTGAAGAAGCCCATGCCTCTGAAGTACAAGCTTCTTTACAAGGGTCCTTTTCAGCCTAAGCAGCTTTCGGCAGCTACTCTCAAGAGTCTTTGGACTGTTCCTAAACCAACTGAAGCTCATGTAAATGCTCTTTGGTTCCATTATCTTTGGACACTTCAAGTAGAACCCTCATATTCTTATACCTCATTTTCCTACAATCCTATTTTTCAATATTGGCCTGCTTTGATTACTTTTGATTCGCCTTTTCTTTTTGTCTTTCAGACTTGATTTTTCGCTGTTGTTTCTTCTACTGCTTCCCGCCTTTTTAGCTTATATATTACTCGTGATTTGCTTTTTGAGTCTTGGTGACGTCCCTTCTTTTGTTGATTACAAAAGGGGGAGAAGATTAACAAGTCTTTTATGTGAAGTAATGTCTTGTATGAAGTATGTGTTATTGCTTTTATGTTATGCATTATCTTTTTGATTAATGAAAAATCATCCTATTTCTATCTGTCTCTTCAAATTACAAATTGCTAACACTTGTTACATAGATACTTTATTCACCCTGTATTACAGACTTTGTTTAGGAAAAAAATTTGGTGTTTGTTATCAACAAATAGGGGGAGATTGTTGAGAAAAAGTCTGGATAAAAAGAATTTTATGTCTTATTGACCAGACCCCACACTTTATATCCCTAAATTTGTTGATATCATTCATCAAGTATTTTTGCTTGGAAGTAAATTATATGGAAAGTATCTTCCAGGATTTGTTTATAACTTATTTGTGCACCTAAGTATCTTCCAGGATACGACAATAAGTTATGAAAACAAATGGGGAGTATCAGCATTCTAAAAGTCTGGCAGATTATCCAAAGTCTGATAAAGCATTTTGTTTGAAGAACCATTCTCAATATTCCAAAATTCTATTTTAGTGATACATTGGGATTCATGCTCTTATCATATTTGTGTGTTTATCATCAAAGAACACAAGGAACAAGATCAAAATAAGCAGCAAGTGTCAACGTACCTACCTCTGTACATACTGATCAAGTTCAGAGATTATGTTAGAATATCTTAGAAAGCTCTGGCATCCCTCTTGACACTCAATCGAGAATTAGTTTATGAATGGTTTGTGCATGAGAATGCATGAGAAACCTTTTTCATGAAAAAGATGAACAAGTCTTTGTACCAGCCCCCCTTGAGTCCATTTTATCCTCAAGGTCTCGTAACAAGAAGCTTAAGGCAAAATACCTTCAAAGGATTTTCAACGACTATATCTCCTTTCAAGAAGTAGTAACGGTCATATCCTCTAACTTCTATCTATACCAATGAAGATTGAACATCAAGATACACAGACTTATAGAGAGAATTTTTTGTTTGAACTCCTATTCAATATCTTTCAAGTTTTAAATTTCTATTGTTTATTTGGTTCTTGTAAGATAAAGACCTTCTCTATTTTCGTTCTACTTCTAGCAGACCTTGGTCTCGTGTCAAAACTTAGTGTACAACCTCAATTGTTTATCTCTTATACTCTAAGTTCTAAAAAATACTTTTCATTTATTCAAACATTTTGTAAAAGTCTGGTGAGTTACCAAAACTAGTTTGTGCGGGAAACACTGTCAGCTTGAAGAGGCTTTTGAAAGAATATTTGGGTTAAGCCAAAAGTGGCTTGTTGAAAGAATACTTGGGTTAAGTCAGAAGTGGCTGGAGTTAAGAATACTTGTGACATAGGTCTGGTGTTGTTGTTGTAAAAGAGATTTTACAATAGTGGAAATCCTTCAAGTTAGAAGGGACTGGACGTAACTTATCTGTTAGAAGTGAACCAGTATAAACTCTCTGTGTTGATTTCTCCTATCTTTCTATTTCACATGATTACTTATGTTATTTGGTTCATAATTTCCGTAAAAAGAGTCCATGACTTACTCAACCTTTTATTCTAAGTCTGACTCTGAACCATCAATATTGAATAGTAATGATTTATGATTAGAAATTATGATGCATTCATGTATAGTGTAGAATTGGATAGGTTAGAATCTTATTCAATAATTATCATTTAATATATAATATGCTCACCCCTATTATGAGGTTATTTTTTCAGTGGATTTAGACCGTGATGGTGATTGGTGAGGAGTCACCAAACTTCTGAAGGAGTTATGGTATATACATATAGATATTGATGTATAGCTTTTGGTGGTATAGCCTTGGCCGGCTCATGTTGTGTACAACTTTGTTTTGATGATGACATAGTTTGTATAATGGATTTTAGGCAGTTGATAACTTCACTAGAAGTCTAGATTATGATTTTTGATACCTAGATATATGTATATAATGATGATATTGGTTTATTTTGATGTTTGGATGTGGTTGACCATGGATGGTCTCATATGGATTACATTGTTACATTATGCCCAGGAACTGTGAATTGATATATTTGATGCATTGATTGATCATTATGGGCGGGAACTGTATATTGCATAGCAATTGAAATGTGTTATGTGTTGAAAGTGGTTTGATGTTGTAAAGTTAGGAATTTGATGATTTTTAGTGGAAATTATGCATAACAAGGAACTGAATAGGTCAAAATGGGATCCGTGAGGTTCTGGGATCTCCGGATAGGCTCACTAGCTTATATTTGGTATTTAGAGTTTGCAAGAATTGGAAATGTTCAATTCCATTAGGATTTGAGGGGTCATGTTGCATGTTAAAGGCCTAAGTTGGCCAAAACGCGTTTTCATACATAACTCCCTTGTTTTTAGGAATTTTGAGGTGAGGCTTGTTTCCATAGGTCAAAAATGGTGAGAATTAGCTTAGGTTAAATTTGGTGGCATTTGGATGCCAAACGAGTGAAATATGAAGTACAGAAGTTGGTTTTAAGGCTTAAATGCTGATATTTTCACTCAAACGAGTTTATGTATGATTTTTGGGGTGTTTTCTAGATAAATTTCGCTTAAGTGAGTGTCAAATGGTTGGTTTCTGTTAAATTTTCGCTCAAGCAAAAGTATTTTGGCTTAAACGAGCCTCACAAGTGTTGTTTCTATTGAATTCTCGCTTAAGCGAACTAATTTTTGCTCAACCAATTATAGATAATTTTGTTGCGGTCATTTTGTCACCGGAATCACGATCAGGGGTGAGTAGCCCAAGTCACGCCTAAAATACTACAGAGTGTTCAGGCTAAAAATTTCAGGTGGGCCGATTCTACAATTTCATAATTGGGCTTTGACTTCTTCATAACAATTGTAGGTATTTATGTTGCGGAGGTGTACCAATTGGATTCATCTCAATTGGAGTTATGTAGCTCTGATTTGACGTAAATTACTAAGCAGTGCGCAGGGAGCCAACATGTTGAAAACTTTTCTTTGAGCAATTTTGGAACTCCTACGCCTAGGGTATTTTATTAGGGACCCATAGAATCATGTGGGGCTATCCTAGGATGGATGTGAAATTTTAAAAAAATGTATTTTATTAGTTAGTGTGATAGTGGGTGTAGGGTTGGGGGTTATGGTGAATTGTGGTGCATGGGTGTTCATTTTGTATAGGGTGTATGGTAACTGATATTTTTTTGGAAATTTAAGAAATTTGATTTAAATTAATTATGTATAGTTTTATGTTATTATGTTATTGTTTAATTTATTTATGTGTTGATCAATTATGTAATTTATGGTTATGTATTTATGTTTTTATTTTTTATTATAGAATTATTGAATTTAATTTAGTCGATATGTTTAGCTTAAGTGCTTGTTTTGATGAAACCAACATATGTCGGTTAGATGTAGGAATGAGTGGTGATACGTTATAATAATGTAATTTACGTACGGTAAGGTAATTATAATTACAATGCATAATTAACGAATGATAACGATTGACGATACATTATAATCGTATTTAATATGTATAATTGTATTTAATATATATATATATATATATATAATTCACTTTATATATATAATATTAACATACATATATATATATATAGACACACACAATAAATACATAAAAACTAATAAAATAAAATTATTAGTTTTAATAAAACTAATTATATTTAATATATATAACTTTCAATTTATATATGTAACATTAATATATATAGCTATAAACACACATTACATGTATTAAAACTATTACTTTTTTCAGTAATTTTACCTTAAATTATCATTTTTTTCAACTCAATTCTACTAAACTTTTTACCACCTAACATAATCACTAATTTTCTAACTAACTTTTAAAATACTATTATCCAAACACAACTGTATTTACAAAACTCAATTTTTTAAACTTCGTTTATAAAACCTCAATTTTTTCTAACTCTAATTATATAATTTTTAACCAAATAAATCCTTAAACATATAGAGAACATCAAAATGTGAGACATGCTCCGGCATCTGCGGGAAGTCAACTTCAAATAATGTAGCGGCTGGGTTATCATAAATCACAATAAGCCAATATGAAGTGCCATCTTTATCCAAAGTTAGTTTGGTGTGAAAATTTAAATATAAGTTGTACTGTACAAACTATTTTATGTTGTATTAAATAAATATTTTTTATATCCTTAATTTATTAATTTTCAAGATAAATATTTACTTTTATAAATTACTACTCTAATTATTTAATACTAAGGGTATATTTAAAATTATATTTATGATATGTTGATTGAAATAAATTAATTTTAATGATTTATCAATTATCCTTATATTTATTGTTATCAAAATTAAACTAGATTAGTCGGTCCAATCAATTAAATATGAATCGGTCCAAATCAATTCTTTATTATTTTCCATTTAACCTTAATTCAATCTTCAATTAATCACTGATATCCTTACCACTCCAACAACTGGTTTAATTTGAAAACTATTGGTTATAATATTAAATGGATGAGGAAGCATATATTAAACAAATCAAATTCAATAATGACATGTTTTGACTATTTTCCATTGTGGACTAAATAGGAAAATTCCACCTATGCAGCGGCATTGGTTGATATCTAATTTGGGTGTGTGAGAGAGATATCCACCTGCATTAATATTCCCCCTTTAAAAAGGCACTTTTTAAACATATAATAAAATATTTTTTTTAGTTTTACAAAATTTTATCAAATTATCTGATCATGAACCTTTCTGAAATTAAGATATATTTACAATAGAAAAATACAAAGAAAGCACGCTTTAATATAATTAAATTTTAATTTCTCAGTTAACATAGGGAATTTATCTTAGGGTATCGTTGTTATATAAATAAAATGAAATGTATATGCGTCCACTTGTGTCTTATGCAATTATATAATTCAATATAATGTTTTTTAGTTGCAATAAATTAATTTATGTGTTCAATAATCTAATGTTAAATGCTAGATATATAAATTAAATCTTCACACACACATCCCAATATATACATGATCATAAAATAAAAATATTTCTTTAATTTGTGTGTTTTAAAACAAAGTTCTGTAATGAAATAATAAAAAATTCTTAAACCGTATTCATTTAAACGTTAATTAACTAGCTATGTGTTAAATCTTGATAATAAAAAAGTATTTTGTCAGACAAGAGGACCATTAATCTTCACTGTCAAGTAGTTTATCCTGGGTTACTAATCCAACAAGGTCACGCCAGTGTCCAGAAAATTTAAGGTATTAGGTAAAATATATAAAGAGGATTAATATCTTATAGATAAATAATTTTAAGACTAAATATATTTTTGTTTTTTATATTTTGATCAATTCTTTTTTGGTTTATTGATTTTTTATTAGTTTTGATTCTTATTCTTATGAAGAAAATATGAATGGGAAAAAAATAAGGTGGAGAAATAAAATTTGAAAATATGATTCTTGGATAAGATTGAAAAGTGTAATAAATAATTATTATTAAATATAATAAATAAATTATTATTATGCAACATCAATTATAATTTATCTGTGATAATTAATATCTTAATCATACTATTAAAAAAATGAGATAACATGTGATTCCTCATGATTATATACTATTAGCCATTGAATAATGATTCATTGATTGTAGGTATACAACCAAGTATTAAAAATTTAAAAATTATATTGACTCTTAGCAAAAAAAAAAAAAGGAGGGTTGGTAAAATAATTTTAAAAGCTTTAGGAAATTATTTTAAAAAATCAAAATTTAGATTTAATTTAAAGAAGAGATATTTTTGAATTACATGTGTATATATATATATATATATATATATATATATATATATTAAAAAAGAGATCTCATTATATTTTTGGATTTTTTATAAAAGAGGTTTTATGCCAAAGACAAAATACAAGACGGAGTATTTCGTACATGTATCACGATCTTATAACTTCAATGTAGGAAAAGTATTTCACACAACATTGTTATAAAATTGTTGCATGATTTATTTAATAAAAAATATTTTTGTTTTTGGTTATTTTAAATTTAAATAAGAATGGTCCTCGAATAAATATTCATGAACCAATTTTTTTAAAAAAACTTTTTTCTTCTTCTTTTTTGTAAATATTTGTATTTGCCTATTTTGTTATTTTCTTTTTTAAAAAATAAAATAGGTTAAAGTAAAGTGAAATAAAATAAAACTAAACAAAATAAAATAAATTGAAACGACACACACAATGGAGAAGGAATACTTATTAAGACTTTCTATGATTTTACATATTTTCATTAAAAGACGAGTTAAAAGGAAATGAAAGGAAAAAATAGAAATTAAAAAAGGACCTAAATGGGCTTTAGCCCAAAACAAGGTTATCCTAAACAAAAGCAATCTAAGAGAAGCAACTTTCATACATAATGCATAAAATTGGCAAATCCTCTCTTCTCTGGGAAGAGCTAGTTTCTCATTGAGGATCTTGGTACTCAGGCTACCAATGGCAGATTATCTACTCCTTTGCTTTGGGAGATTAGAGATAGGCTCGGCTGCTTTTATCCTTTTCTTTTATTTCTTTGTCTCCTTCATCTGATCATTTTCTCCTAACAATGTTCTCCTTCTGTTGTGATGTTAAGGTTTAGGAACATGTCTTCAGGTTGGTCTTGGTTGTTCTCTTCCTAATCTCTGCTACTTTTTCTGTTGTTATTAGAGTCTTTATCCCCTCTCATCCTCCTGGTCATTTTGTCTTTATCCTTATCTCATTTGTTTCCTTCTGTTTTATCTGTCCCCTTGGTTGTAATCTTGTTTTGTCTTGTCGTTTTCTCTGGTCTATATCTCTGTCCACTACCATTGTGTTCCATTGAAACCTGCAGCATGAATGAAAAAAATAAAAATATTCTTAAGCATATAAACATAACGGGCAGTTGGGATAAAACCATTGTGGAGCTTGAGACGAATAAACAGCAGTTGAGGGACCTATATGCTAACACACTATATGGGAAGCTTATAACCTCCAAAAATGTTAGCTTTATTTCGATCCAGAAAACGCTTGAAGCATCGTGGCAGAAATATGGTGAGTTCAAGATAACTGATTTTGGAAAAAATACTGTAATGATCCAATGGCGGAAGCATGGTTCTGCTGAGGCAGTATTGAATAGGAGCCCTTGGCATGCGATGGGGTTTCTCTTAAGTATTCAACAATGTATGCCTCAAAAAGCTTTGAGTGAGGTCGATTTTACAAAAGTCCCATTCTGGATCCAAATACACAATATACCACTGAAGTTCTTGACAAGTGAAAATGCTGTGAAGATTGGTAGGAAAATAGGTGTCCCCCTGGAAGTTGAAGACCCCATAGTGGATGGGATAATTTTGAGGAGCTTCTTGCGTGCAAGGGTGAATATTAATGTCCAACAACCTATTCCGACAGGTCTGTTTTTTCCAGGGCATGGAGACCAATTAATCCCAATCAGGCTTCGGCACGAAAAATTACAAGGTTTATGCTATGATTGTAGAATCATTGGTCATGACTTCAAAGTTTGCAAAGGGGTAAAGGTGAAATCAAAATTTGAGGAAGATAAGTTCCAATTTGGGCCTCATCTTTCGGTTCCTCCCGCAAAGTCCTTGACTGCCATTGCTGCTCAAGGGTGGGGAAACTCCAGCTCAAAACATGAAGATCCCAGGAAGACTCAGGAGTTTCAACCAAAGGAAGGGGTGGGAGAGAGAGAAAAGCAGAACAAGCAGACTGGTGGGACTACAGCTGGTGACTGCACAGACAAAGAGGAAGAAGGCATGCTGCATAAGGAAAATCAAACAGCCAATGTCAAAAACCCACCTGCTGTAAACCTGAATTTAGCCACTAACCTGTCACCTTTAGCCCATGCCCCTGACATATCAGCCCACCTCCCCACCTTGTCTGACCCATATCCTTCCCATACCCCTGGTTCACCCATCCCCAACGTCAGTTCCTATGCAATCCTACTTACCCATAAAAATATTTCTCTTCCTACCAATAACCTTTTCCAATCTAACCCAAGTGGTAAATCTGACCCACCATCTCATCCTGAAAAAATCAACTCCCAGCCAAAAATACCTCTAATAAACCAAATCCTAGACTCAATTAGTGATCTTGATTCTCAACCTAACCAGGAAAAACCCAGTAGCCCTGACCTCAAAAAAATTAAGCAGAACCTCCAAAAGTCCCCATCTTCTCTTTCTGAAAAAAATCCCTCTTATATCGTTGAATTCCCTGAGGACTCTCCCCCAGGCAGGCTTGTCCCTATCCCTTCCCACTATGAAACCTTGTTGAGCAGTGGAATTAGGCATAAGCTGAACCTAAAAAGAGACAGAGAGGAGGAGGAGACTACAGAGGGGTGGAAAAGAAGATATCTTCAACTTACTGATAATGAGTTCCAGAACTTAGCCATTGACCAGTATGGCTCCAACCTATCCACCAGTCATTCTACGGTCGAGGAGGCAGGCCATATCAAGCCCCCAACTCAGCCATGAAGCTCCTTGGATGGAACTGTCGTGGGATCTTATCCCCTACGACAGTGAGGGAGTTGAAATCCCTCAAAAAGAAGTTAAGGTTATCCATGATGTTCTTGATGGAGACAAAGGCAAATGCAGTTAAGGTGGAGACATTGCGCAGAAAATTAGGATTTAATTCTTGTTTTGTAGTTAGTTCTGCAGGCTTATCGGGTGGCCTGGCTATATTGTGGGACTCCTCCATTGTTGTGAATGTTTTGTCTTTTGACCAAAATGTAATCGACACCAATGTTATATTTGTCCAAGTTAATATTAAGATCCTATGTTCCTTTGTGTTTGCGCCCCCGGTGTTTAATAATAGGCGGCTGTTTTGGGAGGCAATTAAGGGTCTTAAAAATAATTCTGGTCATGGGTGGATAATGATGGGGGACTTTAATGAATGTTTGTACTCTCATGATAAGGCTAGTCATATCCCTCCTAGTGAAACAAGAATGAGATTATTCAGGGAGGTTGTTGACTACCTAAATCTTATGGAGCTGCCAATAAAAGGATGTAGTTTCACTTGGTCTGGAAATCCTAGAAATGGGAGGTTCACTAAGGAAAGAATTGACAAGGTGTTTGCTAATTATGAGGTGTTAAATCAGTTTCCCCACAATTTGGTTACGGCCCTCCCACCTATTACCTCAGATCACTCCCCGATTTTTCTTGATTTAAATCCAGATGGGAATAGTAAATAATTTTTTAAATTTGAAGCCTTCTGGACAGATCACCCAGATTGCTGTACTATTGTGAAGGAGGGTTGGTTCAAAGCAGGAAGAAAAACTGACCACTGGGAGCAACTAAAGGAGTATCAAGATAATTGCAAAATAAATTTAGTGGAGTGGCACAAGGACAATTTTAAAAGGAGTGACATCGAGGTGGCTAGATTGCAGAACCAAGTACAAAGACTGATAAATAAAGGCCACTTAGATAAGGAGAAGGATCAGGTCAATTCTATTCAACAACATATTGATAAAATTCAGGAAAGGGAGGAGATTTATTAGGCCCAACGGTCAAGGATCCAATGGCTAAAATGGGGTGACTCAAATACAAGGTTTTTCCATGCAATTACTATTCAGAGAAGGGCTAGAAACAGGATAATCAGTCTACAGGATGAATCCAATAACTGGGTGGAAGGTCAGTCTGCTGTGTTGAATATGATAACCCATTATTTTCAGAACTTATTTAAAGCTGAGAGGGTGAACAACTTAAAGGAGTGCCTTCTCCCATTCACAAAGAAGGTGACTAATCAGATGAATGAAAAGTTATTGGCCCCTGTACTGGATGGAGAGATTGAGGGAGCAGTTAAGTCTCTAGCCCCTTCAAAGGCTCCAGGCCCTGATGGTCTGAATGGTCTTTTTTACCAAAAGAATTGGGAAACTGTCAAAGAAAGAGTGTGTGCAGCTATTAAATCCTTTTTTACTTCAGGAATTATGCCTCATGAAGCAAACCAGACCCTAATTTCTCTTGTCCCTAAAGTACCTAACCCAGAAAAGATCACCCAGTTTCGTCCTATAAGCTGCTGCAATTTTATTCCCAAGGTAGTGTCCAAAATTGTCCAGCTAAGAATTAAACCTTTCCTTCCCTCCCTTATCTCCCCTTATCAGTCAGCTTTTGTCAAAGGAAGACAGATCCAAGATAATGTAATTATTGGACATGAGGTCTTCCATTCTCTTAAGAGTAGGTCTACTTTTTCTAAAAACAACATGGCTATCAAACTTGACATGAATAAGGCATATGATAGGCTTAGTTGGGAATTTCTAAATCAAGTTTTGATAGCCTATGGTTTTGATCCTAAGTAGGTCTCCCTTGTCATGTCTATCGTCTCTTCTGTTACCTATAGTATTAGTCTTAATGGGTCTAGGGGTCCTTTATTTAGGGCCCAGAGAGGGTTGAGACAAGGAGATCCCCTCTCCCCTTACTTGTTTAATTTTGCAGCTGAAGCTCTGTCTTCTCTTCTCTCCAGAGCAAGGGAGGAAGGGTCTCTCTCTGGTATGCTTTTATCCCCTCAATGCCCTGTTTTAACCCATTTATTATATGCAGATGATTCCCTCATCTTAGCAAGGGCGACTGAAGCTGAAGCATTTACTATCTTGAAGATTCTAAATATTTATTCTAATGCATCGGGTCAAAGAATTAATGTGGCTAAGTCAGGGATAATTTTTGGGAAGCAAGTGTCCCCTGCTATTAGAGCTCGGGTTACTGTAATCATGAGCATGGAGCAGTGTATGGATGCTGGATCCTATTTGGGTCTTCCTAGTGAATGAGGGTCCTCCAAGATTAAAGTATTAGGTTGGATTAAGCATAAAATCTTAGCCAAAGTGGAAGGGTGGAAGGAAAATTTCCTTAATCAAGCTGGAAAAGAAACTTTAATCAAATCAGTCCTTCAAGCTATCCCAGCCTATGTTATGTCGTTGGTGAGCTTGCCTAAGAAACTCATTAGAGAGATTAATTCTATTATTGCAAAATTTTGGTGGGCAAAGGAAAAGGGGAAAAGAGGAGTGCATTGGAAAAAATGGAAGGATCTAGCTATCAGTAAATACATGGGGGGGATGGGCTTTAAAGAACTGGAGGCCCTTAACATTGCCTACTTAACAAAACAAGCATGGAGGGTGATGAATAACCCTGATTCACTTTGGGTCCAGGTGTTGAAAGGTAAATATTTTCCCCAAAGCTCCTTTATGGCTCAACCTAGACAAAGGAATTGTTCCTGGGTTTGGAGTAGTTTGATTCAAGGAAGGGATACCCTCCTAAAACTTGGTCAATGGGTAGTGGGAGATGGATCTTAGGTGTTGGTGTTTAGACACAGGTGGCTTTGGAATGCTAGTAAATGCTATCCTCATCCTTACCATCAAGCTGACCCTGAAATGAGGTTATCATCCTTGATTAACCAAGCTACTCACACATGGAATTTATGTGAAGTCTCTAATTCTTTAGCTCAGGAGCATTGGATTCAAACTCTTCAAACCCCTATAAGTTGGACTAAGGGAGGTGATTTTATGATTTGGCCTTATTCAAAAAATGGAGAGTATTCCATTAGGTCAGGATACAGGGCTATCAAGAGTGATCTGGAAGTGGCTGACACAGTGCCTATAACCTCTTACCAACCTAATAGGATGCTATGGGAGGTTATCTGGAAAGCTAAGGTTCCTAGAAATGTCCAAAATTTCATATGGAAAGCCTGCCATAATCTTATCCCTGTAAGAGAAAGATTATTTAGACGCAAGGTATTTAGGGACCCTACCTGTCCCTTTTGCCTAGATAAGGAGGAGACCCAATGTCAGCCGGCTAGTGATAGGATTTCAACAATGAAGCAATAGATATCTAACAAGATAGAGCTTTTCATGCCTAAGAAAGAGGACTTCGATTTCTTAGTTTCAAAACTATTTTTCACAATTTGGCACATAGGGTTAAACAGGAACAGATTCATTTTTCATAATGACCAGCCAGACCCAATACATATAATTACCACAATTCAATGGAAGGTAAATGAATTCTACAAATGTCATAACACTGTTCAGACTCATAAGAAACCTCAGTTTGGCCCTTCTCAAAATTTACTAACCAGATAGAGACCTCTGCCAAGGGGAAAGCTTAAGATTAATACTGATGCAGCCTGGAAATCTTCCTCCCAGAAAGCTTTCACTGGTATCGTCGTCAGAAATCATATAGGCGAAATAGTGTATGGCCAATCTTCTCAGGTATGGGCTCCATCGGTTATTCAAGCTGAGGCGTCGGCATTGCGAGATGCGTTGGTTTTAGCACACAACCTGGAGTGGAAGGAAATATTGTTAGAATCTGACAACCTTGAGCTAATTAAATCTTGTAGAGGAGAAGTGAGGAGGGGAGAAATTGAAGCGATGGTTAAGGATATAAGTACCATTCGGAGAAACTTCAATTCATGTGGCTTATTGTGCACCGGGCGTCAATCGAATCAGGCAGCCCATGAGGTGGCCAGACTTGAATCCATTGGAGAATTAAGGAGGTTATGGTGGCGAAATCCGCCTAATAGCCTGAGAAGAATTCTGGTCCAGGACCGCAGATGGATCCCCCCAAGTGAAGACACGATGGCGTCGTGAGTTTCTAAAGTAGTTGTGCCTCATCTTCATCGTACCAAGGTCAGTACTGACTTAATTAGGCACTCGGCCCTAGCTCAGGTGGGAGGAAGATGATGAGTGCAGCGTTCTGGAGTGTAGATGAATTGGGAGCAAGTATTGGGCTTTCACGCTAGAAGCTTTCTCTCCCAAGTTGTGGTGGCTGTTTTTACTTTATTGGTCTTGGGCCTCTCTTGGTCCAATCTGTAAACCAAAAAAAAAGAGAAGCAAATAAGAAAATAGAATAAAATAATAATGATGATAATAAAAAGAATAAGAAATATGTTTAAAAAAAGGAGAAAAGAAAAACTCAAGCCCAAAGCTAGCTAAAAATAAAAACACTCAACCTTAAAAAAATAAGAACAAAACAAAAGAAAAAAAGAAAAAAAAGATGCACATGAACAGAATGTTAAAAAGAATGGAATTTCAGATTTTAAGAAGAAAACAAAAAATAAAGATAATAGTAATATAAATAAATATATAAAATTTTAGACACTTTAAAGGTACCTAGACTAAAAAAAGGTGTTTACACAAGTTATGACTCTGGTCGATAGGGAGGTTTGTGGTGGGTGTGAGGTGGTGGGTGATGGAGATGAGATAGAGGAAGATGGTAAAATAAGGGGAGAGAGAACGATAAGAGAGTGTAGAAATCAGGGAAAAAGATGTGACATGAATTTTTAAATTTTTTTAAAAAACAAGTGCTCACATGGTATGTGTCAATATTAAGGATACTAAACATTAACCAACACAACACTTTTAATAATCAACTTAATAACAAAAGTCATAACAAAAATTAGTGGACTTATGATTAATAAATTTTAGTTACAAGAGTATCTCAATTTTAAAAATTTTAAGATGGTATCTCAATTTAAGCGTGAATTTTAGTTAAAAAATAATAAAAGTAGAAAAAAAATATTTTTAAAAAATAAAAAAAATAGTTGGTGGATGAATTAGATTGTGTCACGACCGGGATCGCGGCGGCGCGGCCGACCCTCGAAACGGATTTAAATAATAAACCAGGAGTCGCCACCAATATTTTTTTTAGGATAAAATAGTGGAAAAACCTTTTGTTAAAGCACTGGTTATAAAAATGAAATTCCATGATTCGGGAGTCTGATTACAGGTGAGGAAGGTATTAGCACCTCACGACTGTCCGTTATAAAAACGGTTACCTCAATTTGATAGCGCGTATTATAATTAACCCAATAATTATTTTAACTTCTTCATAAAAAGAAAAATGTACGGAACGACAAAATAAACAAAAAATAAACAAAGATCAACACAAAATATTTACATGAGATTAACAGGACGTCTCGTCCAAATTAATCTCGCTCCTTCTTTTTCCTTAAAGAGATATTTAAAAATATGAAATTAACAGGACGTCTCGTCCAAATTAATCTTGCTCCTCCTTTTTTTCTTTAAAGAGATATTTAAAAATATGAGATTAACAGGACGTCTCGTCCAAATTAATCTCGCTCCTCCTTTTTTCTTTAAAGAGATATTCAAAAATATGAGATTAACAGGACGTCTCGTCCAAATTAATCTCGCTTCTCCTTTTTTCTTTAAAGAGATATTTTAAAAATATGAGATTAACAGGACGTCTCGTCCAAATTAATCTCGCTCCTCCTTTTTTCTTTAAAGAGATATTCAAAAATATGAGATTAACAGGACGTCTCGTCCAAATTAATCTTGCTTCTCCTTTTTTCTTTAAAGAGATATTTTAAAAATATGAGATTAACAGGACGTCTCGTCCAAATTAATCTCGCTCCTCCTTTTGATAGCAAGACAAAAAGGAAACTCTAAAAATTAAATAAAGAAAGGTGGGCCCGACAGGAACTGTTTCCCGCTCCTATGTATTCTCGAGCTTTCGAGAAATCAGGGTCACGTAGTTCTTTAAATGTTGTTTTTTTTTTAGGAAAAAGATTAGGAAGATATTGATAGACATCATTTTAGTGAAGAATCCATACAAGGCGAAGTGCTTCGCACGTGCACGGATCTTATAGAGACTGTGTAGACGGAAGTATTTTCCGTACGACACTGATTAAAAAAATGAATATATAAAAAAACTGAATGGGAGAGGAAAACGAGTGCAAAAAATGAAAAAAAACGAGCGAAGAATAAGAAAACCGAGTGAAAAATAAGAAAACCGAGTGAAAAAATGAAAATCCGAGTGAAAACAGGGAAAACCGAGTGAAACAGTGACAATATGAGTGAAACAGTGAAAATCTGAGTGAAACAGTGAAAAATCTGAGTGAAACAGTGAAAAATCTGAGTGAAACAGTGAAAAATCTGAGTGAAACAGTGAAAATCTATGTGAAACAGTGAGAATCTGAGTGAAATAGTGAAAAATCTGAGTGAAACAAGTGAAAATCTGAGTGAAAATAAGGAAAACCGAGTGCAAAATAGTAAATCCTAGTGAAACAGTGAGAATTTGAGTGGAATAGTAAAAATCCGAGTGGAAATAAAGGAAACCGAGTGAAACAGCGAGAATCCGAGTGGAAAGAGGCTTACCAGGTGAAATTTGAGCAGAGAAGAACGATTGGGATAAGAATTGCAAGTCCGAGAGGGAAAAGGGAGCTGGAAGGAGTGCTGTTGAGTGAGAGTGTAGAGGATGTTGGGGTAAAGAGAGTTTGAAAGGTGAGGGGTGAGTGAAGTGAGAGGGAGAGAAGACTTGGCGTGAGAGAGAGAGAGAACAGAGGTTTGGCAGAGTTTCCTCGTCTGAAAATGCCCCCCCTCTCAGCTGCCCTCTGCCCATCCCATTTATAGGCTGGCTCGAGTGGAATGCCAGCTCAGGCTTCCACTTCCGAGTGGAATGCCAGCTCAGGCCTCCACTTCCGAGTGGAATGCCAGCTCAGGCCTCCACTCGGTTTGGGTAGTGAGGGACAACGGCTGGTGGGAATTTTTAATTCCTCCACCTCCGTCCCTGTCTGCCAGCCACCTCCGGGATTCCTGGATCCACTTTGGGGGTGGAATCCAGGTCAGCATGTGAATCCGAGTGAGGAGAGTTGAAATCCGAGAGATAATGCTGTAATCTGAGTGAGGAGAGTGGAAATCCGAGTTAAAATGCTGTAATCCGAGTGAGAAGAGTGGAAATCCGAGTTAAAATGCTGTAATCCGAGTGAGAATGGCTCGGATCCACCTTCCAATCAGTATTCATCCACACTGGCAGTCAAATCCGAGTGAGGATGTGTAAATCCGAGTGCAAATGGAGTAATCCGAGCAAAAATGATGGGAATCCGAGTGACTCTCACTCGGATCACCCTCTCAGTCAGCCTTCCACCACATTAGGAGTCAAATCCGAGTGAAAAAGGGGTCGGCCTTCACTTCCTCTCCATAATCCGAGTATAAAATGACTCGGAACCGATTGAAATGGCTCGGAAGTGGGTAAAGGAGGACTCGGATGAGTGAGGATTGGTTGGGAACCAATTGGAATGGCTCGGAAATTTGAATTTTGGCCATTTTTCGCTCGGAAATAAACTTCTTCACACTCAGAATTAGAAATTTGAATTTCTTCACTCGGAATGGCTCTGACAGGGAAGCTTTCCACTCGGAATTGATTCATTCTGAGTAATTCTACTCGGATTTGAGCATGTATGTGTCATTCCGCTCGGATTCTCCAACAGGAGCCTATTCCATTCGGAAATGCTTCATTGTTATTCGGTTTTCGATCATTTCTGAGTAGTTCTACTCGGTTTTGATCATTTCTGAGTAGTTCTACTCGGTTTTAATCATTTCTGAGTAGTTCTACTCGGATTTCCCTTCAACAGTGGCATATTCCACTCAGATTTGATCTGTTCCGAGTCCTTCCACTCGGAAATGATCATTTCCGAGTCAACCCTTTTTTTTTTATAAAAAAATTCTTTTCATTTGCGGATGGGCTGAAATAGGTGTTCACAGAAGCCCCTCTTTACTTCCTTTCCTTGAGAAAAGCATGAAGTTTCTTCTTGCTTTTGAAATAGAAAGGGAGTAAAGACGTGAACACCTTTGTCAAAGTATTAGATGAAGGGGAAAAAACCAGGAATTGACACTTGAACCTTTCAGTTAGCAGGAGGTGAGAAGACCGGGGTTGACTCCCGGTAGAAAGGAAAGTAAAGGGTGCCTGAATAGGCGAACAGGAAGTAAAGGATGTGCCTGAATAGGCGGACAGGAGGTAAAGGATGTCTGAACAGACGGAAGGAAAGTGATGGATGCTTGAATAGGCGGGCAAGAAAGTAAGTGGTGCCTGAATGGGTGGCTGGAAGATAAAGGATGCCTTGATAGGCGGCTGGAAAATAAAGGATGCCTTAATAGGCGGATAAAAAAGTAAATGGTGTCTGAATAGGCGGCTGGAAAATAAAGGATGCCTTGATAGGCGGCTGGAAGATAAAGGATGCCTTGATAGGCGGCTGGAAAAATAAAGGATGCCTTGATAGGCGACTGGAAAATAAAGGATGCCTTGATAGGCGGCTGGAAAGTAAAAGGATGCCTTGATAGGCGGCTGGAAAGATAAAGGATGCCTTGATAGGCGGCTGGAAAGATAAAGGATGCCTTGATAGGCGATTGGAAAAGTAAAGGATGCCTTGATAGGCGAATGAAAAAAAGTAAAGGATGCCTTGATAGGCGAATGAAAAAGTAAAGGATGCCTGAATAGGAGGACAGAAAATAAAAGGTGCCTGAATAGGCAAATGGAAAGTAAAGTGCGCCTGAATAGGAGGACAGAAAGTAAAGGATGGGGTCAACTGGGGATGCATGATGGGCTTACTAAAGGAAAGAAATCTGGGGATGATTCAGTTCAAGCTATCTTGGATGATTCGGGGAACTGCTTTTTGATTGGGAGAGAGAAGAAATGGGGGAAAGGTCTGGGACGAATACTCCAATTTTTGGAAAGATTAGAAGATTTAGGGGTACTGCCTCAAGGCCGGGAGAAGAATCTGGGGTGATGTCCCAGTTAGGGCGGTTGAAGAGGCTTGGGGGTGTATTTCCTTTTGACGGAGTGAGACCCGAGGTAATGTCCCAGTTCAAACTTCCCAGGAGCATGGGGTACCGCCTTTGGGTTGACAAAAGATAACAACCTGGGGAAGATGCCCCAGTTTGACATGATCTAAAGAGCTTTGGGGGAATCTAGGGAGATGCCTCAGTTTGACAAGTTGGAAAAAGTTTGGAGAAACGCCTCATGACTGGAAAGGAAGAAATCTGGGGAAATGCCCCAGTTTGACATGATTGAAGGATTCTTGGAGAATGGTTATAACAAAAGGAATTCGGGAAGATGTCCCAGTTGAGCTTATTTGGGAAGCGTAGTATCACTGGGGAAGAATTTGGTGGTTCAGGTACTGCCTCTTGATGGAAAGTTTAGGATTCATTGGGGAGAGAGATCCTGAGGAGTGCCATCTTTGGCGAATGATTCCACTGGGGAGGATATTTCAAGAGGCACGGACTTCAATAATTGAGGATGAGAGTTTGAAGGTGCCTGCTTAGGCGATGAAAGAGTAAAACATTGAAAGGTGCCAACCTTGGCATTTTAAGGAGGGAATTTTGAGAAGTGCCAACTCGGACGATTCAAGGAAGGGATTTGAAGGGCTTGATTGGGGTGTTAGTGCCTGGCATGACTATCTGTGAGATAACCTGCAGAAAAATGGTCAGTAACGCAAAGATAAGTTTCAAAATCGGGTAAGTCCTGTGAAACCGCGACTCTTACGAGAACTCATGGACGAAGTAGAACGAATGAGGCAACCATAGCTTCGGAGCGTGTGTCTGGCCAAGTCCCTGCGATGATCACCTATGATGAGGTCGAGTAGCAGGAGCATCTTGTCCCTTGCGACTTTAAATGTTTACCAATCTTCCATTTTACTTTGTTAAAATACATGTTTTTATCAGATCAACCAAATTCATAACACGTATCGAAGAGGGTGAACTTTATTCATGCACGTTAAACAAGTACAGAGAAAAAAAAATAAAGAAGGTAAATGAAATGAATGAGGTCACATAGGTCCAGCACAAATGAAAACTGGGAAGACTCATGGATCCTCCAGTGAATCTCTGAGACTGATGAGAGCCTTAACCCCTAACACGACTTCATGTTCACCCTTCGACCTTGCTTTTGGAAAGGTAAGTTTGACAGTGATTCACGTGCACGAGCTTGGACTCGTACTTCTTTGAGCCAGAGGATCATTCGCATTGCCAGAAATTTGACCCTAACTTTTGCCTGAGCCACCCTTTTCGGGTTTTCGACTCACCGGGTCACTCTAACTTTTGCCTAAGCCGCCTTTTCAGGTTTTTAGCTTAGCGAGCATTAATTTTCTTTTCTTCCTTTTTTCGTTTTTTTTTGTTTTTGTTTTTTTTTGTTTTTTTTTTGTTTTTTTTTATTTGCTCTGACATCTCCTCCCTAAGCATAGTATTTTTTCACTGCATCTGTGTTTACAGGCATTGACAAATCCTGGCCATCCATATTAGTGAGTATTAAGGCTCCTCCAGAAAAAGCCTTTTTCACAACATATGGTCCTTCATAATTAGGAGTCCATTTGCCTCGATTGTCCTTTTGAATTGGTAAAATTTTCTTGAGTACCAGGTCTCCTTCTTGAAACTGTCGAGGCCGTACTCTCTTCTCGAATGCTCGTTTCATACGCCTCTGATACAACTGACCATGACAGAGGGCAGTCAATCTTTTTCCATCAATCAAGTTTAATTGGTCATGTCGAGCTTGAACCCACTCAGCCTCTTCTAATTTTGCTTCCATCATTACCCGCAGGGACGGGATTTCTACTTCAAAAGGCAAAACTGCTTCCATTCCATATACGAGGGAGAACGGGGTTGCCCCTGTCGAGGTTCGAATCGAGGTGCGATACCCATGCAGAGCGAAAGGGAGCATCTCGCTCCAATCTCTATAGGTGACTACCATTTTTTTCACTATCTTCTTGATCTTCTTATTGGCTGCCTCAACTGCCCCATTCATTTTAGGTCGATAAGGAGAGGAATTGTAATGGTGAATCTTGAAGCTTTTGCAGAGTTCCTTCATCATTTTGTTGTTCAAATTCGTACCATTGTCAGTAATGATCTGACTTGGTAGGCCATATCGGCATATCAGTTCTCGCTTGATGAATTTGACCACAATACTCCTTGTTACACTGGTATATGAAGCTGCTTCTACCCATTTGGTGAAATAGTCGATGGCGACCAAGATGAAACGATGACCGTTTGAAGCTTTTGGCTCGATGGGTCCAATGACATCCATACCCCACATTGAGAAAGGCCATGGTGCCGTCAAGACATTTAGGGATAACGGGGGTGCATGAATATGGTCAGCGTATATCTGACATTTGTGACATTTTCGGACATACTTGAAGCAATCCGCTTCCATGGTCATCCAGTAATAACCAGCCCTCAAAATCTTTCTAGACATGGCATGTCCATTAGCGTGAGTCCCAAAAGATCCTTCATGAACATCCTTCATGATTTCGTTTACCTCATCAGCATCAACACAGCGAAGAAGGACAGAGTCATAGTTTCTTTTGTAAAGCACATCCCTATTTAAGAAGAAACCCATGGCGAGTCGCCTTAGGGTCTTCTTATCATTTTCTGTAGCACCCTCGGGGTATTCTTGACTCTGGATATACCTCTTAACATCATGGTACCAAGGTTTCCCATCAGACTCCTTTTCCATCATTTGACAGTATGCAGGCTCACAGTGCTTCTTTACTTCGATGAGAGGCATATCGTAGTCACTACTTACTTTGAACATTGAGGCAAGGGTAGCCAAAGCATCAGCCATTTGATTGTCATCCCGGAGAACGTGATGAAAAGAGATCTCGTCAAACTCCTTGATCATTTCCTTGATGTGATCATAATAAAGAATCAATTTACTGTCCCTAGTCTCCCACTCGCCTTTCAATTGATGAATAACCAAAGCAGAGTCCCCATAAACTTCTAACAACTTTACTTTTACATCCAACGCCGCTTGGATTCCTAATGAGCATGCCTCATATTCAGCAATATTATTGGTGCAGTCAAAACACAATCTGGCGCAGATAGGGATAAATTCCTTATCGGGTGAAATCAAGATAGCCCCAATTCCGTGCCCCAATGCATTAGAAGCTCCGTCAAATCTCAGGGTCCATTTCTTCTTTTGACCACCTTCTTCATTGAATAATGTCATGATATCTTCATCCGGAAAGTTAAATTGCATCGGCTGATAATCATTGATGGGTTGGTGTGCCAAGTAATCAGCCAGGGCACCTCCTCTTATAGCTTTTTGAGTGACATATATTATGTCGTACTCAGTTAACAGCACTTGCCAGCGAGCGATCCTTCCAGTCAGAGCAGGTTTTTCAAAAATGTACTTGACAGGGTCCATTTTAGAAATTAGCCAAGTGGTGTGACTCAACATGTACTACCTTAGGCGCTTAGCGGCCCATGCTAACACACAACAAGTCCGCTCTAAAGCGGAGTACCTCATTTCACAATCAGTGAACTTCTTGCTCAAGTAGTAGATAGCATGTTCCTTCTTTCCAGTTTCATCATGTTGTCCCAACACGCAGCCCATGGATTCGTTCAATACAGTCAGATACAATATAAGTGGCCTTCCTGAGGCTGGGGGCACCAAAATTGGTGGTTCTTGTAGGTACTGCTTAATCTTTTCGAAAGCTGCTTGACAATTCTCATCCCATCGCCCTGGTTGATTCTTGCGGAGTAACTTGAAGATGGGTTCACAAGTTGCCGTCAATTGTGAAATAAATCTGGCGATATAATTGAGCCTTCCCAAAAATCCTTGGACCTCTCTTTCTGTATGGGGAGGAGGCATCTCAAGAATCGCCTTAACTTTGTCGGGATCAACCTCTATTCCCCTTTCACTTACTATAAATCCTAGCAGCTTGCCCGACCTTGCACCGAAAGTGCACTTGGCGGGGTTCAATCTTAGCTTGAACTTTCTCAATCGTTCAAAAAGCTTCCTTAGATCGCTAATGTGCTCTTCATCTGTTCTAGACTTGGCAATGATGTCATCCACGTAGACTTCTATTTCCTTGTGCATCATATCATGGAAAAGAGTCACCATTGCTCTCTGATAAGTTGCCCCAGCATTTTTCAACCCAAAGGACATCACCTTAT
Source organism: Clitoria ternatea (assembly GCA_037962975.1). Taxonomy (NCBI): domain Eukaryota; kingdom Viridiplantae; phylum Streptophyta; class Magnoliopsida; order Fabales; family Fabaceae; genus Clitoria; species Clitoria ternatea. The sequence goes on from CM075676.1 coordinate 4,119,372, forward strand.
AACAAAATGTACCCCATAGAGTAATAAACGTGGTCTTCTCCATGTCTTCAGGTGCCATCTTAATTTGATTATACCCCGAGAAACCATCCATGAAGGAGAAAATGGAATGCTGAGCTGTATTATCAACCAAAACATCGATCTGTGGTAGGGGAAAATCATCCTTGGGACTAGCCCTATTCAAATCTCGGTAATCCACACACATCCGTACCTTTCCATCCTTTTTAGGGACAGGGACAATGTTGGCTACCCACTGAGGGTATTTTGCCACTGCTAGGAACCCAGCATCAAATTGCTTCTTAACCTCCTCTTTGATCTTTAAAAGCATTTCTGGCTTCATTCGGCGTAATTTCTGCTTTATTGGTGGGCATTCAGGTTTCAAGGGTAGTCTATGCTCGACAATGCTAGCATCAAGCCCAGGCATATCTTGATAAGACCAGGCAAAGACATCACAAAATTCCATTAACAACTTGATTAAATCTTCTCTTTGTTCTCTGCTTAGGGTAGTGCCGATCTTGACTTCCTTCTTATTTTCTTCATTCCCCAAATTAATGACCTCAACTATGTCTAGGTAGGGTTGAATCCCTTCATCCTCTTGCTCTAACAACCTTGTCATTTCAGGCGGTGGTTCACAATCTTCCCCACCTTCCTCATCAGCGTAATCAATTGGGTGATCGAAGTTGGGAAACAGGAATGCGACCTCACTCTCCTCAAGGGAGTCACTTTCGGATCTGCAATTTAGTGTGATATGGCAAATAAAAAGAAAGAACAAGCGAGTAAAAAGAAGGGTTTAAAACAAGGATAAGGGATACACGAAGAGTTTTTTTTTTTTTTGAATTACGATACGCGTTTATTGATGAAAATGATAAAAACAAGTTTTTTTCGCCTTTATTACATGGAAGGGTCCCAAAGCTTTAGGCAGAGCAGAGGGACGAATAAGTACTTAAAGCATAAACAAATTACTTTGGCAAAACATTCAAAGTCGTGGGGAGCTCGATGGCCTCCCAGTTATGAAGTTCTTGGCCTGGTAGACAAGCAATCACGAAATCAACACTATCACAAGGGTTTTCTTCAATAACAGCGACTTGGTCTGGAGGCATCAGTCCGGCGCTCCGAAAGCTCTGGTAGAGATCACAGATGGGGACTCTTGCAGTATGAGGATCTCTGCCGGTAAGACGAGCAGCCCTTTTTTCTCTCTTCACTTCCTCTACCCTTTTTCTGTCGGCAGCCGTGGGCCGGTATCCTAATCCAAAACCATTTCTGTTATCAAGCAGGCGTATTGGTTCTATTTCTCCATTCAAAGCACGTCCTAGCCCTCTTCCAGGTTCATACCCTCCACGCAGCATAATCTTTGCCATCATTAAAGATACACTTGGCATGCAAGCTTTTGCCATTGTGGCTCCTTCCCCCACATAGGTAGCGTTTGCTATCTCTAATGCTTGGAAAGAAGTTTCAAGGGCCTCTTCTACTGCCTCGATGTAAGGGGTTGACAGAGGTTTGCTGACCAGAAGGTCTTCCTCACCAGAAACAATTATCAGCTTGTTGTCAATTATGAATTTTAATTTTTGGTGCAGGGTAGAGGGCACCACTCCAGCAGAATGGATCCACGGCCTGCCTAATAAACAACTATAGGCAGGCGAGATATCCATGACTTGAAAAAGGACCTGGAACATGCACGGCCCAACCTGTATGGGCAGCTCAATCTCACCCATAACCTCCCTCCGAGTTCCATCAAAAGCTCGTACTATCGTGGCACTTGGCTTCATAAAAGTCCTATCAAATGGTAATTTGGCCAATGTAGACTTTGGCATGACATTGAGGGACGACCCATTGTCAATAAGTACTTTTGCTAAGATGTAATCTCGGCATTTTACGGAGATATGGAGAGCCTTGTTGTGCCCAATCCCCTCTGTTGGTATTTCGTCGTCAGTGAAGGTCAAATAGTTATCTGCAACAATGTGCCCCACTATTCCTTGAAACTTATCAACGGAAATGTCATGACTGACATGAGCCTCATTCAGGACCTTCATCAACATCTTCCGATGTGGCTCAGAGTTTATCAGCAATGATAACAAGGAGATTTTTGCAGGAGTATGGGTCAGTTGGTCAAGCACTTGATATTCGCTCTGGCAAATAAACCTTAAGAATTCATGGGCTTCTTCATCAGTCACGGCCCTTTTGATCTCGCCATTGGCCCCTTCTTTGTCCACCTTGGCATTTCTGGTAACCTGATCCCTCTTCGGCTCTGGAGGGGTGTATACTCTTCCACTTCGGGTTATACCTCCTACCCCTACAATATTTGTGACGGACGAAGGAGACGGGTCACCTGTTGCCGGGCTTGCAACGATCACATCTGCGTTGTACTTCCAAGGGACAGCCCGAGAATCTTTAAACGCAAACGGGGTGGGTGCTTGAATAATGATGGTTGGTTGTACAGAAACAGGAGCTGCTTGGGGGTTCCCGGTGTAAAAAATTGTCAAGGGCTTAGGGATCCGTGCCCCTGTTTGTTCCTCGATCATGTCGACCTCATCTCCATGGCGTTTACAGACCTGCACAATATAGCTGTCCATAAGGCTTTGAAGGACCTCACAGAAACCTTGATGTTCGGCAGTCTGTTCGTAATCATGTTTCACACTCCAGGTTCCTTCAATTAATCCCCTTTCAAGCAAAAGGGAATGAACTACCCTCAATGGCATTCTTATATCAGCAACATTCTTAACGCACTCCTCATCATTTTCCAAGGCGTTGACCTCTGAATTTCCATGGTTGGGCAGGGGATTTGTGGCAACATTTGGGCTACCTTCCTTAAAGTTAATCCAGTCAGCTTTGATCAAATCCCTTACTTTATACTTCAAAGCCAGGCAATTTTCTGTGGAATGCCCTGGTGCCCCAGCATGGTAATCACAATGAGCGTTTGGGTCATATCCCCTTGGGTAAGGAGGTTGCAACGGCCTCATAGGGGATGGACCTACCAGACCTTTCTGAACGAGGATTGGAAAAAGTTCGGTGTATGTTATAGGAATTGGATCGAACTGCACAGGGGAGCGTTCATTGTTGGAATTTCTTGTGTTTTGATTATGATTGGGTAGTCGAGTCACTTGTTGCGGGTGATGGTATGGCACGGGTTGCGGTATTGGCGCTCTTACCATGGGTGGACGGAAGTGGGGAGTATAAGCTGTCGGGCTCTGAGTGGTAGCGGCCACATAAGGATTGGGAGCTTGAATCATAGTAGGAAAGAATGGTCTTGGCGAAAGCGTCTTTTGATTAGAAGAGATGGAATTAGTTTCTCCATCCCTTTTCCCAGGCGTCGGCCTTCTTGTCACGCTTGCCCCAGATGAGCCCTGAATGATCTTTCCTGTTAGTATTCCGCTTTCCACTCTTTCCCCGATAGTTACAATGTCGGAGAAGTTGGATGAAACACTACCAATCATCTTGCCGTAGAAAGGTGATGGGAGCGTATCAATAAACATCGCGACTATTTCTTTTTCCGACAATGGGGGATCCACTTGTGCCGCTGTCTCTCTCCATCGTTGGGCATATTCCTTGAATGTTTCACTGTCCTTTTTCATCATGTTTTGTAAATGAACCCTGTTGGGTGCCATATCCATGTTATACTTGTATTGTCTAAGGAAGGCATCTGCCAGGTCTTTCCAACAACGGATATGGTTCCGATCAAGGTGAGCATACCATGTAAGAGCGGCCCCTGCTAAACTATCCTGGAAGCAGTGGATCAAGAGTTGGTCATTAGAAGAGTAAGATGCCATCTTTCGACAGTACATCGTGAGATGGTTCTTTGGACAAGTCATTCCCTGATACTTATCAAAGTCTGGCATCTTGAATTTGGGTGGGAGGACAACATCTGTGACTAAACATAGCTCCGAAGCATCTATTAGTCCAAAACCTCCAGAGCCTTCCATCATCCTCAAACGTTCTTCTAAGATTTTTATCTTTTCCTTTCGAGGAGCTGCGACCATGCGGGTTGCATCTTGGAGATTGGTCCCATAGGGGGTTCCGTATCCATATGGATAACCGAGTGGCTGGTTGAACGGAGGCAAAGCATGGGACTGGTTTGTTAGGCCTGTATTTGGTGAAGGACCTTGGGGTTGGGCCATAGTCTGTGCAATATAATTCGGTTGGGTCACCTGGGCTCGTGTATTTTGGGCTTGTGTGTTGTAGGTCGGCTGGGTCATCGGGGCTTGTATATTTTGAGTTTGGTGAGTTTGTGGGTCATGGGCTTGCATGTTTTGAGTTTGGTAAATTTGTGGGTCATGAGCTTGTGTGTTTTGGGTTTGGTGGAGTGATGGTATATTTGGCTGGGTAGGGTATGAAGTGTGAGGATTCATCGCTTGCTGGTCATGGGCGTCTTGGTTAGCGAGCGGGGGATAGTATCCTGGTGGAAGGCCATAAAGTGGAAAAGGTACTGGGTTGCCGTCAGGGCCGACAAATGTATGTTGTGCATAAGACTGGCCGTAAGGTGACTGGGTCTCAATGACAGGGTTAGGTCTTCCAACATGAATGGTGACAGGGGGTGTCATTGTGTTTGGTACTTGGGTTCTTGCTGGGTCGGAACCAAGGGGGAGTGGTACAGTGGCAGGCTGCTGTTGGTTGTTCTCAATACCCGCAGAGGAACCCCCTTCTATGATTCTCTTTTCCAGAAGCTTGGTCAACTCGGCTACTTGTTCTTTCAGCTGATTGAACTCGTTTCTGAAATCTTCATCCCTGATTTCTGCTTTGGCCATGAGTCTCGTTTGGAGTCGGGTCGAATAAGGATGTTTACCTGTAATGTCTATTGTAAGTGAAAACACAAAATTGTTAAAAAAGAAAGCATTAAATAAAAATGGTAAACGAAAAATAAACAGTATGGTGCACAAAGTTATCGCGGAACTCGGCCAGTACCCTCCAACCATTCCTCAGAACGTCACATTCAAGAGTAATAAGTATGTGATAAATGGAAATTAACATGAGACGGTTGTGGAAACAAAAGAATCCTTCTTTCTGAATTTCAAAGTACATTACTGCTGCCAATTTTTTTATGCAAGAAAAGTAAATCAGCCATTCCTAGCTCGGGCAATCATGGCCCTCATTTTACAAATCCTTTCTCTACAGTAATCAAGGAAGTTTACAATTTCTTTTGGGGTACTAAGAGGGTTAACCATCCCCTCAGCTTGCTTAAGCAGGAGCGGGAGGTCTTCCAGGACTCCATTAGCCAAATGTGCCAAGTGGGCGAAGCGATTCATCCATGAATGAATAACTTCATCTTGTTGTGTCATTTCAGCTTTCAAAACACGGATAGCCTCACGACATTCTTGCTCAGTATCCATGGCGTGCTGTCGCTCGCCGTTTATCTCTTGCTGGCAAGCTTCTACCACCTCATTAAGCTGATGCTCTAATTGACCAACTTGCAATTGTAGGAGCTCTTTTTGTACCAAGGCAATTTGCTCATTCTCTTTGGCTTTTTCCAACATATCTCTCAAGAGTTGCTTGTCAGCCAACATAGTATCCCTTTGCTTGCTCTTCATCCTTAGTTGAGTATTAGCTGTTCGGAGGCATTGACTTTGATTCCTCAAGTAATCTCTTTCAACTTTCCGCTTTTTTCCAATCTCCTTGATGGTTCGCTTACTTTCTGAGTTCTCCCTTTTTTGAAGGGCACATTCTTGTTGAGATTTTAGCAGGTCTTCCTCCAGCTTCTTATTTTTTACAATTAACTCCTCTATCTTGGCTTTCAAGGCTTCCTCTTCAAGAGTAGGTGAGGGAACAGGTATTCTTGTCGGGAGATGGGAGGGACTTTTGAAAGGCAGCTTGACAATGGAAACTCTATTCAGGATCCATCGGTAGTATTCGTCTTTCACGGCATGACTTCGAGCTCCTAGTTCTTTTCCTTGCCTGTGGACCATCTTCCACGCATTCGCTATATCCCGAATAGCAGAGGTACAATCTCCTTTTGAATAGCGAAGGACAAAAGGAATAAGTGATTCTTTATCAGGTGGCCCAAGCAATGGATAAGCTAACTGCCGTTTGGCTATGACAGGGTTGTAGTTAATGCATCCTTGTGTGCCCATAAGAGGAACATTCGGGTAGCTTCCACAATGATGAATAATGGTGTTAACCTTCAACCATTGTGGATACCACCTTACTTTGTCAGCTGTGAGCCCCATCAGGTGATTGGCCCATTCACGCCCGTTTTTTGTTACTAACTGGCATAATTTTAGATCAGAAATAGGACATTCAACTTTCCCGACTTGGTGGAAAACATGTGACGTGAGCTACACATACAGAGCAGGTAGACAACAAATGATTCTTTTTCCACCTTGTGTAGAACAGAAGTCCATGGTGTAATATATATTTGCCAAGATAGCAGTGACAGGATTTTCAGACCTGAATTTACGGGCAAGGAAAATGCCAATGGCATCATAGTCTATGTAATTGTCAATGTTGGGGAACAAGATAACACCATAAATGGTTAAAGCCAAAGTATCCATGAAGGCTTCCCAATCTCCCTTCTCAGCCAGCAAGTGCATGTGCCTCTCAAAATATTCCCGATCAAACCCCAGGACTTGATTTCTATTTAGCTGCTTACTTCTTAAGACTTTCGAATTAATCCTTAGGATATCAGCGATGGTAAGAACATTCGCATGACGTCCAAGGTGGCGGTAAGGCATTTGTCCCTCTAGTGGCATACCCAGAATCTGTTCGAACTCCTCAACAGACGGAGCTAATTGAAAGTCTTGGAAAGTGAAACATCGGAGAGGTGGGTCATAAAACTGAATCAAAGCAGTAATTGCTTCGACTTGTACTTCCACTTCTAGCAACTTTAGGATCCTCCCATATCTCCTTGAAAAAAACATTTTCTGATTCATATCCAATTTCTTGCCTAATGCTTGCAGACTGGTTGTATCGACCTTCCTAGCCTTGACATGCAGTAATTTTTTCAACTCAGGTATATTTGTACCACAACTATCCGATCTCATGTTAATTTCCATACTTTCACTCAGAGGTGCTGGCTAAGCTCTTGATAGCTTCCTGCGAGAACATGAGAAATGAGAAAATCAGTCACTAGAACTGACGTGTTTTGCAAATCGATAATCCCCTAGTAACTTTGAAAATATTTTTGTATTCAGGGAAGTTTCGATTTGACAAAACTAATGACAAATCAAAGGTCATGTGAGCTACGGATTTTCTGATCATTGTCAAAAAATTTGATTTTTTTTTTGATTTTTTTATACCTTTTTTTTTATTCAAAACATCCGTAACTCAAATCCCAAAGACTTGTGCATAAAAGGAAAGGACTACTTGCCCATTAAAGGATCACGGGTTAAAAATATGTTATTTTTGGAAGAAGTAATCCACTAAATGGGTAAGCGGTCCTCTCTAATTTGGATCATAAAAGAAAGCGAGAATGAGGAAAGGTATAAGTAAAGTTTGCCCCTTTGTGTCTTAATTCAGGTTTTTCTGGAGGTCTCCTAATGGTTCTAAAGTTCATCTATCAGTGATACCTCGCATTAGGTGGCTTGTTCTAAAACTTCTAAAGGTCACTAGAGCCAAGATCCTATTCATGATGTTGATCACAAATAGTAAGAAGTATACTAAGTGTGAGCACCATGAATAAGTCGAACTCTAGCTGAGGTTCTCACAGTAACCAGACAGGAAGTACATCCCAAATGGTTCCGCTATCAACCTCTCCTAATCTTAAGCTTATTTAGGCCCGGGTATAGGGTCCCACTCAAAAGTGTACAAATTGTGAGTGTGGTGTGTGAAAGAGGCATTCAATACCTGTACCTTACTCATCCTGCACATAGAACAAACACAGAGCAACAAAATAAAGTCGACTACCCTAGGGTTCAATGATCATACAGATATTTACAGAACATAAATGATAGAATATAAACAAAACAGGAACTAAACATTGACAAGGAACTAAAATAAAAGAAGAAGTTAAATAATTAATATGCTAATTAAAACATGCGCTATCAAATTGACTGGCTTGACTCTCCAAGTCCCCAGTGGAGTCGCCATCTGTCGCGACCGGGATCGCGGCGGCGCGGCCGACCCTCGAAACGGATTTAAATAATAAACAGGGAGTCGCCACCAATATTTTTTTTAGGATAAAATAGTGGAAAAACCTTTTGTTAAAGCACTGGTTATAAAAATGAAATTCCATGATTCGGGAGTCTGATTACAGGTGAGGAAGGTATTAGCACCTCACGACTGTCCGTTATAAAAACGGTTACCTCAATTTGATAGCGCGTATTATAATTAACCCAATAATTATTTTAACTTCTTCATAAAAAGAAAAATGTACGGAACGACAAAATAAACAAAAAATAAACAAAGATCAACACAAAATATTTACATGAGATTAACAGGACGTCTCGTCCAAATTAATCTCGCTCCTTCTTTTTCCTTAAAGAGATATTTAAAAATATGAAATTAACAGGACGTCTCGTCCAAATTAATCTCGCTCCTCCTTTTTTTCTTTAAAGAGATATTTAAAAATATGAGATTAACAGGACGTCTCGTCCAAATTAATCTCGCTCCTCCTTTTTTCTTTAAAGAGATATTCAAAAATATGAGATTAACAGGACGTCTCGTCCAAATTAATCTCGCTTCTCCTTTTTTCTTTAAAGAGATATTTTAAAAATATGAGATTAACAGGACGTCTCGTCCAAATTAATCTCGCTCCTCCTTTTTTCTTTAAAGAGATATTCAAAAATATGAGATTAACAGGACGTCTCGTCCAAATTAATCTCGCTTCTCCTTTTTTCTTTAAAGAGATATTTTAAAAATATGAGATTAACAGGACGTCTCGTCCAAATTAATCTCGCTCCTCCTTTTGATAGCAAGACAAAAAGGAAACTCTAAAAATTAAATAAAGAAAGGTGGGCCCGACAGGAACTGTTTCCCGCTCCTATGTATTCTCGAGCTTTCGAGAAATCAGGGTCACGTAGTTCTTTAAATGTTGTTTTTTTTAGGAAAAAGATTAGGAAGATATTGATAGGCATCATTTTAGTGAAGAATCCATACAAGGCGAAGTGCTTCGCACGTGCACGGATCTTATAGAGACTGTGTAGACGGAAGTATTTTCCGTACGACACTGATTAAAAAAAATGAATATATATAAAAAAACTGAATGGGAGAGGAAAACGAGTGCAAAAAATGAAAAAAAACGAGCGAAGAATAAGAAAACCGAGTGAAAAATAAGAAAACCGAGTGAAAAAATGAAAATCCGAGTGAAAACAGGGAAAACCGAGTGAAACAGTGACAATATGAGTGAAACAGTGAAAATCTGAGTGAAACACTGAAAAATCTGAGTGAAACAGTGAAAAATCTGAGTGAAACAGTGAAAATCTGAGTGAAACAGTGAGAATCTGAGTGAAATAGTGAAAAATCTGAGTGAAACAAGTGAAAATCTGAGTGAAAATAAGGGAAACCGAGTGCAAAATAGTAAATCCTAGTGAAACAGTGAGAATCTGAGTGGAATAGTAAAAATCCGAGTGGAAATAAAGGAAACCGAGTGAAACAGTGAGAATCCGAGTGGAAAGAGGCTTACCAGGTGAAATTTGAGCAGAGAAGAACGATTGGGACAAGAATTGCAAGTCCGATAGGGAAAAGGGAGCTGGAAGGAGTGCTGTTGAGTGAGAGTGTAGAGGATGTTGGGGTAAAGAGAGTTTGAAAGGTGAGGGGTGAGTGAAGTGAGAGGGAGAGAAGACTTGGCGTGAGAGAGAGAGAGAACAGAGGTTTGGCAGAGTTTCCTTGTCTGAAAATGCCCCCCCTCTCAGCTGCCCTCTGCCCATCCCATTTATAGGCTGGCCCGAGTGGAATGCCAGCTCAGGCTTCCACTTCCGAGTGGAATGCCAGCTCAGGCCTCCACTTCCGAGTGGAATGCCAGCTCAGGCCTCCACTCGGTTTGGGTAGTGGGGGACAACGGCTGGTGGGATTTTTTAATTCCTCCACCTCCGTCCCTGTCTGCCAGCCACCTCCGGGATTCCTGGATCCACTTTGGGGGTGGAATCCAGGTCAGCATGTGAATCCGAGTGAGGAGAGTTGAAATCCGAGAGATAATGCTGTAATCCGAGTGAGGAGAGTGGAAATCCGAGTTAAAATGTTGTAATCCGAGTGAGAAGAGTGGAAATCTGAGTTAAAATGCTGTAATCCGAGTGAGAAGAGTGGAAATCCGAGTTAAAATGCTGTAATCCAAGTGAGAATGGCTCGGATCCACCTTCCAATCAGTATTCATCCACACTGGCAGTCAAATCCGAGTGAGGATGTGTAAATCCGAGTGCAAATGGAGTAATCCGAGCAAAAATGATGGGAATCCGAGTGACTCTCACTCGGATCACCCTCTCAGTCAGCCTTCCACCACATTAGGAGTCAAATCCGAGTGAAAAAGGGGTCGGCCTTCACTTCCTCTCCATAATCCGAGTATAAAATGACTCGGAACCGATTGAAATGGCTCGGAAGTGGGTAAAGGAGGACTCAGATGAGTGAGGATTGGTTGGGAACCAATTGGAATGGCTCGGAAATTTGAATTTTGGCCATTTTTCGCTCGGAAATAAACTTCACACTCAGAATTAGAAATTTGAATTTCTTCACTCGGAATGGCTCTGACAGGGAAGCTTTCCACTCGGAATTGATTCATTCTGAGTAATTCTACTCGGATTTGAGCATGTATGTGTCATTCCGCTCGGATTCTCCAACAGGAGCCTATTCCATTCGGAAATGCTTCATTGTTATTCGGTTTTCGATCATTTCTGAGTAGTTCTACTCGGTTTTGATCATTTCTGAGTAGTTCTACTCGGTTTTAATCATTTTTGAGTAGTTCTACTCGGATTTCCCTTCAACAGTGGCATATTCCACTCGGATTTGATCTGTTCCGAGTCCTTCCACTCAGAAATGATCATTTCCGAGTCAACCTTTTTTTTTTATAAAAAAAATTCTTTTCATTTGCGGATGGGCTGAAATAGGTGTTCACAGATTGTTTTAACTAAAAAAAATTGGATGAGTTTAATATTTTCAATAGATTTCAAATGAATATATGTATCCATCATACATTCAACCTAATTCTTAGCTAATTCATCCATTAGTCACCCTTAACGTACGGGTTAGTTTCTTTAACATTCTTTAAGATATAGTTTATTAAGTTGCTCATGTAATATGTTTGATATTTTAAAATCAGTTATGGTTTTTTAAAATCATACTTTATTGGTCTTGGGCCTCTCTTGGTCCAATCTGTAAACCAAAAAAAAAAAGAGAAGCAAATAAGAAAATAGAATAAAATAATAATGATGATAATAAAAAGAATAAGAAATGTGTTTAAAAAAAGGAGAAAAGAAAAACTCAAGCCCAAAGCTAGCTAAAAATAAAAACACTCAACCTTAAAAAAATAAGAACAAATGTTAAAGAATGTTAAAGATATATGTTTGATGCTGTGACAAAGCTGTTAGTTGGATATTAAAAAAATTAAAATCAGTTAACTCTTTAATTTTAAACTCATTTTTCAATTTTTAACTACCTTGTTTACGAGGTGTACAACCTGCAAGATTAGTGCGGTGCAGTAGGGTGTTCATCAACCGATCCGAACCGTGAAAAATCGCTCAACCGATCTAAAAAAAACCGAAACCGATTAAACCAAAAACCGAAAAAACCATAACCGCAAAAAAACCGCATTTCATATGCAGTTCGGATGAGTTTTCGGTTCCACCTATGAGAACCAAACCAAACCGAACCGATCCGTAGGTTTTATATTTTAATGTTTTCATTTCATTTAGTCACAACCTCTTTCACTTATTGTTTTATTAGTTTGTTTAATTTGGTCTTTATATTTTATTTTGTAATTTTGTTTAAAGTGTATGATAATACTTATTTTTTAAAAGTTTGTCCAAGTTAGAGTAAGAACAAGAAGACTAAAATCTTGACTCAAGACTTTTAATATTTCTATTGTTTTACATTGAATTTTATTTAAATAGTACTTTATTTGTTTTATGTTTAAATTTAAATTGTTGAAAACTTGTCTTATTTTACTTATTAATGATTCTTCTATTTATAATATCCGTTTGATTTTATAAAAAATATATAATGAGGAAAAAACCGCATAAACCGATCCAATCCGAACCGCATTTGATCGGATCGGATCGGATGGTGCTATTCATTTCAACCGAACCGAACCGAACCGCAATTTAATAAAGTGATCAGATCGGATGATATTTTATCATAAAACCGAACCAATCCGGACCGCGAACACCCCTAGGTGCAAATTGCAGAACCGAGATTGATTTGGGGCGGTTTATTATTTTGTTTTTTTTATGTTTTTGGTTATTCAACTCGGTTGGTCAAACTTTGGTTTGGTCAACTTTAAAAATAAATCCTATGATTAACGAAGTTTTGATTGTTTCGAACAGTGTGAAAGATGAATATCAACCCTTAAATTTTTCTATTTTTTTAATTTTATTTCCCTAACTGAAAACCAAACGGACACACATTGTTGTAAACTTCAAACGGTAGAGAAACTGATGTTAAGTAAAAAGTCACGCGGTAAATTAATTTTACGTCTAGTTGTCTTTTCTAATGTATCAAAGAAAAAAAAATACGTTTGGTTGAATTCAAATGCAAGAGATAACTTGTACGATCCAAGTATCCAACTTAACACTTTTAAAAATTGTATTCTAATTACTGTTAACTTGGACAATCCAGACTTTAAATAGATATAGAAATTAATTAATTTAGTAAACTTGCTCGTGTACCTGATGGCTTGTGAATTACGTATTAACTTCATAAACATGAAGTAATTTACTTATTTATTTATTGAAACTCAAATATTCGTAGCATGGATATTCATACTTTAAAAAAAATAGATAGAAAGCATCACATAATTTTAACTTAAAAGGATTAAAGTTGATACGTATGGAATAGGTCCAACGGTGATTGATTATATATTTAATTTTCCTTAATTAAATTATTGGGCTCAAGTCTTCTGAATGGAAATATTTTCTGTTGGGAAAATTAATCTCAGTTTGAATAAGATTATCTTTGGTTGAGAATATATGTGGCTAAAAAAAAAAAAGATATAGAGAATAGGGAAAAGAAAATGAATCAACTTATTCTAATAATTCTTATTGATTTACTCTTTTTATATATATAAATATTGATTTACTCTTCTAAATAACATATATGTTAAAGAATTTCCATATAATAAATATAACCATTCAATAACAATAATCAGTTTTTTTTAGGTTTTAAAGTACTTTAACTCTCTTAAAATTTTGAGAATTTACTTAACCCTTAAAAAAATGGGATTTACTCCCTCAAATTATTAGGTTAACCAGTTTCACCCCCTAACATTAAGTGAGTTCTACTAACTGATAATGTATCACACGGTCTTTCACGTAAATAATGACTCGTGTCTTTTAAGAACTTATATATTAATAAAGTATGGCAAAAAAGGCTAGCCACACATAATTAAGCTACACTAATCTTGCAAAATGATAAAGATTCAAGAAAAGGTAGAGGATCCATGAAGAAACCTAAGCTCCAAGATGACAACAATGGCTCCCCCTATGTCTCTTATGTCTTTACATGTCTTGGAAATGAAGTTTGGGCCTTTTATATGGCCCCTGAAATAAGTGGAAGATGTGTTGTCCACACATATGACTCACCTAAGTGAGTATCGTTCGCTTAGGTGAATTTCCTAAAATTTTCTTGATTCGCTTAGGCGAGTCATTTAGTACATCATCTTCTCAACTTATGCTTCTTATTCCTTTCTAAGCCTTTAATACCCATAAAATTAGTACAAAACATAAAATAAGGTCAATTTATATATACTTCCTTAATAATTACAAAGTAAAGAGAAAATTGATAGTTAAGGATGAATTTATATCAAAAGTAAAGGCATATTACATGCAAAATAACTTCATATATATATATATATATGTGTGTGTGTGTGTGTGTGTGTGTGTGTGTGTGTGTGTGTGTGTGTGTGTGTGTGTGTGTGTGTGTGTAACAGAGGGCTTGGAAGATTGAAGACCTTTGGGCCAACTTCTTATGGCTAAAACTCTTTTAATTGGGAATGGACAAACCTATTTCTTTTTATGATGTTGTGGTGACTCTTTATGAATATTTATACATTTATATCAATGATAACATTCTTCTATGTTTACCTAATGTGTTTTTAAACGGGAGAATGATTATTCATGTGTTTAGGATTTTAAACGGGTTTTATAATTGAAAAATGCTCATTAATCTCTTCACCTAGAAATAGGGTTGCAATTAATGGATGTTAAAGTCTTTTATTAATGCAAACTTTAGTATTGAATACCCAAGGGATTAATATGTGATGCTAGGATTTAGAATTTAATCTCTAAGAAATTAGGTTTAATGAACTCCATGTCACATTACCATTGATTAAATGCATAAATATTTGTAATAAGAAACTCAACAGATTAATTAGAGCGGGGAAGTCTGATAAAAAAACGTCTTTTATTGTCATCTTCTCAATCTTAATTAATTTCTAGCTTTGAACTTAATCTTTTTCTCAAACAATTAATGGGCAACATCTTGAATATATTGTGAATATAATTTCTTTGTGATTTACAAGTGAATATTACATATTTTCCATATATCTCAACAATGCCTGTAGAAACGATAACCTTTTAAATACTTATTGAGACTACTATAAATTTAGTATACTTGCCAAGGGACCAACAACATCCTCACCCCCAACTTGAACTCCACCATCATTTGGGTGACCGACTTGAAATCCAATTTTTTGCCTCTCTAAAGCAAGTTTTACACTACAGAATATTTTTTTCCTTGGAACATTTTTTTAGGATACATAAGACCTGTGAGTGAGCCTAGACTTCCTTCGTCCCTTAGAGGACATGTTGGCAGACTTATGAAGGGTTGGGGCCAACCTACTACCACTCTAAGCATCAAGAAGTCCAATAATAATGTCAGGTTCCCCTATATCATGCTCAAGAAAAAGGTCCACCTCACACTTATTTACAATATCATAGTTGCCCATTTCAAGAGCATTTAAGTCCCAAATAATACTTTTGTATTATTTATCCCCCAGTTTCCTCCTCCATAACTTGAATCCACCCTAATACCCTAACAAGTGACATAGCCTCAAAGTAACTTCATCTGTCTAAATTCTAGTTGTGGTACACCACTATGTTCTTATTTATGTATTCATCATTGTTCCCTCTTGAAATTTCCCCTTATGATGTACTACTACTGAGAAGCTTACATTTAAAAGAATAATATACATTTGAAAATACATTATAAAGATCAATAACAATATTTAAATCATTATAAAGATAATTAATAAAAGAATGAAACTTACATTAGAAAATACATTAAGGTAAACACTTATGTTACATACAATGGTCACATGGAATCAATGATCTATCCACTTACCACAAGATCCCTAGTAAGTCATCGCGGAAAGATCGCCTGACATGATAGACCGCCTAGATCAGGGCTCCTAAAAAAACACATAATAAATTTCTAAATTACCCTATATAACTATAATAAAGAACTCCATGGTGTTAGGGCAATTAATAAACTTACCATCTTTCAAGAAATGTTTGCATGTGTCATCTTGCCAGTTGTGTGCACAACTTTACCTTTTGAACTCCTCCGATTGTGCCTATTGCACTCTTAAACAATTTGTGTATTTGGGCTTAGCCCACTTAACTAGTAGGTCTCCCCAAGCGTCTTCCCTTATCTAGCGGGGGCGAGGCATTTGGTCGTCCTCCCCCTTCCTGGCATTCCAGATCATGTCACTCAAGTAATGTTTCTTGACCTATGCAATGGCGATCTTCATAATCTTCTAATGCGCCTCCATAAAAGTAACATCCTCTTTAATTTAAGAGACAATATAAAATAGGTAAACGATTAAATAATTAATTTGAAGTATACTTCATTAAAAGACCTTTATAGTTGACATACTAGCCATTTTTCTCACCAAAGGCTCTAGAACATCTCTAGAATGTCTTACTCCTTCAATGGGTAATAGAAGTGGGAGCAAATCACCTTGCAAAGTTAGATTGTCCCCTTGTCCCTTATGAAAAATGATCTAAATTCAAAAGACATTAATGTTCAAAAATCAAAAGACATTATTGTTCAAAATTCAAAAGATATTAATTTAAATAATCGTGTACATATATCATATTGGATATAAGTTAGAATCCATTTCCCTAGCTCGTCACAAGGTAAAAAAGTCTTCTTGTATGCATGCCTCTATGGAGTTGGTTGAGGCTCTACAACCTGCTCCATAAACACCTTTTAGATCTCCATAAAGAAGCTGAAGAGTGTTGTGTAAATGTCCTCTTTTGTTGTGGGTGTGGAACCCAACTAGGGTTAGGCATTGTATGGATGTCCTTATTTTCTAGTCTTTTAGTAATGACTAAGCAGTTGATTTGCTCATGCAACTTACTAGGTCATAGCATCCTTTTCAACCCACCCTCTTTGTAGACCTGAAGCTTTCCTTTTCCTTTGTCAGTTACATTCCTAATGGTTGTAATCACGCTTGCCATCTAACGAAAAAGTTAAACATTAACAAAAATAGGAAAATGATTATAAATCAATTCTGCGACTACCTTTACTTCATTTTTCTTGTGGTGTGATTTTACAACATTAGTAAGTTATTGCTTAACACTGACTTTAAAAGGTCAAAATTATCTACAACCTGGGATACAATGTTGCTACCCATTGCTTCAATCAAAACATGTTCTATTCTCTTAAATTTCACATCTCTATGCTTGGTTCAAATCTAGTAGTTTGGTTTGAAATCAAACTTGTACAAGGGAAATATAACTATACTTTTACTCAAAATCTTATAACATTTACATCGCACACAAGGGCACATATTCACTATCTGAATAATAATGTTGCTTCGTAATTTGTTTAACAAACTTTCTAACTTCTCTAATAAGCTCAGTTTTTAAATCTTTCCTTATCATACATTCACAAACAATCCATCACAAAACCTTCATTGTTAACATACCACTAAGTTATAACACATGAATTATTCAAAATTTCACAACAAAGCTAGATTATTCATGTGAAAATTTCTAAAAAAATCTAAATTTTGATTTGAAATTTCTAAATTTTTCTATTTTCAGAATTTTAATATGAAATTTTTAAATTTTTATTTTCTAAATTATAATTTGAGTTTCTATTTTTAAAATTATAACTTTAAATCCGTACTATTTTTATTTTCTAAATTCAAGTTTAAAATTCTAAATATTTTTAAATATCTAAAATTCAAATTTTAAAAATTTTAATTTAATGCCTCTAAATTAATAAGTTTCTAAAGTTCTATTTTAAAATTTCTAAAGTTCTAAATTCCTATCTAGATATCTCCTGTGTGAAATATTGCAACTAAACATTTACAAAATAATAAGAACAAACTAACATTTCCTAAAATATAATACTATGAATCATCTATCCTAATGCATACACATAAACCTTAATGTATAAAACTAAAAGAACTAAAGAAGTTACTCACATTAAACAAAAATGAAATTTTAATAGGTTTAAAGTATTTTTTTTTAAATCACAAAACACAATGCAATCAATGGGATATTAAATGGTTGTTTGTGAACTCTAAACAAACAAAAGTAAATTGTGAGAAGTTGACCGAAAAATTTATGAAATGGTGAGAATGGGGAGGACATGCTAGGCAAGCATAAAATTTTTTAATATTGCGATGAAGTAGAGTTCGATGCAATGACGCACATTATTTTTTCTTCAAAATCATGGCCCTTCATTTGGTAATTAGCAATTAGAGCTCTCAAAGTGGGTTGGAGTTATTATCAGGACTTTCAAATTTACCCGTAAAATAGGTAAATTCTGTTATTAAAAATAAAACCAGAAAAGATATCAGGTTTATTTAACCTGTTTCAGTAAAATCTGAACTCAAACACAAAAATCAGTGGGATCTAAATAACTCACTAATCTAATTATATGTATATATATTATTAATTTTTAATCTTATAAATTATAACTGTTATAAAATAATATTAGTTACCCATTAAACTTGAGACGTAAAACACACTAGATTTAAGTAATAATATTAAAAACTCAAATTTCAACAACTCATTTTATGGGGTGTTTAGTTCGTAATTGGGTAAACGAAGTTGAAAAAATAGAAAAATTTAAAGATTGATATTGACTTTTTATATCGTTCGAGACAGTCAAAATTATGTTTTACTGTAGGATAAAATTTCTCCCACAACTCAACGAAGTTTTGTTGGCAAATGGAAGTTTAACATATTTATTGTACCAACGAGCTGTACGTAACGTACGAAACTAAGCCGAATAGCCAACAACATAGACTATTGTTGGTTTGTTGTGGTACACCAGGCTTCGACACCAACCTTAGTGCCTTTTAATATTTATGGTCATAGCATCTGGCGCGATATTGCGTTTAAGGCAAAATTTATCATAGTGTTTAATTTAAAATATTATAGTTAAACTTTGACTTTTATCAAAAATAAAAAATAATCCCATATTTCATTTTATACATATATAATGCAATCTTAACTGGCCAGCTTCAAACCTTCTTTTATAATAAGAAATTTATCATAGTGTTTAATTAAAAATATTATATCTAAACTTTGACTTTTATCAAAAATAAAAAAATAATCCCTTATTTCATTTATATATATATTCAAACCTTGTTTTTATAATTATGAAATTACAAACCCATCTAGAAAACTTTAAACCATTAGTACCTGTCAACTGCAGGGAATATTTATTCCTTAATAGGGTGTTTTAAAAACAAGAAACCTGTGGAGTGTTTCATTTTACTTCTTATGCAGTCAAATGTAGCCGCTCAAATCAAAAGGTTAAAATGAGAACAATAGTTAGTGTAAGAAATTAAGAATACATTTCTTTTCAGACCAGGACACCGTCATCGCAAACGTGAGTGAAATCAATTTCACCAGAAAGCATATTTTATTATTTTTGAAATTAAATACACTAAAGTCCATATATACAATATGATGTAAGAATTAAGGACATATAAAGACATAATTGTTGGTAGCAAATGCCAATTTCTTATTGGTTTCTAACAATTTTAAAACGCCTACAAAATACAAGTCTAAAATGAAAACACATCTAAGAAATATATATATGTATGTGTGTACATCTTCAATTACTTATGTCATATGGGAATCTTTTCACATTCAATATTCAATACTTGACTCTTCTTAATTAATTCCGAATTTCTTATTATTTTGTCATCATATATATATATATATATGCGCCAAGTGGCATTCTATAAATATAGCAACTTTAAAACCCTTAATTGCCACACTAATCCAAATACAACATCAAATATATACCCAGCAAATTACGCACTTTTTTGTAGCTCTCCCAAAGGTGTTAACCAGAATGGAAAACCTTGCTAGACAGGTTCTGATTTGCTGTTTATTAACGACACTTCTTGTTTTGCTTCCATGCCCAGTGATGTCTCGAGAAGTTGGTAAGGATATCCTTTTCTTAGTTGCTTTGTTCTTAGGGCAAAACTTATACTTATATAGGGTACGTGGGCTCAATTATGAATTAAACTGAATAAATTCTTGCTTTAGGCCCTGTAAGAAAATAGGTCCTACAAAATATTTTCAGTAAAAACTACGAACGTAATTAATTAGTAATAACATAAAAGTAGTAACTAAACATTTGTTAATTTTCTCATGAATGTTAATTCAATTTGATTATCTCAAACGACATAAAAAATTAATATTAATTATTAAATTTCTTTTTTAGAGGATGAAAGTGAATTTAACTATGATATAAACAGCGAGAAAGGACCACTTCACTGGGGAGAGATTAAACCGGAATGGAGTATTTGCAACAGTGGATCCATGCAATCTCCTATTGATTTGTTGAATAAGAGAGTTCAAATAGTAACGCATTTGGGAACGCTTCAGTTGAACTATCAACCATCCAATGCTACTCTTAGGAATAGGGGCCATGATATCCAGGTTAGTCAATTAGATTTAATTAATTATTACTAATGCATTATGCTAATTAAAATACTAATTATATAGCTGGAATGGCTTGAGGGCACAAGCTACCTACAAGTCAATGGCACTCAGTATGTCCTCAAACAGTTCCATTGGCATTCTCCCTCCGAACATACCATACATGGCAGAAGGTACTTATTATACAATTTAACTATTCTTTCTTTATTAACTTTATAAATATCATATTAGTACTTATTATACTCGCAACATGTATATTAAGATGGATCAACTCTCTCAACATAATTTTTTTTTATTCACAAAAACTCGATCTGAGATCTCATGAATCAAACATGTATCATTTGATTCAACTACTTATTGAATGTTGCCGTATTGTAAAATAACATATTCAAATAATTTAAATAATACTAAATAATAACATACAAATTTGATTATGTTTGAAATTAATATATATATATATCTTTGATATAATCTTTAAAAATGTGAGTTTTCATTTTTTTAAAATAAAATTATTATTAAGAGTTATGTGTATATTAAATTTTCTTATGAGTCATGTAAATATTTATTTAATATTTTTTAAAAAATAATCTATGCTTTAAAACATATTTTCATCCCATTCAATATTTAATATTTATTATTTATTAATTCATTTCATTACGACTTTTCATTTCATTTTATATTATTTAAATTTTAAATTATTTCAAGTTTTAAGTTATTTCTATATAATATATATAAATCAATTCCTAATAACCTCATTTTATTTGGTTAGAGACTTAAATTTTCACCTACTACTTAAATTTAATTTTGAATTCAATTTTTCATAAGAAATATTTTTTCTACATCTTTTTACTTCTTATTCAATCCATCAAACCTTTTTTAATGCAATCCACTTAAACATTATTCCTAATGTTTCATTTATTTTAATTAATATTCAAATTAATTTTATATGAAATTTCAACACTTTAAGAGATATAATTAGTTTAGTATTCAAATTTAAAATTCAAAGGATTACGTCATCATTTATTATTAAGTTCTTTCATTTATTGTTTATTAATCATTTCTTCTTCTTTTCATTTTAATTTTTAAAATTCACATTTTAATTTTAAATCGTTTCAAATTTCAAGTAGTTTATTTCCACTACATCAAAAAATAATTATATCAATCAATTCCCTATATATACACCCTTTTATTTCGTTTTATTCAATTTTGATTTTTTTTCTATATTTTTACCACATATTTTCTCATTTTAATTGGTTTTATTTACATTTTTTTTGGTATTCAACATTTTATTTATTTCCATAACTCATTTTATCTTCTCTCATATATATCAAGTGAGAATGTTTTATTATTATGAGTATGATGAGAACAATTTATTAGGAATATTAGATTTTATTGGAATCATTAAAATTTAAACATAAATGTACATGCTATTTTTAAGTTATATTAACTTTTTTTTACCAAGTTTGAATTTGATGTTGTCATAATAAATTTTAAATCAAAATTATCTCCACCTCACCTACCCACATAAAAATACTTAGTTATGAAGTATATAGCATTTTTAAGTGTTCATATTTTATGAGGTAAGTCTTATATTAGTTAGAAACATGATCAAGTGTCCAACTTATCAGACATAAAATAACTTTAAATTATGAACTAATGTTTACGATGATTTTGGTCTGTCTATTTGTTAATATGTTTCAATTAACTAACTTTTTAATATATGGACCTTGTAGTCAATAGGATAACTTTGCCGTATTTTGTAGTGCTATGCAACTACATAAAAAAAATTAAATTACCGCAATAATCAAAATTAAGTAATCTAATTATGCGGATTGAATTGGTTTCAGGTTTGATCTAGAGTTACACATGGTACACGAAACTCCATCAGGAGAAACTGCAGTGATTGGAATATTGTATAAGGCTGGGAAACCTGACCCTCTGTTGTCATTGGTAATTAAATTATTAATAATTAATGTCCGGTGTCTCTGTCTTTGTGATGAGTACATGAGTGAGAGTAACGAATCTGAACCGTATAATCATATAATGGATAGTTGAGATTAAAAATTTTTAAAAGTCACATGATCATTTAAAATATCACATGACTTTTTAAAAAACTCACATGATTAATTTCAATCATCTATTGTATAATTGTACAACCTAGATTAACTCTTCTTACTCTCACATAATATAGCCTCTCTCATATGATATATCCTATATATATTATGGGATGTATCTTATGAAAAAAATTATCTTATATAAGAATGAAATTATCTTATGTGAGAGTGAGATAAGTGAATCTGGATGTATAACCATACATTAATGGTCAAAATTAAAAGTTTTTTCAAAGTCATATTATCATTTAAGAGATCACATGACTTTTTGAAAAATTAATCTCAAATCATCCATTATATGATTGTACGGTTTAGATTCGCTTATTTCACATTTCTCATATTATACAACTTGTCAGAACTTTTGCATTGGAAAATTAAGAGAAAAATAAAAGGTATAGAAGTTCGGGTGTTATGAATCTAAATGTTATAATATTTTGGAAAAACAAGCATTTCAACAAGAATTTTTATGAGTGCCAAGCATCTCATCAAATTAAAAGTTTATAAAAATTTATTTTTGATTTAGTTAACGAATGAGTTAGAGGGTGTTTCGGATAGAATGGCGGGAGCAGAAACAGCGGTGGGTGCAATGGATCCTAGAATGGTTAAAATAGGGACAAGCACAACACACTATTACAGATATATTGGTTCCCTCACTGTTCCTCCATGCGATCAGAACGTTAGTTGGACCATCCTTAGACAGGTTAATTCGCTAACCATCCCTTTAATAGGTTACTTTGTTACTTTTTATTATATTGTACATTCATTCATCAGGTCAGAAGCGTTTCAAGGGAGCAAATCAGATTGCTTCGAGTTGCTGTTCACGATGTAAGTAATGTAATCAAGAATTCGGTGTCTTTGGTTTGTAAAAATTTAAAGATTGATATTAATTTTTATATCGCTTGAGACAATTAAAACTCAGTCAAACTATAAGATTAAAAACCTCTCCCCAATCAACGAAGTTTTATCCGTTAGAACACTACAACCAAACCTACTCTTTATGATTTCGACTAATCTAATTTAGATATCATAATTATAATTATGGGTGATGTCTCTTAAACTTTACAGGAATCAAATAGTAATGCAAGACCATTGCAACCGGTAAACAAGCGCCTGGTGCAGTTCAATAAACCAACACAATATCAATATTAAAACTTCAAGGCCACGCATGCTTTTCTGTTTCACGTTTGAATATTCCATGTGTAACGTTGACACATACTTGGGCATTGGTCCCATTAATGTACCAAAATAAAAATGTTGACAGACAGTTACAATAACCCGTTTGGGTTGCCTGTAATTTTTAATTTTTTTTTGTTTTAAGATGTAATTTTAAAATTTAAATTTCTTTAAATAAAAATAAATATAATTTAATTATTTTTAATATATTTTTGTTCCCTCCGATTCTCCATTTCGGACTTAATGTTTCATCACTCAGTCGGCGGGGATGTTCCATTTCAAGGGAAAATTACCATTATGTTTAATTATCACGTAAAGTAGGGCATTTCTAATTTATTGAATTTTCATTTTGCTGAGGTTGGTTGTTTTTTTTTACTCCTTATATATTTTGTGTTGATTTGAAATATAGAAAAATCAACAAATTATTAATTAGAACATTTAAGTAGATGATTATTCTATGTTGTTTGGGAATTCACTAGTGCAAAAATTGGATATAACAACGGGATATTATTCACGGGTAGAAGAGGATCAGTGATAAAAACATGCGCGGTGACATTTTTGAAATTATAAGGTGAACGTTTTAATCAGAGAAAACTATATATCCACGGTTAACATCATAACCGTGAACGTACCTATCAATATATATTCACGGTTGAGGAGTCAACCGTGGATATATAGTACCTGAAATATATATCGACGGTTGTGTTCACAACAGTGAATATATATTCCTGGGTACGATGACGGTTATGTTGTGAACCGTGGATATATATAGAAGTCAATATTCACGGTTGTATTTCCAACCGTGGATATATAGTTCAGGTTTTAGGGTTTAATCACTGGGTACTGTATGTCCACGGTTGTTTCTATAACTGTGATTATAGATTTCAATATATATCCACGGTTGGGATCATAACCGTGGATATATAGTTAATATTTATCCACGGTTGTTTGTTAAACCGTGAATATATGTGTAATATATTCACGGTTTCAAGGGGAACCGTGAATATACATCCTTTCTGAAACTTCAAAAGCCGCGCCTTTCACTCTTTTTTCACTTTCTCTTCTTCTGCGCGTTGGTTGTCGTCTTCTCCATTCTCTCTGAGCTTCGTGCCCTGAGCTTCGTGCCCTTCTCTCTGTTCAGCATCTTCTTCCTTTCTTCATTCAGGTAGGTTCCCTGAACCCCCATTGTCATGCGTGTTTGTCATTCGGTCACTTGCTGCTGAGAACCCTCTGTTCCCTGAACCCCCCATTAAAATGCGTATGTAGTAGAAGCTGAACCAATGTTGCCTCTGTGTGTGTCTTTTCATTGTTAATGTTACCTCTGTATCTATATTTGTTGGATGGCCTGCACGGAGGTCACCCGGCGTAGGAGCAGCGACGAACACTTCTTCTTCCTCTGTTTGTTATTTTGTGTTGTTTATGAATGGTCCTGTTTTGTTAGGTCGTAAGTACATAATAATTGCATTGTTCAATTATTGATTCTTTCTCTGTTGGTACATAATAATTTGATTCCTTGTTTCCTGTGACACGATAGTTATTGGTTCAAAAGCTTAAGTTATAGAGAAAATTACCAGGTTTAAACTCTGTTTATATATCACAGATAATCGATTTTGCAACAGTGAAAATTTATCACCTATATATTCTAGAAAATTAAGATGGAAGCCTTATATTCATAGGATAACTAGTTACATTAACAATCTTTGGATGAACCAACCTATTGATTTGTAGTTGTAAGTCTAAATTGGGTGTATGAACTTTAGAAACATTATAAGATACCTCTTTTGGTTAAAATGTACTCCCTAAATTGAAAAGTTCTAAATGGTTGAGATTACTGTTCTCCTAGAACTTATATTGTTCTTCTTAAGTAGAATTTAACCAAATTCAACACCATGTCCATAAGCCGTAATCCATAAAATAAAAGTACAAATCTCAATTCTCATAATCCATAATCCATCATCTAACACCATAGTTCTACTTGAAAATAATAGAATTTAAAAATATCATATTAATTACTAAATAAAAGTCTAAAGTTTGAACCTGCATTATAAACCAACATCATAATCCATAATCCATAATCCATACTCCAACACCATACTTCTACTTCAAAATAACACAAATTAAAAACATCATACTAATTTAGGAAAAAAGTTAACTAAATTATTATCCATTTTATTTCTGTTATTGTTGGTTGCTCTTATATGTTATGTTTATTGCTGTTATATGTGTGTGGTTGTTAACTAGTATGAAAGTTGTTGTGCATATGAGTGAACCGTAGTTCCCCGTTTGAGATTCGACACAAATGGTCATTAAATCAATTAATGTCATCGTTTGTGTTGAATCTTGAATTGTCCGTTTGGACAGTTTGGGATGAACAATTATTTTTTATACGTCATTGTTAGTATGTACAAGTTAGGAGTTATTTTAAAATTTGATAAAATTTCGGTAACTTGCATTTTGTGTTGTTCTCTGGGTGCATATTTGGTTGTGGTTGAATTTGATTTGACCACTCTCATTTTGTGTACTTAGAGACCAATGCGAAATGCTACCGAAATTTCATCAAATTTTAAAATAAGTCCTAACCTGTATATATGAATGACGTATAAAAACAATTGTCATGCTGAATGGGTATAGGACCACCACCTTTGTATAAAAAGTGAGGTTGATCATAGCACCTTGTAAACAGTTGGTATGGATCGGAGTTGGATAACTGCATCACGCCTAAGTCTGGAGTACGAGGGGGGAGTTGAATCATTTATAGAATTCGTAGCGAGGAATGCAGTGGGGGTGAATGGAAAGTATTTTTGCCCTTGTGTTAAATGCTTCAACCTGCGTCGGGTAGACTTGGAAGAGGTGCGAGAACATCTACTGTGTGACGGTTTTCTACGTAGTTATACGCGTTGGATATGGCATGGTGAAGATGTGGTGGTGCCAAGTAACAGCTCTCAGACTAAAAATCAAAGCTCGATGCATGACAACGATGTCGACATGGATGACCGACTCGAGGATATGATCCGTGATGTAGGGGTAGAAGGTTTTAAGAAAGCTCATGTATATACAACTCTGTGTGAGGACTCTGAGCAGCCGTTGTATCCAAACTGCCTCAATTTCACGAGGTTATCAGCAGTTTTGCGATTGTTTAATTTGAAGGCCATAAACGGGTGGACGGATAAAAGTTTCACTGACTTATTGAAGTTGTTGAAAGAAATGCTCCCAGCTGGAAACACCTTGCCGAATCGTAACTATAAGGCCAAAAAGGTGTTGTGTCCTATGGGTTTGGAGTATGAGAAAATACATGCATGCCCAAATGATTGTGTATTATTCCGGGGTGAGTTAGAAATGCTGCATCGATGTCCTAGATGTGGGGTGTCACGGTATAAGAAGAAAGAGGCGGATTCTGATGAGGTATGCACTAAAGGGTCTCCTGCAAAGGTGTTGTGGTATCTACCTATAGTTCCAAGACTAAAGCGTCTGTTTGCCAATGCAGATGATGCAAAACTTATGAGATGGCATGCTGATGAGAGGGTTGTTGATGGACTACTTAGGCATCCGGCCGATGGGTCGCAATGGAAGAAAATGGATAGGATTTTTCCAGAATTTGCCAATGAACCAAGAAATGTTAGGCTTGCACTAGCCACAGACGGCATGAACCCGTTTGGGAACCTGAGCACAAACCATAGTTCGTGGCATGTTTTGTTGTTTGTTTACAACTTACCGCCATGGTTGTGCATGAAGCGAAAATATGTGATGTTATCAATGATGATTTCTGGTCCACGACAACCGGGGAACGACATTGATGTATATTTAACTCCATTGGTTGAAGACCTCAAAAGGTTGTGGGAAGACGGGGTTGAAGTGTTTGATGGGTTTACCGGGCGATCATTCAAATTGCGTGTCATGCTATTTTGCACAATCAATGACTTTCCAGCGTATGGTAACTTATCTGGGTACAGTGTGAAGGGTCATAAAGCTTGTCCAGTGTGTGAGGAGGGGACTAGTTCTGTGCGGTTGCATCATGGCAGGAAAAATGTTTATCTTCGACATCGAAGGTTTCTTAAAGCGAATCATCCGTTTCGAAGGTTGAAGAAGTCGTTTAACGGTGCCCAAGATTTTGAAATGGCTCCTTCACCACTATCTGGTCGCCAGGCATATGAAAAGGTGAAGGACGTCAATGTGCAATTTGGTAAGTGTGAAAAACAGCACCCGACACAAAACAACTGGAAGAAAAGGTCAGTGTTTTTTGACCTGCCATATTGGAGGGAGCTTGATGTAAGACACTGCATTGATGTAATGCATGTGGAGAAGAATGTGTGCGACAGTTTAGTTGGTACACTCTTAAACATACCCAGGAAGACTAAGGATGGCCTAAACTCGCGTATGGACTTAGAGTTGATGGGTATACGTCAGGATTTGCATCCACAATCAAAGGGCAAAAGAACATATTTGCCTCCAGCATGTCATACGTTATCCAGAAAAGAAAAGCAAAGTCTGTGTGAATCGTTACGAAGTGTGAAAGTTCCGTCTGGTTATGGCTCCAACATCAAGTCTTGTGTTTCCATGAAAGATTTGAAGTTAGTTGGGTTGAAGTCTCACGATTGTCACATGTTGATGCAGCAGTTTCTGCCTATCGCCATTCGTGACATTCTTCCTAAAAATATGAGAAATGTCATAACAAGGTTGTGTATGTTTTTCAATTCCATATGTTGCAAGGTAATCGTGCCCGGCGAATTGGATGTGTTGGAACAGGAAGCATCACTTATATTATGTCAGCTTGAAATGTATTTCCCGCCCTCTTTTTTTGACATAATGGTCCACTTAATCATCCATTTGGTGAGAGAGGTCCGTTGGTGTGGTCCAGTGTTCTTACGGTGGATGTATCCCGTTGAGCGATATATGAAGATATTGAAAGGGTATATGAAGAACCAACGTCGTCCCGAAGCTTCAATTGTGGAAAGATATATTGCAGAGGAAGCAATTGAGTTTTGCACTGAATACATGTCACATGCTGCAAGCATTGGTATTCTAACGACTCGTCATGAAGGGAGATTGGATGGGAAAGGAACGATTGGAAAAAAAGTGAAGATCATGCCACGTGCTGATGTCCTTCAGGCACACTTGTATATTTTAAACAACACGGACGACGTGTAACCGTATCTAGCCACACACAAGGAGCTAGTCAAGAAAACTAACCCTAAAATGACTGAAAAATGGTTCTTGAATGAATACAACAAGAGTTTCATGCAGTGGTTCCAAAAGACCGTCCTGAAAGATGCATCTGCATCCTCGACATTACATCGACTAGCACAGGGCCCGAACTTTGATGTCCTCACCTTTTGTGGGTATGACATAAACAACTATTCATTTTATACAAGGACACAGGATGAAAAGAGTACAAATCAAAACAGTGGAGTGATGGTTGTGGCTCAGTCAATGCATTTCTCAACTGCAAAGGACAACAACCCTGTGATGGCCGAGTCATGCTACTTTGGTGTGATTGAAGATATATGGGAAGTTGATTACGGTCCCTTCACCGTTCCTGTGTTTAAATGCAAATGGGTTGACAATAAGAACGGTGTCACAACTGATGATTTAGGAGTTACGTTGGTGGACCTCAACAAGATAGGGCATAAGGACGAACCATTCATAATGGCAACGCAGGTGAAGCAAGTTTTTTATGTGACTGACCCAGCTGACAAACGGTGGTCAATTGTTATCCAAGGTAGACACATTGGAGACCCCAATGTTGATATTGTGGACATTCCATCAACTACAACACGTATTCCAACATCTATCGTGGAACATGACATAGATGATGTAGTTGCCAGTCGTCATGACCACCATGAGGGCTTGTGGGAAAATATTTCATCTTAATAGGGTATTAATCTTGTTGGTGAGACATTGAATTACATGTTATATTAGTTATTCGTTGTTTTAAATGTTATATTAAATATTTGACAGTTTTTTTCCTTGTTTGGACAGATACTCATGGCTGACCAGGATGGACGATCCAGGTCCGACTCACAGGCCAGTGGTTCCTCTGCTCGGAAGAGTAGAGGTGTTACCCGGATGCCAGACGTCGCACGTAGGCGTCACCGGGGAGAGAGGATAGTTGTTGAGATGGATGTCAACATCGGTAGATTCAGTGGACCGCATGCCATAAAGTTGAGCAGTTATCTGGGGGTTGTGGTACGGTCGAAGGTGTCTATCATTATCCCCGACTGGGATAGTGTCGAGGAGGTGGTGAAGAACCAGCTATGGAGTGATGTTCTGGTAACTTAGATATTATTTAAGTTTTATTTTAGTGTATTATTTCATGTAACTCTTAATAAGGACTCATTTATGGACTAACTCCTTTCATGTAGGATTCTTTTGACATACCATCTTCCGACATAGCGAGGAGGAAGGTCTTCGGTATCATGGCTGAGCGATGGAGGTCGTTCAAATCCATACTCACCACGAGGTATATTGAACTTTAAATTCTTAATCAGCGCTTCACCAAATTGTACCAATCCTTAGTTTTAATGTACCTTTCATTGTAGGTATGTATTCGGGGACGACCAAGGAAAGTTCCCTGGAGAGAAATATCCATTCATCGATCAGGAGACCTGGGATGCTTTTGTTGCATCTAGACATTCTGCCGAGTTTCAGGTACATTGGTTTTTAGATGATTAAATTATGTATAATTTATACGGCTAACTGTGAATATTTTTTTCTTGTTGTAGGAGACCAGAAAGAAAGCCAAGGAGACTAGGAAGCTAAATGACTGCCCACACACACTGTCACGTGGGGGTTACCGTAGGTTGGAGGAGCGGCTGGCACAGGAGAGGCTGAGTCAGTGTCAGACTGACACTGGTATTGTGGATCCCCCTTCCCCACCTGCACGCCACGACAAATGGAAGCGAGCTAGGATCAAGAAGAGTGGGGAATACACTTCCTCACAGGCTCAGGAGGTTGCCTCACGGATAGTAAGTATTCCCCTTTATATCAGTGTCTGTTTTTCAGTTTACGTGAGGGAAGTGAATACTAACTTGTTTGGTTTCAGGATTCCTTGGTTGAGCAATCAACCCAAGGGTCTTTCGTAGCCCATGGACGGGAGGATATTTTGACTACCGCCATCGGCAGGCCAGAGCACCCAGGAAGAGTGCGTGCTATTGGTCGAGGTGTAGGTAAGTGCTAACTAACTCTATGCCTTCATTTTGTTATCTGTTAAACAATTATGGGCTAATCATTCACATTTCACAGGCCTCCGCGCCTATTACGGTGCTCCCGACCCTGCCCAATCCCTTGAGCAAATGGTGGAGCAAAAGGTGGCTGTTGTGAAGGCTGAGTACCAGGAGGAGATATCTAGGCTCCACCAGGAGATGGCCCGATTCAGGGAGGAGATGAAGGCCTCACTCAGCCACCACCAGGAGACTACTGCACCAGCCAGCGACCCACAGGTTAGATTCTTTATTTAATTTCCTCAATTTTATTGTTTGTAATCACTTTATTTCATTGTTGAATAACTTCTGCTTGATGTGTAAATATGTAGGTACGGAAGGTTAGCACTAAGGGGTCGTGCGCTACGGCTGACCCTGACGATGACGGGGTCGAGCCACCAGACACCCGTCAATGTGACCTGTTCATTGACGGGTCGGAGGAGCCAGTTGCCACTGGTATGGTGTACAACTTAGGCCCTGTGGTTCACCATCAGACATTACCTGATGGTATATCCAGGGTCTCGGTTGTGCTCGTCCTCAAGGAGGATACTGTTGTGCCAGTGGCAACTCAGGAGGTGAAGACCGTCGGTCAGGCGGTGGGCCACTTTCTGATGTGGCCCAACAGACTTCTGGTGATTGCCCCTGGACAGGTAAAAACCCTAAACACTAACTAGCTTTATTTCCTTGTCAATTATGGTACAAAATGTGATGGTTGTCAATTGTTCAACAGGAACAGACATTGAAGAAGCCAGACCCGGCCAAGGATTCCATCCGGATGCTATGGCGCATCGGGTATGAGCAAGCAGACGACACTGTTTAGGTCCCATGGCAGCCACTAGTGTTCGGTCGTCCCAGTGATTTTCCAGTTTACGTTACAAATTCTGACATTTGTGACATTATTTTGGGGACGTCGATGCTGAACGGCTCCATCTTTTAGATGTGGGAGCTGTAAGTATATCCTTGTTTTGTCTAATTTTTTCATTATACAAGTTATTTGTCGCTAACCATGTCTTAACTTGTTTAGGTTTCTGGCAAAACTCTGTGTGGACTTGGGTTTCCAAGGAACTTACGGTTTCTTAGAGCCCTCTCTCATACAGAGGCAAGGAAACACCTCGCAGAACACCCAGACATACATCCAGAATTGGATGTTTGAGTCTGGGAAGCCTATATACATGGGCCCCTATCATAAAGGGTAATATTCTATTCCATAATTATTGTCATGAATTTTTGCATTTTGAAGTCTCACTTATCACTGGTAACTGCAGGGCTCACTGGACGCTTCTGGTGATCTGTCTGAAGGACTATCTTGCTCTGTACTTTAATAGTTTGCATCGGACAGCTCCACAAGACCTGAAAGATATAGTAGACCGGTAAGTTCATCCCTAAAAAATAACCACAAATTCGATTACATCATTTTTAGAACTATACAATTCTAACTTATCTTGTGTTTTGTTTGACGTAGGGCGGTGGTTGGATACAATCTACTGATTGGAAACAAGCCCAAAGGAAAAACAGTTGTATGGGTGTACCCAAAAGTAAGTCAATCGTATTCATTCAAATCTTCAGTACATATTTTTTAAGTTGCGAATTCACTTATTCTATACTATATGTCCATTGTAGTCTTACAGGCAGAAGGGTACCTACGAGTGTGGCTATTTCGTCATGCACACTATACTGACCATTGTCCAACATCATTTAGTAGATGGATGGACAGAGGTAAGTCTCATCATTTGGACTACTTTTCTACCAATTTCATCAATTTCATGTAATAAATAAAGCTTTTGTTCTAATTGTTTTGTGCATTGTTTGCAGTACTTTAATGACCGGTCATTTTTCCCAAAGGAACTTGTAGATGATGTTAGAAGGCAATGGGCCTCACACTTCATTGAAGTTAGGCAAAGCTAGATATAGGATCTTTATTCTTTTATATATGTATCAAGTAGGATTTAGGGTTTACTTTTATTAGATTACATTCAACTTAATTGTATATACTTTCATTTTTTAGGTTGTTATGAATTGATATAGAAAATAAATTGTTATATATATACATACCATTCTTTTGATATAGTGTTGCTGTGGCATACTGTATACTGTACTGGTTGTCTGAATGCAGGGTTGGGAAACGATAAAACAGAATCCATTTAAAAAAAAACCTCAGTATTTATTCACGGTTATGGCAACAACCGTGAATATAGACTATATTTATCCACGGTGACTACCATAACCGTGGATATAGATATATTTTATCCACGGTTGTCCATCATAACCGTGAATATAAGTATTAAAAGGTTTCAGTTATAAACTACTTATATTCACGGTTATGATGGACAACCGTGGATAAAATATATCTATATCCACGGTTGTCCATCATAACCGTGAATATAAGTGGATGTAACTGACACCTTTCAGTTCTTATATTCACGGTTGTGCTCGATAACCGTGAATATAAATAGTAAGTTATATTCACAGTTGTTCTTAACCGTGGTTAGCTTGATTTATTACCACGGTTGTTAACCGTGGTTAAAGACCATCATCTACTACCACGGATGCAACAACCACGGTTCTTTAACCATGAACAAAGGCCTTTTTTAACCGTGATTATATCCATTTTTTCCACTAGTGATTGATGTTAGATGTTGATGTTGTTATTATTTTTATGTTCATATTATATGGAGATTTTATTGTCTAATTTTTTTAAAAATGTTATATTGGGTGATTGTGAGTTGAAGTTGAATATTTTTGAATAGTTAGTTAGTTAAGGCAATTTTTAATATGTTATTAATTGTATTTTGTCATAAAATATATTAATGTGCTTGGAGTTAAGCTACTAAGTAGTGTTTTTATATTATTATTTGATCCGGTCTCAATACCGGTATCCGATCTGCTATATACATTTCAACGTCTTTGATGAGACATCTACGTGTAACCGGTGTCATCGGTATACATCCGGACTGTAATTCCGTATCAGGCGTTCTCCCTATACCGGTTATCCAGGATAACACCATGACATCGGATAATACACACGTCACTATGCAAAAGACAAGGATTGTTGCTACAGGGATCGATCAATAATTCCCTGCACTACGAGCCAAATTCTGCTCACGGGAATGGTCAACTTGTTCCCTAATCCTAGTCTACATTCTCTATGCTCAATATAAAATAGCCACTTGACCCAATCATGCAGGTAAGTACGCAATATAATAATGCTAATGGGAGTTGGTGGTTCCCCACCAACGGATCCTCGTTAATCGAGCCAATCAGGTATATGAACTAACTTCATGATTGAAGTTGGGATCTTCTTCTTCAGCTCTTTTACGACTGATTATCCTCTGAACACATTCCTTACTTGGAATATAATCACTGACTTGAGCGTCGAAGAATCTTTGCAGGTGACACCACCATTCGCCCACTTCAACACGATTAGGTCGGTGTGAAGGATCTCCAGAACGCCCAATCTGCTCTCCTCATTCAAGGACAACAGACACCTACATCGGATACACATACATCCGGTCTACTAGATGGTATTGACATACTATTCGTGACTGGCTTGAGATCGGATCTCTTGACCCCGGTCCAGGACAGATCATTATTAATTATGAATAAAATACTTTTGTTGGAAATAGATGTTTAACACAACGTAGATAATAGATCATGTGGGTGATTGTATGATAGGATTGATCTTGATAAGACGTGTGAAACATGAATTTGTTAATGTGGTAAATGAAATTATCAACAAGCTAAAGCTAATAAACAATGATTTACCATATCTGATGGTAATATTAAATGCCCAAGTGTTTAATGTATATGAAGATTATAAATGAAAGTGATGTTAGAATTCATTTATACAAGTGATGTTTCCAAATTACTTGGTTTAGACATCATATAATTAATGGAATTTTACTAGTTTATCACAAAAGTGTAGCACTAGTGCCCCAAGGATGAATGGAAATGATTTGACAACATAAATTACATGATACATGGTGTACTTGCTTATGCTTATATGTTCATAATGATGAATATGTTGATGCTGATGTGTATGAGGATTATATAAGAAATGAATAAGAGGAGCCTAATCTTAAATATGTTGAATTTTTTTAACATGTTGATGTCTTTAAATGAGCCAATTTATGATGGTGCAATCAAGTCAAAATTATCAATAGGTGTTAAACTACTTGTTGCTAGTTCAAACTGGAAGGCTTCGCAAAAATGTATTGAGATTCCGGGTAATATTCCTACAAGTTACTATAACGCCACCAAGTTGGTAGGTAAATTGGGGTTAAGGGCGAAACACGTTGATTGTTGCATGAACATGTATATGTTTATTGGAAGAATGAGAGTTAACTGAATGCATCATGAACATATACTATTTTCATACCAAGTCATAGAGAAATAATCAGAAAATAGTGCGTGCGTGTGTATTTTTGTTTATGTGTGTGTTCAAATGCGTAATTGACATGAGTGAGGGCGATTTTTATGGTAATGTATTAAAGATATTTAAAGTGGAGTATCATGGGTTACCTAGATAGGTACCTTTATTTTACTGTGAGTCTTAAGATCCATCACCAAAAGACACTAATATATATCATTGCACAATATATAGTATCATCGAAATCAACCAAGTTAAACAATATGGCTAGTATAATTCTTTCATCTTAGCACAAATGCATGTTAAGTGTATACTATATCCATTTTTTGTGAAAAATATGTGTGGTTGGAATGTGGCCATCACAAGTAAATCAAAAAGACATATGGAAGTTGACATTATTGGTGAAGATATTTCATATCAAGCCACTAGAACATCACACGTAAGACTAATAATAGACTTAAACTGCTGACGAGATTGGCGAATGATTATCAATAGATTGATATTGTTTTTTAACTACCAAGAATTTAAGAAATTCCACCAATTCAATCTGATCTTATTGCTAATGCACCAGATGAGATTTAATCATAAAACGGTTTAGATGAGGAGGAGGAGGAGGAGGAGGTGGACAATGGGCTAGATGAATAAGGTAGTCATGGTGTTATATTTAAAACTAGATTGTTGGTTTTCACACACATACATACCCATTATTTTTAATATTAATACAAGTTTTTTGTGCATGTGTTATGATTAATATATGGTAGATCGTGATTGTGATCGGGTAGACTACATATTAATTTTTCGTGAACATTGATTAGAATTGTAATTATAATTAATTGTATTTTATTATATGTTGTAAATTCAAAATCAATTTTTTATTTATGGTGGATATTCATTAGAATTGATTGAGACTTATTACAATTGATTAGGAATGATTGGTTGATTGGAAACTTTTATTTACATGATTAGAATCTCTTTAAGAAGGTGAAAAAATTAAGCAAAAACAAATAAAAATAAAAGGTCCAAAAAAAAAGTAAACTAACTGGTGTAACTATTAGAAAAAACTGATTTAGCCACTGAAATTTTTCGTGGCTAAAACCTAAAATTCCGTAGCTAATTATTTTAGCCACCGAATTAGCCACGAAAGTCAAGACGTGACAAAAACCCCAATGGCTAAACCATTAGCCACGGATTTTTATTTTCCGTGGCTAAATAGCCACTGAAAGGTTTGTCGCAAAAAGTAAGAAAATCCATGACTAAAAATCGATCATTTCAACCAAAAATAACCAATTTGTGACCAAATAATTCCATAGCTAAATCCATGACAAATAATTAGGAGTAATTCGGTGGCTAATTCAGTGGCTAATGTGATTTTATTAATTTTATATCCTATAAAAATTCGGTGACTAATTCAGTGACTAATATGATTTTATTAATATTATACCTTTTAAAATTTTAGTGACTAATTCCGTAGCTAATTTTTTTTGCAAATTCCGTGGTTAATTAGTTCCACATTTCAGTATCTAATTTTGTGGCTAATTACTTTTAAATTTCAATGCCTCTTTTCGTGGCTAATTATGGATGGAACTGAGCTCATGAGGTATCCATCTACTGAAATTATTAACCGTAACATTTCTAGAAAATTACAGAGCAAGGTTAGAAAGTGACATGCAAATAATTCATGGCCCAAATGGAGAAGAACTTACAAAGTATCTAAAGGAAAACCAACAAGAACACTAAAAGAGTCAGTCAACTGGTTCTTCTAGAATAAACTAAAAAAAAGATCCCAATAAGAATCAAACTAACATTTACAGCAAATTTCCACCAGCACATCA
This sequence comes from Clitoria ternatea, assembly GCA_037962975.1. NCBI lineage: Eukaryota > Viridiplantae > Streptophyta > Magnoliopsida > Fabales > Fabaceae > Clitoria > Clitoria ternatea. The sequence goes on from CM075676.1 coordinate 4,156,032, forward strand.
ATTAAAATATCTTCCAACATATGGAGAAGAAAGATTTGACATGAAGCAAACGAATGAAGAAGATCCCCAGAGAAATTATTGAATGATAGGTCCCTGCATCATTGAAAATGAATGCAAACATTCGTAAAAAAAACAAATCATAAAACTAATAATAATTAGGCAGTCATAATTATTAGAAACAACTAATGACTATATAGTAAAAAAACTATATGGTTTCGGTGTGAAATTATTCCCCTTATTCTGGAAAGGATTTGCATTGAAGCATAAACTAATAATAAAATGGATCCCAATATGTGATTAACTAGCTAGAAGCATTACAAGGATGAAGCTTGCAACAAAGAAAAACTTATTTCACCATATTCAAATTCAAAATGACCATGAATGCATCTGAATTACTCTATAAGTAACCTGAACTTTTCAAATTCACATAAGGGAATAATAATTAATTAAAGTGAACGAACATGGAAAAATAAAACTTAATAAATACCCTTAAACTAGTGAGAGATTGTTAGAAATTTTATTTCTAATAACTAATATGGGCTATATATATTATTTGTAATACAAGGTTAAACTTTAATTTTAATTAGGGAGTTATGCAACGTACCAAATAAAATTGAGTGTACTAATACAAGGTCATTTAGTGTACTACAAGATTTCAAGTATCTTCCACTAAAATTTCTAAAAGAATTAAAATTAAAGCTATTATATAATTTATAATATATTATATCATTATAAAAAAATAATGATTCTATTCTACGTAACATATATTAATTTAATTCAAATATGACATCTAATACTAAATGATGACAGGTACAATTAAAAAAAACAAATCAAAATTTACAAAGTCCATAACTTATAATTTCTACTTAGCAGTAAACTCTTATATTTAGTCCCTAATATTTTAGAAACTTTTTGTTAATCATTTAATTGGTAAAATAATGGTTTAGATTAATAAAATCCCAGTCCATGGCTTAGAAATTTTTAACATGGTAAAACTTCTGTTCTTTCAAAACTTTAAATACATTGATGTAATAACATAACATATGAAAGAACACTATATATGGTATTAGAGTCATGTCAAAATACTTGATATAGACTTGAATATCCTCGGAGTCAACATCAACCAATGCCACAGTTGCAAACTTGGACACATCCCTTGCTGCTTTAGAAAGCTGCATTAGCAACACAGCATAATAATGAGGAAAATTAAAAAGGATTGATAAAATTACAATAATGTGCACCAAATTTGTGATATGGATATAACCCAACACTGTCAACTTTATCATATTACAACACTACCTAGCAGTAATTTAAAAGCTATTCAACTCATACTTAGACAAGACAAGCATATGGAGTTCAAACTTGGACTTTTATTTCAACCAAAAAAATTATATAGTAAATTGCTAAGGACTAATCCAACAACAAATCAAGTAAAGCGTCAAACTAAACAATATAACATGCAATTCACTTGTCCACACTTGAAAAGCACCAACCCCTTAAATTACAGGTGGAACCAGACAATGCCCTCAAAACTCAATTGGAGCTAGCAAATTCAATCTTTTCACATCAAATTTAAGTCACAATCAAACCACACAATTCCTCAACAGTCAGATCTAACTAAAATAAGCAAAAAAAAAAACACTCCAGCATTGTAATTTTGTAAAAGCAATAAATCTTGAAAAGATGCCTATGTATATTTTATCAAATAAGAGAAGCTTGATGCACTTATCCATACTACCAGTAAATGAATGGGTGACTCCAATAGTGAATCTGACACATAAATGGAAATGGTTAGTCCACTTCACATGTAGAAGTTCAGAAAGAACCATACGTATATCCAAAAAAATTCTTTAAAATAATTTGCTTTGGTGGAGCTTGAACCATTATATCTTTTTCTTCTCAGTTCACGCATTTGAAAGTAGAAAAAATATGGATAAAGGTGATAATAGTGTCTAATCGTTATGATTAAGTTCATTTCTCTAAACAAATAAAATGATAAACAGAGTACTGAAAAGAGAGTGCCAAATATCACATCACTAACATTACTCAAGCATGTAAACATAAATGAACATAACAGTAAACGAAAATCCTCATAAACAATACAAACCATGAAGGGGCTTTAAAATTCTCAATGTTGTAAGGAAACTCTTCCAAATACGATAAATCAAAAGAAGGTTTTGCATCAACCACAACCAAGAGCAAGGTTTTGTAAGGAAACTCTTACACTTTCTACTTAGCAGTAAACTCACGAAGCAAAACGCCACCCTTTTCGGCTTTCAGCAGCTTCTTGAACTCCTCTGTGGCGTCGGCGCAGAGCTCTATCTCGAGCGAGGTGATTCGGTGCAGCAACTCCTTTAGTTTCGCTTCGTGGTTGAACATTGGTTGAAAGTTTAGAAGCGCGGGGGCGCCTTCGGCGCCAAATTCAGCCATGGATAAAACGAAGTGGTGATTACAGCGCAGTGATGGAAGCGTCGGCGGAGGTTGGGAGCGCCACTTCACTTCACAAGGAGTTAGGTTAAAGTCTCGACAAACTAAAAGTTTTTTTTATTTGTGTGAATTGAGAGTAAAATGAAGTTTTTTTATTTGTTTAGAAAAAAATAAGTGAACTTTGATAGAAATTAATTTATTTTATTATATTTAAAAAAATGGAGTGAGATATTTATTTAAAAATATTAATAAATTTATAAATATTATGAAAAATATAAAACAAATTAAAATAATTTTTATATATTAAAATTTATTATGATAAAAATTAAATTTTTTTAAATAATTATGTTATTTTTATCATTTTTTATTTATCCAAGAAGAATTTTTTATTGTTTTCTTTTTATTTCTTTTCATATCTAATTTTTTTTAGGGTTTAAGATTTAAAATTAGCCACTGAATTCTATTTTCGTGGCTATATCTCCTTACATTAGCCACCGAATTATGTTTCCGTGGCTATATCTCCTTACATTAGCCACCGAATTCTGTTTCGATAGCTGTACTCCCATAGATTAGCCACTGGATTTCATTTCCGTGGCTATATCTCCATATATTAGCCACCGTATCTTTTTTTCGTGGCTATACTCTCACACATTAGCCACTGAATTCTGTTTCCGTGACTATATTCCCATACATTAGCCACCGAATTTTTTCCGTGGCTATACACCCACACATTAGCCACCGATTTTATTTTCTGTGGCTATACTCCCACACATTAGCCACCGAATTTCTTTTTCGTGGCTATATCCCTATATTAGCCACTGATTTTTTTCTGTGGCTATATGCCAATATATTAGCCACTGAATTTTAATTTAGTGGCTATTTTACTATTTCATTTTTTTCAACTTTTTTACGACGGATTTTAGTCACAGAAAATTGTCACTATCATTTATTCGGTAGCAAATTTGGTGGCTAATCCTTACAAAAACTGAAATTCGTCGCAAATATTTTTCGGTGACCAAATTCGGTGACAACTTGCGACGGATAATTTTCGGTGGCTAAATTCGGTGGCCGGTTAACATTTTTCTAATAGTAATAGATGCTATGACTTTTAATATCCAATGCAATCATTGCTTCAGATATTTTTGCCTTAGCCTTGACTTTGACACACAATGTTGGTTGTTCTATCATAGTTTTTGTCCATTGTGTCTGTACTTTTTCAATGCTACACCTGAAAACTCTTATAGTGATAATTACTCAACACAAAAGCAAAAAAGGAAGGCTGAGAGTAAGAGAAACCAAGTGAGATATTTAGAGACTTGGGCAAGTTCCTAGGGTATATCTTAGGGTATAGGTTTTTTTTATCTCATGTTCTTTATGTGAATAAGTTTGGAAACTATATTTCAAAATCATAAAATGTAATTTTTTATTTTTAGTTTTGAGTTTTCAAATTATCATTTACCATTTGATGTTTAGAAATAAGAAAAGTTAAAACTTATAACTTAAAAACCATCTTGAACTAGGCCTAGTTCAAATCATATATCCATTATAAATATGTAAAGCAACAAACATTTAATTAATTCAAGTAGTATACGTTAAATTTTCTTTATATAATATTTTATGTTCAAATTTTGGGTAAAAAAACTACCCTAAAAGAATTTTATATACCACAAATTCTCCCTTTATAGATACACACACTTGTGGAGTTGACTTGTGCTATGTCTAACTAAACGAATATTTAGATAAAGTAATTTTGTTATATTTTCACTACTTTAAAATATGATGTAGTACTATTTGTAAAGAATTTTTCATATAATTTGTAAAAATTAGATTTGAAAAATTGGAGTTGTTATTTTATACAATAATTGTAAAAATGGTGACATAGTAGAAATGTATGAACATATGAACTAAAGTTGAAAAATAATGTAATATATCAAGTACAAATATGATAGAAAGTTTAAGGAAATTTATAAATTTATTTTGATGATAAAGGTTATATATAAATATTTTCAAAAACTTCATTGAAGACCATATTTGTTGTTGATTGAATAAGAATTCCTTCTTCATCAAGAACTAATATCTTTAATCCTTGTTTGCTCATGACTCTTAATACAACGATATAGAGTTGACCATGTGAAAAAGTTGTTCTTGATAAGTACAAACCAACATGGGAAAGAGTTTGCCCTTAACTCTGTTTATAGTCATAGCAAAACAAAAAGCTAATGAGAATTGTCTTTTTTGGAAATTTAAAAGGAAGTTTCTAGAATTTTGATGATCAATAAGCCTAGTTCCATTGCACAAACCATTTGTCAGGTCAATGTTTCTCAAAAGCATAACAAGAATTCTAATTTTAAGGATAATTTTAGGATTTGGAATTTCTAAACAATTTATCTCATTAAGCAATTCAATGGTAGACTATTTAGTTTGCACTTCATGGTTATTAGAAGACTCACATGGAGAATTTGAACTCAAGTATTCTTTCTTTTCTCTCGGTGTAACATCCTCATTTTTATTATTTAGGATATGTTAGGATATTTTAGGAAAATTAAATGGGACGTACGATTAAAATTTATCGGTTTGTAATTAATTAAATTAATTATTTGATGGTCGTTAAATTAAGTCTAGGACACGACCTATTAAACCACAAAATCGATTGAGTTAATTTCCTTTCCCATTTCCACTCTCTCTTTACCACACTTATTAACTTACTACACTTTCTTTCCTTCTCTAAAACTCTAGCATCATTTCTTCTTAACCCTCACATCACCATTTCTCTAAAACTACACCACTATTTCTTCCCATTTTCCTTCCCCACCGTGCCACCCTCTCTTTTTCTTCGTTCACCCTCTCTCGGCTACCACCCTCTCCCTATATATTCTCTCATTTCCACCACCACCCATTTTCATGTCTCTCCATATCTCCCTTCTCTTATTTTCTTTCTTCCATTTCTCTCCCTCTCCATGCCATCCTCCTCTCTTTTCTTTACACTATCTCTTTCTATTTCTCTTCCTTCCACCACCACACCCGAGATCCTCCCTGCATGCCTCTCCTTTTCCTTGGATCCTTTGTATGTGAAGTTACCATCGTAAGGAAGCTCGGGGGTTTCGTCGAAGGTTGATCAGAGGCTCGATCAAAGCCAGGCATAGGTTATCGGTTATTGATCGGTGTAAAATCAATGCCGGTAAGTCAATCTCTTTATTTTTTACTTGCATTCATAACCTTTTCCTTCTTCCTTTGCCGCATGTGGAAAGTTAGAGTTTTTGTGGAATTTTGATTGGCTTGCATAGGGTCCTTCTGCTTGGTTTTTGGAAAAATCATCAACACAAAAGTTGTTCCTCTTTCTTTACTCTTTCTAACAAGCTATATAACGCCTAAATTTAATGTCTAGAGCAAAGTTATGCCTCAAATATTGAGCACTTCTTTGGCTAGAAATTAGTTATGGACAAAGGACTTATTTTGAAATTTGAGGTTGTTTAGCTTAGATTTGACTTTCGGTGTCTTCATAAAAGTTGTAGTAAATTTTGTTACAAAAATTTTGAAACCAAGATCACTAAAATCGAACACCTGTAGCTTAAGTTGTGATTAAAATTGTAAAGCATGTGTATGTTACCTTTTTTGATCGCATGCATATTTTTCTTTACGTTTCATGCAATGTTTTTGACGTTCTCATTCTATTTTTATAACTTGGCTGTGTGCATTTGAAAAGGCGTCGGTAGGATTTCAAAGCTCTGAGATAGTTTTGACACCCCATCAAATAGTTTCATAACCCTCGGTAAGTTTGATTCTTATCGAAACTCTATCGATTTTATGTTCGAGCCTCGATTTTAGTATTTCAACGATTTAAAGGTTACGAGATTATTTTTATTAATTTTTTAGAAATTTTAAATAAAGGATATTGATGGAGCTATGTCAGAAGTCGGCATTTTGTTCGGAAAGTCAGATAACACTCTAAGGTACGTGTTAACATACAGGGGGGTTTATCACTCGAGTAGCAACTAGTGATTTTAATTTTGGGGCGGGTTTTACAATTAAAAGTTTATTATCGACGCCAGGAAAAATATTGATTATTTTGCTAAAACAAAAATATAGTTTTTTATTTGTGTTATAAAGTGTAGTTTATGAATGAAAGCCCATTGCTTGGTAAATATTGATGATAATATTATGTGAATTTAATATGTTAAGTGCCTTTAAATACATATTGTTCATTATGTGCTGTTGAAACTGGCCCATAAGGGTATTGATAATATTATGATAATTGGATTGTTATCGTGGTGACATTATATGTTTATTGAAATCTGTTATGCTAGTATCTATTGTTGATAATTCTTAATAATAATATTATTGATGGTATGAATAACATTAGTTGCCTGTCTGATATGTGTTACTAGAATGGCCTGTATGGTATTATGAATATATTGATTGATTATGTTAGTTGTGGTAGTGATGAATCTATTTGATTAAATTGATAAATAATAAAGTAATGATTGATAATTTAGAATTATATTGAGATTAATGGAGTTAGGCTATGGTGTCAGGATGGTTACATATATGCTATGATTCGCATCCATGCATTTTACATTATCATGACATCATATGTATTAATAAAAAGCTACGATTTGCTTAGTACTATAATTTGATGTGCGGTTCTCATGAGGCTGCCGATTATAGCATAACGGTTTGTTGTGCAGTCCTCAAGGTACCACCAATTATAACACTATGATTTGTTGTGTGGTTACTGGATATCCACCCTTTTATAACACTATGATTTACTGTGTGGATTATCCTTTAGTAGTATGATTTTCCCTGTTATGAAGTCGGATCCGCATTGCATGCTTTTATACATTAAAAAAGAATGTGATTTTCAAAGTCCATGACATTTAGATACTGCATTTTGAGTGTATTTAAGTATTGACATATAATTAGTTGATGGAAGTTTGAAAGTATATGGTGATGTTTGATATTGAAATGATGATGATTAATTAATATATATATATATATATATATATATATATATTGATCCGGTCTGGATACCGGTCCCCAATGTTATGACGTCAGAATGACCTCTTAGGAGGGGAACCGGTGTCACAGTTCAGACAATGCCACATCGGATATCCGTTGTACCTTCATCCATTCTCATTCCATCAGACGTTCTATTCGTCCTCGCTACAACGGATGCTTCATTCGTTCTCATTTCACGTCGATAACCGTTTGCCACAGGGACACTGCGAGATAAGAGTTCCTTATAACTTATCAGCGAAGATACCCTGCATAGCGGAATGTGTCAATGTCAATTGTCTCAGAGAGTAAGTACATGTGTCAGCAAAATATGCGGAAAGGTATTTATCCTCCATCTCTATTACAGGATCGTACTCTGATAATTGACCTACCCCCTGACACACTCTGAGTACTGAGCCACTTTGATTGACACACTACGCATGCTATCAGCACCAATGGGCCTACTTACATCCAACGATTCATTTCCTACTTTCAACTATAAATAGCATAATCTAAAACACATGCAAGGTTACGTTGTCCTAACTCACTTCTTTACTATTGCATTGCTTGAGTATTCACTGAGTTACACTCTTCTAACTTGAGTGTCGGAGAATCTTCGCAGGTGGCACCACCTTTTGCCCTCTCTCAACACGAAATATCAGTGTGAAGGATCTCCAGGACAACAAGACCGGTTTCTCCCACTGAGAGATAGGATTATAACACTGGATACCCACTGTACTGGTGTGTAAACCCTAAAACACCTAAACTCTTGTGGCTGGTCCCACACCGGATCCTAGACCCCGGTTCAGACCAGTTCATATATATATTTGGTATTATATGGAATTGAATCAATGATTGACTTATGGTTCTGATGATTTCTATGCCTTTGTGCTATGATTTTGATATCTTGAAATATACAACTCGATGGGTAAATTTTCTTTAGGTGTAAGATTACTATTTACTGTTTAGAGTAGTACTCACCCTCAACTTTTATGACATCCCGACGCTGTTAAGGGCGGGGAGTGATCGTCGGTGCATGGGCACAGACAAGGAGCGGCTCTTGGCAGGCTTCCAGCGGGGAATGTGATATCTCGGGCACTGTTGAGGGCGGGGAGTGATCACCGGTGCATAGGCACGGACAAGGAGCGGCTCCTAGCAGGCTTCCAGTGGAAGGGACACATGAACGAACTGAATATATACCAAAATGAGAGGGATCCAAAGACTGTATAAGTATGAGACTATACAGTCAAAGATAGTTTAAAGGAATGAATTCGTACTACCTATACCAACAAATGCATTAGCCTTTTCGGTGGCCCATTACTTAAGGACTCCAAATTCTGGGATGGGTGACCTCCTGGGAAGTTCCCGGGAAGTGTGTGTGAGGACAAAAACACACTAAAAAGGTCTCGTGTTGGTTTGTGGGGAGAGTCATTCATTCCTGAAAAGCGGACGGGCGTTACAGTGGTATCAGAGCTTAGCCTCTCCTAGTACGATATGGTTCGAGGATGAACCAGGCGGAAGCTGGTGGGCATGTGACATCCCGGCGCTGTTGAGGGCAGGGAGTGATCGCCGGTGCATGGGCACGGACAAGGAGTGGCTTCTGGTAGGCTTCCAGCGGGGAATGTGATATCACAGGCACTATTGAGGGTGGGGAGTGATCGTCGGTGCATAGGCACGGACAAGGAGCGGCTCCTAGCAGGCTTCCAATGGGAGGGACACATAAATGAACTAAATACATACCAGAATGAGAGGGATCCAAAGACTGTATAGGTATGAGACTATACAGTCGAGGATAGCTTAAAGGAATGAATTCGTACTACCTATACCAACAAATGCATTAGCCTTTTCGGTGGCCCATTACTTAAGGACTCCAAAGTTAAGTGGAGTAATTCTGGGATGGGTGACCTCCTGGGAAGTTCCCGGGAAGTGTGTGTGTGAGGACAAAAACACACGAGCGGCCGAGGCATTACAACTTTCATTTTAGTGAGTTTTTAGGGTGATAATGTTGCTTGGTGAGCTCGGAGCTGGGGATTGCAATGCCAAAGTGAAAGAGTTGTAAATAATCATTTTGTGGAGTTGTTGAACGTTTAATCTTCATGGTTTTACTGATGTTTATGTTATAGTCCTTTGATTAGCTCAATTTGGTGAACACACATATGTGATGTCAAATATTAAGTTTTGATATATGCAATTGTAAATATATATATATATATATGTGTGTGTGTGTGTGTGTGTGTGTGTGTGTGTGTGTGTGTGTGTGTGATGATATCTGAAGTATATTTATCTTACTGTTAGTGGATAGATAGCTGACACCTCACTAAAGGTTTAGTTTAAATCTTGCCATGATATAATGTTGAGGAATCAATCCTCTCTATGTCCAGGAACTGTTTAAACTTTAATGATTGTAAATTTTAATATTATGGTTATGTTGTGTGAGCGATGCCTTGAGATGAGTATTCCTTAGCTCCTTACTTATATCGTCATATATGGGAAGAAAAGGATACCCTATTAGGGACCTCTTGTTAGGATCGTTCCATTCTTGAGCATGTTAGGGCTTGTAGCTATGTTTCCGTTGTTGAGAAATTAAGAAATCCTAAAAAAGAAAAAGAAAATAAAATAAAAAAGGGATTGTCCTCATGTTTCACATACCTTGCACCAAGATCAACTGCATTTACATGTTTGCTTTCCTATCAATGTGTCCAAATTAACATCTCATTCTCTTGGTACAAAAAATATGAATAACTAACTCTATAATTGAAATCAAGGATTTTAGTCTCAAATTAAGAAGTTGAGAAATCTTAAAAGGAAAAAGGAGAAAGAGATTGTCCTTATATTGCACATATCATGTACTGACATCATAGAAGATAGTTGACATAGACCATGATTCAAAGGTTTTGAGGTAGGTTTGAGACAAAATTGTTGCTATAAACCATCATGGCCAAGGAAAAGGGATTATAAATCAAATGAGAAGAGTCGATAAAGTGGAGAATGCTAGAAATAATTGAAAGATATGTGGTTGTAGACCTGTATAAATGCATGGAATTCATAAAAGATTTTGGGTTAAAAGATATGTGGTTTTAGGCCAATATAGAATACATGAAATTTATAGAAGATTTTGGGTTAATATTTTTGTCACCTCATTATTTTAGTGTGACGTGACTAATTGATAGAGGCTGAGATGTAAACACTAGATTTTACACTTCTACTTTTATATATTATAGATAGATACATAAATATATTAATATTATTCAACAATTATCAAATCATAACTATTATTTTTACAAAAATATTACAATGAAATTTACAAGGTAATAAGAAATAGTAGATCAGTCCAACCTTATAAGAAACATATTAGGTATATTTTTAGTCAATAAGAAACATCTTAACATAGGAGAGCACAACATTAAAGAAAGGTATGTGCATTACTAGTCCGAAAGCTGGGTTGGTGTGGTGTTGTTTTGATATCAATCATAATTGAGAGAGAGTGAAAAAATGTCACTTCCATACACCAATATTAGAGTTTGTGACATAACAAATCAAAACCATGTATTTACCTTTCTATGAAGCCTTGACAAACCAAGCAATTACTAGCACAGAATTAAAGCTGCATCAATATTAATATTTAAGAAGAGGAACAAAGGGAGGAGGGGCAAATATATTTTTGTTACATTTCACCATTATTACAAGCTTAATTTCAGCTAATTTGGTTATAGATTTTCTTGTATGCTCTTGGCTAAACCATTTTTGTGAGGACTTTCATGATGTCATCCATAGTTGGCCTACGCAAGGGATCATCTGCCACACAATCTTTTGCTAGAAAAGACAAACACAGAGCCTCAGGAAGAGAATAATCTTTCAGATTAGGATCCATGAAGCTCCGTAACCCTTCAAAACAACCCCCTTCACTGGCTTCCCCCAACAAAAATCCAAGTGAATCTTTAATTGATTTTCCATCGAAGCTGTCTCTTCCTGAGATCAACTCAAGCAAGACAACACCAAATGCAAAAATGTCAACCTTTTCAGACACTGACCCATGTAAAAGGTACTCTGGTGCCACCAACCCTTTGGAAATTTCCATGCCATCATTTCTTTTGGTGATTGTGGCACTTGTAGTCAATGCCCTTCCAACATCTGCTAACTTTCCCCTCCAGTTTGCTGTTATGAAAATATTTCCACTACTCACGCTCATGTGAGCATATGAAGGAAAAGAACAACAATGTAAATAGTAAAGGCATGTTGCAACATCAAATGCTATTTGTGTCCTTTTGTACCAGTTTAGAGGATTGGATGGATCTGATAAGCAGTCCCTCAAACATCCATTCTTAGGCCACTCAAAAACTAAATAAGACCATGATGAAACAATGCTCTCATCACCATAACAAACACCAAGTAAGTTCACAATATTAATGTGGTTAATTCTGGAATGTAAATCAATCACCTGTCCTGTGTCTTCAAACCTCATCCTCTTTATCATCACCCCAAGATCATTGACTAGGCCCTTGTAGACCAAGTCATCAATCTTGTTTTCTTCACTGAAATTCTCCGTGGCCTTTTCAAGGTCATCTATGCTGTAATTGAATAAGCAGTACTTTATTTCAGCAAGAAGATCTGGTGATAGGCATGAGTTTCTTGTAGAGCCTTTAGCAGTTTGTGTTAATATAGGAGAGCTTCTAGTTGGTGACCACAAAGTAGGGGAGTTTGTTGGATTGGTCAAGGAATGGACAACATCACTTTTTCTCAACCTCTTCATGTAAAGTCCACTTGCAAGCAATGTAATGAAGAACAAAAATCCTATGATTGATCCTGCAATGTACAAATTTGATGGCTGTGTGGATTCTTCTGGCATAAACACTGGATTTGTGGGAAGAAAGCCAGGAGGTGGAGAAGGAGGATCAGGAATATCATGTATTATGATTGGAGTACCATCACTGAATGGAATTAAGACAACTGTCTCCGGGTAAATAGTTGACAAGGTTTTCAAGTTGTTAGCTTGTGAGAAATCTTCAGGTGAAATGCCAAATTTTTCACTCAATTTATCAGAATCATCTCCTAGCATTATAGGGTATGTGACAAGGTACTTCACCCTCTTGTTCCTGAGGAAATTATCAGGACATGCACATATTAGAGGCACATGAAGCTCAGAACCAGCTTCTGGCTTGTTACCTTGTGGAAGGTTTTCCTCAGCCAGTGTGACATGTTTAAGAAGCCCCTCAAAAAGCCCACATGCAATCTGAGGAAATGTGGTGTTTTCAGGGACTTTGTAGCTTAAACTAGCTTGGTAGTATTGGCCAGAGCAGGTACAATCAAAAGGGAGAAGAACCTCTTTACCTTGTTTGAGTACCTGAGTGGAAGATGTGAGGTTGTTTATTAGAAGCAGCTCATGAGAACTCTTGTTGAAAAGCTTCGAGACATCTGAAACAGTTTGAAACTGCTTATTAGCTCTATACACCAAGAACGTTCTGCATGAATCCTGCGCTGAATTGCAAGTGTAACTTGACCTTCTCAAGGCTTCATCTGAAGTACAATTGTTTGTGTCATAATCCAATTGAGCATAGCATGCATTTAAGCACATCAAAGTAACAAACCAAAGATGAATCATAATTTTGTGGACAAATACAAGACTTTCTATAGAGCAAATTTTGACTAGTCACTGGTAATTAAGTTTGCAAAAGCAACATGGTTAGTTTGATATACGTTGGGCATGGTTCATATTAAATGTGTCATTGCTAAAAAAAAAACAGGTATGAATGAACTATTAATATTTTATAGCAAGCCTACAATGAAAGATGACGTTAGACATTAAAGATCGTGATCATTTGACTAAAAATGTATTATAGTTTGTCAACATGTGTGGTCAAATATGCATAAATGAGTAGGAAGCCGGCCGAAAAACAAATGGCTTCTTGAGGATAGATATGAGTTTATTTAATTTAATCTCGTATATTATATAGTTGTGACATCACCAAAATGACGTGCTATTCTTTTCTTCTTGTTTCTTACCAATCATATTCGATAACCTCCAAACAATACGATATGTGATTGTCTGTCAGGAACGAACCCCCTCCCCTCATTAAGACACATTGCAGATTGTCATTTCCCCCCACGAGAATAGATTAAGTGTTTTACATTACGTTTGGAGGGTCACTCAAACGGAGAAAACCTGCGTTGAGGAGAAGGAGAATTTTGATCCTACGGGTTAACGGAGTTTTGATTGTTTCGAACGAGGTAAAAAATTAATATCAACCTTTAAATTTTTCACTTTAACTCAACTTCGTTTCCCCAACTGCAAACCAAATACTCCCTTAGTGGTATCCAGTCATAAAAATAGTGTGCGACCAACTGATTTATCTAATGATAAATATTGATGTATCACATTAGACATTTTTAATTTAGAAGTGAGAATGTGTTAAAATAAGTTTCACATTAATTGTCTTGAATGTTAAGCAACCAACACATGACCAATCCTAAACGTGAAAATTGAGTTAAGATAAACCTTACATATATTAGGAAAATGATCAATATATATTTTATAAATCTTGTGTCAACTCTTATCTCATAAGTTAACTTTTAGGTTAGATTAGGCCTATCATTTTCTAATGTGGAGTTGGCTTGTGTGAATGTATTAAGCAAACGCATATCATCTAGAAGAAAACTCATTTTATTAATCGATGTCACTTTAATCAACATAGGGATGTTTAGATATGTAAAACCAATTTGGTGGGTACAATATAAATAGGATAGAATAAGATAAGCACAAGATAAACTTTTATTGAATCTCGTGTTTGGTGTACACCAACATAATAATAATAATAATAATAATAATAATAATAATAATAATAATAATAATAATAATAATAATAATAATAAACATCAGTTAGTAGAATTGGATAGACAAACTTCTTATCTTATTCTATACATTCCTAACCCGGCTACCTCTTTAGAATGGAAATTATAAAAGAGTAGTAGAATTGGATAGGAGACATGAGAACTCCTGTCTTATCATGTTAGCTCACCAAACATAACAAAACTTTGAGGCTGAAAGAAAGAGAGGAGAGAGTCAAACACTAAATTGTGTTCATTCATTTTGAAAATATGATTACAATAGCAAACTATATGAGAATTTATAGACCCAAAGAGAAATGAACTACAGCTACTCAATAACAGAAAAAATAACAAACTATTAATCAACTAATAATAGTTCTAACACCTGTCTTATCATGTTAGCTCACCAAACATAAGATAATAACATAATAGGCTAACTTATCATATCTTGACCCTCTTATCTTGCTTAATTAGATGACACACTAATGAATGATGTTATAACAAGTCAGACAAATCAGTTGTTAATAATGATCCTCTATTGGTATGGACTATTTTTAAAATATTACAATTTAATAGAGATAAAAATGTATATATTGAATAAGAGAACAACATGATATGATAACTTAGCAATATTATATATTGAGTTTTTTTAATCAACACTCCATAAGCTAAATAAATTTATTGCTAATATTATTCTTATGTTCACTAACCAAAAACAATCCTAATTGATTATCGTTAAACTAAAACTTGTTTAGTTCTATAATTTAATTAAGCGTGAAAGAATAATAAGTCAATCATAATCGAGAAAAACATTCATGTCACATCATGCACTCATTCAATAATAAACCAAAAAAGGGTTCAAAAGACTACATCAAAGAGATTCACCTTAACCCTAACTACTCATGTTCATAAAGAAATAAAAGACCAATTAAATTAAACATAAAAGCTACTTCATAGGAAAAGTTAGAAAATCACCTCAGATACATGACCTACACGGAAGGACAATAACTATTCATGATCATAAACAACCCTTGGTTCCTCAATGCCTCATGACTCGAGGAAAGATTCCATAGTAGAACTCGGAGAAGGGAACAAGATGATGGAAGGATGATGATGCCTTTGGACTAGGGTTTCATGTGCTCCTTCTACTTTGTCTTGATATTTGTTGTCTACTATGTTTTGTTTGTATCTCTCTAATTCATCCGTATTGAGTTAAGGTTACTTTTACATGTAAAAACTAGTTTTGCTCACTCACATGTCTAAGCACAAGTCGTGCTAACTTGAACACTGGCCTGTTTAGCTTAACGTGTAAGTTTTTCCAAATCTGAACACGCGTTGTGCTTATTCGAGCGTTAACCTGTACAGCTTTATGGCTTAACTCTTGAGCTCCTTTGGGCCATCTTTTTGGTCCTTTTTTTTACAAAATAATGCATTTATCGAGCATTTTTAATAATAATATACTGCATCCATAAAAAAAATCTTATGAAAATATGTCAGATAAAGTGGTAAAATAATAGTTTATCAAATTTCCTCATTTTCTCTATGACGCTTCTCTAAGCCAAATAAGGCTCATCTCTTGCACTTTTCTTATTTTGAAATGCTTTGACTTTGGCTTTCATTCTCTTTGGACCTAAATTGGGTCTTTTTGCCTATATTCCTAAACACAAAACCACGCTTAAACGAGCTAAAATACAGAAAGGAACAAAAACACTAAGAAAATAAAACAAATCTTGACAAAAATCCTATAAATTCTAATGAAAAAAGTTTTAAAACTATGTATTTTGGGAATGCATCACCCTCATATTCGACCTTTGGTGGAAGACTACCTCGGAATCTCAAATTTGTTTCAAATCGAATAATGAAGGTACTACCAAGCTGAGAAAGGTTATTCAATCATACTTTCATGAATCGTGAAAGGACTACACATATGTTCCTAATGATACAATCGAACAATAATGGAGGAAGTCGCTCATAATTTACTTTCATTTGTCATTATTGATGTTTATATTGTTTATATTATTTTTTAATGTTTTATATATAGGTTATCAACTTCAAGAGGATGTGACTTTCGTGCCTAAGCAGGAGGATGCGACTTTCACGTCTGAGCATAAGGATGCGATAAAGCTCAGGAGGACACGCCTTCGTGACATATTAGGGAAGGCTCGTAGAGGGGGTAATGATTATCAGACACTAACTTATCCCGCGTGGATCAAGTAGGCTACATGAGTTGGCCTACTCGCTGTGTGGGAAAAGCCTAAATATCAGGTGGTCTAGGAGCGCAACAACACAATCAGAATATTAATATAGGTGGTTCACTACGCACCACGGGTATCGGCCACGTGCCAACATTACTGAATTAATGGTAAGTTACTTATCTATTTATTTGTTTTTGTTATAGTACAAATTTAATAATCATTAAGTTGTTTAACTATTTTTTTGTAGGAGGGGATATGTGTCAATGCCCTATTAGCCCAATTGAGTTATTCTAATGACTCACCGAAAATAATTGGGCAATGTAAAGATGTAATAAGGGTGCAACTACTATACTACATGTATCTATACTCGTTAAACTTTGTGGGCACCTATACTTTTGAGGGTAGTTATAACTTGTACTCGTGGTTATTTATTAATATTTAAAAACATATAATAAAGAAGAAAATAATGTGCAATGTACTAAATATAATTTATTTTAGTATGAAATAATATAAATTAATATTATATAATACAATTATAACTTAATATATTAAAAATGTTATCATGAATTAATATTAATATTAAATAAATTTTATCTCATTATAAAACAAAAAAATCTTACAATTTAAATATATTTAATAAAAATAAATATTTATTGGTATACGGGCATTCCATCTATTGAGTAAGTTAAGACTTTCATCATTATCTCTAAAAGCACATGCTTGAAATGTGAACCACCTAATTGCATCAATGGAAGCCTTTAATCGTAAACAATTACTACGACAATTTCAACACTTTGCCAATTGAATACTTTCTCAATATAAGTAGATTGAGCCAATAAATCATCACAAAAATGTAGGCATCTTCTATGAATTGAATTAGAGTCAACTCTTTCATGACATAAAAATACATAAATCTTTCTATCATTGACTTTTTTAAAATTTCTAAATCCTACACTAGTGCAAAATGGGGGCTGCGAATGAAACAACCCGGGTTAGATAAAGACAACCCGAGTCTAAGAAAATTTTTCCAAAAATTCAAAAGAGGATTCGGAGAGGAATAAATAAGTAGAAGTCGAGGTAAACAGAAATCGGTCACAAGTAAGGAAAGACTGGGTTGGTATGCCTACATTGGCGAGACTCGGCTTCAGCTATAAGAGCCAGCGGAATATAACACTTAAATGCACCACTCGCTGGAGCAAAGTCTTGTTCGCTGAAGCGAACGCGCACACTCAGCAATTTCCTCACTCGGGATCGGAGCCTACATTCACTCGGGAACTTATCCCTCGAGTTACTCTACACTCGGTAACTCATACATAGCCAAATCCTTATCCGTACTACATTCTGGAAGCTCACACTCGCTTCAGTTCGGGGCGATAGACCTTCACTCGGAAATTGATTCCCTCGGTCTTTTCACTCGGAGTCTATAATTTTCATTCACTCGGAAGTATTTCCCAATCCAATTCACTCGGTGGATTTCAACCCTGAATTCACTCGGTATTACTCTAGCTTCTCATCACTCGGAAGAAGACTCCTAGAATATTCCTCAATCAGTACCATCACAACCCTTCTTCCTTCGGAAGTGGTCAATCGGGATTTCCACTCGGGAGTATACAATCCTTTCCACTCGGAATCCTCCTAAGCCTTCGCCACTCGGAAAAGGGCCCACACATTAAAGCCCCACTCGGAAATGGTTCTAAGCCTTCTTCATTCGGAAGAGGGTATTCAATCTCGCCGCACACAGAGTTACCTTCGCTCTCGTTTACTTAGAATTATGCAAGCCTTATGCGCTCGGTAGAATAGAAATGGATACGACTCGGATATTCACCTACATCATTACCCACTGGACATGATAGGCACACAGAAATATATATTTATATAAATATATACATATAGTGTTGCTCCTAAACCGAGAGAGTTTAATTCATATACACCTAAACAAAACATTTTACTAAGAGTCAGCCAAGGCTTTAACAAGACCATTTACACAGTATATACATATGAGTCCACTTCCACTGTGCAGATGCACTTCACGCGGAATGGAGCTCTTCCATCATTCACCGTCTCGTGTAATATCCACTGAAATATAGCCACAGTAGGGGGTGAGTATCTTAAATATTAAATGATAGATATTGACTCAGATTAATCCTCTACCATGCAATATCATATACACATATCAACAATCAATAACATACACACTGCCATTCAATCGAAACACACTCAAGCATCATTCAATCGGAATCTACCTAGCTAACTCTCGGCTGTATTACACATGTTATTCTCAATAACACTACCACATATACATATAATCACGTTACAGGCAGCATCAATCATAATTGTGCACAGGTTCATTCAATCGGATTTGATTCTTTCGTTATTGACTTTTATTGTTGCATCATAGGCTCTCAGCCTTTTATTCAGCTCCCAGCTGATTCGGCCGTTTTACTGATACCAAACCGTTTGCCTTCTCATGTGACACAGACACTCTCAGCGTCAACGGCAGTGTCACGGGCTAAACCCCGAGCCCCGCTCAAGAGGTTTGCCTGAGCCCCGCTCAAAGGCCTTTAACAGCATCCATGCATATAATTACCGATTCAAATAATAGTGTCACACACTAAATGCTCTCAGCATTCTTACCGATGTATCTCATGTAAGGTATTATCATTGAACTATGAACAGAATTAGTAAACCATACCCACAATACTAACTCATGCATCTCATGCATCACATTATAAACCACACTTGGAAATAACCATACAGATATAGATTTTACACACTCAACCATTCACTTAACAATACATGCCCACATGCAATCAGTCAGCATTCTCAAGAGTATTAACATGCATTTCATGGACGAAAATCGACATGCATTACACAACTCATAGTCATCATACATCCGGGCATCACATAATCATTACTCAATCAAAAATACGACTATTAATGCATTTTAAATCATAAGTATCAACAAAACGTTATCACCCGGAACCCATCCATAACCCATGCATTTAAGATATAAGATAACCCCCTACCTACAGAAGAAACTCAGAGTTCCACGAGCTACAAAGCTTGACCGACCACTTCTTTCGGTCACTCCTTCCCACTGGACAGTCTGCGAACTCAGGTGTCAACTCTGCACCAGCTTGGGAAGACCAAGAATTATCCTCTTTGTCGAGTAGTTGTCTCAGCAACAGTAGCCTACTTCACGGCTCTCACGCACTTCACGTTACAGGCTTTCCACTGGACTCTGCCAACTTCGAGTGGGAGAAGGAAGGGAGGAAGAAGGCAACGAAGAGGAAGAAGACGGACAGGGAATGAAGCAGGACAACGTCTCTGTTTCTCAGGGAAAAGGCTCTCAACTCTCTCACTTCTTTTAACAAGATGACGCAGATCAAAAGTGAGTGGAAAAGAGATGCTGAACTCTTTTATACCACCAGGGGTACATGCATCCTTTCCTCAAGCCACTTTGTATTAGTCACTCCTTAACTTAATCTACAATTAACCCTTAATTAGTAACCTAATCTCATCCGGTAAATAAATTTTTTTAACTCAGGATGTTACAGCAAACACAGGGGTATAAACTCGATTTGATGATTAAAAAAGAGGTAGTGGTAATTTTGAAATTATAAGAATAATATAGGAACTTGGTTCCATGTGAAACCGAGTTCTTAGGGTTCATATTTTTTAAAATACACCTAGGAACATAGATTACGCACAACTAAGTTCTTAGGTCATTATTTTTTAAAATAATTTATTTAAACAAACCTAGAAACACGGTTCTTAAGCAACTAAGTTCTTAAGTCTTAGGTTTTTTATTTTAATTTTTTAAAAAAGAACTAAGAACTTGGTTGGGTTTTTTATTTTAATTTTTTTTAAAAGAACTAAAAACTCGGTTCTCGATAAACTTAGTTCTTAGGTCTTGGATTTTTTATTTTAAATTCTTTTAACAAAACTAAGAACTCGGTTCTCGTGCAATTGATTTCTTAGGTGGACATTTTATATTTTTAATTTTTTTAGGAGACCAATGAACTTAGTTTTCAAAGGAATTGAGTTCATAGGTTAAATATTTTGTATCTAAATACTCGGTTATGGCCTGAATCAAGTTTATACCTTAAAAGACGCGTATTAAACCTAAAACTCTTCATAATCCGAACGTTGTTTCGAACGTTTTCCCCTTGTTTTCTCCTTCTCAACCCCTTACATTCTTGCTCCCACTTTTCTTCTTCCATTACTCATTTTGCTTCTCCATTTCTCCTTTAGAAAGGTTAGTTCCATGACTATTACTGTGTTGTGTTTGTCATTGTATACGCTGCCATTATATGTTGCCATTGTATTGTTTCACGTATAATATTGTTCTTATTATGCCATTGTATTGTTCTTGTTCTTGTTCTTGTTTGTGTTCGTGTTCGTCTTTATATATAATGTTCCTGTTGTGGCTGTATCGTTCCTTCGTGTTTGTCTTTATATATATTGTTCTTGTTGTGCCATTGTATTGTTCCTGTTCCTGTTGTGCTATTTTATTGTGTCATTGTATTGTGCCATAGTATTCTTCTTTGTTTGAAGGGTCGTAGTGGCTGGTATTTGGACGTTATTGTTTCTTTGTTTGAAGGGTTGTAGGGTCGTAGTGCCATTGTTTCCTGTTCCTAGTTGAATGCTACATCCACAAGTTTCTTTCTTTTTTGTACACCCGTTTAATGATTTTCGTTATTCTATGAATTTGTGTTAATGTCTTATAATATAAGCACAATCTATGTTTCATGATTGAACCTGTATCAGTTAACCATCATAATACTTAACATGAGTTTTAAATCAAAGTATCATAAAGAACAAGCAACCTTAGTCTCTTATATTACTCCAAACCCTAGCAAAAATTTTAAGTTAACCATAATTTGTACAAAAATGTTATGTAGTTCTTGTATCGTCCAACGAGGATATCATGAAAAGGAGTATTTGTGTTTCATCACATGTCTCCTTCTCAAGAAAAAAAAGACAAATGTATGAGATTTTCCCCCAATTAATTCATTTGATTTTTAATTAATCAACAGAAAATATATTTTCAGTAAATGGTTTATAGAAATAATATTGTACACGTGTTGAATAAACCAAGCTAATTTTACTAATTGCCTAATTGGATGGAACTTTTTTAATGTGAGACAATAAGTCCAACTCATACATTTACTATACATATTTGGTAACTTAACCAACAAATTGGACTTTTGTTATCCTTTGAAATAAGGATATGCTTGAGAACATATATTTACTTATATAAGTATGAAAACTATGAAATATGAATTATACATGTAGCAAATTCCTTATTAATTACTTTTGTTAAAACTACTTTTGTTACCTACGAATACATGAATTCTTATTAATTATTCTACAAGACCACTAATTCTTTAGATAATAAATGATACTAAGGATATTTAAGTAAACTAATCAAATAAAATACTTGATTATAAGATTAATGTAAATATAATTTTGCTGATAACTTTTTTACATATATATTTTATTCAACATGAATCGAATAATTTTTCTCTAACAAAATGAAACACAATTCTATTTTCCAATATGCGAAATCGATATTACACAAGCATCTTACAAGTTTAATTAATGTAATTTTCATTCAATATTTGATGTGAGAAATAAAGGGAAATTAGTTACGGGCTAACTTATTGTTTTAAACAACTTAAGTGAATGTTTGGATTAACACATTATAAGCTTATTGTTTTAAACAATTTAATAGTTTTTGTACATTTATGAGTAGACTATATATATAATTTGTTCTTTTTTTCATTATAAATTGTAATTTTTTATTTTAAATGACTGTAAACCCTAAACCCTAATGTATGACGTGACTAGTCTAATTTGCTCTTTTTACTCTGTTAAGTGTAATGTATGGCGTAACTAGCCTAATATAATTATGGTTTTTCATAGCTGTGCTCTATTATGTTGAATCAAACAATGTTTGAAGTAGTATGCTACGTCTATTTCATGAGTTAAGAATCATAACTTTAGAATGATTTTCTTAATTCTAATTGACCAAGTGAACTCTATGTTTAACAGTGTCATATCTTAAGTGTTGTATTTAGGACCAAATTTATGAATAAAAGTTGGATTAATGCATCACGATTAACTGATGAGTATGGGAGTAGAATTAAAATGTTCATAGAATTTGTATTTTGAAATGCCAAAAACAAGAGTAAAAGATACTTTTGCCCTTGTGTTAAATATGGGAATATGTGTCTGCTGGGCCTGGAAATGATTAGGAAACTTCTTTTATGTGATGGTTTTCTCAAGAATTATACACGTTGGATATGACATGATGAACATATTCATAACATCCCTAATCACTACGAAAGTTTAAAAAATTCCACATAAATATTTAAACAATTACACATACATATTTATATATATATTGAAGATACTCCGCTGTATAAACATTTATATAAATATATACATAATTGTACATAAGTTTATTTTTGAATACATTAGTACAAAAGACAGGTTTAGTTAAGGGTAACCCTAACAGATCAGACGCTAACTGACACCAAAATAGGCTCCAGGACACGTGAGTAGCTGAATATTATAACAAAAAGATTTACTCAACCATCAAGCATGACTGGAGTCAGTGTCAAAAAACTACCCATTCATCCTACTGGGTTAACTGTAGTTATCTAAGCGTTATCGATGATGGAGTCACTCCTAAAGGAAGCTTCCCCCACGTCTTCCTCATCAGCTGACGGGTGTAACACCCTCTGTTACACCTTAATAAATTCTAGAAAAATTCGTAAATTTTTTTTTTTACTAAAGATATGATTGTTAAAAAGAAACTATCGGAATAAATTATATACATTATTTCTGAAATACCTCATAAATATTATTAAAACTTTATAAAGTAATTTTACATTCATCCAACGGAAATAAATATTAAACATTATAAGAAAGAGAGGAAACTCCATGGCCCAGAAGCAGTTACTTATTAACATTATTTATTCATTGGACCACGGTATTCATACCGAGCTCCCTTTCTAGAACGTGCTATATTTACTGCCGATATTCTTCGATCCTTCCCTCTGAACCATCAATTTAAAACATGTGAAACAAAAACACGGAGAAAGGAGTGAGAAACAGAATATAATATTTCCGAATAAGACATAAGCAACAAAGGGTTTTCACAACCAATACATAATAATATCAATCACAATCACATACACAATCAATTATGAATGCATGAATGTTATGCAATATCTTCATCATAACTTACCTATATATGTGGGCCCTTAAATTTTAATTTGCACTGGGCCAACCAGGAATTTACACTGTTCCATAAGTCCGGATAATAATAATATGAACAGCTCAACTGGCATGGAAACACTTAGAGACTAGTTAGATTGAGAAAGTTTTTATTGTGAAAGTACTCGACACTAGGGAGCTACCCCAGGTCCCCTGAAGCACCCTTTCACACCCTCTCATCCCAAGGCTCATAATTAAGCCTCCTCTAATGTATCCTCGGTTTCTATAATCCGTCCCCAGACAATATTATTTCATTTCACTTTCATTATCCATGATGCATGAACTACTCGCGTATTGAGTTGGTTAAGGCTTTTAGAAACTCAATTATTAAATCCCTTAAAGGTTTACAACATCATTTCAATAAACTGTACATTTTCTCAGTTCTCTGAATTTCTGTCCCACAGAAATAAATTTGGTACAGTTTTCAAATCTCACGGAAATTGAGTTTCTAAGCCTTAAATATCTAAAAACTTTATCATATAAAACTTTACCTAATCTTTCTCAAATTAAATCTTAACAAAATCAAATTTAGGAATCTCAATTATTTCCAAATATATTTAGTTATTAAGTTGGAAAAAAAATAAAATAATTTTCTTTTAAAAATTTTTTTGTTTTATTGAAAGAGAATAATTATTAACCAAAAATACTTAAAATTACAAAATTTTTCTTTAACTCAAGATTTAATTAAATAAATTCTCATAAAATGTTTTCTTTCTAAAATAAATACTAATTTTTTTAATTCTAAATATTGAAAATAAAGTTAAAAATAATTTCTAAGAAGAAATAAAAGATAATAAAATTTAAAGAGTAAGGTAAGAAATTCTTACTGAATTTTAGCTTTCCGTCATGCTCGCTATATGCTCAAACTCCACATTACAATATCATCAATCAAAATCAAACAATATCAATCATAACTAAATATCATCAATCAATCAATCATAATCAAATCATAATCAAATCAATTAAATATCATTAATACATATCATAATACAAAATTTAATGATTATTAATATAGTCAATTTTAGTCCTTTTGGTCAATTCCTCGCATAGGTATATGTAAGTCCATATAATCCAGTCCTTACATAGGTATAGTTTAGTCCATATGGGTCATAATGGTCCAAGTCCTTGCATAGGTATAGTCCAGTCCATATAGGTCATAATGGTCCAAGTCCTTGCATAGGTATGTTAGAGTTAGTTAAACCGGATATTTAATTTAAAATTTATTAAAAATGTTAAGTTAAAAAGTTAATATTTTAAAATAATAATATTATTAAATTTAAAAGGAGTAGGGGACTCCTCCCATTATTCTTATGTCTTTTCATATTATACTTCTTATCTCACTCCCCCTTACCTTGAATTGTTACCCAAAATGGATTTGCTTTACGCCTCCGATTTCTAAAAATATTAATACCAATCTTATTTCAGTATAAGCATAAGACGAAGATTAAGATTACTACTTAAAACAGAAATGGTAAATTTTGAATAGTGAATAGTGAATAGTGAATAGTAAATCGTGAATAGTAATAGTAAATAGTAAAACGTGAATAGTAACAGTAAATAATAAAACATGAATAGTAATGGTAAATAGTAAATCGTGAATAGTAACGGTAAATAGTAACAGTAAATAGTAATTTACTATTTGAATAGTAATTTACTATTAAAATAGTAATTTACTATTAAAATAGTGTTTACTATGCAGAATAGTAACTTAAAATAATATTATTTTTAGTATAATAACAGATTTCTAAAAACGATATGAAAATAACCCAAAAAATATAAAAGAAAAGTATTCTTACCTTAGGATTTTGGCAGAACCTTCTCTCCAAAAACTTTTCTTCTCTCTCTCACTTCCACCACTATCTCACTAGCACTACTATATTAAGAAAACTTAATCTGAAATTGTGAATTCTAAAGAAGAAATCCTTCGGTATTTATAGGAAAAAAATTTACTATGCATTCCATTATTTTAATATAAAAGTACTATGCATTTTTGAATTTTTTTATTCCAGGTTACTGTGCATCTTTTGAAAATTTCATACATATGCACAGTGATTTGCATAGTAATTGTCGGCAAAATTATTAAGTCAAATAGTAACCCTTCACTCGGTATATTTTAAATATTCAAAATGAGTCCTTTTTGAAATTTAGCGATATTATATCAGTCCTCACTAATTTTATAATAAGTAATATAAAGCTGAAATTTTAAAAATCTAAACTTTTATGTTAATAAAAATTTATTGATACGTTTCCAATTTTTTAACGATTGAAAAAAATCAAGATTTTTCTCAAACCGATAATTTATAGATAAGTCTACTTGAAACGGATTTTAAAAAATTTTCTTATAATTTCAATTCACTTTCTTGTAAATATTTTTAATTTAAGTCACTTATATGAATTTAAAATTATTTAAAAAATATTATTTTTATTAAAAAATTCCAAAATTCCAAAAAATTTCAAAAGATCATAAATAATACGTAGATTAAAAAGTTCTAAAGAACCATAATTTAATTCCTTCAAAATTTTAATATAAAAATAAAAATAGGGGTGTTACAACTCTACTCCCCTTAGAAAATTTCGTCCTCAAAATTTACATTAATCAGTAAAACAAATGAGGATGAGACTCTTTCATCTCAGTTTCTAGTTCCCATGTAGCATCTTCTCCTCTCGTTTCACTCCAAATAACCTTTACAAGCGGAATTATCTTGTCTCTTAATTGTTTTATTCTTTTGTCACCTATTCTAACAGGTGGTGCATCATATGTAAGATTATCTTTAACTTGTATAACATCAGGTTCAATAACATGTGTAGGATCAGATATATACTTTCGCAAGTTTGACACATGAAAAACATTATGGATATTAGAAAGAAAAGGTGGTAATGCTATTTGGTAGGCAAGGGGACTAACTTTATGAATTATTTGGTATGGACCGATAAATCTAGGAGTTAGTTTTCGAGATTTCATTGCCCGACCGACCCCAGTCATAGGTGTGACTTTCAAGAATACATGATCGCCTTCTTGAAATTCGAGCGGCTTTCTTCTTTTGTCATAGTAACTTTTCTGCCTGCTCTGTGTTGCCTTCATCTTTTCCTAAACTATTTTGATTTTATCCGTGGTTTGTTGTACCAACTCTGGTCCTAGCATCAAGTTTTCACCAGTCTCAAACCAACATAGCGGGGTCCTACATTTTCTTCCATATAATGCTTCAAAAGGTGCCATGCCAATGCTAGCATGGAAACTGTTGTTGTAGGTAAACTCCATATATGGTAAGAATTGATTCCAACTTCCTTTATGCTCTAACACACAAGCTCGTAACAAGTCCTCTAGAGATTGGATTGTTCTTTCTGATTGTCCATCTGTCTGAGGATGATATGCTGAACTCAGACGCAGTCTTGTTCCCAAAGCCTTGTGCAAGCTCTTCCAGAATTGTGATGTAAAACGAGGGTCCCGATCAGAAATGATACTTGAAGGAATTCCATGCAATCTCACAATCTCCTCGATGTATAATTTTGCCAGCTTCTCCATAGAGTAACGAATGTTGATGGGAATAAAGTGGGCAGATTTGGTTAATCTATCAACTATTACCCATATTGAATCATGTCCTAATGGAGTTTTAGGTAGAGAA
The DNA here is from genome assembly GCA_037962975.1 of Clitoria ternatea. Taxonomy (NCBI): domain Eukaryota; kingdom Viridiplantae; phylum Streptophyta; class Magnoliopsida; order Fabales; family Fabaceae; genus Clitoria; species Clitoria ternatea. The sequence continues at coordinate 4,183,378 of CM075676.1, forward strand.
GTCACAAAATCCATGGTAATGTTATCCCATTTCCATTCTGGTATTTCCATTGATTGTAGCATTCCAGGGGGTTTTTGATGTTCCACTTTAACCTTCTGGCAAATTAGACATGCAGCCACATACTCTGCCACCGCTTTCTTCATTCCAGGCCACCAAAATAACTTCTTCAAATTTTGATACATTTTAGTAGCTCCGGGATGAATGCTCATATAACTTTTGTGTCCTTCTTCCAGAATTGCTTTCCTCAACTCCTCTTGATTAGGGATACACACTCGATCCTTATACCTTAGCAATTGGTCACTTCTTACATTGAACTCGACTTCTTTTCCTTGTTTCAAGAGTTCTTTCTTCTCTTGCAGGAATTCATCCTCTCTTTGAGCCTCTAAAACTTGTCTCAGGAACTCACTTGTCACTTGCAACGCTCCTAATCTGTAGCTGTTAGCATTAACCTTTACTGCTAGGTTAAGATCTCTGAAGTTCTCTATTAATTCTAGCTCTTTAATCATCATTGTGGATGCATGTAGAGACTTTCGACTTAAAGCATCAGCTACTACGTTCGCTTTTCCAGGATGGTATTGCAACTCAAAGTCGTAGTCCTTTAAGAACTCCATCCATCAACGTTGCCTCATGTTTAACTCCTTTTGGTCAAATAAATACTTGAGACTCTTATGATCGCTAAACACATTGAATGTTGCACCGTATAGATAATGCCTCCAAATCTTTAAGGCAAAAACTACAGCGGCTAACTCTAAGTCATGGGTAGGGTAGTTAATCTCATGTTGCCTTAATTGGCGCGACGCATAGGCTACAACCTTCTTGTCTTGCATGAGTACACTTCCTAGTCCTTGTTTAGACGCATCACAGTAAACTTCAAAACTTCGATGTGGATCAGGGAGGACTAACACCGGCGCAGAAGTAAGTCGATCTTTCAGCTCTTGAAAACTATTCTCGCATTGTGTCGTCCACACAAAAGGTTGTCCTTTCCGTGTTAACTTGGTCAATGGGTATCCTAGCTTTGAAAATCCTTCAATGAATCTCCTATAGTATCCAGCCAAACCCAAGAAACTTCTAATCTCAGTGATCGTGGTTGGTCTCTCCCATTTTAAAACTGCCTCCACCTTGGAAGGGTCTACAGCTATTCCTCCTTGACTAATTACATGTCCTAAAAAGTTTACTTCTTCCAACCAGAATTCACACTTCGACAGCTTTGCATACAGTTGTTTCTTTTTCAAGATTTCCAACACGACCTTCAAATGTTCAACATGTTCTTCTCTGCTTTTAGAGTACACTAATATATCATCAATGAACACCACTACAAATTTATCTAGATATGGATGAAAAATCCTATTCATGTAATCCATGAATACGGCTGGTGCATTAGTTACACCAAAAGGCATTACTAGATATTCGTAATGGCCATAGCGTGTTCTAAAAGCAGTTTTTGATACATCTTCTTTCTTCACCCTTATTTGATGGTATCCAGACCTCAAATTAATTTTGGAGAACACCGTGGCACCACGCAGCTGATCCATCAAGTCGTCAATCCTTGGTAGAGGATATCTGTTCTTGATTGTCACCTTGTTCAGTTGTCGATAATCTACACACAACCTCATACTACCATCCTTCTTCTTAACCAACACTGGTGCACCCCAAGGGGATACACTGGGTCGTATAAACTGCTTCTCTATCATCTCTTCAAGTTGTTTCTTTAACTCTGCTAATTCTAGAGGTGACATTCGGTATGGTGCAATTGAAATGGGTCCAACTCCAGGTACTAGATCAATGGAAAATTCTACATCTCTTTCTGGGGGTAAACCAGGGATATCTTCAGGAAAAACGTCAGGAAATTCACACACAACCGGCAGATTTTTGATTTTTGATTCTTGCTCTCCTTTCATTGAAAGCAATAGCATGAATCCTTGAGCCCCTCCTTTTAAAGAGGCACTCACTTGGTTGGCGGTTAGAAATCTCGAATCCTCAGGATTCAAATTCATTGATTCTTTAAACATTATGGTTTTATTATGACAATCTATTAGAACATGATTGTCAGACAACCAATCTAGCCCAATAATAACTTCTAAGCCAGAAAGGGGTAAACAGAAAAGATTGGCCTTAAAGTCCCTACCATCTATGACAATAGGGCATTTCCAGCAGGCTTTAGAAGTGACAATAGGATTGTTTCCAGGAGTATGTACAGATAAGTCAAATGGTAGTTCTATCACAGGTAATTTTAGTTTTTCTACACAGTCATTGGCAATAAAGGAATGTGATGCACCTGAGTCATACATAACAGTTAAAGAAATCTTATTAATGATACACTTACCTTCTACCATGGAATCAGCATGAGATGCTTCTTCTCCAGTGATTGCAAAAACCTTTCCTTTTGCTTTCGGCCTTCCGACTGCACTGTGCATGCCTCCTTGAGTATTTATGCTTGTACTTGCACCTTCAGGGTTTTCTCTCTTCATCTCTGGGCAATCCTTGATGTGATGACCTGGTTTGTTACACTTAAAGCAAACATAAGTGTTTTTAGGACAATCCCTTTTCAAATGGGGTCCTCCACAGATAAAACATTTAAAATTTGGTGCAGATGTTGGGTAATAGCTTCCAGTTGAAGCTTGGGGTCTATTAGGAACAGATGCTGCTCCAAACCGGCGAAATGGTGCTTGGTAAGGCTTATTCCTTCTGAAATCTCTTCTTTGGTGATGGTGAGGTCCTCCACTTCTTATTTCTCCTGCCTTGTGAATGGGCTCACGACTTTTGGTCATTCTATCCTTATGGTCTTCTTCAAAGATCCTGCAGCGATTTACCAATACAGAAAATTCACGGATTTCCTGCATTCGTATAGCTTCCTTAATTTCTGGCCGCAGTCCATTTACAAACTTTGCACACCGATCTCTTTCATTAGTAGCATCATTATAATGAGAATGAAAACGAGATAGCTCTTCAAACCTGGATGCGTACTCTCCAACGGTCATATTTCCTTGGGTCAGTGACAGGAATTCGAATTGTCTTTTCTCTTTAACATCAGCTGGAAAGTATTTCTCCAGAAACATATCCTTGAAATAATCCCAAGTGATCTCCACGTCGTTGACTTTGAATTGTCTACGCGTGCTATCCCACCAATGTTCGGCATCCTCAGATAAGGCATAAGTAGCGAAGACTACCTTATCAGCTTCATTACATTGTAATGCTCGAAAGATCTTCTCTATCTCTCGAATCCAGATTTGTGCTCCATCAGGGTTATATCCTCCCTTGAAACGAGGTGGATTGCGCTTTTCGAATAGGTCCAGCCTTCTCAAGGCATCGTTACCTTGACCTTCACGTGCTCCCATTGCATTGATTAAGCGTTCTACAACTCCAGCAAGATCGTTTCCAGCCATTAGTTTCCTGTTTCACAGTAACTGAGATTTGTCACATCAATCACAGTTACTACCAAGTCAGATATTCTACCTATACAGAGTTTACAGACAAAGCAAGATAGACCTTTTCCCCAGGCCTATTGGATTAACTGCTCTGATACCACTTTGTAACACCCTCTGTTACACCTTAATAAATTCTAGAAAAATTCGTAATTTTTTTTTTACTAAAGATATGATTGTTAAAAAGAAACTATCGGAATAAATTATATACATTATTTCTGAAATACCTCATAAATATTATTAAAACTTTATAAAATAATTTTACATTCATCCAACGGAAATAAATATTAAACATTATAAGAAAGAGAGGAAACTCCATGGCCCAGAAGCAGTTACTTATTAACATTATTTATTCATTGGACCACGGTATTCATACCGAGCTCCCTTTCTAGAACGTGCTATATTTACTGTCGATATTCTTCGATCCTTCCCTCTGAACCATCAATTTAAAACATGTGAAACAAAAACACGGAGAAAGGAGTGAGAAACAGAATATAATATTTCCGAATAAGACATAAGCAACAAAGGGTTTTCACAACCAATACATAATAATATCAATCACAATCACATACACAATCAATTATGAATGCATGAATGTTATGCAATATCTTCATCATAACTTACCTATATATGTGGGCCCTTAAATTTTAATTTGCACTGGGCCAACCAGGAGTTTACACTGTTCCATAAGTCCGGATAATAATAATATGAACAGCTCAACTGGCATGGAAACACTTAGAGACTAGTTAGATTGAGAAAGTTTTTATTGTGAAAGTACCCGACACTAGGGAGCTACCCCAAGTCCCCTGAAGCACCCTTTCACACCCTCTCATCCCAAGGCTCGTAATTAAGCCTCCTCTAATGTATCCTCGGTTTCTATAATCCGTCCCCAGACAATATTATTTCATTTCACTTTCATTATCCATGATGCATGAACTACTCGCGTATTGAGTTGGTTAAGGCTTTTAGAAACTCAATTATTAAATCCCTTAAAGGTTTACAACATCATTTCAATAAACTGTACATTTTCTCAGTTCTCTGAATTTCTGTCCCACAGAAATAAATTTGGTACAGTTTTCAAATCTCACGGAAATTGAGTTTCTAAGCCTTAAATATCTAAAAACTTTATCATATAAAACTTTACCTAATCTTTCTCAAATTAAATCTTAACAAAATCAAATTTAGGAATCTCAATTATTTCCAAATATATTTAGTTATTAAGTTGGAAAAAAAATAAAATAATTTTCTTTTAAAAATTTTTTTGTTTTATTAAAAGAGAATAATTATTAACCAAAAATACTTAAAATTACAAATTTTTTCTTTAACTCAAGATTTAATTAAATAAATTCTCATAAAATGTTTTCTTTCTAAAATAAATACTAATTTTTTTTATTCTAAATATTGAAAATAAAGTTAAAAATAATTTCTAAGAAGAAATAAAAGATAATAAAATTTAAAGAGTAAGGTAAGAAATTCTTACTGAATTTTAGCTTTCCGTCATGCTCGCTATATGCTCAAACTCCACATTACAATATCATCAATCAAAATCAAACAATATCAATCATAACTAAATATCATCAATCAATCAATCATAATCAAATCATAATCAAATCAATTAAATATCATTAATACATATCATAATACAAAATTTAATGATTATTAATATAGTCAATTTTAGTCCTTTTGGTCAATTCCTCGTATAGGTATATGTAAGTCCATATAATCCAGTCCTTGCATAGGTGTAGTTTAGTCCATATGGGTCATAATGGTCCAAGTCCTTGCATAGGTATAGTCCAGTCCATATAGGTCATAATGGTCCAAGTCCTTGCATAGGTATGTTAGAGTTAGTTAAACCGGATATTTAATTTAAAATTTATTAAAAATGTTAAGTTAAAAAGTTAATATTTTAAAATAATAATATTAAATTTAAAAGGAGTAGGGGACTCCTCCCATTATTCTTATGTCTTTTCATATTATACTTCTTATCTCACTCCCCCTTACCTTGAATTGTTACCCAAAATGGATTTGCTTTGCGCCTCCGATTTCTAAAAATATTAATACCAATCTTATTTCAGTATAAGCATAAGACGAAGATTAAGATTACTACTTAAAACAGAAATGGTAAATTTTGAATAGTGAATAGTGAATAGTGAATAGTAAATCGTGAATAGTAACAGTAAATAGTAAAACGTGAATAGTAACAGTAAATAGTAAAACGTGAATAGTAACGGTAAATAGTAAATCGTGAATAGTAACGGTAAATAGTAACAGTAAATAGTAATTTACTATTTGAATAGTAATTTTTTATTAAAATAGTAATTTACTATTGAAATAGTGTTTACTATGCAGAATAGTAACTTAAAATAATATTATTTTTAGTATAATAACAGATTTCTAAAAACGATATGAAAATAACCCAAAAAATATAAAAGAGAAGTATTCTTACCTTAGGATTTTGGCAGAACCTTCTCTCCAAAAACTTTTCTTCTCTCTCTCACTTCCACCACTATCTCACTAGCACTACTATATTAAGAAAACTTAATCTGAAATTGTGAATTCTAAAGAAGAAATCCTTCGGTATTTATAGGAAAAAAATTTACTATGCATTCCATTATTTTAATATAAAAGTACTATGCATTTTTGAATTTTTTTATTCCAGGTTACTGTGCATCTTTTGAAAATTTCATACATGCACAGTGATTTGCATAGTAATTGTCGGCAAAATTATTAAGTCAAATAGTAACCCTTCACTCGGTATATTTTAAATATTCAAAATGAGTCCTTTTTGAAATTTAGCGATATTATATCAGTCCTCACTAATTTTATAATAAGTAATATAAAGCTGAAATTTTAAAAATCTAAACTTTTTTCTGTTAATAAAAATTTATTGATACGTTTCCAATTTTTTAACGATTGAAAAAAATCAAGATTTTTCTTAAACCGATAATTTTTAGATAAGTCTACTTGAAACGGATTTTAGAAAATTTTCTTATAATTTCAATTCACTTTCTTGTAAATATTTTTAATTTAAGTCACTTATATGAATTTAAAATTATTTAAAAAATATTATTTTTATTAAAAAATTCCAAAATTCCAAAAAATTCCAAAAGATCATAAATAATACGTAGATTAAAAAGTTCTAAAGAACCATAATTTAATTCCTTCAAAATTTTAATATAAAAATAAAAATAGGGGTGTTACAACGGGGGTGGGGGTAGATGCCCATGGAAAGGGTCAACATCATGAAGATCTAGAATGAGTCTAGCTTGAAAAAAAAAAAGAGCCCCTAGAGGATCTGCAGGTAGTCCAGCAATAACCTAAGATAATCTCATAGTGATTGTACCATAGTATATATAAACATTTCCTATATTTAGGAATCTCCATCTCCCTGGTCCGCTCTATCGAGGCCTTATCCTCATATCTATCATTTGAGGAAAATTATTCATGGTGAAGATCTATGCAAGTTTAAATTTTACACCATATAAATAAGGAAAATGGTGAGAAATAGAAAATATCAATATTATACAAGACATATATAAATAATAGATTTTCACAGACAATAAATTTTAATAACAATTTCTATATACATGTTATTTACAACATGGAATGATAATGTAGGTATGATTGACGATTCCTGATTTTAATTAATAAATATTTTATTAATTCTTTTACTTATGATGAAGATGCAATGCATGTGGACCTTTAAGTCTTTCTTTTATTGGGAGCAATCATGAGTTCACACTGTTCATGATAAAATGTGCCAATATGGCAAATGAACAGCTCCATTGACCTTAATATGCACTTACGGTCTGGTCAGATTGGCAAGAGTTTGTTGTGAATTCACCTGACACTAGAGAGCGACCCCGGGTCTCCTAGGTCTCTTTTCACACCCTTTCATCCCAAGGTGGATTATAACCGTATCTTTAAAACATTTTTATCTTTCACTTATTACATGATGCATGTCACATACTTAATTAGTTTAAACTTTTAACATATACTTTTCATTCTTGTTCACAAAGTTTATCGAAATTTTGAGAGTTTCCTCTGTAAATTGAATGTTTCCAAATTTTGTTTTTACATAGTTTATCAAATATAAATTCTTGTTATAAGAATATGCAAATACCAAAGTATGACATATAAACAACAATTATAAATAAGTAAAGGCGCACAAAAATAATGATAACAAAAATAAATATTGAGAGGGTTAGGAAATCCTTCTATTATCCTACATGTCTTATATATAGTAATTTCCTATCTCACCCTTCCTTTACTTGAGAACTTGATTTCAAGAAGTACCTTCCCGCTTGGATTAGCTAACCTAAACACATAGATTATTATTGTTTGAATTAGTTATTTTATTTTATTCAACTTTTGTTTTATTTGGCAACCTAGTATGACGATAATAATAAGAAGAAAAATTTTGATAATCAGGTAATCACAATAATATTGGTAATGGTAACGTTATAATGAAATAATTAACTAAATAAAATAATATCAAAATTTTAAATAAATAACAGAGTATTCACTGAATATTATAAAAAGAGAATAATAATAAATAAATGAGTGGATATTTAAATAAGTAAATAAACACATAAATAAATAGATAAATAATTAAATAAATCAATCAATAAACAATAAATAAATAAGTAAATAATAAACAAATAAATAAATAAACAAACAAACAAACAAGCAAATAAATAAATAAATAAATAAAATATTATATATATAAGAAGAACAAAAGCCATAAAATGTAATGGCATAAGAAAACATTGTCATCTTATCTGTCACGCCGAAGAAAGAAGAGGGGAAGGCGTAAACGTGACGTCCCTCCCCCCTATATAAGGGTATTATTTTTTTCCATAATTATATATAACAATAATATTTTAATTTTAAGTATTTTTATGAGATAATTTTATACTTAAAATTTTGTTATGAATTCTCAGGATGTACTTAAGATATTAAATGTAAGTTTTTAACAAATTTTTTGATTATAAATATCTCAATCACTAAATGTTTAACTGCCCATTTTTATTTTTCAAACCAAATGATCTCTAAATCTTACGAAATTTAAAACTTAAGCTCACATGCATGAATATAAACTCCCTACCAAATTTCATAATTTTTTTATAACATTTTCTATACTAGTTTAGACTCAAACGACTCTATTTTAGACTATTTTCACTTATCTCTTAAAATATCTAGAAAACCTCATAAAATCCTATAAATTACAACTATCAATCAGTTCTAAAGGACCTTAAGCTAATTTTGTCAAAATTATAAATTATATTTTTTGAAACATCTTTATGTTTATAATAATAATAATAAAATTCAAAGGAAATTTTTTCTGATTCGCGAGCCACATTTGGCCATTCGGATCTACCTAACCCAGGGTTAAACGTGGTACATTTTATAATAAATTCAATTTACTTGGGTGCCTAAATTGCCCAAACTTCATTCCAATGACACCAAATTTACAGGTTGTAACTATACCCCGTTTATGACCTATTGGTTCTGTCCTCATTTAATCAAAGTAATCAATTACCATTTAGTAGTAATCAATTACAAGCTTTGACAATCAAATTATTGAAAAGGAAAACACTTTAAAATTCATTTTTTAAGTGAACACCAATATATTGTAATCAATTACATGTAATAACATTGGAAAGGTTTTAAGTTTTAAAAGTGTGTAATCGATTACCATATGCAAGTAATTGATTACTGACTAGTCAGAATAACAGAAACATTATAATTCTTCATCTTTTCTTGGATGAAAAACCATGATCTTTCATGAATCATTGCATCCCTTTGAAATTGTATCTTTTCAAGATTTTTTCCAATCTATAAATATACCACGAAATCATTTGCAAAATCAATCAATTCTTTCCATCTTTACTAAAAAGTAAAAATGCCATATTATCTTTATCAAGTTATTTATTTGCTCTAATAAGAAAGTAGTTACCTTAATTCTTTGTCAATTTGTGAGTTCTATTGTTGCTTGGGTGAGGCTTCCCAAGTTGTGCTTCTACAAGAATAAAGAATCTCTTACGGTGTAAAAGACTTCACACAAGGGTGAGGTGCACTAACGTGTGGAAAATCTTTGTATTGTGTAACAAGATTAAGACTAATGGACTCCTTAAGATATTATTTGAGAAGGCTGGACGTAGGTAGTGGTTGACTGAACCAGTATAAAATCAGTGTTTGTAATCTCTTATCCCTTTCATTGCATTTATCTCATTCATTTTAAGATTTTAATCATTTGTATAATAAAGAATTTTAAAATATTACTTAGTTTTTAAAAGTAAGAAAACTCAATTCACCTACCTCTTAGTTATTAGAGGCCACTTAAATAACATATACGCTAGCGTTTGCAATCTCTTATCCCTTTCTTTGCATACATTTATCTAATTCATTTTAAGATTTTAATCATTTATATAATAAAGAATGTTAAAATATTACTTAGTTCTTAAAAGCAAGAAAACTCAATTCACCCCATCTTAAGTTATTAGATGCAACTTAAATAACATATACGTCATTACTTAACAGTAACACTTAACGACGAAAGCTTACTACTAATAAAAAAATTGTTAGGGGTCTAAAACTAAGTTTTATTATTAGAGGAGATTAATCCCAATTTTAAACTTTTATATAGGTTAATTTTATATTTAAGTAATTATAAAAAGAAAAAATATATATTTAAATAAAACATGGTGATTACTAGATTTAGTAATATTTAAAAAATTCCCGAAAATAGAATATTACCCACGATACAAACATTATCATTATTAAGAAACATTACCATTTCATTATTTCATATCATCCCAGTAACATTTAAAAATTTTAACCATTAACTACCCTATTTAAGTTCCTCGATAAATCATGAATCCAATCCAAACTAACCTAATGATAAGAAGTCAAAACAAATACCAACTCCGTTCTATTAGGTAGAATCCCCGTATCCCCCCACACCCTCTAAACTACTACTTGTTTGATTCCCCTCCCAGGTTTTCTTCGTAACACGCCTATCCCAATAGTGCTAAACAAACCCCTTTGATTTAACACCACGCCGTGACGATTAACAACCATCGATAGCGTTCCCCCTACACGGTTTAGCTCCGAATTCCAGCACAATCTCTCTGCTACTTTACCAACTCCGCAACATTGCCAGTAAATCATCTCTAGTTATCTACTACGGGCGAATTAGGGTTATTGTTATCCATCGTATGAAGAAAAATGGCGAACGACACTGGCTCCGGTAAACGACCAATCACGAGGTCCGCGAGAGAGACATTGCCCAAGAATGTTGCTGCGAGCACTTCCTCCGTTCACAATCGCAGGTCCGAGAGACTCGAGAAGCGGTCGCCGCCGGATGTTAGAACCAATTCCGAGAAGAAGCGGAGAGCCACGACGACGAGTCCTCTGAGGAGATCCGAGAGCACTACTCGGAACGATTCTGGTTCTCCTTGTTCTTCTTCTAAATCCAGAAGCTCCAGGTCGGTGAAGTCGCCGTCGAAGAAGGAGAGCGCTTCGAAAGTGTCGTCGACGAGCTCGAGCGAGGGAGAGACACGTGACGTGGAAGCTACTTCGGAACTTAAGGCCAAGAAAATGGACGCGCGCGTGTATCGTGCTGTCTTTAAATCACGAAACGAAGGTAATGAGAGTGTTTGCTATGCTGAACTCTTTTAATTTTGATGAATTTTGTAGAACAGATTGTTGAGAGAGTAATTGTGGATTTTGTTAGATCAGTTACTATGTTGTGAAAATTGGTGTAGTTAGTTAGGGTTTAATGGAGTGGTTGTGAGTTAGTTCTGATCAGTTATACTGTTTTCTAAAATGGTAGATTTGGTAGAGTTGTGTTATTGAATTGTAGCAAACTATCGTTTTTATCAATTTTATTTTTGTTGGTTATTGAGAGTGTTGCTGAGTGAGGTGTTTTTAGTATTAGTATATTGTTATTGTTAGTTGTTAATGTTGCACTAATTTTAATTCTTCAATGCTAGATGGGAAGTCAAATAGGATGGCTAGGTCGGCTCGGGAGGATGACAAGGGGGGTGGGGGCAAGGTCGATAAGCACTTTAAAGGGAATCTCTTAGATTTTGCCAAGGATGATATGGGTATTCTGCCACCAGGAGATGACAAAGGCAAAGAGTTGGATGATGGGCCTAAGATGAGCAGGCCAGTGAATGAGTCTTTGGGAAATAATGTGACTGTAGGTTCATTGGTTCCATCTAATGCTGTAACTTGTAAGACTAGTGGAGTGCCTGAAGATGACAAAGAAAAAGGGATGAAAGATGGGCGGAAGTTGACCAGGCCTGTGAACGGGTTATCAGAAAATAATGTGAATGCAGGTTCATCGGTACCATCTAATGATGTATTTCATGAGACCAGTAGGGCACCTGGAAGGGTTCAGTCTGATTCCTGCAGAGAGGAGACATCACAGATGTTAGGGTCAAGGGGTTCTGCATTAAATGAAAATTTGATTAAGAAGTGTGGTGAGCATGATGAGGGTGAAAAGTTGATATCTTCTAAGAGAAAAAGAACTATTGAAGACATGCATTCAGAGGCTTCTCCTTCATTGGTTGACGATGACGACTGCAACTTGATTGAGGATACGCCCCAGTCAAGGATAGGTGGCAATATTGCAGGGACCAGTGGGTTGCGTTCCAAAAGGATAAGGTAATTGTGATTTGTTGGCAAATGAATGGGGATTAGTCAATTGTATTTCTGAACTCATATGGGATAAGACTTAATTGATAACTGTTTTACACGTAACAGTTTAACAAATGCCTTAAATAGATGATCTTTGGAAATTTGATGTAATTGATAATTAATAAGTTGAGTGTTTAAATTGAACAAACTGAAATGGAATGGAAAGGACTCAAATTAATACAAAATATAGGAACCTAAAACTTAATCGAGCCATACGTTTATTGATGTTGACATGCATTCTGGTGGGAACAAAGAATGGAAAACAAATCCAACAGTCCTCCTTAGTAGGGTATTCCCTACTAAACCTAGTGTACTCCTTTAGGGCAGATTTATCCTGAGTCAAATTTTGGATAAAAGATTATCAATATTTTTCAATAACCAAAGCTGTTCAAGGGATATGATGAGGGTCTACATATAGACCAACAAAATCTAATTAAAAAAAAAACGACAAAATCTAAGCTGATCAAATCTAAAACATAAATCGGTAATGAAGAGGAATCCCAGAGTATAAAATAATATAGTTATGAGTAGCTAATAACTTGCTATAGTGCTATGGTGATAAATGGTCTTGAACCAGTACAAGGCTCTGTAGTAGTACCAGTGCTAGAGTGAAAATAAAAACAAAATCATTTCCCCCTCATTTCTTTAGGGGCAATGGTATTATTTCCTTCCCTTGTGTGAATCCCACATTGTGCAAGCAACAGCTTTTTCTTTCCTTGTCTTTCATTGACTTGTTATATACCTTTTTGTTTTGCTTAAGACTATTGACTTCCTATAGTTAATTATGAATATCCTGGCCATTTTGAGTATTTTTTAATTTTTTTAACATTTATATCATATAGTATATAAATAAATTTTTTAATCTGTACATAAAATTTTGAGTAGTGGCCATCCTGGTGATCCTTCTATGTGCTATTAAGCTATAGTGACTTTGTGGTTAGCTGCCATCCAAGATTGATATCTGTGCCCTAAATAGTAAGTCAAAATCCCTATATGATAGTGAACTATATAATAGTCCAATCTAGGTCACATGCATATTGGTTTGGAGCAATATTGTGTATGTTTTTTGGTTGCTAGCCTTTTGTAGCTTTATAAGCAAGTAGAAAAGGAGGAAGGAGGAAAGGTAGTAAAGTTAGTGTGTGTCTCTAAAATTGTGGTTTTTTATTATTTTATTATATAGTTAATGGTGGAGTTGGAATTTTATACACTCCCTCACTTCCTCTCACAGTATCAGTAATGTAAATAGGTGTGAATGTGTGTAGTCTTATTTCAGTATGATAATGGAAAACAGATAATGGATCATCCTCAAAAGATGAGAAATCACCCCATGCTTAAGCTTTGCAGAGGCACTTGTCATGATTTCACTTACAGAATATTATCATACTTCGTACCCTTCCCCTAACAAATTTTCTTACCTCTTCATGTAAATTCTGTGTTTAATTAAATAACACTCTCGCATCCTCCACATGCTTGTCTTCCTCTCATTTTGGCTAAACACCTTTAGCATCTCTTACATACATTTTCCCCAAACTTATGCCTATGCTCATTAGCTACTTGGGTTCTTGACACTATCCATTTGGTTGTCTGAGTTCCTAACAATTTACTGCATTTAGTGATTGTTATGTCACATGGTATGGAGTTGTGACAGCAATCTTGCTGTTATATTTTTTTACATATTTTACTGAGAAACTACCTGGATTTAATATTATAACCATCCAAGTTAAATTATCTGTGTAGAACTGTAATTTTATTTTTGCTTATGAGAATTGGGGCCCATCAGCACATCTAATACCATTAATGATAAGATAATTTGCTTACAAATCAATCTTTAGGTGGATTAAAATTTACGCTAGTATCTTTAAAGAAGACAAAACCTTGATTGCACATTGGTTTGGGATATACTTATATTGTGAGCTCCTAAGTGTGTCTGAGCTGGTTTTTTTAGGCGGATCTTATCAGATGCGCAAAAGAATTGGGGGAATTTGGCCAACAATGATGATCAGCATTCTTCAAAATCTAATGGTGAAAATTTATCTCATGGGAGCAACGAAGGTTAGTTGTCTCCATTATTAAGTTTCATTTTTTTAATGAGTTTCCATTAAATTACATTTACAAATAGTAAGAATGATTGTAATCTTTAATGTTCCAACTAGTATCCTTTAATGTTTCCTGTGGGAGTTCTGACACCACTACATACCTTTTGCAGTAAAATTTGGGGGTCCAGTGGGTAATGTCTGTTAATTCCTGTTCAACTTTGATGCAAACTGGTACCATTACAAGGGGAAATAATACACTGAAACAGTAAAATAAGGAAAGGCACTGTATTATTGATGAAAAACTGTAAGGCTTTGTTTGGATGGAGATGTGAAATAAGATGGAAAGAATTAGGAAGAAAAGAAATTACTCTCCATTTTTAATTAACATCATGATTCACCTTCATGCCCTCTCTTTCCCCATGACCACACCTCTCTCGATATACCCGATGTCCCCCCACCAACAAGTCCGTACTCCCTTTTCTCTTTCTGCCAACTCATGATTCTTTTTCCTTATGATTTCTTTCATAAACTCTCCAAACTGTGGGTCTATTAGCAGTGTTAGTGTTAACTGTCTATTGAGGTCTACATTTCCATTTTGAGCCCTAACAAACTACTTGTGTTTGTTGTAGCGCTTAATGGAAAATATGGTGATCCAATGAGTGAGAGTGGGTTTGCCAGAAAGCTTCTCATCACCCGAGGAGCCTCAACATTGATGAGGTTTGCCTTGTACTTGAGCTATGAGGCACTCACCTTAGTTGTTATCATGATTCATGAATTCTCAACCAAAATGGCAGTTTTTTTTGTCCTTTTTGCTTATTAAATGTGCTCATATTTGGGTAAGGCAGAGGGATAGGTTGTCTACAGACAGTTTGAATCTCTAACATTACTTGGCCTATGTTCTTAGTGATTGGGGCCTCTGTCTGCCATCTGAGTTGCAAACTCATTGGTAACCAAAATGATGCCAGTACATCCTTACCATATCCTTTCCTTATCCCATCAAGTGTGAAACAAAATGTTGTAAAGTAATCAAAATGGCTTGAGGGAGAATATGGGATGAAGTCAGAAACAGTCCTTCAGAGTTCAGATAGTGCCAGATGACTTATATAGATGTAAAAGTATGGTTTTTGCTCATCATGGCCAAGACATAATCTGCTCTTTTCTTTTTCATCTTTTAACTGTTGGAAACACATGCAGAACTTAGCTTCTAATTACAAACTAAACTGCTGCTAACAACATACTTCATCTCTTCCCCACACAACTTTTAAGATTTGAGTTAACTGTCATGCTCTTGCCACGGCCCCTTAGAATTTTTAATTATTTTTTTGTTCATGTTGCTTCGCTTTCAAGGGTCACTTGCCTTGCCTCACTGTCTCAAAATGAGGAAGCTTTTGGCCCCACTGCCTCAATTGTGCTTTCTCCTCATGTTAACACAAATTGGCAGTTTATTTTAGGTCTGTTGAATTGAAAGAGAGAAAATGAGAGAACATATGAATTCCGTGTGTTTTGTGATCACAGCGTAACTATTATATTTATAAGGATTTGTACATAAATACAAGATATACAATTTCCTATTCTACATAAAAGATAAGATCAATATATTTAATCATAAAATTTACTGTTACTATATTTTCATAATTCTAACACATCCCCTCAAGGCGAAGTATATAAGTCATTTGCACCAAACTTGTTATATATATAATCAATCCGAGGGCCCCTTAGAGATTTAGTGAAAACATCCTCCAATTGATTATTAGAACTAACAAAACTTGTGAATATTTCACCGGACAAGACTTTCTCTTTAACAAAATGACAGTTAATTTCAATATGCTTTGCTCATGAAAAATCGGATTCAAGACAATATGCATAGCGGCCTGATTATCACAGATAAGTGTCATTTGTGCAACCTCTCCAAATTGAAGTTCCCGAAGCAACTATTTGAGTCATATGAGCTCCTGACTAGCTATAGCCATAGCACGGTACTCTGCCTCTGCACTGGAGTGTGTCCTCTATCTTCATATAACAGGGCCCTTTCTAGCTAGGATCTTTCTTGTCATATCGAATAATACGGATCATTGCATCCCAATGTTCCTTACAAGTAGAGCTCAGGAATTGACTCGTTACACTAACTGCAATTGAGATATCTTGGGCGATTGATTGACAGTGAGATAGTTCAACTTGCCAACTAAATGTGTGTATCTTTCAGGATCCGGAAGAGGCTCCCCCTGATTTGGTAGGAGCTTGACATTGGGATCCATTGGAGTGTGGACTGATTTGGAATTTAACATAGTTGTTTCTTCCAAAATATCCATTGCATACTTTCTTTGGGATATGACGATTCCATTTTTGGATTGTGCTACCTCTATCCCTAAGAAATATCTGAGTCTGCCAAGGTCTTTCATTTGAAGGTGCTTGAAGAGATGTTGTTTTACTTGTGTAATGTCAAGATGATCACTGCCAGTGATAACAATTTCATCCACATAAACTACCAAGTAAATACAACCAACAACTAAATGACAGTAGACGACAAAGTGATCGGGCCCACTTTGGATCCTGCCAAACTCCTAAATCACATTACTAAATCTGTCAAACCATGCCCTGAGAGACTGCTTGAGGCCATATAGAGATTTCCACAGTCGGCAAACAAGTCCAGAAGACTCGCCCTGAACAACAAAATAGGGAGGTTGCTCCATGTAAACCTCTTCAAGCAGGTCACCATGAAGGAAAACATTTTTGATGTCCAATTGGTATAGAGGCCAGTGGCGAATGGCGGTAATGGAGAGGAAGAGGTGCACCAAGGGCATTTTGGCAACAGGGAAGAAGGTGTCTTCGTAATCTAAACCATAGATCTGAGTATAACCTTTGGCTACAAGACGGGCTTTGAGACGGTCAACTATTCCGTCAAAACCAATATTCACCATACACCCATCGACAACCAATAACGGATTTCCCTGGTGGTAGAGGAACGAGATCCCAAATGCCACTGCTTTGCAAAGTACGCATTTCATCCATCATAGCTTGTTTCCATCCTGGATGAGTAAAGTCATCTCATTTATTCTTAAGAATAGAAACAGAGGACAAAGAAGAAAGACAAGAATAATATGATGGAGATATACGATGATAACTCAAAGCAGTATAATAAGGAGAATGATTACAAGTAGAACGGATACCTTTGCGAAGGGCAACGGGAATATCTGACTCAGGAGGCGGAACCGGAGAAGAGGTCGAATGATGAGCCTAGGATGTGAGTCTACAATTGGGTAGGTTGCAGGTTGCGGCAACAAAGGACGAGGATGACGCTGATAGACCTACAAATGAGAAGGAGCAAGGGAGTGTGGAAGGAGACTTCTTAGGAGGAGAAAAAAGGACTATAGGTGTAGTCGCAGGAAGAGGAGGCTCGATGAAGGTACTCCAAACTCAAAGAAAGGAACATCTTCAAAGAAGGTGACATCTGTAGAGATAAAATACTTGCAAAGAGTAGGAGAGGAGTACTTGTATCCTTTCTGGGTGTGGGGATACCCAACAAAAACACATTTATGAGATCAAATAGATAATTTATCGATCCTGGGACCAAGGGCATGAGAGAAACAAGTAGAACAAAAGACTAAAGAGGGTAAAGAATGAAGTGGACGATGTGGATATGAAACCTGATGAGTAACATGAGAATGAAGAAGACAATTGAGTTTTTATTTCATGAAAAAAAGATTAAAAAATGGAATATAACGCAAAACGATCTTTCATTAAATATATCCAAGTACAACAAGAAAAATCATCTATAAGGGTAACAAAATACCTAGAACCTAAAGAAGACACAATACGACTGGGACCCCAAACATCTGAATGAACCAAAGCAAAAGGGGACGAGGCCCAATTATTAATGCGATTAGGAAAAAGGGTACGAGTATGCTTACCTAACTGACGTGACTTATATGACAAAGACTCTAATTTAGAAAAACTAGGAACTAATTTCTTTAATGTATCCAGACCCGGATCTCCTAACTGAGCATGAATGAGAAGAGGGGACGCTGATACGGAACCAACAAGAGATGGCCTTTTAAGTTGATATAGGCCGTGAGACTCGCATGCGAAGCCGATCATCTTCCCTGTTTTCCGGTCCAACAAAGAAACAAAATCTAAAGTAAAAGAGATTACACAATTAAGAGTACGAGTAAGTTGACTAATGGATAACAAATTAAAAGGGGCACCAAGAACAAATAACACATTATCAACCGAAAGAGAAGGAAGATGATGGACAATACCAATACCTCGGAACTGTGTTTAGGAACCATTGACAATAGTAACAGAAGGCAAGTAACTGGTGGTAGAGATAAAAAAATAAATTTATTACCGGTAATATGGTCGGTGACCCCTGAATCAAGGACCTAAAGAATGGGAGATGCTAGCGAAAGAATTACTAGTGTGTGCAACAGCACCAGTGGAACCGGGGGCTTGATGTTCTTCACACCACTTCAGGAAGTCATTGTAGGAGGGCGATGGAGACGGATCCTCTAACAATGGTAGAGTGGAAGACTGTGCAGGAGGCATAGATGTGTGAGCAATTTGAGCAGTGCGAGGAGGGCGACCTTGAAGTTTCCAGCACTTATCAATGGTGTGGCCTGGTTTGTGACAGTGGTCACAATAAGGACATGGCCTGCCCCCTTTTTGAGGTGTATTGTTGTTACATGAAAGCAAAGCGGAAAAATCAAGCAGAGGAACAAACAGAGAGCAGTGGAAGGAAGCATGGAGGGAGAGGTAGGACCTGAAATCAACGTATCTGACTTAGTGTCACTGGTAGCAGTCATGGGTGTGCTGGAGGAGAGAGAAAATCAGGGGCAACAACGAAAAATGAACCAAACAAAGGGGGCCAGATCGGGGTAGAGGAGACCGAGGCGAGCAAAGCCCAAGTGATCATGACCTCACAAGAGATTAGATGCGATGTCACATGCGGCGAAGATAGGCAACACATGGGCTCATGTGCAGAGGACGGTGGTGGCGCATGGAAGCTCCAATCAACGTGCCGCCGGTAGGGATGGGCTGGTCTTGGAGAGAGGAAGGCACTTGTGGGGTCGCCGGTTGGAAAAGGCCGGCGGTGGAGGAGGTTGCGGCGGCGGGCAGGGATGAAAAATGAGCTACCAGGGGGGAAATTTTACGCAATGAGCAGTGGCTCATCGGAAGATCGTGGAAAAGATGGAACTCTCATTAGGCTCTGGATACCATGTTGAAAGAGAGAAAACGAGAGAACACATGAATTTCGTGTGTTTTGTGATCACAGGAGAGCTATTGTATTTATAGGGATTTGTACATAAATACAAGATATACAATTTCTTATTTTACATAAGAGATAAGATCATTATATTTAATCCTAAAATATATTGGTACTATATTTTCATAATTCTAACAAGGTCAAATGCAGTTCTCAGTTCTTACATGATTTGTTTGTTTGATTTAATGTACTCAGAGAGACCTCAAGAGAACAATGTGGAAACTGGGAAAACAAGGGAACAGCAGAGGAGCTTACATCTTTTACTGAAGCCTGAGATGGCAAAGCTTTGTGACATTCTTTGTCTACCAGTATGCAGCATATTAGCACATTTCATTTTGTTTAAATTTGACCCACTCTTTGTTTGTCCTCCTGCTATGATCTTTTGCTGACAATATTGCAATTTATTTACAAGCTTGTTTTGTTATTGATGTCATGTAGAGATTGTATAAAAACATGCAGTGCTGTACCATTAATTAATGCTCAAGGACTTTTAGAATTTTGTTGAGTGGATACTGTTCTCCCATTAAGCTCTGTATGTTACTAATCTTGCCATAATTTTGCAAGTTTTTCTGTTTGAAACTTGTGAACTCGGTCTTGTAGTGAATAATGATAATGATATAGGAATGAAATCTGTTCTGTAACTCTGAATTCAAAGGTTAAAGGGGAGAGATCCAGGCTAAATTGAAGAATCCTGTTGATGGGATTTCTGATTTTTCTTGTCATTGCTATTGTACAATTTTGTTTTTAAATTTAATAGTGATGTCTAAAATAGGAAAAGTATAAGGTTTTTAATATTATAGAAAGGAGATTGCATAGAACAGTAGCTTGAAGCAAGATAACAATAGTAGGTTGGAAATGGCTCTACTACCTGTTTTGAATTCAAGAATAAGTTTTGGATCTAATCATAGGTGGAGATCCGTGTTACTTGTTCTAGGCCTACCATCAGGAATTGACCTACATTGAGTGGGGGTAAGTGGGGGTGTATACCCCCACTCAATTTCATTTTTTTAATACTATCAGAGTATTGGTCTGTTATTTAATTTTTATTTTTATTGTCTTAAACTTTGTCCCCTGTACAAATTCTTTCTTCATTTGAAGTAAAGAGATATCGTCTTGCATGCTATCATATTGGATCCATTCTTAGTACTAGAAACACACCAATTAATATAATTATACATAAAGTAGTGGAGGGTAAAAAAGGGTCGGAAATAATTAATGAGAACATATCTCTGATATGATGCTTTGCTGCCGGTTTCTCAAGATTTGATGTTGATAGTTTGAATTTGTTGGAGAGTTGATATGGAGTGAGGACAATTAAAATCAAGCCAATTACAATAGCACAAGCTTAGTGGATCAAAAAGGAATATCCAATAAAATTGTGCATGGATTCTGTGCAGATCTGATATTTTAAATTATTGAATTTGTTTCCTCAATTAGGATGACAATTCAATCGTGTTATTTTGATTTACTTTAAGATTACATCAACATGGCTATTATTAGGATGTGTTCTCTCTCTCTTTACTTGTTTTCTACCATGTTTTCTTATAAATAGGAAGCCATGTAATTCATTCAAGAAAAGGGTTGAGTCGGAATAAAAAAATGAGTGTTCTGAATGAAAGTTTCTCCTTGTTCTCGGGTTATGAACTTAAAGGGCTGGTTCTACCAGAAACTCACGGCTAGGGGCACACTTTTCTCTTGATAACTTTGGTTATACTAGCAGGTTGCAGTTAGGATCAAGTTGCCTAATTCTTACCAAATTATTCTTGTATGACTTATCGACTAGGTAATATGACCTAGTTGTCACTTGTCACATCAAAAGTCATGACTTACTCACCTTCTCATCTCTTTCTTGTGGGTAGTATCAGTATCCTTTCCTTTCATTTTTAGTTACTAATCCATATTGGATGGTTCTAGGGTGTTTTATCAATTTTCCTGTTGGTTTTTGAGATTAGACCTCCTGGCTTCACATCATTGATTTGTTGTGGGTTTTTGAGTTGCTTGTACCTTTCAGGTTCACATCAAGAGTGGGTATGTCATTGATGGATAAATTTGTCATATCATGGAGGCACTGACCACATTAAAATAGACAAAATAGTGACTTTACCTGTTATCAATAAAACATAGTTTCATGATCACAAATCCACGACCTACTGAATATGGATTCATTGCATGCCTTTCAAAATAATTTCACTTTTCATAGAAATTTTAATGCCTTCTGAGTTTAGAAATTAATATTGCTTTGAATTTTTCAAATCCAATCCTCTATATCCAAGGAATGATCTTTAGAACTATGTATGCTGTCATTCATGATGGTTGATTTGATTTAGTATATCTCAACCTGCTCTCCTCTATAAACAGTTTGAATTTGATGGTTTTTGACTTATCTTTCTGTAATGCAGGACAATGTCAAGAGTATGGTTGAAAGTTGTCTTGAATATACTATGAGCAATTACCAGATCTGTACAGAACCAGCGTCAATATTACAGGCTTTTCAATTATCTCTGGTGAGAATATTTTCTTGCATTTTCTCGTGTTTCATCCATCCTTTTTTTTGTTTGTTTTTTCCCATTTCCCTTTGCTTACTTACTGACAACCATTTTTTTACATTTATGTGTTAACAAGTCCCACTGGCCACCCATATTCATCCACGCTCCATTCCCGAGTGTGAATGGGGTGTGTTAATAAGTTCTGTGGGCTACCCCGTATTCATCCACACTCCATTCTTGAGTGTGAAGGGGTGTGTTGAAAGTCCCACATTGATTAGAGATATGACCAATCAAAAGTATATAAGGTGGAAAGTAATCCTCATCCTATGAGCTAGCTCTTAGGATTGAGTTAGGCTCAATACCCAAATTTAAGAATATGCAACTATTGGCAATCTCAGGTCAGATGCTTGATCACAGTCAATGGTGGTTGTAGTCATTATTTCTTTGTTGTTTTCACACTTTTTGTGATTTGTACATTGCGAGCTTTTTCCTTTCCTGACAACCTTATATGCTTGGTGACAACCCTTTTTTTACATTTATATAAAACTGTTGGTAATCTAAGGTTAGATGCTAGATTGCAGTCAATGGTTGTTGTAGTCATTATTTTCTTTGTTGTTTTAAAGTTTTTTTTATGATTTATACATTGCTAACCTTTTCCTTTCCCACCATCTTGTGGTATTTGGTTTGAAAATGTACCCCCCAAAAGTGCTTCATTCCTAGAATTTCTAAGAATAGCATGATAATCCATAACTCAATGATCATCAAACACCATCCTTCATTCTGCATTGACTTTTCTATTTGGGAAAATCTAATACTTCGTTAGTGCCTGTTGATCTTTAAATGCGCTTTCCATTGATGTTGTCTGTTGCTACAACCTAAAGAGGGAACTTGAAGTAACTTTGTGAAGATTCTTTTCCTAACCATCCCCCCCCCCCCCCCCCCCCCCCCCCCCCCCCTCCCCGACACACACACAAAATAATAATAATCTATTCAATAAAACTTCTTTTTGTGGAACCTTTATGCCTTTCTCTCTTGTATAGGTTTCAACATTTTGATGTATGCATAACAATGCTTGAATGACTGAAACGTTTTTTCTTCTTATCTTTGCTCTATCTTCTCTTCTGCTTATTTGTAATGTTGTTACCATTTTAACAGGTCATCTAATGTAAGAAACTTAGTTGATAGGTTTCCGAACTCTTGTAAATGCATGTTCACTTGGTTGCATTTAATACATATAACTGACTAGTATTTTCTTGTAATTTGGAAATTTTAGTGTTGCACTGCTGCTTCTTTGTTAAAGCACAAACTTGATTTTGAAGCTTCGCTTGTGCTTGCAAAGCGACACCTGGGTTTTGATTGTGAGAAAGAAGTTGTGGATACAATCAATTCAAGGCTTTGGGATTTGAGGGAGAATTTTTTATTGCTACCAGGAAACTCTAATGTCACTGGTTCTCCAGGAGCCTCTGAACCATCGAACAGGGTTTATTCATATACAGATAGGACAACAGAGGTTGAACTGGCCCAAATAGATATTTTCAAAAATAGTAAAATTACCCAGAAGCGTAAAAACCAGTGGAAAAAGTTACTTCTGATGCAACATGAAGAGAAGCAGAATTTGGAAAAAGATTATGCGAATGAAAAGGATGAATTTATGATAAGATTCAAAATAGAATGGGCAGCTATTCTTCAAACCTATTCTCTCAATGATGTGATGAGAAAAGAAAAGCTCGATATTTACAGAAGGGAATATGGTAAGAGATTTAAAGAATTGGAAAGGCAGCATAAAATATGTCTCAAGGATCTAGAGGCGAAGCAATTAGAGTCAAGATGTAAGTTCCGAGAGTTTTCCACACCAGATGAATTGTTAAACCTGGTTGATTCAAAGGAACTTGGGACTGGGGTTGAATCCTTGCAGACTCATGATCAAGCCCAGCATCATAATGCTCCAATAATCCTTCTGTCTGATCGTATTGGTGAAGGAAAGAATTTTGATGATGCAGTTGAAGCTATGACCAGGACTGAAACTGGGGTTAGATTATCTGAAGCTCCGGACATTAATTCCTCTGTAGTTGTACCATGCAGTAGCCGAGTAGAACTGCAAATTCCTCTGGTCAAACATGCCAGTGCCAATGAGACAGTTGTAACGGCAGAAGATGAACCAAAATCTGGAAATAAGTGTAATAATATTACTGGAAATGAATATGACAATCAGGGAAATACTATCTCTAAGCTTTCAAACTCCAGAGAACAATGTTCTGGTGGAGCTATTAGCATAGTGGACAAAGGTGAAGGGTGTGTGAATTTTGGTGGTGACTCACATAATGATTGTGGGCAGGATGCTATCACTTCTGTTCTGCTTTCATCTAACCAAAAGATATGCGATGGGCAAACATCAGATGTTCCCAGTAGAGAGGTGACTCTTGCTCCATGTAAAACAAGCAGTTCAAATGATGATCATGTTGAAGTCCCTTCTCGGCAAGGGGAACTTGGTGGGACTATACTGAGCAAGCCTGTTTGTGGTTTGTCAATGGAAGATGGTTCTGATGATGGTATGAAGAATACGGCCTCCTTGAATTCTCAATCATCTGAAGAACATATCCCGAGTGTAAGTACCGTGTGCACATCAAATTGTGAGAATGCTGCACAAATACATGAGGGTGATGGCCATAGTGGCTCAAATAATGCTGAGACTCTGACCTCACCTTTGTTTGAAAAAAGGATATCCCCCCAGAATTCAAATTCACCTCAAGAGCATCCCCATAATGTAAATGTCATGGGCATGCCAAATTGTGAGAGTTCTGTTCATATCCATGAGGATGATGGCAATGGTTCAAATAAGGCTGGCATTCTGAATTCACCTCAGATTGATGAGAGAAATGCTGAAGGGACCATGGTATTAAATAGAGATCTACATCTGGGGATGCTTGAGACTGTCAATTTCAGTCCATCCTTGGTGCAAATATCTGGAGGTGCAGTAGATGTCTCAGTTTTAGATGGTGGGTTGTCAAGACCATGTGGATCTGCTAGTCCTAGTAATAGTTCTGATGCTAATACTCTCATTCTGAATGAACCTTCTTTAGAGGAACAAAATCCTGATGGAGTCTCATCACATGTACCTGCTGGACAAATCCCAGCTGAAGTGTCAGAAATTAGTCATGAGAGGGCCACCGCAAGTGTCTTAGATGGGGAGGAAGCTGCAGGAATCCCCGGCACGGTCAATTGTACTGATTGTGCTGAGAATGTAACTCCTCTGAATTCATCCAGGGATCAAATATCTGATGGAACTTCTGGTTTAGATGGTGTTTTATTATCAGATCCTTGTACTACCAATCCAAGCAATGGTTGTCCTGCTACAATTACCCTTTTGAATCCACCTTCTCTACAGCAACAAACTCCTGATCGAGTCTTTTCAACCCTACCTGATGAGCAAATTCCAGTCTCTGTACCAGATAATAGCCATGAAGAGGCCAGATGCCTGTTAACTGAGAATTTGGTGGTGGATACAAGTATCTCATCAGATCAGCAGGAAGGAACATGTAGAACTGTGACATTGAACAGTTTGTCCCAGGAGAATGCAGTATCTAGGTCACTTGACCCGGTGGAGCCTCTAGAAGAAGAGCAGCCATCTTCATCTGTACAGTCCCCCTCAACTGTCCAGGATACTGGTAGAGAAATGCAGAACCCTCCAGTATCTAGTCCTGTTGATATTGTACCAGCTAATCAGCCCATTCATGTTTCACCAGCCATGGAGCCTCCAGAGCAGGAGGTTCAATTACCTTCTGCAGGTTTTCTTTCTTCCAATCAGGATGTATCTAACTTGCCTTTGGTGACTGGAACTGTAGACCGGCCAACCAATGAAAATGATCTCCCTAGCCACATTCCTGAGACAGCAATTGAGATTCAAAATCAAGCTATCATGCAAAGTGCCTCAAATTTGGCACTTGATTCATCTTGTCAAGTTGGGCATCCAGCCTCAAATATGGACCTTGATTCACTTGTGTCTGGTGGAGTTAGACCACAGTCTTCAGACACAAGAAATTTGTCAACTCCTGCAGAGATTAATAATCAGCCTATACAGACTGCAATCCAATCAGCTTCCAGGATTGGTCGACACCCACTTCAAAATGAATTGGAAAAACTACGAATGCTGACAGACCAAAACATGAAAAACCATGAAAATAAGGTAAGCTTTTTCTTACTCATTCTCTGATATTACTGATTTATGTCTTTCACCTTTTTATTATCACTATTATATTAATCTACTTCTTGGGGCAGAAATTGCAGTTGAAATGTGAGTTTGATAAGGAATTTGAGGAACTTCGCAGGAAGTTTGAGACTAAACTTAAGGAGATTGAGGTTGAATATCAGCAGAAGAAGAAGAACCTGGACACACAACTTAACATAGTTCTTGTAAATAAGATATTGGCTGAGGCTTTTAGGGCTAAATCCATGGATCATAGAGTATCTGGTACACCAGGAATGCAGCAAGGTATATTTCTTCTAATTATGCTGACCGCAGCAATGGTGGAAATTTCTATTCCATTTATGATTTATGATTCTCTTGATTGTACGAAGTTTCTACCGAAGTATATCTGCTGCTTGCAAACGTACCTAAATTGATACCATTAAGATATTATGGAAACTTCTTAATTTGGACGATGTTCTGCTTCTATTGTTTATGTACCTTCATATTTTAACCCCAAAAAGAGTGAAAAATGAATCTGCACAGAAACAAATGTTGATAGATAGATTAGAGAGGGTTTTTCCTCTCGGGCTGTGGTCTGTGGAGGGCATTTGACGCATCTGTTTGACACAACCAATGCATATCATTAACTTGTTTGACGCATCTCTTTTTAAGTTGCCTGTTTGGATTTTTATACATGTCTAGCTGTGCACGTGCATTCACCTATTTCTTTCCTTTTCCTTTCACATTCTACTATTTGCAGCCATCTGCTCTGCTTTTTCTGTTTGCTTTTCTAACCACACCTTATAATATTGTCAGATGCAAGTTTTTCACAGCATTTATTTTTGCTTACAAATCAACTAAATGCTACACGGCCCCCTCCAGTTGCTGCTTCATCTTCCTGTGGGCCCCCTACAGCCAGTTTGCAGAATTCTTTTGCGACAACTGGCCCTCTGACTATGGTACCACCAATACAGGCCACTTACAATACATCAGGAGTTTTCTCCAGTGTTTCTCCGAGAACACCTCATGTCAACTCCACCTCTGCTTCACCCTTGGGAAATCTTCAAGCTAGTGGAGAAATACGTGCCCCTGCACCTCATCTTCAATATAGACCCCCAGCATTTGTTGCAGCCTCCAGTCCACAGGGGAGGCCAACTCAACCTGCACCTGGTAATATCCCCGTTACCTCTCATCCCTCATTTTCTAACTGGCTATCCCAGCCATTGGCAGCAACTTTTCAATGTGATCCTCATAGAGGGCATAGGCCTGTGGCCACAAGTGCAGGTGGGATACCCACCCCTAATTTATCTGCCATGGATTTACGTGCAAATGCTAACAATCAACCTGATATAAATCGACAAAATATTCTTCCACATTTGTCATGTTTGGCTGTGGCTTCATTGACCTCCAAACTTGGCTCAAGCAATAGTAACATGCCGGCAAACTCAGCTCATCAAGCTACATCGCCTGATGTAGTCTGTTTATCGGATGATGATTGACCAGCCGAAGTGTTTAAATAATATCTTTTGATACTTGTCCTAACATGTAGCTATTTCTTTTCCCTAGTTGAGGGTCTTCTAACATGAATTTATATAGTAGGGCAGCTTTGTTGCGATGGAGATGCCATGCTCACCTGTTTGTAATTATTGATTATTGATGCTAAAATGTACATGCAATATAATTAGGTGTATGGTTCTCTGGATCGAAAGTGTACTTATTTCCTTGTTTTAGTTTTTAGGGGAGATGGGTGTCACGTCACTGTTCACAGAATAATTCCATATCTTCCTCGTCTTACAATTCTTCCTACTTACTAATTTAAGTGTTTTTTATATTTTCAAAACATCTTTTATTTACTTTTTAATTTAAGTTTTAAAAGTAATAGGAAGATTTGTAAGATATTTTCTTCAGTCTTTTTTATAAGACTTTTTTTTCTTGGTCTTTTTGTATAAGATCTTTTTTCATTTGTGTTCACACAGAAAATAACTGGGATTCCAAATGTTCAAAGCCTGTTATTCAATGTATGTCACTTGCCTACAACATTAGCCCATGGCCTTATTTATACAACAGGATAATAAGTGGGCTTCACATACAATGCCACTAACATAACAAATATTTATGGTGGGGTCCTTTTCCCTGATTTTGGAAAATGAGGCCAACGGTGGGGTCTATCCTTGTTTCCTGGGGGAACAGGAGCCCCCCAGCCACGAGCTTTGAGCGATCGGTCAAGCGAAGTGGCTACATAAGTGTGGCTGCGAATGAGGCTTTTCCGAGTTTGGAATACTTCAACAGAACTATTTTCGAGTGGAGGAGAGTTCTGGGTCCGAATGAAACATCTCTGAGTCTGAGAGAATTACTTCCGAGTGAAGTGAGGCTCTGACTTCGAGTGAGATCTTTCTGAGGTATGGCCGAGAGAACTATCACCGAGTGAAAGAGTTCCGAGTGAAGGGAATCCTGGCCTTGGGGACTTTTGACTGAGGCGTGTCCGAGAGAAACAATTCCTGAGTGAAATGAAGCTCTGACCGAGTGAGATCTTTCTGAGGTATGACCGAGAGAACTATTACCGAGTGAAAGAGTTCCGAGTGAAGGGAATCCTGGCCTTGGAGACTTTTGACTGAAGTGTGTCCGAGAGAACAATTGCCGAGTGAAGGAAAGCTTTGGTTTCGAATGAGTGTTTCTTGGGTAGGGTGAAGAAGGATCGAGAATATCTCACCTAGCCGTGTAGAGTAGATTGTTGCCAACTGTTTGTGGAAATTCAACCGTCGTTTTGAAGCATTAATTATTCTAATGATTGTGATGTCTTTTCGAAAGGTCCAATAAATGCGTATTGGGAAAAGGAATGTCTTTTGGCTTTTTAAGAAAAGGAGCGTTCTTTGGTCTGAAGGGGTCTATGGATGTAATTATAATCCAATAATCGTGGCTATTAGATTTTCACTTAACGCTGTGGCCCGTCGCAATCTAATCAGGGCCTTTGACCAATCTTATAAACATTTTAAAAAGGGTTTTTTCAAGATTCGGGTAAATCCAGACTTACCCGGGGAAGATTTCCTTCACGGGGTTGATTCTCAACCCTTATTTCCTCTGTACTGGACCCAGAACCCGACACAATTTCGAGTGTTGTGGGATGATCTGACTGTTCCTGAGAAGTCGGATGTGAAATTTCTCTCCGAGGATGTGAATATATTTTTTAGTTCTCAGGCGCTGATAGGCCTGGCTCCGTCTCCGGACGCTCTGGCCGCCTGGATTTGTAAGTTTTAGCAGTGTGCTCTGATTGGATTTTCTCATGTTTATTTGATGCTAATTTAAAAACTCTTCCTTTTGTTTTGCAGGCGACATGGCTCCTCACCATCTTTCAAAAAAGGAGCTCAAGAGACGTTACGAGGAAGCCCTTTCAAAGGGATTCGGGAAGGCGCCTTCGAAGAAAGCGGGATCTTCTTCTGCTGTAACCGTAGCCCAGCCTATCATCCAAACTCCAATCGCTGCTACTCCTCTGACAACTGTTCCTTCACAGCTGGAAGCTGAGGCTAGACGGGTGAATAAAAAGCCTCGTTCTGATAATACCGCTACCGAGGTTGGAAGGGAACCGTCTTCTGTTCCTCAGGCTTTTCCTTTTACCGAGACGATTTTGGTTACCGATGATGAGGCGGAAGAGGTTCCGCCTCTGGAGACTCGTAGTCGATCGGTTAAAAGAGCTCATGCTACACCTTCCTCTTCAAATCCATCTCCTCTTGGCTCGGCTGAGTTGATAGCCAGTGCTATCCCATGTCTTTCAGATGACTCCGAGCATTCGTGGGAAACATTCGTTCATGGGTCTCAGGTTTCGGAGGAGAATCCAGCGCATTCCTTGTGGGATGCTCGGTTTCCCATTGGCCCCTTTGTGGATCAAACAATTTTCTTCAAGGAAGACAAAGAAAAATATACCTCCAATAACCCTATTGCTATGTGTCAAGCAATGGAGATGTTTGGCTTACGTCTTTCCTCTATGTCACGAGGTCTGGAAAAACGTTTGTTTGATCGGGAAAAGTTATTGGCAGAGTTGGCTTCCAAAAATGAGTCCTTGAAAAAGGAAAAGGAGACGTTAGAGGAAAAGAAGCAGAAAGAAATCGACCGGGCTAAGGAGCTCAGAAAGTTGGTGGCCCTGATGAAGGAGACTATGAAGAGGTCAGAGGACAATTTGAAATCCGCTCGGGATGAGAGGGATTCTGCAGAGTCTCGATTGGCGATATCTGAGGAAAAGTGTTCGTACTGGGAGAACAAGGTTGCTGAGATTGAAGAGTCGTCCAACGCTTTAACCCTTCAGAAACAGGAATTGGAGGTGGCACTCCAAGTGGTAAATTCAAAGTTGGAGTCCCTGAAAGTAAAATCACAAGAGGATCTGGCTGTAGCTCAGCGGGATGTGGCAATTCAATATGTCAAGACCTTTGAGCTTTGCAAGGAGCATATCTCAGCTCTAAACCCTTCCATTGAGTTAAATGTTGAAGGCCTCGATCCGTTCAAGGTTGTGGTGGATGGACAAGTGGTATTTCCGCCCGAGTCAGTAGAGAACCTGACAAATGTTGAAGCTGGCCCAAGGATTCTTGAAAATGCGCCGAGTGTAGGGATTCCGGGTGCAGATGCGCCTGAAGGAACAACTTAGGGACAACTTATTTTCTTTGTAAAAGACTTTGAGTTTTTTAATGAATTTTCTTTCTTTTTCATTCCTTGTGTTATATTTGTTATGATGATAGTCTCGAACCTGAGGCATATCGTATTTTAGATTTTTGTCGAGGAATTGATTTCGTACTTGGTTTTCTTGATTTGTTTCGTATTAGGATTTGTTAGATCTACACCGAGGGATTGTTCGCGTGCTCGGTTTTCTTGACTTGCGCTGGAAATTACTTCGTATTCGGATCTGTTAGATTTATACTGAGGGATTCAGTTTTTTCGAGAATTGTTTCCTTCTCGGACTTTTTAATGTATACCGAGGGATCGCTTCGTGTTTGTTGTCGAAGATCATTTCGTATTTCGGACTTTTTAGATGTATACCGAGGGGTTGTTTTCGCACTCGGTGCCTTGTGTTGTACTGATCATGGTAATCGTTTCGTATTTTATAACGTTCGCTTTGAAAAGATTTTCTGATCTATTTTTCAAACGTTTTTAATCATGGTAATCGATTACATGGTTATGGTAATCAATTATGATCAATAAAAATGTTCTTTTTAGTTGACTCGAAATGCGGTAATCGATTACGCCTAATTGGTAATCGATTACACCGCTTCAGAGTGTAATTGTAACTTTATTTTAATGGCCATATATTCTTATTAGATCTTACTGTTAAAAGCTATGAGTCTTGATCTTCATTCCTTTGATCTTCATTCTGATTTGTCATTATCAAAACATTTATGATCTTCATTCTCCCCCTTTTTGATGATGACAATTACCTGTAAAATTCTGTGGGAATGAATATTGATGCAAGTTTATTTTAAGATTAAATCCTTTTTGTTTGTTATATTTTATTGGCCCTTGTGTTGTACTTTATTTGGTATTGAAAGTACTCTCCCCCTGTGTTTTGTAGTGTTTGCCAATGATTGAAATGATTGCTGTTTGCCAATGATAAAAATGATTGCAATGTCTCCCCCTTTGGCATTATCAAAAAGAATATAGGACATATATATAAAATGTAAAGGGCAATCGTGGATGAGAAACATAATTATATTCATTAAAAGCAAACAAACAAGAGGACTTGTTTTTCATAAACAGAAACGGAAATTATTTAATAACAACCAACAAAACAAAAGAGAAAAAAGAAAAAAAAAACTAATCGGATGGTGGTGGAAAACGGGAAAGGAGAGTCTGCATGGTGCTATCAACGTGATCAAAGCGATCACGGACGTAGGAGCTGAGTGATTGGAGCTCGGTGGCCAAATCTGCCATTGACATTGAATCAGGCACGAGATCAGAATCCGGAGGAGGAGTAGAATGTTTAGGAATCCAGTCTCCCTCAGCGTTTTGTTTATAGCCAAAAGCAGATAAAGTAGTTTTGCCAATTATGAAGGAGCGTTGGGGCTTGATGCATAACTCCTCAGAAATGGGAACATTAAAATGGCGGAGAACGCGGGTGATGAATCCAGCATAAGGAAGAGGGGCATTTGCCTTGAGTGCTTTTTGCATGCGATAACGGATGAGAGTGGTCCAACTAAGAGGCCTAACTGTTAAAAGCGACCACATGAGCACGAGATCCTCCTCAGTGACTTGTGCCAAGTTTGTAGAGCGGGGAACAAGAATTCGCACGATAATGTAGTGCATGACCCGACATGAGAAGGAAAGGGATCCAGCAAGAAGACGTCCAGAAAGATCAGCATTGTCGGAGCAAACAAGACGATGGGCCTCCAGGTTATTAAAATCAGCTTCCCATGCATCCGAGAGATGTCCTTCATAATATTCACCAACGGAAGGAAGGTCGGTGAGAGCATAAAACAGTCCAGAATCTACTGTAATGGGAACTTTCTTGACCTCTGTGATGATACCATCGGTAATCTAAAGATTAGAGTAAAAGAGTCGGACAAGGTCAGGGTAATGATCTTCCTTAATAGTCAGAAATGGCATGAGATTTTGAATGTCGAAAAATTGATAGCAATCCACGTTTTCAATGAGAGTGGTGTCCACATATTTAGGATCAAGAACATCTCGGTTGTGGAAAAGAGAGTAAAAGCGTTCCTGTTGAGCAGAGGTGGAAAAGAACTCAATGAAAGTGTGCAATGTAGGAGTGCGGGTTGGTTGATCAGAAGAAGAAGAAGAGGAGCCTAGTGTTCTCTTTTTCTTGGTGGGAACGGAGGGAGAAGGTGGAGTGGGAGTGTATGTGGGAGATTGGTCTGCCATGGAAGTGTTACGGAGGAGACAGTGAAAGGAGAAGAAGATGAATAG
Source organism: Clitoria ternatea (assembly GCA_037962975.1). NCBI lineage: Eukaryota > Viridiplantae > Streptophyta > Magnoliopsida > Fabales > Fabaceae > Clitoria > Clitoria ternatea. Next base: position 4,216,374 of record CM075676.1, read on the forward strand.
TAAAAGAAAGAGAGTGAAAGGAGTGATTTTTAATAGACCCGAGAGTGAGTAATCGATTACATGAGACAGTGCAAATATATAATAATCGATTACAGGAATTGGAAACGTCAGGTAACTGGTGGTAATCGATTACCAATGTATAGGCAATTGGATGTAATCGATTACAATGGCAGTTTACGCTTTTTGAAAGGTCAAAGGAACATGATGGGACGTGCCTAGTGAAATGGGAATCGTGTACAGAGAGTGGAAAAGAGGAAATCAGAAGGGGACAGTTATTATGAGAATACGTAGAGACGGTTATTCTTTGGCAAGTGGTAATCGATTACGAGTGTATATGCATTAGAATGTAATCGATTACAGAGTGTCAGTGACGTGATTAAAGAGGTGAAACAAAACGTTTGGAAGACAATTTTTGTAACCGAAAAAAAAATTAAAACTGAAGCGAGTTGGGTTGAATTTTTAAAAGATTTTCAAAAATATTTAATTTAGAAATTGAAGAAGTCAGTTGAAGTTGAAGAAGTGATAAAATATTTAATATTTTAATGAACACTATGAGGAGGCGTTACTAATCTCTGACATTTTTGAAAACTGATAGAATTAGGAATTTTTTGAAAAAATGAGTAAAAGGAATTTGAAAATAAATCAGAAAAATAATAGAAAAGAAATAAATAAATAAAATAACGTGCAGAATGTTAAAGGAGGGAAAAGTATACCTGACAAGATTCGCGGTAATCGATTACTTCTAAGGTGTAATCGATTACGGATGCTCTTGAGATATAAGATCCACGTGCCGCCTCTTTTGTTGGTTAAATAAATAAGCTTGGTAATTGATTACGTACTTATTGTAATCGATTACGGAGACTTATTTTTTTTATTATCTTTAACCATCCTATTATATTTAATTATCTTGACTGCTTGTGTGATCTTCCTTCTTTTCATTAATTTGAATGTCCTCCAGAGAATCTGTAATATCATCCAAAGATCTTTCTACACTAAAAGGGTTAGATTCATCACACAATTTATCTTTTACAAACTTTAGTTTTGGTACACCTATGACTAGATCCTTTTTAATTATTTTATCTAAATGATCCATGTGTATGTGTGCTATCCTTCTATGCCAAAGCCATGGATCTTCCTCATGACTTATTAAACATCGGGCTTGACTAGATGATAGATTATCCAAGTTTATCATATAAATATTATTGATTCTTTTTCCAATAAATTTTATAGTGTCGTTATCTTTTTCTTTGATTATGCATGTGTCAGAGTTAAATATGACATGGTTACCTTTGTCACACAGCTGACTTATGCTTAGTAAAGTATGCTTTAGTCCTTCAACATATAGCACGTTATCAATGGAGGTTATAGGATTCTTTCCAACTTTTCCAACTCCAAGGATTTTGCCTTTGTTGTTGTCACCGTAGGTGACGTATCCTTCTTCCTTCATAATTAGTGAGGAGAATTTTGATATATCTCCTGTCATGTGCCTGGAGCAGCCACTGTCAAGGTACCAGCTTGACTGTCTACTGACCAAGCATTTCTGCAACAAAGATTAAGTTTTTATCTTAGGTACCCATATCTTCTTGGGTCCTTGAAGGTTAGAGTTTGTTGGTACTTGCTTCCTAATCCAAATCTTGTTTGAATTTTGAATTCCATTTTCTCTTATTTTACATGTAGATGTTGTATGACCTTTCCTTCCACAATGAAAGCATTTAACAAAAGGACTAGTTGATGTCTTTTGTGATATAAAGAAATTTTTATATAATTTTTGCTTTTTAGAGGGATCAAAACCTAGTCCTGCCTTATTAAAATGAAATCCTTGTTTTCCAAGGAGTATATCTAGGTTGTCTCTTCCCATAGTAAATTTTGCTAAAGCATTTTTTAAATCATCAACTTCTTGAGAAAGCTTTTGACATGTAATGCATGATTGATTGCTTGTGACTTTTGTTTTCAAATTATTTTCTAAGTTTACTTTTTCTAATTTAACTTATCCTATTTCTTCATGTAATTTTGAAACATTTTGTTCTAGATTTTGATTAATACTTTTAATATTTAAAAATTTCTTGACTAGTTTTTGATATTCTTCATGAAGTTCTTCAAATGCTTCTTGCAATTCATCAAATGTAGGGTTTGAGTCATTTACCTCTTCGGTGTCAGCCATTAAGCAAAGATTTGCATCTTCTTGATCTGATTCCTCAGAAGAGCTCATATCATTATCATCCCAAGCAATATATGCTCTTCTTTTATTTTTGAAATGCTTCTTTTCCTGTTTGTCCATATTCTTGTTTAGGGTTGGACATTCCATCTTCATATGTCCAAACTTTCCACATTCAAAGCATTTCGGACCTTGATTGGTTTCATCATTCTTTCTGAAGGATTTCCTGAAGTTTGGTCTCCTCTGTCCTTCTTTCTTCTTAAGAAATCTATTGAACCTTCGGACTAGCATTCCAAACTCCTCTGTATCATCCGTGCTCTTGTTTTCTTCCATGTTTTCATCATCACTTTTATTCATTGTTTGTATTGAGGTTTTGACAGCAATACTTCTTCTCTTTCTGTCTCCTTCTTCATGCTGATTTAGCTTGGTTAGTTCAAGTTCATGTTCCTGAAGTTTACCAAACAGAGTAGCAAGTGACATTGTTGCTAAGTCTCGTGATTCTGATATGGCTGTTACTTTTGGTTGCCATTCCCTGTTCAAGCATCTCAAGACTTTGTCAATTAAATCTTCGTTAGAAAAGGTTTTTCCTAAACATGCAAGATGATTGATTATGTGAGTAAATCTCTTCTGCATGTCTTGTAAAATTTCATTATTATTCATTCTAAATAATTTATATTCCCTAGTTAGGGTATTTATTCTTGATCTCTTAACTTCGCTTGTTCCTTCGTGAGTTACTTCTAAGGTATCCCACATCTCTTTTGCTGTCTTGCAGTTAGATATTCTAAAGTATTCGTCCATTCCTAAGGCTGAGGTTATTATATTTTTGGCCGTGAGGTTGTATTGTACTTTTGTTTTGTCTGCATCAGTCCATTCACTTCTTGGTTTAATCATGGTTACTTCTCCAACTACTTTGGTTGGTATGAATGGATCATTCTCAATGGAGTCCCATATGTCTATATCATTAGCTTCTATGAACATTTACATACGGGTTTTCCAGTATTGGTATCCTACTCCATTAAATACAGGAGGTCTATGGATGGAATTTCCCTCAGGGAAGATAGGGTTAGAAGAGGCCATTTCTACTTCTTGAAGTTTCTAAACCTTATACAAGAAACTAGCTCTGATACCACTTGTTACTCTAGTGGTATCCTATAACTCGAGAGGGGGGTGAATTGAGTTATGATAATTTTAAGATTTCTAATCACACTTTTCTCAACTCTTAATTTTATTGTAATTAAATGTAAATGAATATGACAGTGCACAGCAGATTATATAAAATATGAGACAGAGTGTAGGGTTAAGAGATTTGCAAACAGTATTTATACTGGTTCGGCCAACCACTGCCTACGTCCAGTCTTCTCAAGTCACCCTTGAGGATTCTACTATTGTCAAAAATAGTACACCAGCACTTCCACACCTTGGCACAACCTTGCCTTTGTGTCAAGTATCTTGACACACCAAGAGTCTCACTACTCTTGTATACAATACTTTGGGAAACCTTCCCAAGCAAACAAGTTTCTCACACTTTTAATAAAGTGAACAAAGAAATACTCTCTTAGAGCATATGAATAAATTGAAGCACTTAAGTAAGTAATAATCTTAATAAGATTATATGGCCATTAAGATCATAAAAGATGAAGGAATTGTTATTCTTAATTGTTGTGTTTTTTGCAAATGAGATACTCTCCTATTTATAGAAGAGAAAATGCCTTCAAGAGGTGTAAGAAAATAATAAAATATTTAAAAAGGTACCTCTTGATTAAAATAAATTAATTGTGAAAGGATGTAACTTTTTATCCAAATATTATGATGAAAAGGTGCATAAATATTTTCATCAGAACCAGCCTGGAATCGATTACATATAGTAGGTAATCGATTACGTTAAGTAGTTATTTTAAAACGTTTGGTTTTTTGAAAATATTCTGATTTATGTTTTAAGCACGGTAATCGATTACGTTATTATGGTAATCGATTACGGAAGCAGTTATTTTATAACGTTCGCTTTGAAAAGATTTTCTGATCTACTTTTCAAACGTTTTTAATCATGGTAATCGATTACATGGTTATGGTAATCGATTACGATCAATAAAAATGTTCTTTTTAGTTGACTCGAAATGCGGTAATCGATTACGCCTAATTGGTAATCGATTACACTGCTTCAGAGTGTAATTGTAACTTTATTTTAATGGCCATATATTCTTATTAGATCTTACTGTTAAAAGCTATGAGTCTTGATCTTCATTCCTTTGATCTTCATTCTGATTTGTCATTATCAAAACATTTATGATCTTCACGTTTCATATCTCGGACTTTTTAGATGTATACCGAGAGATCGTTTCGTACTCGGTGCCGAAGATCGTTTCGTATCTCGGACTTTTTAGATTATACCGAGAGATCGTTTCGTACTCGGTGCCGAAGATCGTTTCGTATCTCGGACTTTTTAGATGTATACATCGTTTCGTACTCGGTGCCGAAGATTGTTTCGTATCTCAGACTTTTTAGATGTATACCGAGAGATCGTTTCGTACTCGGTGCCGAAGATCGTTTCGTATCTCAGACTTTTTAGATGTATACCGAGGGATTGTTTTCGCACTCGGTGCCGAAGATCGTTTCGTATCTCGGACTTTTTAGATGTATACCGAGAGATCGTTTCGTACTCGGTGTCGAAGATCGTTTCGTATCTCAGACTTTTTAGATGTATACCGAGGGATTGTTTTCGCACTCGATGCCGAAGATCGTTTCGTATCTCGGACTTTTTATTGAGAGTGAAACCTTAAGATCTGAGAAAAGTTCTTTAGTATTAAAATGGTGCTCGTACATAATACTCAACTGAAGTAGAATTTCAAATGGGTTGCATTCCATGTCCTTGGTATTTCCTTTCCTGATAATTCTTCAATCCGGTAAGCACCTTTTCCGAGCACTTCTTTGATTCGGTATGGTCCCTCCCAGGAGTGTGCTAGTTTGCCTTCTTCTCGCACTCGTCTATTGAAGGGTCTGGGTCAGAGGAAAGAATTCCATTTTTGAGCAGATTTTTGCTTAGCCGCTTGGATCTTGATGTAAGCTACGTCTCTTTCTTCCATGCCAAGGTCTAAATCTTCACGTCTCTTGTTGTCATTTGAAACTTCGTCATAGATCAGTCGTCGGAGTGTGGGTTCCCCTAATTCCACGGGTATCATGGCATCAGCTCCATAGGTGAGTCAGAAAGGTGTCTCATGAGTTAAAGAATGCGGGGTTGTATGGTATGCCCACAGAATTCCATGCAATTCTTCTGCCCAATGTCCTTTTGCCTGTCTGAGTCGTTTCTTGAGCTGTTGAAGTATAACCTTATTTGCTGCTTCTGCCTGACCATTTGTTTGGGGATGTTCTACCGAAGAGAACTTCCTTTTAATGCCAAGATTTTCACAGAATTCAACAAAGTGTTTATCTGTGAATTGCTGACCATTATCTGATATGATAGTGTGGGGAAGTCCGTGTCGACAGATGATGTTTCTCCATGTAAAGGACTGTACTTTAGCTGTTGTGATGGTGGCTAGAGCTTCGGCTTCAATCCATTTAGTGAAGAAATCTATGGCCACGAGGAGGAACTTTATTTGTCCTTTTCCCGGGGGAAAGGGGCCTAGAATGTCTATTCCCCATGTGTTAAATGGCCATGGGGAAAGGATTCTGTGTAGTGGTTCCGGGTGGCTATGGTTTCGGTGGGCGTTTCGTTGACACGGATCGCACTTCTTGACCAGGTCGTAGCAGTCGGAGCGCAGGGTGGGCCACAAGTATCCTGCTCGAAGGACGCGGGCTGCCAAAGGTCGGACTCCTCCATGGAGCCCATAAATTCCCGAGTGTAACTCTCGCATGACATAGTCGGCCTGTTCTTTATCCAGACATTTGAGGAAGGGTACTGTGAAACCCCTTTTATATAGTTGCCCATCTATCATGGTGTAATGGGCTGCCTGGACCCATAATTTCTTGGCTTCTTGTTGTTCATTTGGCAGGGTTCCTTGTGTTAGAAATTCAATAATAGGGATCATCCAAGATGTTTTAATTTGAACTTCATTTACCTGGTGGGTTTACTGGTTCTCTTGGATTGTTGGTTCCTCTAGGATCACCTGGACTATTGTTTTTAGGTTCCCTGCTTTAACCGTGCTAACGAGCTTAGCGAGAATTTCTGCGCGTTCATTTGCTGCTCGAGGAACATGGACTATTCGGAAATGTTTGAGTTTCGCTACCATGTCGTTTACTCGGGCAAGATATTTTCCCAGTGTCACGTCTTTGGTTTGGTAGGTCCCTTCGATTTGCCTGGCAACGAGTTGGGAGTCAGTTTTTACTTGGATGCACTGAGCCCCTAAATCAATGGCTGTCTTCAACCCGGAAATGAGGGCTTCATATTCTGCTTGGTTGTTGCTAGCTTTAAATCGGAATCGTAAGGATTCTTCAACTGTTAGCCCGGTTGGTGACTCTATCATGACTCCTGCACCACTGCCCTTTGTGTTAGAGGAACCATCAACTAACAGGGTCCATAATCCATGTTCGGCATCGTATTCTTCTTTATCTTCTCCCAGTTCGACTATAAAATCTACGAGTATTTAAGCTTTCATGGGTCCCCTGGGTTCGTACCGAATATCGTATTCGGACAACTCTATTGACCATGCCACCATTCGTCCTGCAAGCTCCGGTCTTTGAAGAATTTTTCCAAGTGGTTGGTCGGTTCGGACCACTATTTGATGACTGTGGAAATAGGGGCGCAAACGCCTCACGGCTATTACCAAGCTGTAGGCGAATTTTTCTACTCGTTGATAACGTACTTTCGACCCCTGCAGCGTTTTGCTGGTGAAGTAAATGGGCTTTTGAACCAAGCCTTCTTCTTGGATTAGGACCGAACTGACAGCTTCAGCTCCAACGGAAAGATAGAGGATCAATTCTGACCCAGTTTCTGGTCGTGTCAGGATTGGTGGGGAAGCCAGATAAGCTTTAAGGTTTCGAAAGGCTTTTTCATAGTCGGTAGTCCATTCAAACGAGTCCGTTTTCTTTAACGTTTTATAAAATGACATGGATTTTTCTGCAAATTTAGAAAGGAATCGGGAAAGGGCTGCGATTCTCCCAGTGAGGTGTTGGACTTCTTTGACATTCCGGGGACTTCGCATCTGCAGAACGGCCCTGCATTGATCTGGGTTGGCATTAGTAGAACGGCCCTGCATTGATCTGGGTTGGCTTCAATGCCTCGGTATGTAAGCATATAGCCTAGGAATTTTCCCCCTTGTTGTGCCTTCGTAGTTCGGTGAAGGTTTCATTCAAGTCTTGTATGTGGGAATTGATTTGTTTAGACTTCACTACCATGTCATCTACGTAGACCTCCATATTTTTGCCAATTTGTTTGGCAAATATTTTGTCCACCAGCCTCTGATAAGTAGCTCCTGCGTTTTTCAATCCGAAGGGCATCATTCGGTAGCAATAATTCGTTCCTCTGGTGATAAACGCGGTTTTCTCTTCATCCTCTGGGTGCATCCAGATTTGATTGTAACCCGAGTAACCGTCCATGAAGCTCAACATCCTGTAACCTGAGGTACCATCCACCAGACGATTAATGCTAGGTAAGGGGTAAGGGTCCTTAGGGCATACCTTGTTTAGATCGGTGAAGTCGACGCACATCCTCCATTTGCCGCTTGTCTTTCTGACCATTACCACATTCGACAACCAGGCAGGATATTTGACTTCACGGATAAAGCCAGCTGATAATAATTTTTTCGTTTCCTCTTTGACCGCTTGTCTTCGATCAGGGCCCATTTTTCTTGGTTTCTGGGATATTGGTTTGGCTCCCGGCTCCAAATTTAGCGAATGGCAAATGATGTCAGGATCGATACCTGGCATGTCAGTTGGACTCTAAGCGAACAAGTCAGAATTTTCTCGTAAAAGATTAACGAGTGATTCCTCCAGGGCTGGTTCAAGAATTGCGCTGATTCTTGTGAATTGGCTTGGAGATTTTCCAATTTGTATGAGCTTGAGGGATTCAACTGGTTGGGGCCTCTCATATTCCCGTTCGTCGCGAGGATCAAAGGTTGTTTCTACGTCATCTTCAATTATGAACGCGGATTTGGGTTTGAGGCTTTCATGGTAGCATTCTTGTGCCACTTCTGGGTCGGCCCTAACCACCCCTACTCTTCCATCTCCAAGCGGGAATTTCATAGTGAGGTGCATTGTGGAGACGACAGCTCCCAAGGTGTTTAGTGAGGGTCGTCCGAGTAGTGCGTTGTAGGAACTGGGGAAGTCTACCACCAAGAATTTGACCTTTATAGCACGACTATTTTCTCCACCCCCGAAGGTGGTTATAAGGTCGATGCATCCCATGACCTGCACAGAATCACCAGAAAAACTAATGAGTGTACCTTCATACCTTTCTAGATTCCAAGTGGATAAGCCCATTTGCTTGTATGCTTTCCAGTGTAAAATGTCTGTCGAGCTTCCTTGGTCTATGAGCACTCTTTCAACAATACAGTCGGCCACCCCCATAGAGACCACCATGGGTTCGTCACGATTCGGGCCGTTTTTTGGGAAATCTGACTTGTCAAAGATGATGACTTCTGAATCTGAGTGTTCCTGTAACAAGTTTACCTGGCCCGATCGGTGAAGTTGGCGAGAACCTGGGAATCCCCCCGCAATGGTGTGTATAACTCATCGGGGAGTGTTTTCTCCGTCTCTCGGCCTCGGGGACCTAGAGCGAGATCGAGATCGAGGATTTCTTGACCATCTCCGAGTATGTAGTTCTACTTGGTCGGGGTGTTATCTTTCCTTCATTCGGGATTTTCCTTTGGCCCAGTGATCGACAAATCTTCCCAAGTGCCCTTGTTGTATGAGATGTTCAATTTGATTCCTTAAGGATCGACAATCTTCAGTGGCATGGTCGTGGGTCCTATGGAATTCACAGAACCTAGTGGTGTTTGATCCCTTGGGTCCTTTCCCTGGAGGTGAAAGTGTTAAGAGTCCCGTGTTATAAACTTCATGCAGGATACAGTCTCGGCAATCATTCAACGGGGTGAAACTTGTGTAAATGGGAGTTGTGTAGACGCCGATCCGTTTGTCTCGGTCAGGCTTAACTGACTTTTTCTTTATTTCCGAACGGTGAAAGTTTCGGTCGGGAAAACGCTCTCGATCGGTACCCTGGTGAGTGTTATGGTTGGGAAAATGCTCTCGATCAGGATTTTCGTTCCTATCAGCTTCTCGTTCATCAACGGCGATGTAGCGTGAGGCCCTCACCCTAAAATCGTCCATGTGCAGTGGCGGTTTTTTGGTCAAGGAATCAGCAAACTTACCCGGGCGTAATCCAGTTTGGATAGCGTGTAGGGCAACTTCCGAGCTAAGATCTCGGATTTGAATGGCTTGTTCAAAGAAGCGGGCCATGTATTGCTTCAAAGTCTCTTTTGGAAGTTGTCATAAATTGACTAGGCTATGTGACGTCTGTTGTACAGACCTGCTGGTGGAGAATTGATTGAGGAACTTTTTATTTAAATCGGAAAAGTTTGCGATGCTTTTCGGCAGTAAGTGGGAAGACCACCTAAGTGCCGATTTGGAAAGGGTGGTGGGGAACGTTCGGCAAAAAAGGGAATCAGAGGCCCCAGTTACCAGCATGGTGTTGATATAGATGGTCAAGTGGTCCTCAGGATCGCCCCTCCCATCATATTTTTCTATCAACGGGGGCTTGTAGTTGTCCGGTGTGGGGGCTTCCATTATTGAATTGATCCATGGGTGTGCCGCGAAAGGCAGCTCAACATTAAGTTTTGTGGTTTCTGTTTAGAGAGAGGGTTGCTCCACAGTTCTATGGTGGGTGGATCGATCGCCGTTATAGCTGGAGGCTTCCCTTTCTTTCTCCTTCTGCCCTCGGAGTGCGGCGTTCTCTTGCTGCAAGTTAGCCACCGTTCTTTGCAATGTCTCCACCATGTTAGTGAGACGTAACATCTGATCTTCTTCTTCCCGAGGAGTCCCTTGTTGCCTACTATCTTCTCCCCTTCGTGTATTTCTAGTGTTTACCATTGTCTTCCTCCCTGTAATCTGGGCTTTCACGTTGAGATGGTGGTTGTAGGATCCGTTTTACCGGGTCCCACGGTGAGCGCCAAAATGTTCACACAGAAAATAACTGGGATTCCAAATGTTCAAAGCCTGTTATTCAATGTATGTCACTTGCCTACAACATTAGCCCATGGCCTTATTTATACAACAGGATAATAAGTGGGCTTCACATACGATGCCACTAACATAACAAATATTTATGGTGGGGTCCTTTTCCCTGATTACGGAAGATGAGGCTAACGGTGGGGTCTATCCTTGTTTCCTGGGGGAACAATTTGCAATGAATATTAATCATTATTTTCCTAACACATCTTTATTAATTACATTTCTCTCTTAATAACAATGAAATTTTAAAAATTTACATCTCCTTTGTTCATATGAAGGATAAGTTTAACATAATAACAAAAATAATCAATAAATTTAATGAATTTACATAATTCGATGGATGTGAAATGATATAATAAAATATTATAAAAAGAATGAGAGTATAACATTTATCTTGTTTATATTATGTTGTTCTTTTATTCAAAATACTTCTCTTTTAAGGTTTTATGTAAATAAGGATGTCATGAAATCAAGGTGTCATCTCCGTTAAGTTCCTGTTAGTCATTTTAGTGCCTGTTTGGTTTTCCAACCAAACTTCGTTGCGTTTTCCGTTCGCCCCCGAAACTCCGTCCTCTCAACAGCCTTCTGTTTGGCTACACCACATGCGTCGTTCCGTTCCCATAACCTCCGTCCTGGGCTCCGTTGCGTTCACTAACCTCCGTCCGCGTGAAGGTGATATCCCTTCCCTCCAATTAACATAGGTGAGCGAAAAGACACTTTGCCCCTTCATTTTTGGTTGCTATCTCCATTACCCACCCTCAAAGACAGAAGCTTTGAGCGGTTGCAAGGTGGATCTTGCAGAAAGGCGCCACCTTGGAACACTCCCCCTCAGATTCTTCTCTGTTTTTTGGTTCTTGGATTTTCTTTGTTTTTTGCTTTGATTTTTATGGTGGTTTTCTGGTTTTTGGGGTGGTGGGAGTGTTGCAATTGCAAGAGGGTGTGGGTGATGGTTCGAACGAGGTGAGGCAGAGGGGAAGTGAAGGGTGTGGTGGAGAAGAGATGGATGCTGATGAGGGATGGATGGTGGGGGTAGCCGTGGGGAGGGGCTGTTAAGGGGTGGTGGTGGGAAGGGTGGGGGGTTGAGGTTATGGGTTTGGTTGTGGGGGTGGCCGTGGGGAGGGGCTGTTGAGGGGTGGTGGTTGGGAGGGTGGAGGGTGAGTCTGTTTGGGCTTGGTTTTCCGGTGTGGCTGTGTAGGGGGCGGTGGTGGTGGGGTGTTGTGGTGGTGAAAATGTGGGTGAAAGGGGTTTTGTAGGGGATGATGAACCATGGGTGGATTTTTTGGTTTGGGTGTATAGTAAAACTTAATTTTTTTTTAGAAATTTTTTAAATTCTAGAATCAGATTTTAATTTAGTTGAGTTTTTGAATTTTATTGTAATGTAAAAATTTATGATAATAGCATGTTAATTTTTTTGTTAAAGTTATTTATATTTATTAATAATACAATAATGTATTATTTAATTTAAGTCATTACCAGAAATAAATATGCTAATGCAGTTGCAGACTATATTCTACACTACCAAAGCTTACCTATTTGCTCAGTATTAAATCTGGACAGAAGGGGACATCATAAAAATAGACATGTGCATTATTTAATTTAGCATGGTTTCTAATCATTTTTAAAATTATGGACTAAATTTATATTTTAAAATTTTAGATATTGAAATATATGACTTATATATAATCTAATTTGTTAAAAAATAATCTAATTTTTAAAAAATACATTTTAATTATATACAATATCATCTAATTTGTTAAAAAATAACTTATTTGTTTAAAAAATAATAGGGTATTCTTAACAAAAATTCTATTTTGTTAAAAAAATAATTCAATTATACATAATAATATTATATATATATACAAATTTTGATATAATATCTATTTATATTATTAATATACATACATATTCAATATATTATTTACTAATACCCTTTTTGGTAATTTCTCATCAAATCACCATTTACCCAACCCAACTTTTTCTCCAATCAAACACAATCACTACTTCTCAACTCACTTTTACCCAACCCAACCTTATCAACAACCAAACACAACTCCATTTACAAAACCCCAGTTTTCTCAACCTCAGTTTACAAAACCCCAGTTTTCTCAACCAGGTTACCCCAACGGGTAACCAAACAGACCCTTAATTGGCGTCTCGGACCATGTATTATTTTCTTCTTTTTTTTTGGAAGATACCATGCATTATTTTCTTGGGTAATGCATTTAGGTTAGTCGAATGGATTTCCCACTCTGTCCAGCCCATGGTAGGGGGGTTGCGGAAGAAAAATGATTCTCTTAGCCACCACTTATGACAAAAGTTTGTTTTACGAAAAAAAAGGCAATTTTCACCCCAAAAAAAAGAAAAAAGGCAATTTGTTTTTATTATGGATATGAATATGATGATTGTTGGATATTCATAATTTATGGTACTTCATTTTTTTATTTTTTTTTTGGAACAATGATACTTCATTTGATTCCTCTCGAATATGGGTTTTTTTTTTATTGATAAGGTCATTCCAAAATAAAAATAATAAATAAATAAATAAAAGTGGGGTTGTTTTGAAAAAAATTGCATGTCTGGGGTCATTTTCTGTGTTGTATAGGGCCCAGACGATATACAATGTCTTATTTGTGCGGGCGAAACAAGGAGAGCATGACACGTAGCTTAGTTGCATTTGACTCGTACAACACCACTATTATCAGTGGTTAAAAATTATAACCGTAGATAATTGATCTCAAATTCAGAATGCAAAGTGTCAGGTGAGAGTTTGAACATTGTAAGCGGTTAAAATTTTGAATCGCAAATAATAATATGTAAATCTAACATATAAATTTTTTTAAAAAAATCAATATATATTAGTACCTAAAATTTTGATACTAATTAAACATTCTAATGCATGATATTTGTATTTGTTAAATTTAAATCAATAATATTAATGCATGATATTTAAATTTGTATTTATTAATGTTAAGTTAATCTAAATATGATAAATAATAAGTTAGCAAGTAAAATTAAATAAAACACTTATCTCCTTCTTTTTGGAATGACCTTAGTTTTATTTACTAATATTTAACCTATTATTTAAATATTATTTAATCTAATCTCATTTAACTTTATTTTATCTTAACCTCTAAATCTTTATTACAAATTAAGGTTAATTTGGACGAGATGTCATGTTGATCTTTAATTTTTCATTCTGTTTGATTGTTAATTATTATTGTTACTATTTAATTAAGTTGTTCGATTTAAGATTAATTTAGACAAGACGTCCTATTGATCTTATTTCGAAAATTTCTTTGTCTGTATTGTTGGTTTCTTTTCTCGAGAAGTTAAATTAATTTCTAGACTATTTAAAATACGCGCAATCAATTTAAGGTAACCATTTTATAACGGACAGTGGAATTTGACTCCCGAATCTGGAATTTTATTTTTTTTACAACCGATGCCTTAATGAAGGTTTTTCCGATATTTTACTTTTAAAAAATATTGGTGACGACTCATTGTTTTTTGAAAGGATTTCAAAACAATTTATCTTTTTCGGTCGGTCTCCCGTCGCGATTCAATCGCAATATCAAGTAACTTTTTTTAATTTTAACTACTAGCTGAAATCTATTTTTACTTTATTGTCCCTTCATATTTTTAATTTGTAATAATACCCTTTATATTATTTTTATTTTATTTTATTTTATTTTTACATTTTATTTTTATTCTTTATTTTTATCAAACATTATTTAATTATTATAATGGAATACTATATATATTTCTTTTTATCGAGACTTTATAAATATATAATTCTGACTTATATAAAAAATTTATATGATTTATGATATTTGAATCATGCATTTTATATGTATATATATATATCATGATTTTTTATAAAGAAACACAAAAAAACTATTATTTTATTAAATTTAATATTAGTTAAAATATATTTAAAAAGTTACAAGTTATGTATAAAAAAAATTACACGTTTTGTCTAAATAATTAAACATATTCTTTATTACATTGATTTTAAATCCATATCAGACTAGTTAAATTGATCCGACCAATAATCAAACTCATACCTCAAATCCATATCTAAAATCTCTGCTTTTTTTCTCTCATTACCATTCTTATTTCAATAATACTAGTTAAGAAAACCCGAAAGCTAAAGTGTATATATATATATATAGAGAGAGAGAGAGAGAGAGAGAGAGAGAGAGACTTTAAGTGTGTAGAGCATGGCAAATCCACGCGTTGAATAAACCCTATAGAATACGGGTTTTTTATTAATTTAGGGTACTTTTTAAAATAATTTATAAAAATGGGGTAGAATTGAAACAATTTAAGTGTCTGGGGTAGAAAACGTCAAATCCATATTTGTGTTACGCACCCCCAAGTAACGTAACAGGTGTTACGTCTCTCAGTACTACGTAAAACGTTGTTGTATGACACTTGGCAGATTCGCTATTATTACGCATCTTGGGACTACGTAATAGCCATGCATTACGGTTGAGGGCAGTACGTAACATGTTACGTATTTCACTAATACGTAATAACCATTACGCATTTCCATGAGGCGTAACACACGACAGGTGAGCCAATCAGAAATTGCCATATGGCATTACGTTTGATGGTGCTACGAAATGTTGATTATATATGTTGCCCGTCCCAGTTTGCTCGTTCCAGTTTCCATGCTTGTTCGATGCTTGTTGTTTCCAGTATTCTACAACATTTGTTGAGTGTTGCAATCAGATAATGGCAACAGAAATTATAATGGTTCTTTACACTAAAGGGCGAAAATATGATGGGGCAGAAGGTTATACCTTTGAAGGAAACACAAAGTTAATTCAAATTAGGCGTGATATCACTTTTAAGGAGCTGAAAGAGAAAATTTCAAGTAAGTTGAAACTGAAAGGTAATATTGCAATTACTCAGCTAACCAGCAGGTTAGTTATTGATAAGAAAAAAAATAAATTTTCTGGTTTTCTAATATCTGATGATGAGGAGCTTGAGTTAGTGTTGCGCTTTTTTGAAAAACAATCTGACATGGCTGCAATCGAGGTTTATGTTGATGTTGGGAGGTTGCAGGAGGCAGAAGGCCCTTCCCAATGCTCCACACAAGGTAAATAGTTAGATATGTGTTTAGGGTTTAGTATATTAATCGTTGTTAGTTTCCAAATAGATATAATAAAAGTTGTGTTATTGGCATTTGAAGTACAGATAAAAGAAATGATGATTTAATTGTTGATGATAACGTTGATTTGAATGTTGAACTTGAGTTTCAAAGTGATGATGAAGATTTTGATGAAGGCAACATTCCGACTGATAGCGATGTGGACACAGATATTGAGGGTGACTTTGATTCAATATCAGGAACCCTAAACTTAGGAAATGCACGTGGCGTTGGTCCGTCTGTAACTGGTGAGTATGTATTACTGAGATGCTATATTCTAGCCATTAAAATACGCATAACACCCTTAACTTAACATTTGCATTATAGGGTTGAGCGGTGCACCATTTTGGAGTTCATCACCTTTTTATAATAATGTAGATTTGGATCATCTAGATACTGATATTGATTTGGTAGCACATGATGATGATGCTGAATGGCGTGTTGGGGATGAACTGTATGTTGGGTTAAAATTTAGCTCAAAAAATGCTGTACAAGCTGCCTTGAAACAATACTCGATGAGGGTCCATCAAACGTACACGGTTCTGGAATCAAAGCCAACGCATTTCACTGTTCGGTGCCCCAATCATTTCGATGGTTGCCCATGGAGGATGAGGGCAATGTTATCAAAGAAGACAAATTCGTGGTTGGTTAGTAAATGGGGAGGGTCTCACACTTGTGTAAATGTAAGACTCTCACAAGACCATGCAAAGTTGGACTCAGAGTTTATATCTTCATGCATAATAGGTTGGTATGCCCTGTATGTATGATGATATTAATTAAGTGGTTTTATCGAGGAATGGTTTTATCATTCACACCCCTGTGATTCTATTTGGTAATGTTTTGTGCAGGAATGGTTAACCAAGATCCGTCAATATCTATCGCATTGATACAAGAACGGATAAGCAGCCAGGTTGGATATAAATGCTCATATAGTAAGGCGTGGAAGGCCAAACAAAAGGTAATTGTGAAGGTGTTTGGAGACTGGGATCAATTATATGGTTTATTGCCACATTGGCTTAACCATATGCGTAATGTAGTTAGGGGTTCTGCGTTTGAAATGGTGACAACTGAATTTTATGCCGGCACTGAGGTCGACGTATGGTTTCGTACATTTAAACGAGTGTTTTAGACATTTAAACCATGTATTGATGCACTACCATTTTGCAAACCCATGCTTCAGGTTGATGGCACTTTCTTATATGGAAAGTATCGACACACTTTGTTGATAGCCACATCGCAGGATGAAAATAACTCCGTTATTCCGGTTGCATTTGCAATAGTTGAAGGTGAGACCCTGCAGGCATAGAGTTGGTTTTTGGTACAAATTAGATGTCATGTGACACAAAAGCCTGGTTTGTGTCTTATATCTGACCGCCACCAAAGTATCAAGTCAGCGGTTGGAAACCCACAGACAGGATGGCAACCACCAAAGGGGCACCATGTTTTTTGCATTCGACACATAGCCAGCAATTTCAACCACAAGTTTAAGAACGTTGCGCTCAAGCAAGATTTGTTAAAGATGGGTTAGTGTTTACTGTCATACCTGTTTATGATTATTGCATGCTGTCATTATTAATATGTGTTGCTACAGGATATACGCCGTGTAAGGCGGTGTTTGACAGAAGATTACAAAGATTTCGCGAGGTCAAACCTGAAATCGCTACATGGATCGATGAAATCCCAAAAGAGCAGTGGAGCTTGGCATATGATGCAGAGGGGCGAAGGTTTGGACACATGACGACCAACTTGTTTGAATGCGTCAACAAGGTCTTTAGGGGGGCACGAAATATGCCCATCACAACGTTGGTCAAGAGCACCTATTCACGGTTGGTTGAGTACTTCGTTCAAAGGGGGGGCCGCGCCAGAGCAGAGTTTGGGGAAGGGATGAGGTACACGAAGAGGTTGATTGATGCCATAACAAAAAACCAGGCTTGTGCAAGCACTCACACAGTTCGTCGTTATGATGTTTTTGATACTCGATTTGAGGTGGAGGAAGCGTTTGATGCCGTGCAGCAGATCGGTGGACGAAAATACACGGTCGTGTTGTCTGACACACCGAGCTGTGACTGTGGAAGGTTTCAAGCATATCACTATCCGTGTTCACACCTGATCGCTTCCTGCCAAGTTGTGAGCGTCGACTACTTTCAATTCATCCATCCTGTATATACCACTCAGTACATTATGAATGCCTACTCACCACGATGGTACCCTCTTAGTAATGATGATGATATGCCTCTCATTGATGTCGGTTGGGTGTTGACTCCAGACCATGGTCGGATTCGAGCCAAAGGCCGTCCTAAATCATCCCGTATAAGAAACGAAATGGACTTAGTTGAGTCACACTCAAGTATAGGCAGATGCACCCAATGTGGGAAGGACGGTCATAACCGCCGTCGGTGCCCAACAAACGCTAGTGGTAGTAGTTCAAAAATCTAATTGCTTAATTATGATGCTGTGTTATGACTATGATAATAATAATTGGTTCATGGTAATGTTTGTTATTCATGTTTCATCACTAGAAAGTCACATAATATTTTGTAATCGTCACGTTTGCATCGAAATTCGTCTTCTGTTCATAGCGGTGCCAACTTCCAAATTAGAAAATAAAGGAAACACAAATAGCTCACCTCTACTTTATTACATCAAAGACACAACACAGGATGACAACTACCTATGACGATGTGGGGGTCCCCCCTCAGGGGAAAGTATACAGGGTCTTCTCCGACCCCTGCCTTCTCGAACTGGATTCCTTCTGGGTGACAATTCCTGTTCACCCCCATCGCTTCCTGCCAAGTTGGTATCGTCAGCTGCTGCAGACAAATGTAGCGTAAGGTCCACACCTTCGTCAAATTGCCTTGAAGACCCTTCTCCCCTGTGCGTCACAAGTGGTGTCTCAGGTGTTATTAGGTCTCGAAGAAAGGCAATTGGTGACTGTGTTGGGGATGGAACATATCCACTGCCCCCTGCATACATGTTATCAGTTGGAGGAGTGTAGTAGAACTGCTCATCCCCACCACAATCTCCGTGTGAAGGAAACTGATATGTTGCCCATGGATCATTAGGCACAGACTGTGACGGAACAAAGTAAATTCCATGTTGACGAGGGGGCATCTCAGGTAGACTTTAAGCAATTCGTTCTTCTTGTGTCCGCCTCCTGGTAATGCCCTGTCGTTCATTGCGTGTCCCAGGCATGTTGATGTCAATTTCGATGTTCGGTGCCTCCTGAAGTGGAATTGGCGCGAACTGTCTTGCCTCCAAAACCCTGTACTCTTGCCCCATCATTTGTATCACATTGAGGGATTGTTGCCTGATCTGGTCAAGCATGGTGTTAGGGTCCTGCATCGCCATCCTAACATCATCCGATGCCATGTAATGGATATTCTCCACAACGTCAATCTGTAACAATAAATCAGGCCAATTAATTAGGGCATAATAAACAAATAGCTTAAATAACAACCATCTATTGTAAGTTAACCATACCGAGCACTCCGACACAGCATGTTTCCTGGTTATCCATCGTCGAGTGTTCAGATTATACCACCGCATGTAATCTGAGTTCTCAGCTAGTAAACCATCTTGTGGTGGGTTTGTATATACAAAATCTGTCTGACGCTGCCAAATATTGATCAGTGGCTGATATACCTGGCTCCAATTCTCCCCAGCCTTCCCTTTTTGTGTAATGCCATGCAGATTATCAGGTTGTCGAGGGGGAGAAGGAATGTGTTGCTGCATCCCAAATTGTCGCATCACCCGATCCGGTTGATGCCACTCCACTATGTTTGTACAAAGTAGCGGAACTACCGCTCTCCAACACTCTGCTCCTTGTAAACACATTGCAGGTAACTCCGCCAAGGCAGGAAACTCCGCCAAGGCATGTTACTCCGCCTAAGCTCATTACTCCGCCAAGGTGGAAAATATTGAATATCTTATACACATGCATAAAGTATTTCCAATGCATACTACTCCGCCAAGACATAGGCGGAATATTGAATTTCCTATATTGCGTAGCGAGCCCATACTTATAACCCCGGCACGAGATTGACTCTGTCTTGAGAGGTTGAAAATGGGAATCACGCTGTCACGTATAAAAGGGAACAATGAATAAAATAATAAAGCATTAACGCTTTCCAAGCAAGTGGAAATGCCCACTACAGTGATGGTGCTCGTGAACGACACAGGGACCCACTACCTTTCTTGCATTATGCCAGAAAACAAGGAACGGGTCCTACCAATAATGGAGCACCAATAACAGGTATATAAACCTCAGCAAAAAGGTATAAGGGGATCTCCCAATTTCTGAACCTTACACTCCAACTTGCATAATTCTCTCTGATTTGCTTTCTAAGTCTAATAGTATTCTGAGATACTGAATTGAGCGTCGGAGAATAACTACAGGTACAACCACCAATTGTGTCAAGGCAAAAGAAGCTAATCCAGGCGGACTGCAACACCGCCATAGAGTGCACTATACCACGCCCAGCGTATAAGAGCACTCCGTATTCGTATCTGTATAAGCACCTCCTCGTACCAGATTTTACATTTCATGTACATTTTGAATTGTTCGTCAATCATACCTTTACATACCCTGTAAAGAACAGTTCATGAGCAATAGTTGGAAATCTGTCCCAAGCCCACACCTGTAACAATAGGTGAAGCCCGCAAATTCCTGTCCGCTCATAATTCGTCGCTAAACATAATTCACGATACAAATAGCTTAAGGCCGCAGATCCCCAGCTATATTGGCCACACAAGTCTAAGTCTTCCAACAGAGGCAGATATTTTAACGAAACCCGACTGCTTGAATGATCGGGAAATATTACACCCCCAATTAACCGTACAATATACGCTCTTGTAAACCTCAGTAATTGTAGTTCACTACCCATATGATCTGCAATGTTTGAAAAATTATCTGATAGCCATTTCATTTTCAAACAACCAACCTGAAAGGCATCTTCAGGTGGATATATACCAAACAGATTAGCCACCACTGAACTCCAGTCATGACCATGTGTGTCCACTATCAAAGGTAAACCATCAACACGTAAACCAACCTGGATGGCCATATCCTGTAATGTAACGGTGCACTCTCCCGGTGGTATATGAAATGTATGGGTCTCAGGCCTCCACCTCTCAACTAGTGCTGACAATAACGCGGGCTCTATTTGAAAGAAATGAAGTTCGGCAACACCGAGAAATCCAGCCCTCTGCAAAAGTGGCATTATCACTTCTGGCACACCCTGTGTACCACTACGAAGAGCCAATGCACGCCTACATTTCAAGATTCGATCTGGTTTTCCATTCCAAACTGATTCTGACACGTGCACCTTTTGAAACCTTAACAACGACGGATCTTCTGGACCCGGGTTCACTTCACGAGACTGCGACGATGAGGCCATACTGCAATAACGGTAACATAAAATATTTTTAGTTCCAATTTTAACAATTTTGTAAAGAAAATATTATTTAACTTAATGAACTAAAACAAACAACAAAGACTAAACCCTAAACCCCTAAAATACTTAACATTAAATAATATATTATTTAACTTAAAGATTTAAAACAGAACACCTTAAATTAAAAAAATATTACCACACCAAACCATTTAAGTAACATAATACCAAAAGTTTCTATAATTTTCTTTTTCATAAACTTACAGTGTACAATTTAACTATCATAATACTCAAAAATTAAGCATACAATTACACAAATAATTTCATTATAAAACTTTACAACATACATTTTAAGAAACATAACATTAACTTTTTTTTTGTGGTATCTAATAATTACGTAACCCCTAAAATACTTAACATTAAATAATATATTATTTAACTTAATGATTTAAAACATAACACCTAAAATTAAAAAAATAACACCATACCATACCATTTAAGTAACATAATACCAAAAGTTTCTATAATTTTCTTTTTCATAAACTTACAGTGTGCAATTTAACTATCATAATACTCAAAAATTAAACATAAAATGCCCCAAATAATTTAATTATAAAACTTTACCGCATACATTTTAAGAAACATAACATTAAATTTTTTTTTGGTATCTAATAAAAAATTACACCAATTATCTTCACTACCATAATATAAAAAGCAAACAATAATTAAACATAAATTCAACCAGCATTACACTTACCTGTTACCTCCTTCAAAATGACACAAAACTTCAAGAGGAGATACTGCTGGGCTGTGAGAGTGAAACGCAGAAAGTGAAGCAAAGAGGGTGAGGACCACTTGCTATAAAGGGCCCGTCTGGGCCACATGTCATCGCCCTAAAGGTTACGTATTTCCAAAATACGTAACAAGCGTCAAAAGGCTGCTACACTGCAACGCCTGTATTACGCGTTCTGAGGCTGTGAAATGTCAGGTCCTTTTACGTAGGGTGGACCTGCGTAATGCGTTCAGTCTTGCCACTTGGCGGACATGCATTGGTTACGCTTTAGCAGGGTACGTAAAAAATATTTCGGAACTTGGGGGTGCGTAACACAAATACGGATTTGACGTTTTCTACCCCAGACACTTAAATTGTTTCAATTCTACCCCATTTTTATAAATTATTTTAAAAAGTACCCTAAATTAATAAAAAACCCATAGAATACATACATGCTAGCTTAACCTGAAAAAAATTTGCTGTCAAGCCCAAATGTGATTTTGAATGCTTGAAGAGGAAAACAATTGCTCTAAATGCAACCTGAACCAATGCTACATAGAGAGAGAGAGAGAGAGAGAGAGAGAGAGAGAGAGAGAGAGAGAGAGAGAGAGAGAGAGAGAGAGAGAGAGAGAGAGAGAGAGAGAGAGAGAGGATCCATCTGAATTTTCTGAAATTGCCTAGCGAGGACATAACTAAAAAATTAATATGAATTATGAAAAATTGTATTCAAATTCGAGAGGACATAGTCTAAAATATAAATAATTGCCACGTTTAACTAAGCACTTGAAGTTTCACTATTTTGCTGTCAGCGTGACATCTATCTTAGTAGACCAAAGTAATTAACAACAACAGCTGGTTGGTCAAAGCTAATGCAACTCTAATTTTATCATCACCTCCTATGCTAATTGGGTCCTTCAAATGGTATTATATATTATACTATATTTGAAATATAAACCTACAGCACTTGAAACCAATAAAAGGCAATTCATTCAATTTAAGAAATTAAGGAAGCATCATTTGAAAGGGTATGGGACCCGTGAATTGAAACTTGAACGCATGAAGATGATCAGTATCGGAAACAAGTGCAGTAAATAACCAAGCAATACAAACAAGAACTTGTGAAGAACGCCTTATTAATGAGCGCAGAAAGATAAAATTGAGAAATCAGTGGTGCTAGATGAGCAGCGGCTGAGATTACAAGTGAGAAGGTTATCACTTAACAGCTAACTAAATCTAGGTTTGATCAATTAGAAAAAAGATATATTAATTCAAGTTAGTTTTAACTATTTTGAATGGACGTAAAAACATTATTATTAATTAATTTTTTATTTTTATAATTTTGTTTCCCCTAAGTGGATACTAATCGGACTCTTAGTGAAATATCAAAACAACCATAACGATGTAACTTTAGATTAGGATGTTTTTGTAATGTTAAAATACCTTTTTAGCCCTCATAAAGTCTAGGGTTTAGGAAAAAGTACTTCAAAAATTTACTCTAAACTTTTGACCCTTAAAAAATTTTAGGATTTACGAAATTAAGGGAACATTAGCCGTGATTGTTAACTAATGAGGTTGCTAACGACTGTGTCACCTCTTCAGTAACACGTGGTTTATAACATCCCAAAAATTTTATACCTTAAGTATAAAGTTAAAATTATTTACAATGGTAAAATGTTAAATTAAAGATGTTGTCCAAACCAAAATTTATATAGAAAGTGAAGATAAAATAGATAATATCATTGATGGTCTTAATCAAAATAATTATACATAAGAATGAAATTTTTGGGATGTTACATGGTTGCCGGGTGGCGAATTTTTTAAAAATAAAAAAATAAAAATTCCATATCATCCTGTCCTTTTATTGTCTTGTCTTCCTCATCTTCCCCCACTTTCTCTCTCTCAATCCCTAACCAAATCTCACTTTCTCTCTCTAAAGATACACAACACAGAAGGTGTGTTTCTATAAATGTGAACCACTTACAAGCTCATCAACGACAAGGCTCCCAAATAATAGAGGAACTAGATTTAATAACTAGAAAAAGAAAATAATATAAACAACACAAGATTAACAAGAAACAAATGGAAGGTAATGGAATCAAAAAAATACAAGGGCTGTAAATTAATTTATTATTAAGAATATAACATATTCTTCTGAAACAGGGCTTACATTTCCTATAGATTCTAGATTATTACTGTAAGTTTTTAATACCCATTATTGGCAAGCTCTCCAAACTATTGTTAATTTTCATATCTGAATTTGTAGGCCTGTGAAATCAACCATGATTTTTTATAGTTATTTACTTTCCTCTGATTTTGCATAGCAGCATTTGAAACCTATAAGTGTTATTCGCAAGAGATTCAATGGCTTCTTCATCCACTAGTCGCTAGAGTGAACTTGCGAGAAGCCTTCATTGCCAACTATTTCTTAGGAGTCTTGGCACAGAATGAGTGTTTCTCTAAAGGCACACAACCAATGTCAATGAACAACAAAAAGAAACACAAATAACAAAGACACCCAATTTCAATCTTTTCCTAATAATCGAACAAAAATTAGTATCTATAAATGTGAGCACAAAAATATTAATAATTGATTTTCTTCTTCTTTTGTTCCATGCATTTTTCCTTACTGTGTTAGATCAAAGAAAAGATAAGGGGACACACAACACAGAGGCTATAAGACCAGGTTATCTTTCGAATTGTAAGATTTTCATGAAATAAGGGAAAAATTTAGAATTTATAACAAAAATGAAACTTTACTCTTAGGGATGTGGTGAAACACCCTTTTTTGTATTGTCTAGAAAGTGAAATATAGTTATGGTTAGGGATTTAGAGAGACAAAAAGTGAGGAGAGATGAAGGACAAAACCCTAAAATTTTAACTTATCCTTGATCTAAAATTAGGATGTTATATAATTTATATCGATGAAGGAAAACATTTTCTCAATATTTGTTTACGGATTTTAAATATTCCTAAGTTAATTGTTTCCACGAATATATAAAATTAACCCCATAAATATTTTAAAAATTAAGATCATCCATTAAAGTAAATCTTAGTAGGATTTGACACTGAAATATTTTATTTAGTAAGGATTAAGTTTCTATTGTACATTTAAAAAATATTTTATTAGTCTGATGTTAACTAAAAAAAATTATCCTAATTGTCAACAACAGTTGGTCTAATTAGTTAATGATTTAATTATAGTCATAATGTCACAAATTCAAATCTCATCTATATAAAAATTTTATTAGTAAATGATTTGTAACATCAAGTTTTAAGGCCTATATCATGAATCGAACTTATCTAAATTTTTGTTAATAAAAAATATATATCCTAACTAACAAAAGATTTCAAAAGATAAATCCTAATAAAAATATTTCAAGAGATAATCATAATTTTGAAACATTTCAAGGATTAATTTTATTCTCAAACCTATTTTTACCTAATATTTTTAGGTACGCATTAAAAAGATTGATATTTTATATTTTTCTTTTAATTACAGAATCGATGTTTTATTTATTATCTCTAAAGGTGAGTTTATATAGGAATAATGGAAAAAAGTAATTATTAAAAATTTGTACCGAAAATAGTAAATATTAAATAGACAATAAAAGGAAAATCCAAACCAAAAAAAAAATGAAGTCAAAGTTTATGTTCATAATACTTAAATCCTAAAAAATAAATCCCTCTTTCTCTATCTTCATAATTAGTCCCTATAAAATATGAGAAAAAACCTCGTTAAAATAATTCGATATTTTTAACCAATGAAAAAAATTAAGGTAACTATAATAAACCGTTAAACTAATTGTCAATAAAATTATTTATTTTGTCATTGTAAAATTTTCAGGGATTAAAAATATCAAATTATTTATTTTATGGGCAATTTTTCTAAAATCTAAATTTTAAATTTTACGGGCACAGAGAGGTGCCTTAACTTCATTATGGGCATCCTCTCGTCATTGAACACATTCCTCTGAATTGACCTTTGACTTTCCATTTTATGACAGTCACCAAACCACCAGCTTTATCATCATCCATCTTTATTACTTGCTTTTTCACGTAATCTGTTTGAATTTCACAACCAACATGCCATTTAATTTTGGTACTTTTTGTTTTCTGCAGTATCCATCTAATTTTGGCATCCACCCATTGATATTTACTATTCATTTTTTGCTTACTTTCTATCTGTATGCAGTGTTAACCAAAAATCACCCCTGAAATCTCAATGATTCAAACTAGCTAGGTGACCATTCATTCAAAGTAAAGGCATCTAAGTAATATTGGATGTTGAAAAAAAAAATTGTACCTTGAGAAACGCAGCTAGTTGGTCATCTCAACTTAACTTGAAGAGGAAAAAATGAAAAGATGAACCACCCCATCAATCCACACTGACATAACCACAATAGACAAAATATAGCCTAGTCTTAGATCAATATTTTAATTGATGTATAAATGATACTTTAAAATATTTATAATATAATATAATTATGATAAGGGGATTGGTCACTATGCATGAATAATTAATGTGATGGTCTTGGACCATAAATTTTCCCTTGGAAGAGAGGGTTGTCCATTTCTCTATCTTTATATTAGAGGCAAAAGTCAAGTCCTTATGTGACCATATATACACAGTTTGCAATCCAATGGCCAAGGAGTATTACCATCGCTCATTAAAGAAGCCTGCAAGATTCCTTGTGGGGTTATATGCCTTTCTCCTAGCTAGCTCAAAACTTGACATATGGAGAAAGTTCACAGAATAGGTATGGAGCAATTATATATATATATATATATATATATATATATATATATATATATATATATATATATATATATATATATATATATATATATAAACACAATTTCCTCCCAAAGGATTAAACGACCTCCCTATTTTAATCATCTTGCCTATGAATGATTGAATAATTGATAACTACAGATTTTAAAATAAGAGATGATACTTAAACTATTTGATAGTGATGATGCAAATGACTGTAATACTATATATATCTTATTGTTGTTTCTTTGTTTTTTATTATGGTTTAATTCAGGAAATATCGTAAAGGGTTAAATATTTTTTAATCATATTAATTAAATATAGTTAATTCTAATTTTATTCCTTACAAAATTTGTTTGTTGGTTTCACCTGTTATAAATATCAAATGTTTTTAAAAATATATATTATCATTAATTAATAACATATCATGTATAAGTGTTAAAATAGGTCAATCCTACCCCACTAACAATCATTAAAAAATAAGTTAAAGAGAACTAGTTTGTCAAATGAAAATGAGTTAGAATTAATGTGTAACTCATTTTATTAATACACAAACTAGCCCACCAAAAACAATGTAAAAAATAAGTTCAACATATGATGGACTACCCATCTATATCTCATATGAGAAAATAAAAAAAAAAAGTTAGTCTACCTCATCTCGCTTTTAGCTTGCGTGGCTTGATGAGATAAGCAGGTCAAGCTATACAAGGTGGCGAGTTAGAGACACCTAACTCATCCCGTCAATTTTGACGTGTTAAACTTATTTTGCCGCCTCCGTATAATTATAACATACCACTTGACACCTCATGATAATTATTAGTATAATATACTACCTCCGGTTCCAAATATAAGCAAATATACCTAACTTCACACATATTAAGAATAGTAGTTGGAGGTAGTTATTTGCATTAATGTTATCACATATTTGATTTAATTTTCTAAAATACCCTTAGTATTATTTATTACATAAAGAATTAGTGGCCTTGGAAATATATATGATGAGGACATATTTGGTAAACAAGCATTTAATGACACTGAAAAAGTCTAATTTTGCTTATATTAAGGGACCAAAAAATTCCACTAAAATTTGCTTATATTTGGAACCGGAGGTAGTACTTAAATATCGCGTAATCAATTAATGATATTAAAGATTATCATTGAGATATTTAAATTTTAGAGGAAGTAAAATCATAATTTTTTTACAAGGACTAAAAGAAATTTACTAAAATCTTATTTGAATGTGACATAAATTATCAAAGCAACAAGCTGATATCACAACATTTATATAGAAGATAATTGGCTCACATAGAAGAAGATATAGTACACCATTGGCTCATCTATATTTGGTTGATTGCAAATCCTATATGGTTCTCTTCAGTATTAGTCATTATGACAAAGGATTAATTAGTGCACTTGAGCTTCTTACTTTTGATAATTAGTCTACTCAAATACATAGCTTTGCACAGAATTATGGTTTAGATAGTTTCATATGTTGAGAAAAATTTTGGGTTTGATTTCACTAAAAAACCATTCTTAAGAGGGATAAAGCATTGATTAATATCGAACAAAATTGTCTAAGGAAAAGGACATATGTGACTAGTACCAAATATACATATCTATGTTTTGAAGGGAAAAAAATTGAGGATTCTATAATTTTTTGTATATATCTTATTTAAATTCAAATAGGATAAAACTACCATGAGCATTAAAATATTTACAACTGAAATATAACACAATTGGTTTGCATGGATTTAGAGTCGATATTAGAGATGAAGTGAAATAACCCTCCTATGACTTGATTAAGGAGTGTTTGGTTTGGGTCCATATATACATCATTAAGGAATTGAAGTGTTGGAGAGGCAAATGGAGTAGTAATTGGTGATCCCTGAGGCTTGACTATTTTTATATGGTCCAGAGTCCAGAGACCATGAGTGGCAATCATGCCTAAAAGCCACTCATATTTGTTCCCCAACATAACCTTTATTCATTTGACCAAACACGGTATATTGTTTCACGAGCCTTAATTGCTAGCTAGTGGAGTGTATATGCGACACGCATAATTCTGCCTTTGTCTCCCCGACAAGTTAATTGAAGAAATAAGAGTTAGGACTTGACTTAAGTATCGTATGAAAAGACTTATTAAATGGTATTTTGAGTGGTGTAGGGAATCTTTTTTATGTCTTAATAATTTGTAATTGGTTACTTTTATATATGGGTTAAAGTACACCTTATATCTTTTTTAATGTTATTATTTTTTTGCTAATAAAAAAAAATAATTGACGAAATGCTTCAACAACAAATATCTCTAGATATGTTGTACGTGTTCGATAATTAATACAACAAATGTTATGCTATCCCAGTTTGATGAAAAAAGAGTGAGAATAACAGGGTCTAAATTTATGAGTATTAATTTATTCTCCAACCCAATAAAAATAAGTTTGAGTTGTATAATTTAAACTCATCTTTTTAAAATTTGCATTTATCCCTGAACTCACTTTAACTTTTATGGGTTAAGGTTGGAAAACCTAAATACAATTCTGACTCACCTTATTGTCAACACTATACTATAGAATGTGCATCATTAAATAATTATATCAATCTTATTAAATAAATAAATAAAGCCTGTTACTGTAAAATTAAGACTATCATATCAATTTTTTAAAACTATAAAAACATTTACATTATTATAGATATTCCAATCATAACAAATTGGATTGTCTGAACCAATTTGGACTTTGGTGCCCACCAACATGGGGATAAAAAAAGTTATATTTTAATTTAAATAGACTAGCTAATTTATATGTATATATGACTTCAGCATGGGACTTAATATATATATATATATAATCTTATGTTTTATGGAACCGAGCTTAGCTTAGTTGTTTGTACCGTTTTCTAGTATCTTAATACAAGTAATATAACATTTTTAAAGTTTTATTAAAGCCACGTACTATAAGTTCAAAATAGTAGATTTTGTGTTTTCTCTTCTAAATTTTATTTATTAGTTTTGACTCGTATGAATTTTCAATTTTTTAAAGGCAAAACCATATTTCGGGAGTTCAAGATATACTTTCAATCCATTTACACTAAAGCAAAACCACCTATATGCAAACTGTGTTTGGCAGAAAATAGAGTTGCAAATCCAATCTTTTTAAATTATTCTCCTTATTATTTTAATGATGACTGAACATGTACATATAAACATGTCATGTTAAACGATTATGTTGAGCAGATATGGGACATAATAACTTATTTAAGATGTAATATAATTTTATATAGTTAGAAAAAATATATAATTTAAAAGCTAAAAAAATTATGTTAGATAATTTGTAGTTTCAACCAAATTTTATTATATTTTCAGTGAATCCAATAGATTTCTGAGCCAATAGTATATGGGGCTGGTTTGAAAACCATAGGAGCACACATGCATGATTAGTAAAAATGGAAGAGATAATTATTGTGTAATTTTAATTAATGATCTCAGCATCATCCAAAACGTAAACTTAAACCATTGGGAAAGTTTCCCTTAATTAATTAGAAAGTAGTTTCCCTTTTTGTATCTTATCAAAATCCATCTATAATATGAGTTCGGTGGTTGTCCTTATTATGTTATTATATTTAAATGTCAACTTGTTATTTTGGCAATGTTTTGCCTTTGATAGCTGTTTATGGGCAGGGGGTTGCGTGATTTGTTGAACTTTGCTGTTTAAAATAGTCTTGAAATTCCCTTTCTTAACATTGAGTTGTTCAGTCCAACACGTTTCTTTCTTTCTTTTTTAATGTGGATTACCAGATAATTAACTAAGGACATGCTTTGGAGTTCATATCATTCTAGAAAATAAGGGAGGGTAAAACTTTCATTTTCTTAATTTGATAGTCTTAAAATAAGATAAAATGAGTATATTTACACACGAAATAATAACATGTTTCTTTTGTTATTTATTTATAAATGTTACGTTATACTTTATCCTCCATGTTTTTTTTTTTGCGATGTTTAGTACACCTATATTTTTTTAAAAATTAGGAATTATATTTCTTATGAATGTTATAAATATATGTGGTAGATTAAAATATTTTTAAAAAATTACACGTACTTTTCGAATTCTGTCCACTCTCGTATTTTTTATAATTTTAGGTAAGAATTCAATTTGTAAGAAATATTTAAATAAGTTTATGTATGAGACATAATTGTAAAAAAAAAATTCCGTGCTAAGTGGTAATTAGGATTCTCATCCCTTTGATGGGAACATTTTGGTGAGACTTATAAATAAAAATAAATTCTTAGGTGGTGTTTAGTTCACAAGTTTTTAAAGAAAAATAGAAAACTATTCTTGAAAAAATTGGAAAAATAGAAAAAGTGTTTGTTTACAAAATACTCATAGAAAACTTATAGAAAACTAAAAACCGGGTTTTCTATTTTTTTTAAGAAAAACAGAGAAGTCTTTAAAGAAGTTTTCTAAGAAAACTGAAAACTAGAAAAGTTTTTCAAGAATTTTTTTATCTATTCCAGAAAATAAATTTTTTTAAAAATAAGCAGAAAACTTTTCCTAAAAAATTAAAATAATTTTCTGTAACTAAACGCAGCATAATGCTGCATTTTCTGAAAATATTTTTTTTAAATAATCACGTCAAATGTAAGAATAGAAGATTTTCGAGTTACAATTCCCAAAAATCTAAGAAATATCTGAGTACTAAATGCCTCATTTAGGTTTTTTTCTAGGTCCAAATCATACATAAAAAAACAACTACCCAACTATTAGATCACAATTTCATTTATGCATAAGCAACAATTATTATAATAACAAAATAATAATTCATATTTTTCTGGGTAGTTTATATACATGAATGATGTAATTATGATAAAATATAAATTTATTTTATAATTTTAAATATAATAATCATAATATATTTAAATATATTTTTTATTTTTATTTATTAAATATATTTTTAATAATAGTAATTTATTAAATACTAAATATATTCATTATATTTAAAATTTAATAAATATATTTTTAATAAAAAATTAAAATTCAATAAATATATATTAACTTTAGTTTTTAATATATTTATTAAAGATTGACATTAATAACTTTATTTATTATTTTCATTATTAATTATATTAAAAATTGATATTAAGAATTTTACTTATTCTTATTTAATAATATGTTTAATTATATTAAAGATTCACGAGAATAATTTTTATTAAATATTAAATTTTTATTAATACTATATTTATTAAATTTTGAATACAATAAATATATTTAATAATTTTTTATTATTAAATATTTTTAATAAATATATAATAAAATATATTTACATATATTATAATTATGATATTTAAAATATATAATATAAATTTACATTTTATCATATACCCTTATCACATTCATTCATCTATATTGTATATAAACTACCAAAAAGTATAAATTATTATTCTCTATATATAATGATTGTTGTGCTTATATACATAAACGAAATTGTGATAGTTGTTTTTTCAAAAGTACTTTTTAATTAGTGATTTTACTTATTATTAATCAATTAATATTTGACTTGTTACCTAAACAAATATT
The DNA here is from genome assembly GCA_037962975.1 of Clitoria ternatea. NCBI lineage: Eukaryota > Viridiplantae > Streptophyta > Magnoliopsida > Fabales > Fabaceae > Clitoria > Clitoria ternatea. The sequence goes on from CM075676.1 coordinate 4,248,344, forward strand.
TTAGCTTTTATTATACTTTACTTTTCTTTGTAACATATACTAGTATATTATATTATATTTGTCTCTTAGGCAAGAGGTTTTTATATTAGAATTTACTTTATTATCACATAATACATATTTTTAATTTAAAATATCAAAATCATTAAAAATTATACATTACTATTTACTACCCACAAATTATTTTAATATTTTTAATAACATTATAAATTATAATATAGTGATTTTATTTATTTTGAAAAATATACCTACAAAACATGTAATTTTACTAATGTTAAGAGTGTTTAGAAATCAGTATATCTTTTATATTTATTTTATCAAATATAAACCATAATATTACATTTAATAACAGTATATATATTTATGTGTGTGAAATGATTTAAAAATGATTTATATATGTGATTAATATCAACATCGGACACTGAGGTTGAAAACATTGAACTTTCAATAAACCGGTGTTCTATAATACCGGATTCCTCATAAGACCGACGTAATATGAAAGTGAAAGCGAGATTTAACACCGGTTGAAAAAGTAGTCAAGATACCCCAGTATACCGGATATTCTAATATGAATATACAAAAGGTAATTTTCTATTCTTCCATTTTTATGCTATATGTTTGTTTCATATAAAACTATGAGAAACAATGAAAAGAGAAATATATATTATTGTGAAATTCTATTACGATTTTTAGGGTTTTATTAGCTACTTAGAGAAGAAATATTTTATTAAAAATGTTATTTTTATTACACTTTTGTATTAAAAGCAAAATATCATATTAGGAAGCTTAATGTATTTGGTAAAACTATTTTTTCATATAAAATGATATAAAAGAAATATTTTTTTAAAAAATAGATAATAATGATTTTTAAAAAATATTGATGGAAAGAAAAATGTAAAAAATAAAATAAATGTAAAACTTCAAATAAGTTTTTAAATTTTTTACAAATTATTAAAATAAACTTTCTAAAAGAACTTTTAAACTATTTTAAACGGTTACTTATAATATAACTTTGCCGAACATAACCTTGACTTATCAAACTGGAATTAACAGGAAGAGCCTTCATTTACATTTTACGAACATTGGGATAATGACAATGCAGTCTTCAAAATCAAGTAGTACCTGCATAGTTATTTTGGATTTGGACAGTCAACAGAAGCACGTTGAATTCCAATGGAGTGTTGGTTTTGAGATCTCTCCCACTTTTGGATTCTAATGTAATAATTGAAGCACACAAACTATATTTTTAGCAGATTAACCTACAAATTAAAGCCTCAATTTTACTACTCATCTATCAGCTTGTTTGGTTAACTCAGTATTCTCTGTTGGTGTTGGTTCACTTATTCTCTGTTGGTGTGAAGTAAATAGAGTTTGGGAGAATAAAAAAATTCATCCTACGGTTAAACGGAGTTTTAACTATCTTAAACGACGTAAATAATCAATATCAACCTTTAAATTTTTCAACTTAACTTTATTTCTTCAACCGTAAACCAAACATCTTCTTTATACTTTTAGGTAACACTAGTTTTGACCTATATTCTGTCATTCCCATTTTATGTTTTTCAATAATAGTTCCCTAGCGTAGATGTTCTAAAAGGGTATACCAAGGGGTTACAGAGAATAATTTGATTCATTTTTAAAATAAATCAAGTAATTTTAAGTTTAAATTCGTGTTTGTTTTTAACTTGGTTTACTTTTAAATATCTATTACATAAGTTTTATTAATCATTTCTGCTACTTTAATATATATCACTAATTTATATTCCCCAATATTGTAGTATAAATTACAAGAATTATTGAGAGGTAGATATGAGAATAGGTGACACCATTTATCAGAGTCTGTAACTTAACTTATTTACGGTATAGTTTGTCTTAACTCGTTTAATGAAAAAAATTAGACTTCAATTTTTTAAAAAATTATTTAATTAAAAAATTAGGTTTGACTACCTTTTAATTTGTCATGTGAACCTATTTAAGTTTACGTATATAGAGTTTTATTAAATATGCTATAATTTATAATTAAATTTTGATTATAGTTTTTAAGTGCAGTTTATAAAAACAATAAAATATTTAAATAATTTCTAGTATATAAAATTAAAAATTATTTTATGTGTGCTTCTAATCTTTTAAAATTTTACTGGTTTATTTACGATAGATTTATTGGTCTTTTAATATAGGTTTGTTGGCCTTTTTATTATTATTTTTTTAATTTTTTACAACAAACGAGGCTTAAAGCCTAAATCTAAACACAAACATGTAATCTAGAAAAAGAGACTCTTTAAGGATCGTCTTTTACTAGGCAAACCAAATAAGAAAACGAGGCATAAAAATAGAAAGTTAAAAAGAAGAATCATGGTGAAAATTGGCTAAGAAGTTTGCCCATAGTTTTATTGGAAATTTGAATAAAATTATTCGGTTAAGTGTTTGTTCATATAGAATATGACCCTTTGAAATTCAATAGTCTCTGCTCATAGGCATGAATCAAAACTAGCAAATGTATATCCAAGACACAACTCATTCTCATGATTTATAAAGAGGATAAGGAAAAGATGTTAGAATAATTCTCATCCAAAACAAATCTTATTTTAAATAGGTAAGTAGAGATGACAGAATAAAGTAATAATTATAATATGTACTTAAGGTAATTGAATTTGATAATAAAATTCGTTATAGATGATTGATGGAAAAAATTAAATTTTAATGATCATTTAAAATAAATCAATTTCCCAAACTCCAATAAATGTTTTTTTGAAATATTTCAATATTTAAAAAAGCAAGATCAAGAATTTTGTTCCATTGAGATTGAGAAGTCTCTGTTATTTTGACAGAAAACCTTCAAACCCTTAAGATTGTTGAAAATTTTGAATAAAATTGTCATATCTTATAAACTGAGATGCGTGAGTCACACTATGCTTAAGTCTAGGACATGACGTTCTAGAATTCAATAACCCTTTTTGTTCACAAGCAAGAATTAGAACTAGTAAAGATATATCTAATGTGCAACCTAGTCTCAGAATTTATAAAAAGGATAGAGAGTAAAGGTCAGAAAATTTCCACCTAAAACAAAGTTTAACCTTACTTTAAATAGGAAAGTAAGGGTAACAAAAATAAAGTAATAATTATCAAATACAATTAAGGATTATTAAATTTGATAATAAATTTCATTACAAATAATTAAATGATCACTAAAAGATAATGAAAAATAAACAATTTTTAACAACCATTTAAAAGAAATTAATTTTTAAAACTCAAAAATATTTTTTAAAATATATCTCAATATTTTAAATCACTGTTAGTCTCATAAAATCTTAAACTCTATATACAAATAAGTTTTTTTTATATTAACTATCAAATCAAACTACACTTTTAAATAAGTCAAATAAAAAAAATATAAAATATGATAGATAGCAATATACTCGAACTTTACAATGAAGTATTATGTCACACTCACTTATAAAACCTAGTTTAATCGGTCGAATATTTTTCTCTTTATATATATATATATATATATATATATATATATATATATATATATATATATATACTATTCTGAAAGCATTTTTTCCCGAACATAATGAGGGTATTTTTGGTGATATTCAATTCCGCTGAAATCTTAATTTGGCATACGGCGTGCGTTTTTGGAATCAATGCTAATTATTTAGTGAAGTGTGATGGACAACATTATCATTTTGTTCTTTCTAGCCAAAATGAAAAATATTCAATTGTGAAGCAAATGGCAATTCGCTTTACAATTTTAATAATAAAAGGAAATGCGATAATTGTGTTTGTTACTATTTTTAAAAAATAGAAATAATTTTTATTTATAATTTACCATTAGTACAGTATTTTTTATTATATATATATATATATCATATTTAAACTTAAATTAGACAATATCACTGTGAGTAAGTAGTAAAATTCCTCTCATCAAAACTTGATGTGACCTTATTTCTTATTATTCTAACCTAAAAAACCATGTGTAAAATTGGAACAACTCACTCACATTAACCCATGCTACCAATGGATCCATGCATTGGTGATATTTTTTTAGAAAGATAGTTTGAACATTATTTCTATGGTATTTGGTGACTGAATGGGGATAAAAACTTTTTACTTACCATTTTTAGAGGTTGTTTGAGAGTTGATTAATTTTTATTGAAAACCTTAACTCATTTATGTGAAACACTATCAACTAACATTTCAAAATTTCAGCTATTAACTGAAAATTATGTGTAATTTGTTGCCTCTTAGTAATCTTAACCATTCTTATTTCTATCTGTTTTTTTTTTCAAAAACTAAAATCTCTCCAAAACTTCCATTTACATTCTGTTTAGTGCTATATTTTTAATAAAAAATTATTGTGCACAGAGTTTAAAATGATAAAAAATAAAAAACTAAAAACTATTTTTTTATTTTTGTTTTAAATTTTATTTATATCAAAAGTTTGTAAGAGATAAATATTCATTTGATTAAATTTAACCATAATAGATATTAAATTTTTACTAAGTACTTCATAAAATGAATAAATTGATTATAATGAATTGTAATTTATTTCTTCACAATTCCTAATTTTCAAATGATAAATAATTTGAGATAAATTATAATATTTTAAGAAACCAACTTATGTGTTAACCATAAAAATTATAAGTTATTTCTAAATAATTAATCATGTCTTTTTCATGTCATTTTATATTTATCAGTTGTTGAAACAACTCACAGTACAATCAATTAGCTTATCAACTTGTTTTAAGTTTTCATCTCTCAAATTTTAGTTTGTTTTTCAATTTCAAGTTAACTTTTCCACTAATTTTGTAAAACAAACATTATATATTATATTATATTGTAATTCATTTAATTCAATCAGGTCACTAACCTACCTTTTCTCACTTATTGAATTACATGTGTTCAAGAATTGAACAAAACAAAACCACTCTAAATTATTAAATCAATTCAAACTGAAAGTTGCAAAACTCGTTAAAACCAAACTAAATTGAAGTTCATATTATATAATTTTATTTTCTATTCTCATTTGTTTATTGTGTCTTTGACGATTAAGAATTTAGTTAAGTAATTTGAGTTATCTTATTTAAAATGACTAATTACTTTTTAAAATGTTTTATATTACTTTCACTTGTTCTTTTTATAATATCTTGTTTTTTAGTATTCTGTGGTCCTTTTTATAAGATCATTTTTAATTCACGATGTGCATTTATTATTTTTCAACATATACTCTTATTAATTATATCTTTTCTCTCAATACTAATAAAATTTAAAAAAATTATTTTTTTATTAATATGAATGATAAATTTAAAAATATCACAAAAATATTCAATAGGTTTAATGTATTTACCTAGCATTATTAAATTTCTTGATAAGTATAAAATGATATAATAACATCTTATAAAAAAGACAAAAATATTACTTTATAATTTTTTTTTGATAAACAACGAACCTTAAAATCGATGAACCACATCAAACCACTGCTATGCCAGCAAAAGGAGACAACTCTAAAATCCTCTATGTTTAATTGGTATATATTATCAGTATAAAAAGTATCAACCAATTAGAATTTGTCTTAAAAGTGACTCTTAAAGTAGTTATCAAAGAAATTAAAAGTGATTATTTATATGAAAATCTAGGATAGAAATATCAGTATAAAAAACTTTATGCTGATGGTGTAATTAAATTAAATTCATATCACTAATATCTCCTCATTTTGATTTCTAATTAAACTTTACATACTTTTTAATAAATTTTTTTAAATTTGTTATATAAACAATAGTTTACATATTATTTCTAGTTCCAAATATAAAAAAGTATTTAATTTTACACAAGAGTATTAGTTAAAAAGTAGTTAGCTATATTAATATTGTCGATTTAGTTTTTTAAAATATCTTTAATATTATTTGTTACCTAAAAAAATTAGTATATTTAAAAATATATATAAGGAGAACATATTTAATATATTAAAAGACAAAAAAAGAATATATTAAAAATGACTTATCTGGAACTAATTTTACAAACATTAACTTCAAATAGATATGTACATTGCATAAAATTTCGAGTGAAACGTATGGAAGAATTAATGGGGAAGTTAACCAAACATACAGGTGAGTTGAATTGGGGTTATTCAATTGATCAGTTTGAACTTGGAATGCAATAATAATATTGAATTTCCATCTCAGCAAAGAAAGCAAACCACCCTGCTAAACTCTAACCTGTGACCACTCATCATCTCTCACCTCAACCTCCATCCAATCCATTACTTCAAAAAAGCCAAACTTTTCCTCTCTCTCTCTCTCTCTCTCTCTCTCTCTCTCTCTCATTCATTACAGCCTCCATTTACTCACTTTGTTTGCTTCTTCCCACCCCATCTCCATTTCTAGCATGTCACCTCTCAAACTCTTCAAAGTTCAAATCTTTCATCCTCACACACTTCTCTCCAACTTCCTTAGCCTTTTGGGTCACCTTGCTTGAAGATCTATTTTCTTAACAACCTTTTTGGCTGAAGACAGGAAAATAATCATAATGGGTAGCAAATGGAGAAAATTGAAGCTTGCTCTTGGTTTGGATTCATGTGTTCACATTCCTAGAGCTTTAGATGATTCCTCCGCCGCCACAAGGTTTTCCAGCAGCACCACTTCCACCGTGGTTTCTCCCGCCGGTGACACCTCTGGTTATCGTCCATCGACACCCACACCATCCTCCTCTGGTCTCCGCTTATCCAAATCCGGACCAAAATCTCCTAAGGTTAGCATTATTTACCCTTTGAACCTTTGCATATATTCAACATATATAAAGTTTCAATTTTTATCTTAAATTTTTTGGGGGATTGCAAAGTTTCCCTTTTGCTTCAGCTTCACCACTGAATCTCCATGGTAGATTCTTGTTTGCACAGTTTGTACTTTAAGCCACATTCATTTCATATATATATATATATATATATATATATATATATATATATATATATATATATATATATATATATTGTCTCTAAGAATTTTAGAACAATTTTTTTATTGAAATTATAATGAAAATAGATTAGAAATTAAGGGAAATTTTAATTTTTTATCTCTCAACTTGTGTCTTATCTTTAGTTTTATTTTTGGTCCTGTAAGAAGAAAATTGCTATTACCAAGAGCTTAGGCATAATCATAATATATGGTTACTATGTGAATTAAGATGACTAGATGGACATCAATTTCAGCTTTAATTACACTTTAAGTATTGTTAATTGAGGGGTATGGTGGGTGGAGTGTGACGCATTCTGACTATAGCGGAAACGTTTTATTCTTGGTTGTGTTGTTTTCAACTCCATTATGGATGGGGAATGGCATAAAGTGGAGCACTGTGCTCACCCCCTTTAAGGACCAGACCATTTTCCTTGGCCCATTCAATTGAGTTTGCATTTGATACCATTCTATTCCATTTACTCAATTTTTACTGTGCACTCTTCAATTATTTCTCTCTCCTTTCCATAAAACACCCCTTAACTAATTGTAAAATTCCTAGACGCAAACAAATAAAAAGTTGAAATTTTTCATGAGATTTTATCCTCCATAAAGTAACTAAATGAACATTAAAAATTAATATAAGGGTTAGGTTAACCTAAGTTCTTAGAGTTCAAAATGGTAATTTTCATGGAAAATGAATACGTTTATTCAACTTAAAAATAAAAAAGGTAACTGTTGTACTAAAGACATCGTCTAAGGAAGTAAAAATGAAAATTTTTAAATGGAAATTATGTGAAGATGGTTAAGAAATCAGATTACTTGTGTTTTAATAATATTCTTAAATAAAACGTTTTCACTTTACCTTTTTTTTTGGGGGGGGGGGGGGAGGGGGTAATTTAGTATTTACTATTTTCCAAATAAAAATTATCATGAGAATGGGTTCTCTACTGAGTTTATATGTGGTGAGCATCTTTAAACACTGGTTATTAAGTATTTTATACACCGTTTATAAAAATAACCAATTTTAAAGATGATGTTAATTAGAAAGTACTAAAAACAAAATTCAACAGGGGCACTTAGTAGATAAAACTCAGTAGAGGATGATGTTGCATCAGTTTAAGTGGCTGATTGTACTGAGGTTATCTTAAACAAAAACCCTTAGTATAATACAAGTACAAATAAAAAACATGTTAGGCCAGCCAATTGATGTATCATGTTGGATGACTTCTTCTTTCGATGACATTTACTAATAAAATAATAATTAATGTCTCGAGAGTTTCAATATTATTAGAGTTGGGAATTTGTCATACATAGTATAATAGCTTTTTAAAAAGTCGTTTGGTTGCCGAAATTTTATTTTATCCTTTGCTGATCTCAAAGTCTTTGACCAGGAAAACGTTGACCTAATATAATCTTTGTAGGATTAGTGTAGATTTGGCTGAGAATAATGTTGGCATCTGTGGTAAAAAGATGGGTTGCATTCTTTTTATGCAATCCATGGTCTTATTAGTGGACCTGAATAGGGACAGAAGGAGCCCTACTATTAGGGTAATAGTGACCTTTGCAAATGTTACATTTATCAATGAATACTTTATTTATCCCCTGTTCAGATTCGATGATTCACTTTTTTTTTTCTTTTAATTATTTTAATAACAAATTAGTAATTCAAATCAAATATCAGTGTACAAGACTATGGATGGTTGGACTTGGATCATGTCCCATACCCCATACATTATTGAATTTCTTTAATTAATTAATAAAATATATGTGGTCACGTTTTCCATTATTTAGTTTGTTTAATTGATTAATTAACAATATGTCAATTTAAGCATTGATTTTGCCTTAAACGTGGACGTCATCTGAATGCAAAAGCCAAATCCATAACTTCATTAATTTATTTTAATCCAAGTTACCATCACTTGAAAATCACAATTTTTAGTGGTTAGTTTTTTTAAAATAAAAATTTGTTAGATTTTTGTATGGTCTTCAATCAGTTATTTCAATTGAATCATCCCTTTCTCTCTTTCAACATGGGTAATTTTTTGATCAGGCAGTGGCTGTCTTGCCTCTCTGATTTTGATATCCATCTCAAGCTAATACTGTTCAGGTCTTAGCTTATGTGATGATGGATAATAAATGTCAAATTCTTGATTTAACTCTTAAATGTGTTTACATATCTAGGTAGAGAAATTGAGTTATCTCTCTAGTAAACTCTTTTTCCTCATGAACTTGGGTAAACTCGTGTAAACTCACATCATGAACTCTTGATTTAAGAAGTGAGTAAATGAGTTTGAAGTTACATATAGTTTTTGCTATCAATTGACCCAAACTCAATGTTTTATGCAAACCACACATTGTTTTTAAAGGTAACATAAATGTAACGTTTTAGTAAGGTTTAAATGAATAACACAAATCAATCAAACCCTTATCATTGTCCCTTTTTTGCATGATTGCTTATTGAAAACCCATTAAACATATCTATTACACAAATCAATCAGTAAGATTGTGGAGGAATCTTACTTTTGGAGTCTATTCAAATGAAGACATATGTGTACAAACATCTATATTTATGTGTTTCTATTACACTTACGATATATTCTTACCACATGTTATTACAAAAATAGTTTTCAATGTATTTTAATGCAAGGTAACCCTTCTGAGCCTATGAGTTGAGTCTATGAATTGAGTTTACAGAAGTTTCATGAGTTTACTTAACCTCTCAAGTTTTACAACCTTAGATGATTGCAATAAGCAAGCATTTTGGAATTTCTATATGGTATATAAGGTCTGAAATTCTATTATGTTACGAACACATTTTTGTTCTTCACAATCTATTAGTGCTTATTTTTTTATAATCATGCCTAGATAAAATATGTCAAATAAGGGTTAATGTTAGACTTTTATATTCCGGGGTTGTTTTCTAGATGACATTAACAAGGATGTTTTTCTCTTCCTCTTTGTCTGAGAGTAGCATTTTATTGTGACTTGTTTGATGTCTATAAAGAACTTTGTTGATAAAAATTGCATCATTGTGTTCATCATCTCCTACACTTTTGCTTCTGCATCTAAGTCTTGTATTTGCTTCAATTTTATCTACATTGTGTGCAGGGAACCTGTGCAATATGCCTTTACCCAATAAAATCAGGGCAGGGCCATGCCATTTTCACTGCAGAATGTTCTCACTCTTTCCATTTCCACTGCATCACTTCTAATGTGAAACATGGGAACCAGATTTGCCCAGTATGTAGAGCAAAATGGAAAGAAGTTCCTTTTCAGAATCCTGCTTCTAACATTCCCCACGACATGTCTCGAATCAACCATGTATCCCCACGAGACGATGGCTGGACCACTGTCATAAGGAGGCTTCCTTCCCCTCAAGGGGATGCGGGCAGACATATTTCATCACTTTATCAGGTTACCGAACCAGCTATTTTTGATGATGATGAAGCCTTGGATCAACAAACTTTGATTAATCAGGATCAAAAAGAGAGTGATCCCCATATGATTAATACAATGGAGATCAGAACATATTCCGAGGTTTCGTCTGTTCCAAAATCAACCTCCCATGATGCCTTTGCTGTCTTAATTCACCTCAAAGCTCCTCATTCAGGGAGAAAACAAAATATTGGTGCAAACAATGCTGAATCACCACTTCCATTTGAAAACTCTCGTGCTTCAGTTGACCTTGTTACTGTTCTTGATGTTAGTGGCAGCATGGCGGGTACTAAGCTAGCGTTGCTAAAACGAGCTATGGGTTTTGTCATTCAGAACCTTGGTCCATCAGACCGGTTATCTGTCATCGCCTTCTCCTCCACGGCACGTCGCATATTTCCTCTTCGACAAATGACTGATTCTGGACGACAGCAGGCATTACTGGCTGTCAATTCTTTGGTTTCAAATGGTGGGACAAACATTGCCGAAGGCTTAAGGAAAGGCACCAAGGTGTTTGCTGAGCGTCGGTGGAAGAATCCAGTTTGCAGCATCATATTACTATCTGATGGGCAAGATACATACACAGTTAACAGTAGGCCTAATGTTGGACCAGATTACCAGTCTCTTGTTCCAAACTCTATTCATCGTACTAATGGTATGGGTCTACAAATACCGGTGCATGCATTTGGCTTTGGTTCTGACCATGATGCCACTTTAATGCATTCGATCTCTGAGATATCTGGGGGTACATTTTCTTTTATTGAAGCTGAGGAAGTCATTCAGGATGCATTTGCACAGTGTATTGGAGGACTCTTGAGTGTGGTGGTTCAAGAATTACAAGTAGAAGTCAAGTGTGTTCACTCTCGATTGCAACTTAGTTCAGTAAAAGCAGGAAATTACCAAACAAGCTTGATGGCTGATGCAAGAATGGCTACTGTTAACGTAGGAGATTTGTATGCAGATGAAGAAAGAGACTTTTTGGTGACGGTCAATGTTCCAGTTGATGAGTCAAGTGATGAGATGTCATTGTTGATCGTGAAAGGTCTTTACCGAGATCCCATATCAAAAGAAATGGTGGCTTTGGAAGAAACTAGTGAAGTTAAAATTCAGAGGCCCAACTTTGGTGGAGAACAAGTGGTGTCGGTAGAGGTAGACAGACAGCGAAACAGGCTTCAAGCAGCAGAGGCAATGTCTGAGGCTAGAGTTGCAGCTGAACGCGGTGATTTGTCAACTGCTGTTTCTGTCCTGGATAGCTGTCATAAGGCGCTGTCTGAAACTGTTTCTGCCCGAGCAGGCGATCGGTTATGTGTTGGTCTTTGTACAGAGTTAACTGAGATGCAGGAGAGGATGGGAAGCCAGCGTATTTATGAGCAGTCTGGAAGGGCATATGTTCTATCAGGATTGAGTTCACATTCATGGCAAAGGGCAACAGCGCGTGGCGATTCCACAGACAGCACCAGCCTCCTGCAAGCATACCAAACACCATCTATGGTTGACATGGTCACCCGTTCACAGACCATGGTTTTTGGCTCGCCGCAAAATAAACGTGTACTCAGGCCTGCTAAATCATTTCCTGAGAGACACAGAAGACAATAATAGTGGATTATGGAAAGCTACTTGTGGGGAAACTCTTGAGTTTCTTCTTATCTTATTTTACCCTTTTGTTTTTTGTTTTTGTCAAGGTGGGGTATAATGAAAAGGAAGGAATTTTGGTGGATAAAATTCTGGATTTTGCCAATTTCAAGTGTAAATGCATAGGCTGGCTGGATAACGAGGCTCTGCTGATAATGGCAAAAAAGGGACTGGTTGGATATTTCAGTGTGATTCTGAGTGATGTACATAACTTATTGTTTTCAGTTGAATTGTGCGGGTGAATTTCTTCTCTTAATTAAACACATATGGTATACTATATATGCTTCTGATTCTTTTTGGCAACTGCTGATCCTTCTTATGCTTTTTCTTTTAATTTTATGTTACAGTAGTTTCTTCTAGGTGGACTTTCTCTTTCTCGTTATCCTTTTTGTTTGCATTCCATTGCTTAGGATTTTATTGTCCATGACATTCTTTCATTTTGTAGGAAATCTAATGTTTGTTTGGTTTTTAGTTAATTGAGATTTGTCAAAAGCAATATTTCAAACTTTTATATTGTTAACTTAATATTCCATTTGGATTTGGCTCTCAAACTTTTATATTGTTAACTTGTTGTTTCGGAGAACATTTTTTTACACGGAATTTGACATGTTTTACGTACGAGTGTGAGTACTCTTTGTAGTTGATAGATTCCTTTGGCTTTAAAAAAAAGTTGTTACTTACTAGTACTCTAACTTGTAGTTTCTATTTCAAATGAGTTTCAATGGTTACAAGTCTTTTCTCTGTGATTACTAGAGCTTATCTTTCTTAAGTTTATTAAATACTAGCAGGTCTGCTAAATTTATATAGAAAAAGATAGCATTTCTTTATTCTATAACTTTTTTTCATCAAGAATAAATAAACCCATTAATATAGTTTTCCCTCTCTGCTTTGGATAGGCTTTTGACCACCTTTTTATGGGCAAAAAAAGTAAAACCTTAACTTAAGATCTTTCATGGCAAACCTTACACTCCAGATCAGAGCAGAGCAGAGTTGTCCTTAGTATAGTGGAGACCGTATACACAACACAATAGATGGTTGCATGTGCCTAGTTACAAGTGCCTTCAGTAACATGGTGCTCACATATTTTTGTTATTAATTTAATACAAATATTTGTAACACCATGATATTAAATAGGTTTGAAGTTAATAGCTTACAAGTAAAAGATCCAAACCTTTTGTCACTATTGTAGTAAGTTAAAGACAAAAATCATACATAATTATACTTGTTTATTTTAACTGTCTTTTGTTACTGTGGACCTTTATTTCTTTTTTACATCTAACCCAATTGATGAATTTTATTATTTAACAGTAACTAAATCATGACTGCTTTTACATATTTATGTTTGGATACAGGTGAATAATTGATGAGAGTAGAAATTAAGGTTGTTTGTGAGATGGTTTGGTTTGATTTTAAAGGGAGAAAAAAGTTAAATCATTTAATAAAAACATTTATGATTTGCTTCAATTTGGTTGAAATAAAATATAAAAACCAAACCAAATTAATTTATTATGGTTTAGATTTATTCAGTTAATTTAGTTTTAAACTTCCATTTTAAATATCAAATATTTTAATATATAATAAATAATAAATATTAAAATATTATAAAATTGATTTATAATTCAAAAATTAAAATTATAACACAATCATAATATAATCCAAATTATTTACAATCATTAGTAACAATAAATTAGCTTCAGCATTAATAATAATAAAACTAAATTATTATTTGGATATCTTATCTTTACGGTCAACTTCAAGTTAGATCTCTAATTTTATATTGGCAAGTTAGGTGGATTGAACCCATGACTTGCTATGCAAAAGACCACATACTCAACCACTAAACCATATTTTCTTTTGTAACACTTATTTAATAAAAATTAGGGTAATTTTTTATTTATTTTTGTGAACCAATCTAATCGCTCGGAAGCCTCCAAACCCATATATATATATATATATATATATATATATATATCACTATATGATTCTCTAAATAATTCATCATTAATATTCATATACATATATCAAAACACATACTAAACATCTAGTGAGGTTATTAGATACCTAATCCATTATATAAATATATACATTTCGGAAAGAATTTCCACCGAACTATCTCTTATGGGACAATGTTAGACTCAAAAGAAGACATTTAAAAGAAACTCTGGAGTTAAGGAGGAGCGGCTACCTGAGTGGCAAATTCTGGTTGTCCTTTGATTACGGGCCGGGATGGTCAAGAAGATTAGCACAGAAAACGAAGCAGAGTTTCAGCAGGGAAATGACAAAGTAACAAAATAACTGGAATTCACCTACTTTTATAGGAGGCGAGGTTGAACAGGCCGAAGTCGAAACGTCACAGGCCCATGGACGGAGTAGTAGGCGAAGTGTCGCGGCCCAAAAAGCAACGTCGTTTCAAATCCAAGCGACACAACCGTTCTGACAGGAAGACGCGTGGAAGTAATGCACCAGTAATGAAGTGACATGTCAGCGATCCGTGTGCCAAGTCACTTCTTCGACAAGCAGGTGTAATAAATGCAGTTGTCAGGCGACATCATAGAAAAGTTAAGGTAGTCCGGAACCAAAAGAATGAAGTCATCAGGGGACAAACTATGGAAAAACATAAAATTCATACCCCGGTATGCATCGCCATTACGGTTGTAGGGATCTCAAGCAAAATAATGCAATAGCTCATTATCGTAACTCAGTTACAACAAGAAGTTAGGGGGCAAATGATCCGGTGTGAACACCGGTCCCAAAAACTAGCAACGTCGGACATAGCTAAAATATGAATAAAAGCCAAGTGCCAACAAATTGGAAAACTGGACTGATTATTCAGGGTACCGAAGTTGATTTTTATCAGTACGGACTGGGTGATAACGACTCCGGTCAAAAGTTAAGTGAGCAACTTGCACCTGTCGAAAGCTGCAGGCTCTGATTACTGATAGTGAGGTCAAATCACCACTTGAGATTAAGGGAAATACTATATAAACGACCCGTTCATTAAGCCATAAACACAATTGAACAACTTACACTTTCATCTTAAGACTCTCCATAATACTATTTTTGTCTGTTATAATCGTACTGACTTAAGCATCAGAGTGTCTCTTGCAGGTACACCTCCGATGTGGTCAATTGGACAACGGCTGGAATTGACTTACTTCCTTCCTGTAACGCGAAGGGCTTGGTGTTCCCACTGAATCCAAGTTTATAATACTGTACTCCCATTGAGATGATGTAAAATAGTGAGAGAAGGAGACATTCGACACCGGTTCAGAAGGTAATAATCTAGACCTCGTACACCGGCCAGATCAGGTGATAATGACACAGAAACAAGAACTTGAAACCGTGGGGAGGAAGATATAACAAGAAATAAGAGTGATGATGAGGCGAAGGAGGACGTGTATGACGGTAACAAACCATGTAACAACACTTTATGAACAAGGTGGAGGAAAAAGAAATAAAAATAATGATGTTTTGAATGAAGATGAGTGAAGTAAATTGAAAAACAAGAGATTATTAAATTTTAAAAGAAAAAAAAACTAAACACTAAACCTATTAAAAAAATGTTTCCATATTTTAATTTTAAAAAACCAAAATATAAAACAATTTTTATAAAATACTTCACAAACAAATTTTTTAATTTTTAAAATCAGAAAACTAAAAATTATTTTTAAAAAGGATTTTCAAAAAGTGGTAGTCTTTCCTTTTCCTTTTTTTTTCTTTTTCAATTGTGATTTGGAAACCTTACTTTAAATTTAGGAACCCCAATATTTGTGGCAAAAGAAACACCCTAAACTTTTCCCCCTGTTTCTGTGGTCTTACCCACGAATATCAATTTCGGCATTTCGCCCCCGCGCCTTCCTTGCGACGTCTATGACACCGTTTTCTGTCCCCATCCATATCCCTGATTCACCAAGCTAGCAATCACCAAATGGCGCAGTCCAATGACCCATTGCCGTTCACTGAGTTGTCGATACCTATGCACAGTGCTGACACTACCGCTCGTCTCACTTCTCACTTTAAAGTTGAATCGTGTGCTTGTTGTGAATTGTCTTAGGTTCTGATTCGGAGATGAGGTTTGTTCTTTCTCAGTCGTCTTATTCAATTGTTTGTTTCTCAGAAATTATGATTCGTCTGCTTTGAATTTAAACTTCGTCCGTATACTAGAACCAACTAGATATTAGAAAGTTGAACATTCAATCTTTGGATTCACCAATTTTATGAAATGAACATGTTAAACAAGAACAGAAGTGTATTGCTGTCAAGGATATAAGAGCAAGAAACAAAGTTTCTTGGGATGGTTGCTGCAATATAAGTTTTGTTGTGATTTAAAGTAATTCTAGAAGTTGTCATGTTTGGCCTTGAGTAATTTATCATGTTTCTGTGAACCATGATATGTTGTATGGAGCTTAATGTCCTTGATTTAAGACTCTTTGTGTAATAAGAAGAATGTTTGATACAAATGCTCTGAATTGTGAAATTTGCATGTCTGGTATAATAACATAATATAAAATTGCTAAGACCTGTGAAATTACTTGAGTTTCTTAATAATGTTTTCTTCAATGGTTGTTAAATGAATAATCTAAAAAAATATTATTAGCTAAAACATTCAGACTCATAATTGAGTGTGGTTATATCTCCCATATCTACATTATGGCGGAGTAAGAAAAAAATGCTAGAATACATGAATTGGAACTCAGAATTGCTAGAAAAGTTATATATCTAAAGTTTTATGTTAGTTTGACTCTAAATTGCAAATATTCATGCATGAATTAACTGTTCTCTGCTTACCTTGGTTACAAATGGTCCCAGCAGTTGTAAGGAAATAGTATGTTTTGATGTGTGTTGGAATTTGACATGCTGTTATATCAAGAAAATTTGAGTTGTTATGGTGCGGGTACGATCCCTTCTAGCACTTGTGTAGGATTAGTTTATTTACTCTAAACCTGCAATGCAAAATGTGAACTTTGTTATGTAGTATGCTCATACTGGATCTTTCTTGTAATATTTGGTTGAGAGCAACAGTATTTATCTGACAGTTATTAATTTACAGTAATATAAACCACTTTTAATGTTGTAGAGATGTTTATGCCGAAATAACTACTTGAATATTTGGCAAGCTTTGATGAGATTTAATATTTGGTTGAGCATGTTGTATGGCTATGACGTGCTGTATAATTATTTTGATTGAGGTGTTGATGTTTTGATCATGTTGTGATGTGGTAACAGTAATGAATATGTGAATTGTGCCTTGTTTGCAATTTCCCCTAGTGTGCAGGGAATTTTGGGCACTGTTTTGGAGTACCAAATGATGGAATTTGTCTTTGAATTTTGGATATGTTATTGTTGTGGTTGTGTAGATTTTACCATTAAAATTTCATTAATTTTCTGAGTTGAAACAAATATATTATGAATTTTTGAATCTTAGGCATATGATGTTGCACATAAATTTGTGATGACATATAAATCATGTTTATGGCTCTGTTTGGAATGTTTAAAAGTATCAAGAGTGTTGTTCAAATGTGATATAATATTATGGAAAGGTACTTTAGAATGATTTGGAAGTTATTGACATGTGTTAAAAATTAATTGTAATGGCTTTGAGTTGTGATTGTGGCACCCCAGATTCTGTGATTTTAGGCAGTGGCAGATTGTGAGTAAAACTGGAAGGGGACCAATGTATGATAAATTCTAATTTTTGTTGTATCATAAACTTTGATGTGTTGTACCATACTAATTACTAGGGTTGGGGTCCTTGCGGATATAAAGCTCAAGATTAGTTCTGAAAAAAAGTAAACCAATACTACATTAAGAATTGGCCACGGTTACATACAGTGCTGAAGCTTGTTTAGCATCACTATCACCAAAAGCCAAATTGAGATTTTCCTCAATTTTGGTCCATCCCTTTAACAAATTACAAGCACCAGGTGCAGAAGAAAAAAAAAGGTGTTCAAGAAAAGTCTAAGCTTATCAATGCGAAATGCAATTCAAACACGAGTCAGATTACACTGGTTTTCAACTCTTGTCTTTTCTTTTATTTCGTTTCTGCTTGCTAGGTGTATGTCAAAATGCTTGAACCAAAAAGCCTTACATTTTCCCCTTATCACATTGTTTGTTTTTTCAGGACTTGCCATCTAAGTCTATATTACCACATCGTATGAGTTAACTGGCAACTTTTATAAACTAAAGAGCTTCTTCTTCATAAGTATGTCCTTGAACCAGAATACCACACTTTTATTGAGCATTAACATTATCTTTCTTAACATTGTCTGCAAAGGTTAATAATTCATTAATTCATGTCTTCTAGTCAACACAGTTGGTGTATGACATGAACATAAAGCATTAGGATATGAATTCAAACCTTGTTTTTCTATTTCCGGACACTTATCCTTCTCCCCCCTGTTATTCCAAAGGATAAGAAAAGGCTAATAATTTATTAGTGAGCCCTTGAACCAGAATGTCACACTGATTCTCTTGTTCTCTTCCTTTTCGTATCATGGTTTAAGAGATTTTACTTTTGTGATATTCTTTTCCTTTTGAATTTGATTGTGATGTGTTAAATATGAGCAATGCCTCCTAGTTTGGCTGCACAAAAATACTTTGTTGCCATGATACGAAAAGGAAGAGAACAAGAGAATCAATGTTAACTAGGACTTTCAACTATGATTTTATAGATTACCATTCTTTTTCATACGAACTTCAATCTGTATTTGCAATACCATGCTTTGTTGCAGGTGAGAAGATAATGAAATCTACCATAGAGCGAACTTGCTCTGCTTGTTCCATGCAATGGAGCATTCAACTCGAAATGGGCCTCCGTTCAACCAAACCAGGTTAATTCTCTCATTTCTTTATACTATTCTTCATTTTTCTTTATCTTATTTTGTAGTCAAAACAACATAAACGGAAAAATGAAAAAAAATTCCCAATTTTTTTCTTAACTAATCATATGCCAAGGTTTTAAACTGCAGTTATGGCCACAACATGAAGTTTTTTGAAATTACATCACAATCACAATATTGCGGCTGCATTTGTTTTTTTTTTCTATATATTTTTTACAATATTAAGGTTTCATGAAAGGCAAAACTTAGATTCATGGGTATTTTTGGTATTATTCTTTAATCAAAAATTGGAGTTTCATTTGTAACAAAAGTTGACACTAATGAGTGGCACCGCTTTTCGAGGTGAAACTTCATTTCTAATCGAATAACAACACTACAAGCATATAAGGAACTGTTCCTAAGTCTTGTCCTTTGTGAAGCTCCACAACCACACTCGCTATTTAAAATGTAGAGCATAATGAAATGGTACAAATTTAGCATTCCATTTTTTAGCTACTTTAAAATGAAGTGAAATAAATTTTTGGTTCCATTGTTTGAAAAATAGATGATATGTTTAGGGTTTAGGGTTCTGCAATAGCATGCATGGCTCTCAAGCTAATTATAACTTTTTTTAGGTTGAAATAGTCTTGTTTGATGTTGGTTGACAATTAAACAGCCAAGTTTGTGGAATATGACTAATCTATATGGACAAATTGATGTCATTTTTTTCATACAAGCATTTTGGGTATCAAGAACTAGATCAAATGCACTTAACGAAATAAAACTTGATTACTTATCCAATTTTCACACAGCTAATAAACATAACTGGACTTCTATCTGGAAAGACAATAGTAATAGTTCTATGGTCAATGGTGTTGTATTGGAAAACAAATTGTATGAAATGAACTATGAAGACATTGCTTGGATAGTTTGTTAGCAGAGGCCAATGAGGAAGATGCAATCCAGCAAGGGATTTAGGTTTAACAAAGGATGTAAAAGTAAAAGTAATTATTAAGTATAAAAATAATAAGCAAATTGTGATTCCATCCTGTACCCCAAATTGGGTAAGAACAAAAATGAGAGTTTGAGATGGAATGGAATGGATTCTATTCCATCATGTTCCATTTTATTCCATTGATGTTTTGGCAAACCAAACTATGAAATATTAATATACCACTTTTTCACCCCATTTCACCATGTACCATAAATTCATATGAACCCTTGAAATTAAACCTTTCTACTTTTTTATATTGTTACTGAAATTTGTCATTTGTCAGGCGTTCCTGTCAAAGCAATATTGGATATGGAGCATCGCCTTCAGCAATGGAGTAGAGAACCTGAATCTGGTATTGCTTCCAATGCCATATTTCATCTTATTCCTGGTGAAGATAGGTTATTTGCCAATACCATTCTCTTGCGCCTTGCTGATGCATTTATGGGAGGTGACATAGAGACCAGGCTTTCTGTTGTCAGGGTTTTCTTGTCTGAACGAAAGCACCGTGATAACAAGAAGCAAAAGCAGTGTAAAGGGTTGCTGTCAAGGGCCACAGTAGCTAACCATTTGGAGTTGTTCAAGCGAGTGAAATCTGTATTCCATGGTGGAGATTTGGAATCAAGGGCATTGGCTTTGATTCTGTTTGGTTGTTGGGCTGATTTTGTGAAAGACAATGCTCAAATACGATACTTGATATTTTCCAGCCTTGTTTCTCCTCATGTCATTGAGGTAAAATAAGTGTCTTTCAGTGTTTCTACTGTTTTGAATGCTTAATTTCACAAATAGCATCTCTAATTTAAACTTGTTACTTAAATAGTCTACTGAAGTACCCAGTAACGTGTTCTTCTAATGATTCAATAAGTTGTGCGATTACATTGCAAGTGATAAAACGCAACCATAATTTGATTTGCATGACTGTACATGGATTGATTGGCCCATGAAAATGATTGCCTGATTGGACATTGTATTGTCCTTTACGTTTTATAAAATGTGGAGGGTGATTGTTTCTGAGCACCTGTAATTTTATTTGCTTGTGAGTTCCAACTTGTTTAGCCAGCCTTCTTTGAAGACACTTTTATTGTATTTTATTTGATTGATTAATTATCTGCATCAATAGATTCAATACATCTGACATGGGATTGATTTTTAACAGGTGACAGCATCTTTGTACGCTACTGGATGCTTTTGTGAGATATCAGATGATTTTGCTACTGTTGCAGTGGTGATGCTGCTTAATATAATGAATTCATCTTCAGTGTCCTTGCCTGTAAAGTTGGCTGCAGGCCGAGTTTTTGCAACATGCAAGTCCTCTTATTCAGTTGCACATAAAGCATATAAGGTCTTTGATCATTTTATATTCTGTGACATCTAAGACACCATTTTTTAAACAAATGTATTCTCTTTTTGTTAAATTATGTGAGTTATTGTGTGACTTCCTGGCTATTGTTGTAACTATGATCTTTTTCCTAGTACTTCAAATGACTATGATTATTGCTGTTTTTGTGTCTGTGTCTTCCCTCATTTTTTCATAGGGGTGTAACCATCAGGATACAAAGTGGAAACAAAGAGTGGTTGAAGAGTAACTGAGAAGGAAAGGCCCATAACACTTTTATGTGTTGAACCTGAACTGTAGTTTTGATGTTTGGAAATGGCTTGTCCACTTTATTATAAATACTTCTTGACATTGCACCTCAACCAGGTGTAATATATCATGACACTAAGCTTACATGAAAGTGTAATGCTTAATCTAGTTATTACTACTTGGTTGTTTATGCAACAATATATTTTGGTATTATTTTTTCTTAAATTTGGATATTAGGTTTAACTTAATCTTAAAAGCTAGCACATAGGGTGAGGATTACCCTTATCTAATATACTATTAATTGATCATATCTCTGTAGTCAATGTGGGACTTTCAACATACCCCCTTACGCCAAGAATTAATAGCTAGAGCATGAACAAATACAGATGGCCCAATAACATGAGACTTTCAATACACCCCTTCATAGGTGACCTAATAAGGGATTTAGGCCAAGTTTTGATACTATCTTAAATTTGAATATTAGGTTAACTCAATCTTAAAATATAACTCATAGGATGAAGAATACCCTCACCTTATATAATGTTAATTGGTTATAGCTCTAGTCAATGTGAGACTTTTAACAATAGTCATAGAACAAGCAACTTTTATTTGTTCAAAACTTAAACCTTGACTATATAAGAAAATAACAAAACCAGTACTAACTTTATTGTACTGTGCTAATGGGTAATGGATTAACATTTTCTTGAGTTAATTGGATCCCACACTCTGTACCCTTGTGGTAGTATCCAAATTTGAAAGTGTTTTAAAATTGTGTAGCAACATTTGTTATGTTTAATCAACTTACAGAATTTTCAGTTTTGTTACTTTCTCTTTTACGTCTGTTTCTTTCTTGGAACAGTTACATATTTGGTTTTCCGATACCATGATTGATTTGATGCAGATGGGTATGAAGTTGGTATTAAACTCCTCAGATGAAGATGTTTTGGTGGTTATGCTTCTCTCACTCTCAAAACTGGCTTCCATTTCTACACTTTTTACCTCCAGCCAGGTATGTACCTTTTCTACCATAGTATGTGTTTTGAGCATCCTAGCCAGCAGAATGAAGGGCCCACTTACTACTTTATCTTGGCTTTTATTTTTCTGTTTGGAAAAATTTGTGTGCACATTTGCTTAGTCTCCCTCTCTTATCCCTTCTACTGGCAGAGTGATTCTTTTACAGTTGTCAATGCTATGGTGTTTGTAAAACTCATTGCTAGAATTTTTTTTACTTACAAGGATGGTAAAATAATTAAAATTTGTGATCAAATAAAGCACCATACAGCTAGCTTTTGCTTGTGCAGATGTGGTCTCAATTCAAATATTTACTACTATGCTTCCTTGTGTGATATTTTTTCAAAAACATTTGGATTCAGGTGGACTTTCTTCTTTCATTTCTCAATCAAGAAAGAACTTCACGTGTACTAGAAACAGTGGTAAAATGCTTGCACTTTCTATTCAGGAAAGGACCATGTTTGCACCCAGTTAATTCAGGTCTAATCCATGGCTTATTTTCCATATTGGAAAAACCTGGAATTTCATTGGCCATGCAATATAAAGCTCTAAGGGTTTTGCACAAGGTTTGACTTTAGTACCTCGCAACATGAAACTCATTTTTATTTGTTATGATTTATGACTTGTTTGACATGTATTAAATGATTGGTAGGTCCTACTTTCTATTCCACCATCTTTACATCACGTGGAACTTCATGAATTTGTCAAGCTTCTAACCATTGTTGAGAATACAAGACAAAATCCAGTCTCAAGGAATTGCTGTTTGACCATTCGCATTCTGGCAGATTTGTGTTGTAGGGCAGTTGACAGAGCAGATATTGACAATGGTCTCTTTTGTTGTTCTTCTCTGCCATCACGTGTTATCTCTATAATTAAAGATCATATCAACCTTTTGGTGATCCCATTGTGGGAAGCTTATGAAAATGCTTCGACAATTTTTCAGGATCTCCAGGGTCTACTAAAGATTCTTCTAACTATTGTTGAGAGACATCCTTATATTGGTTCCTTGGTAGTTGATAACATACAAGTAGTGATTGAATTTCTTGTGACTGTTGCATCTACCAATCATACAGTACCGTCAACTCATGTAGTTGCCAATTTTAAATTAGAAAAGCACAATTCCTTTGTGTCAAAATTCCTTCACAAGATATACAGATTTCTGGTGGCCAGCCTTGAAATTCTTTATAAAACTGACGCCATCAATACTGAAGTGTTGAGCAGAGTGGAGATTTTGGCTGATCTTGTGAGTCATTGTAGTGTAATTGATTGCTATACATACACATTGTACCATCTGCTATGCCATCGTATTTGCGATGGCCTGGTGCATGAGAACATTGAAACACATAATTGTTATAACCTAAGTGCACTTCCAGATAGTTGTAAATGCACAGAGCTTGCAAACAAAGTCTTGATAGAAACAAATGGTTGGATTGCTTATAAGGTCGGTGCACACACAATGTGTCAGGGTGAATGGCTGGTAGCTACTTGTATATTCTGGAGATTAATAGAGAAAGTGAAGTCTTATTCTTGCTCTAGCTGGTTAAAAGCATTATTCCATTATGCTCATTCTGAAGGAAAGATCCAACTTCTTAGTCTACCAAAACAGGGAACCACCTCCATGGAGTTATTGAAGAGTATCCAATTTCCTTTACCTTCTGCTTACATGGATGAAACATGTGCAAAACTTACTGGATATATCGATGGTGGTCACTTCTATGATAGGCTTACTCAATCTCATGCGGAACTCCTCTCTTCCTTGAAAATTTTAGAAGCAGCTATGACAAGTTCTCAAGCATTTCATTTCCAGAGGTGGTTTTTATCATTAAGAGCTAGTGTTTTGGAAAATTTAGTGGATTTGCTTAAAGCTTTGAGAGAAATTTTATTGAACATAGATTGTAAATTCAAGCAAGTAGAGGTTGAGAGCAGTTGTATACTTCAATGCCAGAAGTCTTATCAAGTTATTTCCCGAATTTCTTTCCAATTGAGTAGGCTAGCAGAAGAGTTTGATCTAATTGGAGCATCTTTCATTGGGATTGACAGTGAAAGTTCTGCGGTCCTTGCAGCTCATGCTCTGAGTTGTTCAGTATTGGCATTTGTTGTTGCTTTTGGAGTTTCTTACATAGACCCGCATTCTCATGGAATTTTTATTGGTGACAAAACCTCTAATATACAGGCCTTGATAATACAAAATTTAACGAGGCAATTTTGGTGTGTGGATCAAGAAACCAGAGCAAATCTCTCTTTGCTGTTGAATTACATAGGCCAGAACAATAACTGTTTATCTCTGCAGCCTAAATATCGAACTTGGAACATTGGCTATAATGATAGAGAGGTGCTTGATGTTTGTAGTTATGCTATATCTGGTGCTGTCGGCTTGCATAATGAGAAAACTGCATCTCAAATTACTAAGAATGCTTTATTACTAACTATCAATACTTTCATAAAATGGATATACATACATTTTCGGATTCCCAAGCACTTCTTCCAAGTAAGGTATGCATATTACTTATGCACTGGAGTGGTATTGGTAATAAACTTTTTTATTGCATCATCCTGGCTGGGACCATGATTTCTATGAAAAGACTTTGGTCCTTTCCATGTCTTTTTCAAGGCAGAATAATTTATATTATTATAGAATAAAATTGTTTATTTCTGTTAAGTGTTCCACATTGACTAAAGACATGACCAATCAAAAGTATATAAGGTGGAGGGTAATCCTCATCCTATGAGTTAGTTTTTAGGATTAAGTTAGGCCCAATACCCAAATTTAAGATGATATCAGAGCCTATCCTAGATTCGTTGTTGGGTCACCCATGTTGTTCACGCTCCATTCTTGAGTGTGGGGGTGTGCTAATAAGTCCCGTGGGCCACTCGTATTCATCCACGCTCCACAATGAGGGAGTGTGTTAAAAGACCCGTATTCATCCTATGAGTTAGCTTTTAGGATTGAGTTAGGCCTAATACCCAAAATTAAGAATTTCCCTTACCAAAAATATGTAATACAGAAGGCATAAATAGCCTTTAGGGTACAACAAATTAGGATCTCAATTAGGGATTACAAAGAATCTATTTTACAAAAAAGGAAAGAATTCAAAAACTACCATGATAATCAGGGATATTAATCCCTTAATTTTAGCTGTACAATTAATTGGAATTTCTGTTCCTCTAATTTAGGAATTAGCCTGATATGGGCCTTTCTATTCTTGGCTCGATATCCAACATAGAATATTGCTGAGATAGGAGTTATGATTTTGATTTGGTAACTTGGCATACATTGTACCAGAGTATCAAGATGTAGTTTCCCAATGGTGTATATTTAGTTTGCTAGTTTTTAAGGTTGAATTGGTTTTCTTATGCTATTTATTTAATAGATATTCTCTTTGTAGTTCGCCTATGCACATATTAATGCTTAAGTTTTTTATGTAGCCTTTTCTTCAAATCTAGAACTAGTGTGTCCTGTGTTTCAGTTTTCATTTTAGTCAAATCTATGATCGAGAATAGAA
This sequence comes from Clitoria ternatea, assembly GCA_037962975.1. Taxonomy (NCBI): domain Eukaryota; kingdom Viridiplantae; phylum Streptophyta; class Magnoliopsida; order Fabales; family Fabaceae; genus Clitoria; species Clitoria ternatea. Next base: position 4,274,266 of record CM075676.1, read on the forward strand.
AGTTCTCTTTTTATATACTTAATAAACTGCTAATGTTCTATTTGTGTTATTTATGCAGGAAATTCATTGGATCGGAGCTTTTTGTTCCCATTGAGAACTCTAAAAATGGGGTTGTATCTGTTTTAACAGGCTCTCATCTTTCATTTAACATTTGTATTCAGCTGAAAAATGTGCCACTAAACCTCCATGTTAAGCCACCTAAGTTGTACTGCATCCTTCGTTGCTGTACATCTTTCCGCGTCCCAGTTAAACAAAACCTGGAGCCCTTGCAGGCTGAATATGAAGCTTGGAAAGACGATGATATTGTTGAACTGAACCAGAAGCTGTTTTGCCATGTCTTGGATAGTATTGCTGACAAGAGAACAATTGGCATGCATAATAGGGGTGATGGTAATAGCAAGGTTGTTGAGGCATTTTTGGAGTTTGAACTTAATGAAAAAGGACAGGGATTTTCACATTGCACCCTTGATGTGTCTGAGTTTCCTGTGGGTAATTATAGGATTAAATGGCATAGCTGTTTGGTTGACAGTGAGGATTCCTATTGGAGCCTCCTTCCTTTGAACTTGGGACCTGTATTTTTAATAAAACCCATGGTTGGCTGATCTATTAATTTCATATAGTATGCCCTGGTAAGAGTGTATTACAAGCAAAATAACAGTTTAGTTGAGTTTTTTTTAATTAAATTGAACTGTTGATGGATCATTCAAATTTATTCATTGTTACTAGAAATGTTCTTCCAAATTTAGTTATGGATGGTCACCAAGGGCAATGCATGTGCAATTTTTGGTGGGGAAATACTTGTTATTCCTTATCACGGGTTATTATGACCCCAACTAACCCATACCTAACTGTGACTCATGCTGGATGCTGGACATGTATAAGGGACCTATAGTCAAACCTAAGCAAATGAGGTTTTGGTGTCTCTATCTTCCTTCAAGATGACGCAGCAAACTGCAGCACTCAAACCAACAGCATCATTTAACGCAAGGCAGGCACAATCATAAAATTTCAGCTTCTTATGTTGGCGGTCTTTACCAAATTGATAGTTTATTTATTCCCTCATCGCCATATTAATTTGGTTTTCAATTTGATAATCCTCTATTTGCACCTCCAATTAAAAAATGATAAAAGATGTCGTAATTATGATACTCAATAATGTGAGGATATATTTTCAAAACAGCATTCACAGGGGGCTCAAATAAAACCATCTTTGTAATGAAACCATAACCCAAACCAAACTACAATTAAAAATCTAAAAATTGTAGTTTAGTTTTAAATCCAAACTACTTCTCTGCTAGTATAACTATTTTTGGAATTAGACTGATCATTAAACTGGTGAAGGTATCAATTTAAGGGTAACTGATTGAATCAACGGTTGATTTGTAGTTAAACCAGTAGTAATAAATTATTACTATTATTATTATTATTATTTTATATATTAAATAATAATTAATTAGATTGAAATAATATAATATATATAAAAAATTCAACAAGTGTATTAAAATTTAAACATTACATGGTAAGAAAGGTTTAAAATAGTACACATCATGCCGTGACATGCTTAAAATGTTCAAAACACACTAATCCAAACTAAGTAAAATATAAAAAATGTCATTTTAAAAAAATTAAGTGACCCAGGCGGTGATTGGTTTTTCCAGTTTTAGATTGATTTTCCCGGTTTTGACTGATTTACCAGATTTTGATATTCCTAGGTTTTTTTACCAATTTAACAAGACATTGGTTTTTTGGCTTGTCCAGACTGATAAGGGCTCCACTTCTCAATCCAACCAACCAATCCGATATGGTTTTAATAATCGTGATCAATATAACCCAAACCAAACTACCCTTAATATGCATGAACCAATACATAAAAATCAAACCTCTTTAATTCAAGATTTTAAAATTTCAAGGACTAAAATATCTCATTCATAAAATGAGATTCACACAAAATATATATCATATTGGGACAGTTATGGTGATAGGGACGCCAACCAAGGTTGAACCAGAGGGGGAAGACGAAACACCCATTTTCGAAGCACCGCCTGGAGCAGTGGAAGCGGGGGCCGGGGACCCCTTTGAAGACCCGACTTTCTGGTAGTGCTTTTTGAGATCTTTCAGAGACATCTTGTGAGGAGCCATATCACCTGCACATAAGGACACATAAGCAAATACTGTGACATCCCGGCGCTGTTGAGGGCGGGGAATGATCGCCGGTGCATTGGCACGGACAAGGAGCGGCTCCTGGCAGGCTTCTAGCGAGGAATGTGACACCCCGGGCATTGTTGAGGGCGGGGAGTGATTGCCGGTGCATAGGCACGGACAAGGAGCGGCTCCTGACAGGCTTCTAGTGGGAGGGACACATGAACGAATCGAATACATACCAGAATGAGAGGGATCCAAAGACTGTATAGGTATGGGACTATATAGTCGAGGATAGCTCAAAGAAATGAATTCGTACTACCTATACCAACAAATACATTAGCCTTTTCGGTGGCCTATCACTTAAGAACTCCAAAGTTAAGCGTGCTTAACTTAGAGTAATTCTGGGATGGATGACCTCCTGGGAAGTTCTCGGGAAGTATGTGATTGAGGACAAAACACACTAAAAAGGTCTTGTGTTAGTTTGTGGGGAGAGTCGTTCATTCCTGAAAAGTGGTCGAGGCGTTACAAATACCGCGAAGAGGAATCACACTTAAGTATCCAGGCATCCAAGGCGTTTGGGGTGGGAGACAAGATAATCAACCCCTGGGAGCTGAAATACAGTTCCACGTCCTTGACAAGGAACTCAGTGTCCTCTTGCTCAGCAAGTGATACATCATCCTAGGATACTCAGAACTGAACCAGCGGGCAGGTCCAGTATAAGGGAAACATGGGGCGACCGTGAAGGTAGTGGAGGAAATCTACCCCGGGTAAGTCCAAACCCTCTCAAATTTTGAAATAACAGTTTTTGAAGTTTTTATATGACTGGTCGAAAGCCTGTATCAAGTGACGACCAGTGATCCCATTCAAGGAGACCCAACCAACAAACACCCCCGCCTTAGGAATTTTCGCGTTGAAAAAGTAAAAAAAAGAAGAGAATAAAGAGAGCGCGACCAAAGTGCTCGCACAGGACTTCAAAGGCCTTGAGAAAAGCCCACCCATTGGGGTGAAGCTGAGTAGGGGCAATGTTTAAAATGTTCAAGACCCCTATTTCAAAGTTGGTGAAGGGAAAAGTGTAACATCCCTAATATTTTAATAAAATTATGAGTAGCGGAAAATATTAATAATTGTTTTAGAGATTTATTTGATATAAAGGCAATTATAAATAATTAACTAGTGTGGAAATAAATAAATTTAATTGATTGACTAAGTACAAACGGGTTAAATGAGGTGTAATTAGAAGGAGGTAAAAGTTTAATTAAAACTTTCAAAGAAATTATAAAAGAAATGGGAAATGACCATTTTGCCCCTGAGCCTTAAATAATAAAAATCCATCTTCTTCCTCATTCATTTCACGCGAGCCTACTTCTTCTTCTTCTTCTTCTTCTTCTTCTTCTTCTTCTTCTTCTTCTTCTTCTTCTTCTTCTCCTCCTCCTCCCTCTCACTGCCGAGAGCTGCATGCTCCAAGGGAAGCTTGGAATCGAGGTAAGGGGGTGTTCGGGTTGTAATTAATTAGAATAGGTACATATTTTGGGTCCGGGTCGTCGAACCAATTATGAAAACGGTAAGAAATATTACTGGATGATAGTTGTATGAGTATGCATGTATAAATGTGAATTGTGTATGGTTTATGATGACTATGAGAATGAAATGTTGTACATTGTGACAAACCGATGTGTATAGTGGCATGTGATGTCGGGCTTGACAAGTAGGTCGCCCATTTGAGGAGTATGTGCTATTGTTGATGGCCACTTGTGATATGATATGAGGAATGTGAATTATATATATGTATGATTACGTGGTGTGGGACGGCCGACGGTATGTATAGCCCCTCGTTTCCGGCTCCCGTGGTTTTTGTGCCCAGTTGAGCTACCCAGTGGTTAAGTAGGATCCAGTGGTTGAGGTGGAGAGTCAAGCAGGACTCGGTGAACCAAGCAGGGTTCACGGGGTGTCAAGTAGGACCCCCAGCTAAAGGCCAATCCTTTAGTATCCGGATACTAGGCGTCGATTTTGTGTGAGAGTCAGTGGTGATAATTGATGAATTACTAGTATTGTATGATGATGTGTATGTACTTAATTATATTTGCCGAATGTGATTTGCAATTTGAGGATAAAGCAATCGGATGGAGTTTATACACATGTACTTGTTATTTAATTTCTGTTCTAGATTAATTATGATGCCAAACACTCACCATTGCTGTGGTTTTCTTCTAATTTAGTAACCAGTGACAGGGAAGAGGTCGGAACCCCGGAGGTGCGCCGAGCGGAGTATTGATGCCAAGGAACCGAGGAATTATGAAATGCATTATGTGTGTAATGTGTAATGAGTTTTCTGTGTATATGATGTTATAATATGTTGCTTGTGTGTGTCAAACTAATCTAGAATTGGTGTGTTGACTAATGTGGAAATGAATTTATGATGCTAATGTGATCGGTGTTGATTTTCATGAGTTTGATATATATATATATATACATATTGGCACGAAGCCAATAGTAGATGTAAATGATAAATTGCTATGGGCAGGTTTTGTAAATAATTGTGGGTCATGAATGATGAAAAAGGGATGAATTGTGGTTGCTGTAGTATAGTTGATTACTAGATGAATCTCGCCCTAGCGGATTCAGTCTCGTCCGAGTGAGGCATGACCGAGAGATCCACTTCAGAGTGAAGGTTAGGATGTTTCCGAGTGAGGCATGACCGAGAGAACCCCTTCCGAGTGAAGGAAGGTTAAGTTGTTCCCGAGTGAGATATGACCGAGAGGACCATTTCCGAGTAAAAGACTAAATTTGTGAATTTCCCTTGCATGTCTCGTAGTTCGCTCAGGTTTAAAATGTAGAATTCACTCAAGCGAGTCGGAACTCGCCTAAGCGACCTTCACTGGTTTCGCTTAAGCGAATCAGGGTCTCGCTTAAGCGAGTGACCCCTGACTTCATTTTCTTCTTCCACTTATTCCAATTAATTCCATTTTATTATTTGATTTATTTACTATCGTTTATTATTTTGAGTATGCTTAAGAAAAATAAATATTATTTTACATTAGGACCTAATTAATTATCATTAAACGTGAAAAATTTATTGTGAAAAATAATTAAACGGATATAAATAAAGGCAAAAAGACGTAGGACGTCACAAAAAGACACGTGAAGACGAGAGAAAAATGTCTCATAAACAAAAGTAAAATCTAATTCGCTGGGGTCAATGCGAGAATGACAGACCCAATCAGCAGGGGAACAATACGCGCACTCCACATTGGGCACTAAAATAGAATGGTTAAATACTCTCCCTTCCCATAATTTAGCAAAAGACTCCTCACTTTGAAGGGACGAATGCATTGACAAAACCTCATCCCTCACCCAAGAATATGAAACCCCAACAGAAGCAGCCATGTAATTCAAAGGGGGAAAGAAGGAGAAGTAGAAGAGAAGAGGATGGAAACTATAACCTATTGAATGAGCAGGAAGGAGGAAGACAGAATGCTAGAAGTTGGAAGAAGACAAGCTTGAAAGCACTCCTACATAGGACCAATGGAAAACAGCAAGGAAACGAATACAGCAAGAGAGCAGAAACAGTGGGAGCAGAAGTAAAAGAAAGAAATAAAGGAAGAAGAAAGCTTTATATGAACAATCGCAACCTTTCAGATCAACTAATCAAACGGTGAGGGATTCATAAGTCACAATCAAGGGTCATGATCTTCTAAGCGGTATAAATACCAAAAGAAGTGTAAATCCCATTAATGACGCTATGTACCATATCCCCGAAATGTTCATTTAATAGCCTAGAGATAGAGAAATGTTATATCATCCCTAAAATTTAAATAAATGCTTATTGAGTGAAATAATTAACAAAATAATTAAATATGAATTGATTGATGTCCTAAAATTTAGAAATAATTAAATTAGAATTTATTATGGTCACTCATAATTTATTGGGAATTATAAAGCTGAATTTAATATCCAATTAAAATATGGATGTCGGACCAAGTATCTCCGATGGTGACGTCGTTGGTCAGGGCTATTAAGGATGTCATTGTGAATACAAATACATGTTTGGAATAATTTTTAGATGTATTGTAAAATGGTAGAATTTTAATGTGTGGTATGTAAAAAGAAAAGGGGAAACCATTTAAGACATATCTCTCTTTCTCCTTTCCCTATTTTCATCACCCTCTTTCTCCCTTACATAAACCCTTTCATTTTCCTTCTTCTCCCATAAAACTCATCAAATTTGTGAGGCTCTTTTCATACCCAATCAATTTTGTCACTTCTTCTTCACTTTGGAAGGTGTTTTAAGCTTGGAAACTTTCTCCATTGTTTCCCTATTTTCATGGGTGTGTTAGGGTTTAGGTTTCCTTGGAGCTTGAGGTGAGTTCTTTTATTCTTTTTGTGTTCTAAGCCCTATTTTATGGTTTTGGTTTGATGGGAGAGTGTTAAATGCATGTGGGTTATGAGAGAGAACTATTAATGATGAAAAACCCTAAGGTAGGGTGTAATAAATGTGTATTTTTGTGTGGGTGTACATGGGCACACAAAAATGACATTAAATAGGGATGGAAAATGATGAGTATTAATGGTGGTTGTTGGGTTTTGATGTAACCCTAAGCCTTAAAATTTGGGGAAATACATTATGTTGCCTTAGAAAGTATTCTTGAGCATGAAAATGAACTATATAGATTGTGGGTATGATATTTAGAGTGTGAGTGTTGTTATTAATGATAAGAGATAGTGTTAATGATGATAGATGGCCATTAATGAGGAAACTCATTAATGGGTGTTGCTTTAAATACATAGTAATGAATATGGACACCAAACTCATGATGGTTATGGTGGATTAAATGTAATAAAAATGGTTTAAGGTTGATAATGGCATAGACACCAAGTATCTAGACTTAAAACATTTGAATCTTTTAGATGAGAATAATTATATTATATATTGTGTGGTGTAGGAAATGGCCCCATTGACGAAATGGAACCTTTGAACCACAACAATTTATACTTCTCTTAAGGTTGGAGGGGGTAATATATTCTAAAATCAATGATTTCATCCATGGATGATGTATATGTATGGATGTGTTCCATGATTTGATTTGAATATATACCTTGTTGAGATATATGGATTGAAATGCATCCAGAAAAATTTATGTTATGTTGTGAATGATATTTGGAATGATGATTATGATGTTGATTTTGATGCATGACATTGTGAATTGCTTGTGATTGATGTTATGACTATGATTAGAACAATTATAAATGTGTTGAACATCCCATGAAGTATGAATTGATGGAATTGTGTGGATATTGTTTGCCACTAAACGTTTATGTGAGTGAAGTCTAATAACTATTGGTGGTATTTGAGAAATGATAATGGAATTAAATCACTAAGTGATGGTGGTAAGTTAATGATTATAGAGTGGCATTGTAGGATGCATACTGTGAGAATGCATTGATCTGCATTTGCATCCATGACATATCATTACGCTGTCTGTTTTAGAATGTTAAGGGTTCCAACAGGTGGGCCCAATGGGAGGGCAGCCCTGTGCACGGGAAAGTTATCGTTGTTCCCTAATGATTCGGTGGAATCACGAAGCTGCCATAGTTTGATGGCGAGACATCCTATGTAGCGGGCCCAGTGAGTGGACGACTATATGACGAGCAAGTGACCTCGGTGTCCATATGGGGCACAACACTCTCGATATGTGTTCAAGAGGGGCCCGTAGTACTTTTGGCAAGTGAGGCCATGTTGTTGATCCATAGGTCACGGGGTGACTAGTGCTACATAATGGGTGATAACGGTTTGGTACCAGTAAACGATGGTGTAATGCATGTAAATTAAAAGATAAGTGTACACATTTTACTACTATAGTAGGGGCATAGTAGCACACCTATGCTTTGGCCCACATATTATACGGTATTGTTCCCATAGTCAGATCCGTGTTTGATAATGATTCCTTTGTGCATATGCATATGCATTAACTATAAGAGCATTTGCATATAGCCGAAGATATGCTGAGATTAGTAGCTCGTGGTGACGATGGATGATTGATAAAGAAATGGGAAAAATTAGTGGTACTAACCTTGAATGGAAAATTGTGATTGGTGAGATTGCCAATGAAATAATATGTAATGTAATTGTGATGACTTGATACATATGCTATGATTATGGTGATTGATGATGAAACTATATATAGAATAATTTGTGTGTGGTTGAAATATATGGTTCCGTTGAAGAACATGTGTGGTGCATATGCATGTATATATTATCATAATGTATGATATTTATTTATTTGGTATATGTTACTCATCTCCTAGTTGCCATTTTAAAGGTTGATGTAGGTATGTTGGAGTCTTACCTATTTAGAGGTTGAGCTTGAAGAAGGTAAGAAGTTCTTGTGCCTTGGTCAACAAATATTTTTGAGAACATGATGTATATGTTTTGTACATGGTTTTAGGTGATGGTTATTTTGAAGGTCATATGTGAAAATTAGACCTTAAGTGTTTTGAAGGCTAATTTTTGAGTATGACTTTAACAATAATTGATATCAATTATGATGCGATGGTATGCATGCTATATTGACGAATGAAGGATGACATTATGAGATTTACCATCATTGGCAATGTATATGTGATTTATGTATGATTGGTGATGTGAATTGTATGCATGTCAAGGAAGTGAATAGGTTATATTTTCATTTAACGGACAAAACTTCATGTAGAGGTCATCTACAATCCATAACATATGTATGAAACTTGTGTGCATGATCGGTTGTGGCCAAATAGGCTCAGTTTGCAATTTGACATGCTTAGTTTAGTCAAAAAGGGCTTGAAATGCCATTGGAATATACCTTGACCTAGGAAAAAATTATTGGGTGAGACTTGTTGGACCAAGTCATATTTACACATGTGAATATAAGTCCATAGAGAGTTTAGACTAAAAATTAGCCAATTGCATTTTGGTATGTCATGTAAAATGACCAATATGCATAAAACTACCATATAGCTTAGATTTTGATTAGGATGAAATTTGGGCTTGAAACTTGGTCACATAATTGATATTAGAGTAGGTAAATTGTGTATAAAATTTCATGCAAATGGAGTTGAATAGCCTAGTGAAAAGAGGACCCAAAGTTGACAAAAACTTAAAGGCAAAAACATACAGAATTAGTGTCTATAGCAGTGTGATCCATGGCCAGTGGATCATTCTGTCTCAAAACATGGAAAATTTGGCAAGTTTGGGTGGTGAATTCAGTGGGTCCCATGAAAAGTGGGAATTTCCCACGGCCAGTGGAATGGCCACTGTCAGATTTTTTTCAACTGCTATTTTTCCTTTGCTGTTTTTGGCTCTTTTGGGCATCTTAATGACATTTTTGGCCTCCAACTTCTTCATAACAATTGTAGATAATTGTGTTATGGAGGCGTATAAATTAGAATTACCTTAATTGGAATTTTGTAACTCTCATTAGGCATAAAATACCAGACCCACTGTAATGTAAAACTCAATTTTAAGAGGAGTTTGAACCTAACTTTTTATGATTTTTAATTTGGGACTGATAGGTGATATTTATGACATGTCCCATTATTTCTAAGACTATAAATGAACTTTTCTCATACCACTTCTCATATCTTCGTATATGGGAAATGTGACTAATCAAAGATCCGAGAAGTGATGTTAAATCCTTTTCTTTTAATTCGTGGTGTCTCTTAGGCAAGGTGATGAACTTTAAAACGCAAAAAAATTATCCTCATACTTATTATGTCATATCTATTATATTTGTTTATATAAAACTGAGGGGTGGACAAACGTCACAATCATTAAGGCTACGCACAGGTGAACTTTGCGGGGAAATGATATGACGGTTACCAATTAACACACACGTGGCGCTCGCAGAGACCCCTCCAACGCACCCCGTTCGGACACAATAGGCCCTTTGAACTCCCATCAAATCCATGTCCATCGAAGAAGACTCCCACTCGAAATGTGGCTACGATCACGTGACTCGAATCTTTTAGTCACTCGACACGACCTTACATTCGCCGACTCGGATCTTTTAGTGACTTGGCTCGGCCATACATTTGTCTACTCGAATCTTTTACACTCGGCTCAATCTTACATTTGCCTACTCGGACTTCTAGTCACTCGCTCAACCTTACACTCAACGCTCGTGACTAGGGGGCTCTTGTCCCCCCCAAGTTAGAGGGGGTCCCACCAGTACCCCTCATCCCTTTATTGTAGGAGTGTGATTCTCCATGATCCCATTATAAGCGGTTATCACTACCCGTTGGATTCGGGCTCGGAAGCACCCGTCCACTCTTAGTTCATTGTATAAATATAGTTTATAGACTCTCATTGTATTTTAAGTGACACATTAATGCTAATAAGCCTGAATCCTTAGAGAATATTCTTCTGTTTTATTCTTATAATGTAGGTTAGAACACAAACATTAAACCAAATTAACACTTAGTCATTTCGTAACATGACTAAATTTTCAAAGAGTGTGCTTGCTAATTGCTAGTAGATACATTATAAATTCACATTATGAGTTTCATCTATTGAAAACTTATAACAAATATAATTAGAAGATGAGGCTAATTGGAGTATATTCAACCTAAAAAATTTTATGCTGCCAGCTACTTCACTCAGAAATTATTCTAAATATGTGCCTTAAAATTGCAATAGATAAATATATTTTTGATCTCAAAATTTTAGATTGTATTTAATTTCGGTTCCTTAACTTTAAAATTATTGAGGTTAGTTTCTAAAGAAATGAAAATACATTAAATTAATTTCTTAGTAACACATGGGTAAAATAATTTTTTTTATTTAGTTTGATTTTGTAGGATACTTCATTATAAGGACCTTGATTAGAATAAAAGAAAACTAAGTTAAATGATGAAATTATCCTTCACAGAAGATAAACCTTTGTATATTTTTACTTTTTAGTAATTAAAATCAATGATTTTAAAGTTAGGAGACAAATTAAATATGGTTTAGAGTTTAAATTTTTGGATAAAAATCTTATTTAACCATTTGTAATTAAGCGTAATATAAAAGGTGAATAAGTTCCTAAACGGAGGTAACTCTAAATTCTGAATCTAATTGTGGGAATTGTAGGAGTTTACCTACTTAATATCACACTTGTAAACAGAATTTTTCCAAGTGTAACAGCTATCGTGTAACACATGATTCTCAAGCTGAGAGACCGGTCAACTTAAAACAATTAAGCCTAACATTCATGCAAATTCTTTAAAAAATAATAAATATGAGACTTTGTAATAAAAACCCACTACAGGTATTATAAAACTTGTTTAAATAATTTCAGGGGGCATTTCTATAGGTTATAATTTTGTATTACCGGAAATAATATATCCAGAAATATTATCACCAGTAATATTATTTTTGGGTAATAAGACATTTTGTTAAACTTTAATATTTTTAAGATATTTTTAAAATAAAAAATTGGAAAATAAAAGTTATAGTAAAACAATAATTTCTCTCGCGTTCTCACATGAATCCAACTTTTTCTTAGGAATAAAAACCCATAAAATTTTAAAAATGAACTTATCCGAAAATAAGATATACCTCAAAATAAAATTTTATAACTACATAGCAAATATAAATATACATATTTTCAATGTAGCGTTACCGGAAATATACTTTTATACTCGTTTCCTGAAAAATCATAGCGCTACAGATATGAAGCTTAAGGATGGAAATGAGTCAGGCCGTTTGTCGGGACCCATGGCTCGGCCTATTTAAAGCCTATATAGACCAAGTTTGTCAGGCTAGAAGGTTAGACCTAACTTTTAAAAAGGTCTTTTAAGTAAATATGTTAGACTATGAGCTTTCTAAAAAGTCTTTGAAACTCAATAGGCCGACTCGTCTAGTTAGCATAACTACTAATTATTTATAATAAAAATAATATATATATATATATATTATATTTACATAATATAAATTAATATTACACTTATAATAATGTTTTATAATATAGACCCATCAGCCTATGTAGTTTGATAGATTTTTTAAATGATTGTTGGTCTTTTGAAAGCCTAATTGTAAACAGACCATTTAAATAAGTTTTTAAACGGGTCACACCTTCAAACACATAGAACGAGCCTTAAAAAAAACTTATAACAAACTAATAGACGAGCTCAAGCCTTGACAATTAAAAATAGGTCAGGATCTTTTAAAGTTTGGTGTGACTTGACCCATTTCCACTCTTAATGAAGCTCAAGAACAGGGCATGTTGTAATTTCCGTCAAACATTTACTTTAAAAAAAGATTACACAATTTTTAAAAATACTACAAAATTATTTAACCAACAATAAATCAGAATTTTCTTCATAGAAAAATGAATATTTTAACATATTTCACTTTATAAGTGCCCATATCTCAAATTTCCAATTAAAAAAGTGCAGTTATCGTATTTTTTTCTAAAAAAATAGAATTACTTCCTCTGATATCATATATAAGACAAAATTTTGTAAAAAAATATTATCTTTTTTTTAAGATGGAGTTACATTTTTAATAAAATATTTATTAGTTTTGTTATTTATCTAATTAATTAATTAATCTATTAAATATACTTTTAATTATCAATTACATTTGATTAAACTCTTATTCACATTATTTTTAAAAAAAATGTTAATTAGGGAAATTCAATGATATAAACCAAAGCATGAGTATCAAATAATAAACTGGTAAATGTCCATGAGTTTGTATAGATCATGCATTTCAGTCGAAAAAACCTCACACTAGTCTCTAACTTTACAAAACAATATTCAATTTAATTTTTCTTATAAAACATTAGTAAAATATAAAATATAAGAAGACTAAAATAAGTGATATCTTTTGCAATATCAATATCAAAGACAATTAGTTTAAGATTTTTAAAATCGAATCACAAAGGACAATTTATATAAAACAATTATAATATAAGTGTATTTTATAAATATAATTTTAAAATATTATATATATATATATATATATAATGGTAAAATGAGCTGAAAGGCCAAACCAAAAAAGAGAAACAATTAAGAAATAGACGTAGCCCGTTTAAGTGTGTATTGATAGGTTGATGGATTGGTGGCCTTCCTTTTTTATTTTTTAAAGGTTTTTCTAATAAAAAGTTGTTTTTAATTAAAAAAGATTTTTTTGGATAAATTTTTTAGTGGTAGCCAATGAAAAAATAATATTTTTTAAAAAAATCATAAAAAGGTTTAAAATAAATAATATATTATTTGTTTGTTTGTTTTTATTAATACGATAGACCCAACGGATTGATCCAATTTAACTATATTTAACCTATTTTGATAGGCCTAATTAGGTTAATCTCAAGTGAATCAATGAATTAAAAATTTGTCACAATCCGTCATTTAACTTGCTTTTAACCCGTGAGTCTCCATGCCCTACTCATTTTGTCATATCTAATTATAAGAAGAAAAGAAAATGTAGTATGAGACAAAAAGAGTAACACTTGCCGTAAGCTACTACCGTTTGAAACTTAAATGAAAAGTATTTGGTGACATTGCAAAATTTGTGTCTCAATTATTTAGTACTTGCCCCACATCTCTTCCCGTATCAGTTCAGTTGTCACAAAGTTGAAAGGTACCCACTGCATGATTCAATTGTTTTAAGATAATATACTTTTATCTTTTTCGTTACCCCAAAAGAAGGGAAAATGTTTCTGAAGATTTCATATACATGGTAAAATTTAATGCTGTTGTTCAGCATTGCATCAACCTCTATCATATCAGTTTTCACTTATTTCTAATCCTAATCAATGATTTAGAGTATGTTTATTTTTATTCATGCTTTCTATTGTTATGAAAAAAAAATAAGTTTTGTCTTAAAATGAAAAAGGTTTTTTTTTCTTATTTTTACATGAAACATCTCTCACATAGAACACTTTTGTTCGAACAAGAACTATATAATACCCTAACTCAAAATCTTAGTTAGAGATTGAAAAAAATAAAAGAAATGAGAATCAAGTGTTATTTTACTTCAATCAATTATCCATAGGGTAAACCATAAAAGAAAATAGATTGTGCACAAAACAATCACATTATTCGCCTTCGGTTTGATTTTTGGATTCTCAAAATTAATTTTTCAGTGAATTTTTTTTAGGACCATTGAAAACTTGTTTCCTTGTTAAATAAAATTAATTCTATATTTTTTAAGAAAATGTTTTGAAAGAAAACCTATATTTAATGCACGTTAGAAGCAATTTATTATGAAAACAGTTATTTTTATTAATTTTTAAGAGATCTTAATAATTATTCTAAATATGATTTCACTAATTGTCTAAACAAAATTAATTCACTTAAACTTAATTCAAAAATATATTTCTCAAACATAAACATAATTTTTTAACAGCATTTGTTTTAGGTATCAATTATTTCAAAATTAATTATATCAAATGCAAATGCAATATTATTATACTTAACCTGTATATCTTCATCTTCAAGGTATATCATGTTATATAAGACCAACTTTTCCATCAAATGAATTTCATGATTTTCCTTGATCAAGCAACCTAATCATTGTCATCAAGTTAAGGACATAAGTGGTGGACCTTCCCTGATAAATAATTCCATCATAGAATTCTAGATCATTAAAAGTAATGTTTGCTCCAGAAACCCTTTTTCTTTTTAATGAAAATTATATGAAAATCGTGGGAAGTATAGCTTTGGTAATTTCAAGGATGAAGCATCATTCCCCTTCCCAGCAAATAAATTTTTCAATGTGAAAGGTGGTTACAAATCTTTGTAATTATTCACGATCATTGTATTTAATTATTGATCTTGTGTATTTATTTTAAAATATACTGTAATTTTAACATTCGTCAATTGAAAAAACAATTTTTATCTTATAATGATACAATGAAAAGAAAAACAATGATTCTTTGATTCGATACAAAAATAGAAATTATTTTTTTAATTGAGAAACAATCTAAAAGTTATAATATATTGTAATTTTAGAATGAACAAATAAAATCAATAATTATATATATAAAATGACCATTAATAATCACAGATTTATAACTTGAGGTTTGTATGGTGAAAGTTGCATCGTCAACCTTTCCAGGTTGGAGCTGCATACCATGGATCAATTACTTATAGCCTTTCTGCAGCATGTCAAACTTCTAAAGCGCAGGTACTAAAGTTTTTTAATTGCTTTGTACTTTTCTGTCAGGTCAGTGGAAAATTAAAATTTAGAGCAACCCTTAAAGTATAACCAACATCATAGTCCAAAATTATGTGAGCATCAATATGAAAGTGTCACCCAAATATTTTTTTTTATAAAGTGTTACCTAACCCCTCCACAACTCCTCCTCTCTCACTTACTTAAATGCGTCACAACTAAACCCCTTTTCAAGACTGCTTCTCTTCTCTCTAACCAAATTTTCTCAAAACAAAGCTCACCAATAGAAAACCACAATGGCAACAATAGCTCCAATGTGGTTCATACTTGTGGTCATGGCTTATTTCTTTGTAACTCATGGTTATGAAGAGAACATGTCTTTAAGAACTCTTTATAGTGGAACTCCTCATGAAGCAATAATTGGACTCAAGGCATTCAAGGCCTCTATTACTAAACGTGATTCCATCCCTACGGCACCACCTTCCTTCACACCCTCTCCTAGCCCTTCTCCTTTGCCCTTACAAGTAATTCACAAATTCAGTGTTGCATAGAGACATACCCTTTAATTTCCTTTCTGAATTGTACTCTTTGAACCCCTTAATGCAAACCACTCATGGCCTTAGACTTGGTCATTCATTTTCTTAGGGAAAATATCAAACATTTGATTTGATTTTTTACTTTTTTCAACGCAGGATCTTAAGAAACCACATGTATACCTTGTGACATCTTATGGTGCAGATCCAACAGGTAATTCAGATAGCACTAAAGCTCTTGTCGCAGCCATAACAGATGCAGTCAAAGGTCCAAGTGGAGGGTTCTTGATGAATGGCATAAGAGACCTTGGAGGTGCCCAAATTGATCTTGAGGGTGGAAAGTACATGATCAGCCAACCCTTGCAGTTACCAGTGGCTGGTGTTGGAAACTTCATGGTAAGAGTATGAAAAATATGTATTTTTGTTGAAAAGCAAAATCAATTTACTGGCCCATTTATGTAGAACGTGGAAAAAAATATCTACCTTATTAAAGTTTATGTATAATAATTCCTAGTTGCTGTGTCACGTGGCATCTTTTTGTAAGAGTTTCAGACAAAGGGTATTCTGAATTTAGTATATTTTAGTCAAACTTGAACAAGAAAAATGTTTTCTAGGAATGACTAAGTATCCATTTAAAATTTAAAACTAAGAAATTCTTTTCCAATCTTTTCCCGTTTCTGTCGATGTTTTTTGTTTCTTTTGTCAAGCAAAGACTTTTCACCAATTCTTAGAATACAAAAGTTGCAGCAAATTGAGGCAAAATGAAGTCTTTTTTCTCCTTTCCTTTCCTTTTATTTATTTATTATTTGTTGAGATGGTCCTCCAAAAGTCTTCAAATTTTAAAGAATGACAGCCCAGTTTGATTTTGTTTTCTATTCAATGTGAACAGATACATGGGGGAACTATAAGAGCCTCAAATGAATTTCCATTAGATAGACATCTCATAGATTTGTCAACCACAGAAGAAATCAAATCCTACAACTATGAATACGTAACTCTCAAAGACCTTTTGCTGGAATCCAACTTCAGGGGAGGAGGCATTTTAGTCAAAAACTCACTTAGAATTAACATAGACAATTGTTACATTACACATTTCACAACCAATGGAATTCTAGTCCAAAGTGGCCATGAAACCTACATCAGGAACTCCTTCATTGGCCAGCATATCACTGCTGGTGGAGACAAAGATGAAAGGAACTTCTCAGGCACTGGAATAAGCCTTCAAGGAAATGACAACGCAGTCACAGATGTTGTGATTTTCTCTGCGGCCATAGGAATAATGGTTTCAGGTCAAGCCAACACTATTTCTGGTGTACATTGCTACAATAAGGCCAGTGCCTTTGGAGGCACTGGAATTTATTTGAAGCTACCTGGTTTGACACAAACTAGGATTGTGAATTCTTACATGGATTACACCAACATTGTTGTTGAAGACCCAGTTCAACTTCATATATCTAGCAGTTTCTTCCTTGGTGATGCAAACATTGTCTTGAAATCAATAAAGGGTATTGTAAATGGTCTCAATATTGTTGACAACATGTTCTCTGGCTCAAACCATTGGGTTGATATTGTGAAGCTGGACCAATCAAATGGCAAATTTGGTCAGATTGATCAAGTTTTTGTGGCTAGAAATGTTGTGAAGGGTATGAACTTAAAGGCCACAAGTGCAAAGATGTCTATGAATGGGAATGGAACCTCATGGATTGCTGATTTTAACAAAGTTTTGCTTTTTCCTAACCTTATTAAACATGTTCAATACTCTTTAAGTGCCAATGGCACCACCTTCCCAAATCATGCTCTTAGAAATGTGTCTGAGAATCGTGTTGTGATTGAAACAGATGTGGCAGTAACTGCAAGTGTTTTTGTCAGAGTGGATCAGGGTGTTGCTAGCTGAAGAAAGTTTGAAGGTGGTGGCTAGAAAATTGGGTCAAAAGTTATGACTAAAGAGGGAATTTGTGCATAGCATGGCTGAGAAAAATGTTTGTTTCTTTAGACAACATTAAACTTATGTATGTAGCCATACTGCATAGTGTATAGTTGTCATATTGTATGTTTCAAATTATTAAATACATTGTCCTGTAAGTAGAGGAAAATGATTTTATAGGATAAGAAAAATGCTAATTGTACTATTTTTTTGTACAACATTTTGTAAAAATTGAAGAGAGAAGACAAGAGGAAAATACTAATGTGCTCTGTTTTTAAATCAAAGTTATGCTGAATTTGCTTTTGCCTTTAGTTAATATGATCAGATTTGTTTATTTTCTTGCATTTTTTCCCAAAGCACCACCAGAAGTAACTTATCATAGAAAATTGTATCTGATTAGGAAAACATAACAAATAACTAAAATTTCCCAACAAGTATTTGTAGGAGAACAAGTTTAGGTAAAATAAATGAAAATTTCCTTAATAAACCTCAATTTGTACATCTCAATTTTTTGAGAAGCTCTTTTATTTAATTTCTTCATAAGTTTAAGAGCATGTTTGGATCTCCTAATGAACAGAGTTGGTACCATCCATGGAATTGGAAGCTTATAAAATTTCAATTTCCCAAAATTCATTTTCCAATGCCAGGATGCAACAACAAACAAGCTATAAGTATAATTGACTTCATTTTTATGGTAACATAATCGACATTAACTTGGAGTTATCTAATTTCTTTATTTCATTTTTTTTTAAGTACTTAAAAAAATCAGATATATCCTCAATTGATGACAAAGATTAATTCCTTTGTTACTTAAAAATTACCAAAGTAATTTTTTGCTATATACACAACAAACCTCTCTCACCACTCTTCAATGCAAATTAGGAACATGAATTTTAAAAAGAATTATAGTTGAACATATTAGCAATAGATTACGTTGAACTTGAACGTGTGAATCTCAAGTTTTTTTATGCCACCAAATAGCTGGTGAACAAATTCCTCTGGAAACAGCGAAGTTTAACTAGCATTGGCTATTATGGATTGGGTCGTTGGGGTTGGCTGCTTACTTTTAGAATTGAAGAGTTTCTCACTGATCATTGCATTCAAGCAGTTAGAATTGAAGAGACTTCTGAATTCGAAAATAATTTATTTTCATAGAGTTTTTAACTTCAGACTCTTTCTTCCTGTTAAGATTTAATATAACTACATTTTTTAAAATTCAGACTCAACATTACATATTAAGATAAACACAAATGTTGAATAGATCGAATAGATTAGGATAAAAATACTTCATTGCTGTTATGAGTAGATGTGTCCAGTTCACATCTTAGAACGAGTTATCAACTAGCGCATATGTTAACATAAGTGTTGAATGACACATGTAACTAACTGGACCGAATTAATATCTATTCTTTAACCCGAGGGAGAGTGTCATTCTAAGATTAAGGTTCTACATTTTGTTAATAATGATTATGAGTGTTGGACTTGACCCATTAGAATTACTTATGTATTTCTGTTTTTGTTTAGGGTGAATTTGTCTCACTTTTATTTTTATAAGTTCAATCTGTGAGGTGAATTAAAGTCTTCTTTTAATGTACTCACATCTGCTACATCATTTTCAGAGAGACAGAGAAGCCAATAATAATGGATTATGGAAAGCTACTTGTGGGGAAACTCTTTAAGTTTCTTCTATCTTATTTTACCCTTTTGTTTTTTGTTTTTGACAAGGTGGGGTATATTGAAAAGGAAGGAATTTTGGTGGATAAAATTCTGGATTTTGCCAATTTCAAGTGTAAATGCATAGGCTCTGCAGAGAATGGCAAAAAAGGGACTGGTTCGATATTTCAGTGTGATTCTGAGTGATGGACATAACTTATTGTTTTCAGTTGACTTGTGCGGGTGAATTTCTTCTCTTAATTAAGCACATATGGTATACTATATATGCTTCTGATTCTTTTTGGCAACTGTTGATCCTTCTTATGCTTTTTCTTTTAATTTGATGTTATTGTAGTTTCTTCTAGGTGGACTTTCTCTTTCTCGTTATTCTTTTTGTTTGCATCGTATTGCTTAGGATTTTATTGTCCATGACATTCTTTCATTTTGTAGGAGATCTAATGTTTGTTTGGTTTTGAGTTAATTGAGATTTGTCAAAAGCAATATTTCAAACTTTTATATTGTTAACTTAACATTCCATTTGGATTTGGCTCTCAAACTTTTATATTGTTAACTTGTTACTTCTGAGAAGAACATTTTTTTACACGGAATTTGACATGCTTTTTACATATGAGTTTGAGTACTCTTTGTAGTTGTTGCAATATATTCCTTTGGCTTTTAAAAAAAAAAGTGTTACTTATTAGTACTCAACTAGTAGTTTCTATTTCAAATGAGTTTCAATGGTTACAAGTCTTTTCTGTGATTACTAGAGCTTATCTTTCTTAAGTTTATTAAATATTAGCAGGTATGCTAAATTTATATAGAAAAAGATAGCATTTCTTTATTCTATTACTTTCTTTATTAAGAATAAATAAATCCATTAATATAGTTTTGCCTCTCTGCTTTGGATAGGCTTTTGACCTTCTTTGTATGGGCAAAAAAAGTAAAACCTCAACTTTAGATCTTTCATGGCAAACCTTACACTCCAGAGCAGAGCAGAGTTGTCCTTAGTATAGTGACCGTATACACAAATGATTGCATGTGCATCGTTACAAGTGCCTTCAGTAACATGGTGCTCATATATTTCTATTATTAACTAAACAAAAATATCTGTAACATGTTTTTACGTGTAATTGCATATATATTTTTTAACCACAGGTATCATTTACTTATTAGTGGTAATTATGTCCAGTTAACATCTATATCATTATGTCATTCGGTCATGGTTTTGTTGGAAATACACACAGAAATTATGGGAAGAGTTTGAGTGTGATTTTTATTAATACACTTAGGGGTGGTAAAGAGTTGGTTTAACCTCAATAATATTGCATACAAAAAATATACATTATGATAGTATTAGTTTTTTTAGCAGAAATTTTTTTTATTAACAAAATTTACTTAAGAAGAATCAAATATATATCTGTCTAACTGATGATGCATAATTGCATAGATATAATTTGATCATTTAGGCATCTTATCAATTATTCAAATCTTGTTAAGTATACAAGAAAAACTATGGTAAGAAAAACAAAACCAAATTTCAATATCTCAAAGAATTAATCTTCTATAGATGGTGGAAGGATACAATCGATAATTTTAAAAAACTTAAATATAAAATTAACCTTTAAAAAAGGTTGAAGCTATGGTCACCCCTAGATGTTTTAAGAATTTAGTTCCTAAAATGTTTTTTTGTTAAAATTAAGGCCGTTGTTGACTTTCTATCAATTAAGTGTTAAGATAGCTAATCTGACATGTGTATTTTTTTTTGCTTGAATATAAAATTAACTCTTAAAAGTTCAAAATTAAGATAAACCTTTAAGATTTTTTTTAGGATTTATCCCTTGAATTATTTTTTTATGGATTAAACCATGTCGTTAACTTTCCACATCAAACACAATTCTAGACTCGAGGGTCTCATTAAGATGGTAGATCAGGTTCTGTTCTCTTCATAACCTTGAGTCTAGAAACGTGTTTGATGTGGGGTAGTGGAATTGGATGTGACTAGATCATGAGAGTGTGTCTTTGATCAAGTCTATATGCCTTAAATTGAGCTTCCGCTTTAAACTCGACAATGCCAGACTAAACCATCACCTCTTCATCATGGTGTTCTTCTTTGGCCTTGTAATGAACCTACCTTTTCATCACCTATGCGACGTCAATGGCGCCACCAATTGAATCATGAGCAGAGGGAAAATAAGAAGCACGTGGTGGAAGAGAATAAGGCATAGAGAGGCGGTAGGTAAAGAGGAAGAGTAATAGAAATGGGAGAAAAGAAGAAAAGGATGAGTAAAGCTTAAGTGATATATTTTTTTTAAAATTAAATAAATTCATATGTCAATATTGAGTTAATACTTAACTGACAAAAAGTTAACAACATAGCTTAATCCTAACAAAAAAATTCAAGGGTTAAATCCAAAAAAAATTTTCTTAGGGGGTGATCTTAATTTAAACTTTTTAAGGACTAATTTTATATTTAAGCTATAAAAATTACACATGTAAGACCTTAGTAATTAATTGATAAAAAGTTAATAACAGAATTTAATCCTAAAAAATATTTCAATAACTAAATCTTAAATTAAGAGGCTGATTTTAGTTTTGAACTTCTTTAAAGGTTAATTTTATATTTAATGTTTTTAAAAAAACAAAATATGTTAATAAATGAAAAATAAAAAAAGTCCTCTCTTGTCAATTACATGGGTGACAATATTATTCTGAGTTTTAAATGAAAATTATATTTTGATTTTTTAACATATGCTTTTGGAATATTGGCTAGAAAAATCAAAATTTCAAGTTACCCTTTAGTTCCTTTTTCATTCCTTTGTAACCTATAGAGCTATAAAGATAAGCTAACTTGACACATGGATTGATTTATCATGAGTTGATTCTTTATGAGTAAACTTTATTTAGCTCACTTTTAAAGTGAGTTAAAATTTTTGAACTCCACTCAATTTGTTAATTCATTAGGTTGGTCTATTGGCTTGAAAACTTAAAAAAAAATAAAAAATAGAAATAGAAAAATAAAAAAGATAGAAAATGAAACATAAAAACAAAATTCTTTTTTATGTTGTAATATCTCCAGGTTGGCTTTATGGGTTCACCCACTGATTTAGGTCACACGTTGATCCATCTATTTGACATTTTTTTTAATTCATTTTCCATGAAATTTAGATTTTATTAAATGATATTATAATCCATGAGCCAATCTCATGAGTTATGCTAGATTAGTTTGAATTTTTGACTGGTTAAATAAGTCAGGTTCAAAACAAAACCCATTTTGATACATTATTTTTATATAACCTAACTAGCAAAATTTTATGATGAGTTGGATTAGCCCAACCCAAATTGACTTCTATAGTTACCCATCTACTTGAGAAGAAAATCTTAATTTTATTTATTTGATTTACAGTAAAAAGTTAAAAGTTAAGGTTTAACCCTATCATTTTAAGGTAAACTACTGAAACTTTAGGGTTATCTTAATGGATAGAATACATTTTGAGGGAAAAATAACTTGTGTGTCAGCATTTTCAATTGAGAATTCATTGCATGTTTAGTAGGAGCACGTGTTCATCAAAGGAAGCTATGTATGCCACCTCACTTCTCTCTTCCCTGCAGCTTCATTAACCCCTTCATCTTCAACACTCTCTGTAACCACCACTCCCAAACACTCGAATTCACTTTTCCAATTGCATGTGTATATCATAGGACACATCCTAGTTGGCAGATCTAAATCCTATATACATCTTTCGATCTATGTTTTCTCAAGGCTCCACATTGGATTCATTTTAACACTTTCACCGCGAATCCAAACACGGTGTACGGTACGCATGCAGTTCATTCTTGTGTCCTAGTTTTGAAAAACAAGTGACATTTTTCTCTCTCTCGTTGGTTGTTTTTGCTTTTGTTGTAACACTGATTAATTAAGACTTGTCCCCGGCTAATCATGTTCCTGGAATCTCTATTTGGCAAAGAATTATGAAAACTGAATTGTAAAAATAGAATAATTTTTAATGATTAATAGTGTCGGTTATTATGTGTTCGCGATTGATCAAATAAAAACCAGACTCTTAAATCGCTGATTCCTATGCTTACGTTCTCAATCACGAGTGGGCCCAGAGCCCCACACACGACAAAGTTAACATATAAGTGGGGCCCTCACTATTATGAACACAACTCACTTCGTTGAAACTCTTCTTCTGAACCATACGCTGTCTCTACATTGTTTTGTATGTCTTTCAAGCTAAGTTAAAGGATCTCCATTCAAGTGTATACTTAATCCGTTATTAAAAGAGTTCGTACATGACTATTTTTACTTCTTTGAATTTAATTAATTAAAAGTTTAACTTTAATACACCTAAATATAAAGATTTTATCCAAGTTCATGTGGCTTTTGGTTTTTGTTTCTATTATTTATTTAATTTTAATTATAAAGAAATTATTATTGATCTGTTTCTTCTTTTAAAATTTTATATAGAAAATATTGAAAATAAATTCTTTCTGATTCTTATATTCATTTTTTTTCTGTATAAATTTTATAAAACAAAAAACAAGATAGTATTTTTATAACTAAAACTAAAAAAATAAGAAATAAAAACAAAAACTAAACAGATCCTTAAATAGTCATTTTGTAATTTTAGGTTCTACCATCAGTTTTTATAGTTTTTCTATTTTAAACCAAATTAGATAAAGATTTTTTAAAATCTTGATAGGAATTGTTTTACTGAGTTCAAACAAGTATCTCAAACTAAAAAAATTATAAAGGGTTTTTTTTTTCTATAAAAAAATTAGTAATCACATGACTTTTCATGATTATAAAAATAAACGAATTCATAATTAGACGATTATGCTGCTGCTGGTATATTTTAATCGTAGTTATTGATTATAATTATTTTATCCTTTTTATGGCGTTATCATTACATTATCTATTCGTTACTAACTGGTGTATTCAAATCCGTTAGACTTTATGTATGTATCTTCACTGTTATTTTATTCCTTGCCTAGCATCTTTTCGTTCAAGATATGACAAAGCAGTACTTTATCTTTTTAGCCATTAGCTATACCACATTCTATTCTTTTCAAGTAAGTTAAAAAAAAAAATGGTGCTTCAATTCAAAGTTGAAACAAACTTATTCCACTTCATTTTTAATATTTGTAATAAAAGGATATGCCTGTCCTTAAATTCAGTAATTAATTCAATGTGTGAATTTGTTCATAAGAAGGAAGAAGAATGGACAAGAAAATGAGTGAAAAACCAGGTGGTTTACTTTGGATAGATGTAAATGTTTGTAAGGGAGGTTGAAGGGTTGTTTTCAGTTAGAAAAAGGGTTGTTTTCAGAGAGGTGGAAAAATTAGATGGTTCTTTTTCTAAGCTTCATTTCATCTCTAAATGTGTATGTTGCTTTTATAGAATAGACTCATTTGGATAGGTATCTATCTTCCGTATCTTTTGCTATTTGTCTGTTTAATTTACTTCCCATTGCTCCAATAATGAAACCTTGAGGTTGGTGAACACGGGGCACCCTTTGCTCTACTTTACTTCTTTTATGCTTTGTTTCAGCTTAGTGAACTAGTTTAGTTTTCTGTCCAAAACAAGGAAAAGCGTGCAGGATTTGAGGGGCTCATAGATACATATTTATATCTATCTATCAGTCTTTGTCTTTGCTTTCTCAGATTCTTATCATATCTATCTTTCTATTGATTTTGTTTTGCTGCTTACTTTGACTTTCTAAGATCCTCTTGAATTCTTCTTCCAGCTACTCCCCATTCTTAAAATGCTTTACAGAACTCTAGGTGGAAAATATGATGGTTAATTTCTTTTGGTGCATTCCAATCATAGGCCATTTTGGAAGCTAATTCTCAACCGACTTACTGCGTACAGTTCTATTCTTCTATCTGTTCACTAATTTTATTTATTGGCTCAGGTGTGTGATGTAACTGTTCTGTCGGTTCATCTGTCCTCCTTCAATTGAACTTTTATATGCAAAATTGGTTGTTGACTTATAATTCATGAGTTTATGACTCTTTGCCAATTGCCACTCTCACTCAGTGTTGCCATTTCAAACCCTCTAGCTATACACTATCTACTCTACTTAATGTGCAAGCTTTCAATGCTTCTGTTGTGTACAATGGTTTTCAGTCAGTTTGTTGGCCAACCAATGCTTTGTTCTTTCCTACCCTTTTAATTACCTTGTTTACTGACAAGGGTCATGAGATTTAGGTCAGAAAAAAAGAGACTTCTTGTCCTTGTTGAGAATGACATGATTGGCACTCATAATTTTCCTTGCTGCAGAGGCATGGAGTAGAAAGTAGAAACTGAAAAATGAGGGGTGCTTTTCTTGTGGATCATCTTACCTTCTTGTTTCAACAGATGATGATTGGAATCAGTATATTTGAAGACTAAGCGTGTTGTTCTTCTTAAATACAGGTTTACCAACTGTTTCTATTTTTTTTTCTTTTGCAATTATGATCTCTAAAATGGGAAAGTAGGTTTCTATAAAGTGATTAAGTCATAATTAAGTTTTGTTTAGTTGCTCCAGTTGTGTTTGCAGGCCTCATATATATAAAATTATTCACTTATCCATATATGTTTTTCACATATTTTGGTAGTTTTGAGTTTGACCATCTACATAGTGTCTAAAATTTTTTAGATTGGTACCATTTTCAGATTGACTTTGATGTTTCTCTTGTATATACATATGTGGCTTGTTTCATAACATGAGGGGCATTCTTGCTCAAGTATTTATGTAGCACTAAATTGTCTCCTTTGTTTTACTTGCAGTGTATGGGTTGGATAAATGAAGTCCAAGCACAAAATTGCTCTTGGTTTTGTTATTTTCTTGATCTGGATTCAGCACGCATTTTGTGGTTAGTATACTGATTAAGAAAACACTTGATATTTGGCTCCCCAATTAAGTTTCAGTAGCATACATTTTGATTTGTTGTGTACACTTTTGTCCTGCAACATATGATAATTCATATTTAGTTTCAGTCTTATGTTCATTTTGATACCAAGTTTTCTTGTTTTCCCTGTTACATGTCTGGCACCTTTCATCTAAGTGATAAATAAAATCAAACAAGCCAGTTTTCTCTTATTTTGCTTGCAATTGTTCTTTGCAGATGAACTTTCTGATTCATCTAGCCCAAACAAGTGGAAATGTAGATGTTCTTTCCAAGGGAACCAGAGCTACTCTCTTGCTAATTGTTCAAAGTCATGTGAATGCCATTCAGGTTTGCTGTTAGTGTTATATTGGAAGCCTCTTCTGTGTTTTTGTAAGGAACCTAAAAGCAAGAGAGCTGAGAAATAGAGAGAAAAGAAAGAAAGAAAATATCAGAAAAAGTTTATTAAATCTCAACTAAAAATAAAAAATATAGCAGAAAATTCTCCTACGCCACTCCTACTATTTAAGCTAACAACAAACTACTCTTTAAGTGTTAACCATCTCTAATTAATTTTAGACCTACTCTAGTTACCTTGCTTTTGTTTTCCTTTATTCTTCTGTCTTGTGTCCTACAGTTTTTTCCCTTACTTTTCACTTGTGAATTGTGATGTATTCTTACACTTGATTATTTTGCCTGACCTTTACTTTTGTGTATTTTTGCAAAGGTTTCCTGGTAAATAGAGTGAATTCATGTAGATTCGCAAAAGTTTCTTTTATTATAAATTTCAAATTATATCTTTTGAAAACAGAATACACTGCAAGAGTAGCAAAAACTAATTGGATATATGTAGTATGGGTAAAGCTTGATCCATCTAATGTTTTGCTGTCCAAGTTAAAATGCAAGGTTAAATTGTGGTTTCAAACTATCATGATTCTAGGAGGAATGCAATATATTCTCTTATTTTTGGTGAAATGGAGACAAGTGATCAAAGCCTGAATATAATATGGTAACTGCTTTACCTTCCATGTAGATGCTGAAGAGAGTGCATCCATATGGACATGCATATGTGATCCTAATGGATTTCCCCAAGTGGCAGCAGATGGTCATAGCCCTAATTGCTTCAATGCTTGCAACTGCACCTGGGGTATCTTTCCCTCCCTTCTCTTTTTGCTCTGACCTGAATTTACATCTTGAAAATTGCATTAACTATTAGATCCTGAAATTGATTTAGATGGACTAATGCAAAAATCAGTTATTGTAAATGGGTAATCACGTAGATTTGTTTTTTAGGAACATATCTTATTCATGGATATTTGAAACAATGTTTTATAACATATCACTTACTTTGAAGAGTTTTTTCTTGTTCAATTTCCAACCCTCTTTTCAGCATTTTAGTATCTTAGTAACAGTGGTTTTTTCCTAGTTCAAGGTACACAGAAAACTGAATTTGTGATTTTTCTTGCAGGAACTGTAAGCACGCCAGTTGGCTTAAAGAAACATGTTTCCAGCAAGATTGTTGTAATTATTCTATTAGTATGTGTTGCATGCACAACCATGGCATTTCTTGTCTCGGTTGTATGCTATGTCTATCGAAAGGACAGAGGTCCTATTCAATCACCAATATTCTCATCAGATAAGGAAACCAGTAGTGGTAGTACCACCAACTTAATTAGTCATAGGTCAGGGATTTCTTCAGTGCCAGAAACAAAGTTCACTATAAATTCTCCTATCTGTCATATTACAGGTAAGTTGGCTTTCTACTCTGTTACTTGATTCTACTTTCATAAGTGTATGTGTTTCAATTTTCATGAATTTATATGCACACTTCAAATTTCTGCTGTTAATTTTCCATTATTTATTGGTTCTTAATAAACATTCTCACTTTTTTCTCCCCTCTTTTTTGTAGGATGCTTTCAGAAAGCTTCTTTCATTTTTGGGAACCAAAAAGAAACTTTTCATGGAAATATTATTCAATTTTCATTTTCTGAACTGGAAAGTGCCACTGAAAACTTCTCAGCTTCCAACCTAATAGGACTAGGTGGAAGTAGTTATGTATACCATGGTAGGCTGAGAGATGGTAGCAATGTGGCAGTTAAGCGACTAAAAGATCAAGGAGGGCCAGAAGCAGACTCTGCATTTTTCAAGGAGGTTGAACCTAATCTTGCAATATTAATATTCTTTGGCTGGTCATGCTATGTTACAACATTCCTTAGTGTCTTGATAACTGATGAACCTAAAACATTTTTATTGCTGTACAGCATTCACAGTGATTAATTGTGTTTTATGTTTGTGCAGATTGAACTATTATCTAGACTTCATCATTGTCATTTGGTGCCATTGCTTGGATACTGCTCAGAGTTAAAAGGAAAACATGTTCAGAGGTTATTGGTATTTGAGTACATGATCAATGGGAATTTGAGGGACTGTTTAGATGGAGTTTCTGGAAAAGGTATGGATTGGGCTACTCGTGTTAGGATTGCTATTGGAGCTGCAAGGGGCTTGGAATATCTCCATGAAGCAGCTGCTCCAAGAATTCTTCATAGAGATGTCAAATCAACAAACATTCTCCTGGATGAAAATATGCAAGCAAAAGTATGAATCTGGTTTGCGCTGGATTTTAGACTAGTAGTAGCAAATTGGGCGGACAGAGTCAATGTTGGTTTTGAACTAAAATACTATATATAACACCTATCTTACCACCAAGTTTCTTTTAGAAATCTTCTTAAGTCTGTGTTTCTTTAGAGAAAATAGAATTAACTCTTATGTTCTATAATTTTTTCAAACAATCAACTTGCAGATAACTGATCTTGGTATGGCTAAAAACTTGAGATCTGATGACCTCCCGAGCTGTTCAAATTCTCCAGCAAGAATGCAGGGAACATTTGGATATTTTGCACCTGAGTATGCTATTGTTGGTAGAGCCTCTCTCGAGTCAGACGTCTTCAGTTTTGGTGTGGTTCTTCTTGAGCTTATCAGCGGTCGACAACCCATCCATAAAACTACAGGGAAAGAAGAAAGCCTTGTTATATGGGTAGTTTAATTTATCCTCCTCAAAAATCATAATCACAACAATAACCTGAAAATATACAATTATTCATGAGGAAGATCTTCGATGTGTTCAACTTGATACTCAGTCATATTATACAATGACATAATTTTTCATGAGGATCTTTGCTTGTAATATATCTCATACTCCTTTTATTTCCTTTTTAATCATCATGCCTTAGACATCCTTATTGCTTCAGTGGAGCTTGTTGCATAGCTTAATGAATACAAGTACATCTCATAAAGATTATGGATAACATAGTATTGATATAGCGTGCTTAAACTTTTGTTATAGGCTAGTCCTCGCTTACAGGATAGTAAGCGAGTCATAGCGGAGTTGGTTGATCCCCAATTGGAAGGAAATTCCCCAGAAGAAGAGGTGCAGATAATGGCATACTTGGCAAAGGAGTGTTTGCTGCTTGATCCAGACACTCGACCAACCATGAGTGAGGTTGTTCAGATTCTTTCAAGCATTTCCCCAGGCAAATCTAGGAGGAGGAGAAACATTCCAGGGAACCTGTTTCAGGTGAACACAATCACTATCATGTTTTCATTTCTAACTCTACAGTGTTTATAGTTTAACCAGGTTTCTTATGTTTCAAAATTTGAAGTTTTGATGTATGTATATTTTACTTGTTACATCAGCTGCTACCATAGATGATAGATCATTCTCCTCTAACATGCTTAAGAAATAGTTAAATACGTTTTTAGTTTCTTTAAATATAGTTAATCTTAATGTTAGTCCTGCAGAAAATTAATCGTTGATTTTAGTCCTCAAATCTAAAAGGTTATGCAAATTGTCCCTCTCAACATTTAGTACTAATGTGACATGTATCTAGCTATGTCATACAAACAATTATCATGTGGTGGTGACAGTTGCATGTCTAAATGAATGCCGTGTAATCAACAAGTGATAATAGAGCTTAGTTTTAAAACCTCAAATATTTAAGGCCCAGACCCCACAAATTTTTTTCTTAAAAGGCTAGATTCAATATTGACTATATTTACCAGACATGTTTTATTTACCCTATATAAACCATATCCTTTTACCAAAAAAAAACCATATTCTAATCTCTTACTTTCTGAATCTGTAAAGGAACCAGAGTATGTTAAAAAGCAAAAGAAAACTCCATCTAGTAACTTTCCAACACAGGATTCGTTGCCGCTAGACATTGATGAAAATCTATGTGCTGTACACAAAGATAAAGAAGCAGTTTCGGCTGAATATATGGAGAGTTTAATCCTCTTGACCTCAAAATCTGATGACTTGCATACAACAGAAGAGGAAATGGTAGACCTAACTGAGCCTAGATTTGAATCATTTTGCATAACAAATGGCAATGTCCCTTGAAAACATAACACCTGGCAGGGGCAGAGATGCAGATAGCAGAAGTCAGGATAAGGGATAGGGGATGCTGCAAGTTGGTTGAGATTATGTTGGTCTACAATTTTTTTTGTGAATAAGTCTCTAAGTTAGTCTTCGGAATTGAATATGTTAAGTATTTTAGTCATTGACATCATAAAAACTTTAAATTAGTTCCGATATTATAAAAAGTCATTCATTATAGTCCTTTGATATTATAATTCCTACTATCACTTTATATTTAAAAGGACTAAATTGAATGTCATTTTATAAAGTTCGGATTAAGTTGAGGTTTTTAAAATTTTAATGACTAAAATGTTTGATCATTACAATCTAGAATCTAGAAGACTAATTCGGAGATTTATTTATTTTTATTTTACATTTTGTTTTGAAAAGAAGAGCACATAGGTGTTGTTAGATAAGCACTGAAATATATTCGTTTGTTTCTTGTATAGAAATGCATAGGATGATAGGAGATTCTGCTTCTTCTTCATTTGGAGAAGAACCAGATGACACACACATTAAATTAAAGGTTTTGGTCATAGAAATAATTGTTTCATAAGTATATTTGATACACACAGGATAGGAGGTGGCTATTGTTATATTGAATCTGCATCTGCATTGTTTATGGTATCATGGCATTGATCTACACACATGTATAGCATAACAAACTTATGTGCCTAATTAGCGTTGGAGAGTTAGAACCCAAAAGCAACCCTTTTGCTTCCTCCATTACTTGGATTCATCTCATGGCACTTCTCTTCACAAGTTTTAGAACTTTACATTGGACAAGACCAAAAAGCAATTGGCTTGTCTTACTAATAATAATATATTAATTGGATCCTTTTTCATTCCTAGAAGAAGGGTAAATACTTATTTCAATTCTTTATATTTTATGTTTGTGATTGTGTTAAGTCAATCTTCTAATTTTTTTTATTTTTAATCAGGTCTGTATATTTCAAGACAGTTTCTTATGTTACATTCAATCAAACTCCGTTAAGAAATTTATTGTATGGTAATGTTCCCATGATATGCTGATTTATATAGTTGATTTCAATTAGATTTCACTACTCTTTAATAAATTTAAATAAGTCTTAAGATATTGATATGTTTCAAGTAGAACTTCTTCTAATTCTTGGATTTATTGCAAATTTGGAACAAGAATAACAAATGTTGAAACTTATATTGCTTTCAAAATCATTGAAAGGAATTTCAAAATACAATCTTGAAGCATAACTTTGAATCCGAACTACATTCGAATTACCAAAAAGTTAAGCATGCTTCAAGTGCATCTTCTCATTGATTCCATCCCTACCCCGAAGAGACAAATACAAAATATGGGTTTTATGTGCGTTCTCTACCTTTTCCTCAGTGCTGGATGAGACAATGCATGCACATGTCATTATTTTAATTCTGATTTCGTTTTCATACTGTATTTGCATCAAATATTGTATTAGGATGTGGATCAATTTTTGGGCGTCTTTTATCTCTTACTTTGCTTCAAATGAGATGCTTCCTTCATCTCTAAGCTCCCTTTATGTATGTCTAGTGAAATCTTATTTTAAGTTCTTCTCGGTTTGTCTTTACTGAAATCAAGTGACCAAATTCTGCTTTACTTTTTTTTTCATCGGCACACTTTTTAATCAATCTCCAACAATCCCCTAACTCAACCACCCCTATTCGAGGGTGTAATGGCTCTAGGGAAATTCTGATAACATGATCATATATGGGATGGGATATGATTACTGAATTTAGTTTAATATTGCCAATACAATGTCTTGCATGTCTACAACAAGTGATAGGTGTTTTTTTAATGGTTAAATACCCCTTTTAATCACTCAAAGGGGACAGAAATCTAAGTAAATAGGGACCAATTGAAACACATTGGAATACTTATTTTAAAACTTATTAAATAGTAAGGGGACTTAGTAAACACATTAAACTCGTGTTAGTGTATTGATGATCTAATCTTATATACTATGAATATGTACAATATCAAGTTTTCACACCGGTTACACATTCAAAGTAATGATGTATTGGATATACTAACCATAAGAACACCGTATGTATACATGAATGTCATAAACGAATCTCAATGTAATAATTGTATATGTATTTCTTTTTCCTGAAGTCACTACAATGAATTTTTTTTCTTCATTTTAATACGATAAGATGTCATCGGCAACAAGGTGATAGAAAAAAATTATAATTAGGAAGACAAATCATACGAAAGAATGTTACTAACATAGATGAGATTTGTCTTTCATATGTAATGTGAATGATATTTATAGGACACTTGATGAATAAAGATTAAAAAAATGCATGATCTTGCTTAGAAGAATAAATATTATATATTTATTAAGAAAAGTCTACTTTAATATAAAGTAAAATAAAATTGAGTCATAAGGATGACGACGATCATGTCTTAGACCAAATTAGATATCATGACAAAATAATTAAACATATAATTTTTACCACTTATAAATTATGTCGATTTGATATAATATTTGCATATAATGATTTATTGCTATATAAGGTTACACGCATAAAGTAAATCCACCGAATAATAGTTTTATTTTATTTGGACATAAATTAAAATTATTGGGTCTAACTCATTTAAAATGAGTAAAAATGTAAATTAATAAAGAGTGCTTATTATTACGTCATACCTTAGTCTATAAATAAAACATGAGATGTTCATAGAAAGCACTCCAATGATACATTAAATTTTGTAATCATTATAAAAGTATAAACTAACATTTGTGATTATTCCCTAACACTCAGTTAACATAATAATAAAACAAAAAATTTAAATAAATATTTAACATATATATATATATATATACACATGACTAAAATACTTTACTTTTATAAGACTTGAAACACCACCTTTCTTGTGTAATTGTAAACCGGGTTGATTTTTAATATTCACAATGCTTTCTCCACGAAACATGGCATTTGTGTTTTCTTAACTATTCCTTGAACATAAGTTTGTCATTTTGCAGCTGTTTTATAGTTGTTTTCAAATAATAAAGCTGCTAACCTACTCATTTTGTGTAAAACGTATAACTAGTCATAATATTGGAAGAATGCAATTTCGGTTGGTTATGCCTTAGTATTATTTGTTTTTATAGAAATTGACATGACCTCTATTCTAATTCCACCAACGAACTCTTTTGCAATAATTTACCTCAACATTTTGTGCAACATAAGAGTATACTTGATATTTCAAAATACAAACTTCCCTTTCAAAAATAATGGTTGATTCCATTACTACCTCATAACGTACGCTGTTGTTTCATCATATTAAAGCCAAATGTTAGGTCGTAGTCATAAAAATCCCTCAGTAACGTTGAATAGCGTGCCAATTTTAACAACACAAATGAATAATTTATTAATTTTTTGATATATATATACCACTTCAGTGATCTTGGGACCAACATCTCTACTTTCTCACATTACACACTAAGTAGTAGTTTTCCATTGTCATCACTTTCTGCCATATGGCTTCCAAAAAACTATTCCATTGCACTTCATTGGTTCTGCTTCTTGTTTTTGTATTTTGTGCTGTGGAGGCCAATGCTCGCACTCTTGATGATCATGATGCTTCAATGCATGAGAGGCATGAGCAATGGATGGTTCAACATGGAAAATTATACAAAGACCCTTATGAGAAGGAGTTGAGATATCAGATATTCAAGGAAAACGTGAAACACATAGAAGCCTTTAACAATGCTAGAAACAAACCTTACAAGCTAGGCATCAACCAATTTGCTGATCTCACAAATGAGGAATTCAAAGCCAGAAACAAATTCAAGGGTCATATGTGCTCCACAATTACAAGGACACCCACATTTAAGTATGAACATGTGAGTGCAGTGCCAGCTTCACTGGATTGGAGACAGAAAGGTGCTGTCACACCCATCAAGAACCAAGGCCAATGTGGTATGTCTTTGCATTTGATGATTCTTTGAAATTCACAAGTACTCAAGACCGAATCCTTTTGGATTATTGTTAGTTACAGTACAAACCACGTTTCCTGTAATTGAAAAAAAGAATCACATTCACTCAACTAGAAAACGTGATTTGTTCAATAACTAAGTGCATGTTTGGCCTCAACATCACATCCAAAACTCATAAGTTATTCTAAGTTTTGTTGAATTGGAATCATGATGTGGATCCAACTCAAACTAAATAAACTCTTAGTGTATGATTGGTAATTTGGTTAGAAAAATAAAGTTTTATTGACAGTTGACAACATCATACAATGGTGAGTGTTCATTTCACATGTCATTTTAAATATT
The DNA here is from genome assembly GCA_037962975.1 of Clitoria ternatea. Lineage (NCBI taxonomy): Eukaryota > Viridiplantae > Streptophyta > Magnoliopsida > Fabales > Fabaceae > Clitoria > Clitoria ternatea. The sequence continues at coordinate 4,309,238 of CM075676.1, forward strand.
ATCTAACTTCATTTAGTCAATAGATAAAAAACTTACTTCTAGTCATCCCAAGTTGACACAAACTATTTTATTAGTGATTAGTTGACTTTCTTTAATTAGTTCACTGATTAGTCTAACTAATTACTTCTTTCATTATCTTTTATAAGCACTAATTACTTCTATTTAATTTTACTTTTATTTAAAGTCAAACTTCACCATCTTATATTAATTATACAAATTTAAAAATATTAAATTTTTAAAGGTAAATTAAAAAATATAATAAATGCTTTTTTTTGTAGCTTATAAAAAATAACATTGTTTTTTATTTTAAGTGGAGTAGCTAATTAGTTTTCCCGTGTATTTCTTTCATTCCCTTGTGCATCAATATGACTTTCCCTTTCTCTCTTGTCCTGTTACCACTTGGGTAATCTAAACGGAACAAAACAGACACTTAATGTGCAAACCATGTTCACTGGAATTGAAAGAAAAACACATTCACTCAATACTGAAGTAATAGCTTTTAAATTTGTGCAAGCATGATTCGCAAAATAACTAATGTGAAACCAAACAGTAATGAACTTTACCTTGTATTTCTGTGTTTTATCATTTAGGATGCTGCTGGGCATTTTCTGCTGTGGCAGCAACAGAAGGAATCACCAAGCTGAGTACAGGCAAATTGATCTCTTTATCAGAACAAGAGCTTGTTGATTGTGACACAAAGGGTGTGGACCAAGGATGTGAAGGGGGTCTAATGGATGATGCCTTCAAATTTATCTTGCAAAACAAAGGCCTTGCCACAGAAACCATTTACCCTTATCAGGGTGTTGACGGGACATGCAATGCAAATGCTGAAGCCAATCATGCAGCTAGCATTAAGGGGTATGAGGATGTCCCTGCCAACAGTGAGAGTGCATTGCTCAAAGCTGTTGCCAATCAACCAGTTTCTGTGGCCATTGATGCTAGTGGATTTGAGTTCCAATTTTACTCAAGTGGTGTCTTCACTGGATCCTGTGGCACTAGTTTGGATCATGGTGTCACTGCTGTGGGTTATGGAGTGAGTGATGATGGAACTAAGTATTGGTTGGTGAAGAATTCATGGGGGACAGAGTGGGGTGAACAAGGATACATTAGGATGCAAAGAGATGTTGCCGCTAAGGAAGGCTTGTGTGGCATTGCAATGCAAGCTTCTTACCCAACCGCATGATTGCTAAACTTTGTTGCTACAATTTCCTGAACTATATGCGATGTACAAAGCCATGCACTAGAAGTGTGGTAATACCATGATATTAAATAGGTTTACAAGTCAATCCAAACCTTTTGTCACTATTGTATTAAATTAAAGACAAAAATCATACATAATTATACTTGTTTATTCTTCTTCTTATACTTTAGACCTTTTATTTCTTTTTTACATCTAACCCGATTGATGACTTTTATTATTTACAACTACATAAATCATGATTTGGTTAAAATAAAATATTAAAACTAAACCAAATCAATCCATTATGGTTTAGATTTATTTGGTTAATTTGGTTTTAAACTTCCATTTTAAATATCAAATATTTTAATATACAATAAACAATAAATATTAAAATATTATAAAATTGATTTATAATTCAAAAATTAAAATTATACCACAACCATAATATAATCCAGATTAGTTACAATCACTAATAACAATAAATTAGCTTAAAGCATTAATAATAATAATAATAATAATAATAATAATAATAATAATAATAATAATAATAATAATAATAATAATAATAAAGTCAAATTACTATTCAAGTCTTTTACCTTCTCAATCAATTTCAAGTTAAACATTTAACTTTGTCTCGGTAAGTTATTAGGTAAATTGAACTCATGACTTGCTATGCATAATGTAACACCCTATTTTTATTTTTATATTAAAATTTTGAAGGAATTAGATTATGGTTCTTTAGAACTTTTTAATTTACGTATTATTTATGATTTTTTGAAATTTTTTTGGAATTTTTGATTTTTTTAAATAAAATAATATATTTTAAATAATTTTAAATTCATATAAAGTGACCTAAAATTAAAAATATTTATAAGAAAGTGAATTTAAATTATAAGAAAATTTTCTAAAATCTGTTTCAAGTAGACTTATCTAAAAATTATCGGTTTGAGAAAAATCTTTATTTTTTCCAATCGTTAAAAAATTGGGAACGTATCAATAAATTTTTATTAACAGAAAATTTTAGATTTTTAAAATTTAAACTTTATATTACTTGTTATAAAATTAGTAAGGACTGATATAATATCGCTAAATTTCAAAAATGACTCATTTTGAATATTTAAAATATACCGAGTGAAAGGTTACTATTTGGCTTAGTTACTATGCAAAACACTGTGCATAGACGAAATTTTCAAAAGATGCACAGTAACCAAGAATAAAAAAATCAAAAATGCACAGTATTTTTATATTAAAATAATGGAATGCATAGTAATTTTTTTTCCTATAAATACCGAAGGAATTCTTTTGGAAGAAGGTTCTGCTAAAATTCTAAGGTACGAATACCTATCTTTTATATTGTTTTAGGGTTATTTTTATATCATTTTTTAAAAATCTATTATTATACTGGAAATAATATTATTTTAAGTTACTATTCTACATAGTAAAATATTATTTCAATAGTAAATTACTATTTCAATAGTAAATTACTATTCAAATAGTAAATTACTATTTACTATTACTATTTACCTTTACTATTCATATTTTACTATTTACCGTTACTATTCATGATTTATTATTTATCGTTACTATTCATGATTTACTATTTACTGTTACTATTCATGTTTTACTATTTACCGTACTATTCACATTTTACTATTTACTGTTACTATTCACGATTTATTATTCACTATTCACTATTCAAAATTTACCATTTCTGTTTTAAGTAGTAATCTTAATCTTCATCTTATACCTATACTGAAATAAGATTGGTATTAATATTTCTAGAAATTGGAGGCGCAAAGCAAATCTCTTTTGGGTAACAATTCAAGGAAAGGGGGAGTGAGATAAGAATATAATATGAAAAGACATAAGAATAATGGGAGGAGTCCCCTACTCCTTTTAAATTTAATAATATTAGTATTTTAAAAATATTAACCTTTTAACTTAAAATTTATAATAAATCTTAAATTAAATATCTGGTTTAACTAACTTTAACATACCTATGCAAGGACTTGGACTTTTATAACCTATATAAACTCGACTATACCTATGCAAGAACTTGGACTACTATGACCCATATGGACTGAGCTATACCTAGCAAGGACTGGATTATATGGACTTACATATACCTATGCAAGGAATTGATCAAAAGAACTCAAATTGACTATATTAATAATGTAACGTCCTAGGTTATTTTTGCATTTATTTTTATTCAAACGATTACGTCTTACAATAAATTTTTCTTTTCTTAAAAAAATTAATCGATATTTAGAGAAAAAGCAATTTAATTTGAACACAACGGATGGGAGAAAGGGAATCAGGGCTTCTCGCTTGAGCGAGGCCCCTACTCATCTAAGTGAGATTCCGGACTCTCACTTAAACGAGGTTCTATTCGCTGGAGCGAACACCTTTCACACATCGGATTATTCAAGACATGCAACCGGACTCTCAAAATTTCACTCTAAAAATGGTTCGGTAAATCCAAAGAGTTACCATGGGAGCATATGCAAATAACAGTGATATATTTTTAAAATATAATTTTACATCTGATCCGGTCTTAATTAAACACAACTAATAATTATACTAATAAGTTCTTATACACATAAGACTCTATAGAGAGTCACTCGAAGTCACTCGGACCCTGGCACCGTTCTCCCCCTTGGCACGGCTCCATGGCTCCTTCCCCCTCCCTGTCTCTGGTTACTAAAAAAAAATGCAAGGGTGAGTGTTTGGCATTATAATTAATATAGAACGGAATTTAACACTATACATGCATATTGATACAAACACATCAAGCATCACCTGTAAGTAAGCACACCGAAACATAGTGTATTACATGCAATAACTAAATTAAACCAATTACACAATTCCATCACATTCATCGCATTCATCACATTCTTCACATTCATCACAACTGACTCTCATACAATCTGACTCCTAGTATCCGGATACTAAAGGATTGGCCTTCAGCTGGGGGTCCTACTTGACACCCCGTGAACCCTGCTTGGTTCACCGAGTCCTGCTTGACTCTCCACCTCGACCACTGGGTCCTACTTGACCACTGGGTAGCTCAACTGGGCACGAAAACCACGGGAGCCGGAAATGAGGGGCTATCATATACCGTCGGCCATCCCATACCACATAATCATTTAACAGTTTACCTTTCTCACAATAATATCAATTTCTCATCACTCGGGTAGCCTGCTTGCTAACCCGACGTCACATAATACTGATCATTTCACATTAGATTCACAAGATCATACATGATAAACTCATCCACATCCGATCATCCATAAATTAATAAACTCAGTCACACATGCACAGCATAAACACACAATTACGTTTAACAACATTTTCCTTAGTCTGTTTACGTTACCTCAAAGACCTGAATAAGAAGTGAGTCCTATTCTAATTAATTATAACCCGAACACCCCCCTTACTTTGGTTCCACGCTTCGATGATCTGCTCTCTGTGCCGATTTCTTTCTCTGAGCACCGGTTCTGCAGTCTCAACTCCTTCACTCAGTCTTCCGTTGCTTAGCCTACTACCTACGAATCATAAAGTATAGCTCATCACCTCAACGCCCTTAGTTCATGGACAACATCTGGACTCATGCTCACCAGAGGAGTGGAGAACAGCCACGAATATAGCCATGCATGGCTCTTAACGGTCAAAGAATAAAAGAAATAAGGGAATTACAATTGGATTGGATCAGTAGACTCACCTTGAAGTCCCGATCACAGGAATGGGGTTAAATTGAAGTTTAGACACAAATGGAGTCCCTCTCCAGCGCATGCAAATCAGCGTTAAGAGAGGAGAGGAAAACGAAAGAGGAGGAATAGACCAACAGCAAGGTAACTTGTAAAATAATAAAGAGGGAAAGAAGAGAATTTCCTTATATATATAGCTCATGGGCAAGATCGTCTTTTCCTTTATTTTATTTGTATTCTTACTAAATTTAATCAATTTTTCACTATTTTAAACTATTGCATAGTTATCAAATCAATTACACGTGTTTATTCCCTCAACGTTTAAGTATTCACAATCCTCTAATAATTCGCAAGAGTATAGGCCCGATATAAATATCGGCCCCCGACGTCCAAACTTAGTGTTCATACCTCGGAAATCCGAGCTACAACCTGATAGATCGGATATCTCATCCGGGCTCACCTCATGGTTACCTACATCCGTTGTTTCAGTCATCGTGAGGTTAATCCAGTCTCTAACCTCGTGTGAGGCGCTCTCCTCACAACGGTTGGACCAGACCGCCTAGCCCTGCCCGCTCATCTCCTACACTTCCGATCTTTAACTCCGCCTGCTCGCGCTTCAGATACCGATCTCGACACCGGCTTTTCCAATCTTTGGCTCGGACAAGACAAATATTAAATAAAACTTCTAAAATATTTACTAACATTTCCCATTTCTTATAATTCTCATTAAAACATCAGGGACGTTATATCCACCCCCCTAAAAGGAGATTTCGTCCCCGAAATCAGTGTTCCGGTTAAAAAAGATAAGGGTACATTCATCTCATATCGGATTCTAACTCCCAAGTGTAGTTTATCCAATGTAAATTCTGCCACTTCACCTTCACCAGCGGTACCTCCTTGTTCCTTAACCGTTTGGTTTGATGCTCTTCAATGCCAATTGGTACCGCCTCCACCGTCAAGTTCTCCTTCACTTCAATGGAGTCACTCGGTACAATCATGGTATCACACGGAATGTAGGCTCGAAGTTGCGATACGTGGAACACATTGTGAATGTTAGTCAACGATTGGGGAAGATCCAGTCGATAAGCGACTTCACCAATCCGCTCTAGTATTTGGTATGGTCCAATATACTTCGGATTAAGCTTTTGACTCTTCAAAATTCGACCTACACCCTTAGTCGGTGAAATTCTTAGGAACACCCAATCACCCACTTGGAATTCAAGGGGTCTATGCCGATTGTCATAATAACTCTTTTGACGGTCTTGAGCAATTTTTATCTTCTCTCGGATTAAAGCGATTTGTTCATTCATCTCTTGAATCATCTCAGGCCCCAGATGAAGGGCATCACCGTTTTCATTCCAACATAATGGAGTATGATATTTCCGACCATAAAGAGCTTCGTATGGAGCCATCCCAATGCTGCTGTGGTAACTGTTATTATATGCAAATTCCACCAAGGGCAAGTATTTCTCCCATGATCCGCCCTGTTCCAGTACACATGCCCTTAACATATCTTCAAGAGTCTGTATAGTCCGTTCTGATTGGCCATCGGTCTGGGGATGGTAGGCCGAACTCAATTTAAGCTCAGTACCCAATTGTTGTTGCAAACTCCCCCAAAACCTAGAAGTGAATCGGGGATCCCGATCGGAGATAATGCTTGAGGGCACACCATGCAGTCGTACGACCTCAGCAATGTACAACTTAGCTAATCGATCTAGCGACCACTTCATATTTATTGCCAGGAAATGCGCACTTTTAGTTAGTCGATCAACAATCACCCAAATCGCGTTGTATCCGGTTTGAGTGCGGGGTAGTCCGGACACGAAGTCCGTGGTGATACCTTCCCACTTCCAGATCAGAATTTCTGGAGGTTGAAGCAAACCCGGAGGTCGTTGGTGCTCAACCTTGCACTTCTGACATATCACACAGGATTTCACGTACTCGATTATTGCCTTCTTCATGTTTGGCCACCAAAATTCCTTTCTTAAGTCATGATACATTTTGGTTACTCCCGGATGTATACTTAGAGAGCTCTTGTGTGCTTCTGATAACACCGCCTGCCTGAAATCTCCATGTGCAGGCACTACCACTCGGTTCCTGAATCTCCATATACCATCGTCACCCCTAGTTATCTCCACATTTTTGCCTTGGTTCTGAGTATCAATCAGCCTCAGTAACTCTTTATCGTCTTTCTGTGCAGCTACCATCGACTCCAGAAATTCGTTGGAGATTTTTAACATTCCGATTATCATTCGGTTTGGTGCGTTCATAACAACTCCAACATTCATATCTCTAAAACTTTCCAGCAATTCCTGTTCTCTACCCATTAAGTACGCCACATGCAGTACCTTCCTGCTTAGCGCATCTGCCACAACATTCGTTTTGCCCGGGTGATACTTCAAATCAAAATCATAATCCTTCAAATACTCTACCCATCTCCTCTGTCTCATATTTAACTCCTTTTGATCAAATAAATACTTTAGACTCTTGTGATCACTGAATACTACAAAGCGAGCTCCATACAAATAATGACGCCAAATCTTCAGCGCGTACACTACTGCTGCAAGTTCCAGATCGTGAGTCGGGTAATTCTCCTCATGTGGCCTCAATTGCCTCGAAGCATAAGCAATTGCCCGATCAGCTTGCATCAACACACACCCCAATCCAAATTTGGATGCATCACAATATACTTCAAATTCCTGTGTTACATCGGGCAGTGCAAGCACAGGGGCAGTCGTTAAACATCGCTTAAGGGTTTGGAAGCTTAATTCACACTTCTCCGACCACACGAAGGGGTTTCCTTTCCTTGTTAACCGAGTCAGAGGGAGTGCTATCCGAGAGAACCCCTCTATAAAACGTCGATAGTATCCAACTAATCCGAGGAAACTCCTGATTTCAGTTATTGACTTCGGCCTCTCCCAAGCCATAACTGTCTTAGTTTTTGTCGGATCAACAGAGACTCCCTCTTGGGAAATTACATGCCCCAAGAATTGCACACTACTCTTCCAGAACTCACACTTAGATAATTTAGCGTACAACTTCTTCTCCCGAAGTACTTGTAAAACAAGCTGAAGATGTTGAGCATGCTCCTTGTCCGACCTCGAATATACCAAAATATCATCAATGAATACTACCACAAACTGGTCCAAGTACGGTTGAAAAGTCCGATTCATATAATCCATAAAAATGGCAGGAGCATTTGTTACTCCAAAGGGCATTACTACGTACTCGAAGTGCCCATAACGAGTCCGAAATGCTGTCTTTGAGATATCCTCCGACCTCACTCGGATTTGGTGGTATCCCGACCTCAAGTCAATCTTAGAGAACACAACGGCGCCTCGCAACTGGTCCAGTAAATCATCAATCCGAGGTAATGGATATTTATTTTTGATTGTCAGTTTGTTCAGCTGCCGGTAATCAATGCACATCCGCATACTACCGTCCTTCTTCTTTACCAGTAACACCGGAGCGCCCCAGGGTGAAGCACTGGGTCGAATAAAGCTTTTTTCTAATAATTCGTTCACTTGTTTCTTCACTTCGGTTAATTCCACCGAAGACATTCTATATGGCGCTCAGGACACCGGTTCTGCCCCGGGAATCAAGTCAATAGAGAAATCAATCTCTCGACTGGGAGGTAGCTCCGGAATTTCTTCCGGAAAAACGTCAGAAAATTCACAAACAATTGGTATATCACTTAGTAGGAGGTTATGTCGGCCCTCCGAAGCGAATAAAACAACATACGTGGTTAAGACATCGCTCACCCCGTTCTTCACGTCAAGTTCCTGGGAGAAAACAATATTCTTCCGATAACAGTCGACCAACACATGATTAGCACCAAGCCAATCAAGACCTAGAATGACGTCTAAGTCCTTCAAGGGCATACAAATAAAATTTACTCGAAAAGTACGGGCTTCTATTTGCATCGGCAGTTCCCTACACACTGTAGTTGCACGGAAAGTAGAACCAGTTGGAGTGGAAACAATAAGAGCGTTCTCCATTAAACTGATTGGCAGACCAAGCCGTCGCACACAACTTTCCGAAATAAAGGAATGGGTGGCACCTGAATCATAAATCACATCAACCAGATAACCACAGATGAGGCACTTACCCTGTACCAGATTGTCATTCCTCGTAGCTTCTGAAGCATCAAACGCAAATACACGTCCAGTCATGGCGTTCTGAGCATCGCTAGATTGGGCGTCATATCTTCCCGCTTGTGGGTTCCCTCTACCAGCTCCATACCGACCTCCTCTCGAGAAGTTGGAACCCCGGGTCCCAGAAAAGTTAGTTCGGTTATCCGTCCTACCCTGCTGCCTTTGAGGGCAATCGGGCCTGAGGTGCCCTGGTCGTCCGCACTGGAAGCACACAATCTGATTAGCTTGGCAATGTTTGGCAATGTGTCCTTCCTGACCACAATTGTAGCATGTACGATTCCCAGGGGGATTACCCGATCGACCAGTGGAACCCCGACCAGAGGAGGATGAGGAGGTAGCAGAAGACTTGCCACCCCGAAAGAATTGACTCATCCTCTTGAAATTGAATCCTTTTGCCTTCAGTGGCTTTTTATCTCTCGGCTGAGACATCCGTTGTAACTGCACCTCTTTAGTTAGTCTTGCCTTGTTCACCAGGGTTGGGTAGTCCCTAATCTCCATCGGTACGATTACACTACGGAGCTCAATCCGTAGTCCAGCTTCGTATTTGGCGCACTTGCTACCTTCAGTCCCTTCTAACGAGAAAGGGTGGTAAAAATCACACAGCTCATCAAACTTGCTGGTGTACTCAGCTACAGACATCCGGTCTTGCTCTAACTTCAGGAATTCCATTTCTTTCCGGATTTTGTAGTTGTCTGGGAAGTATTTAACAAGGAACCTCCTTCGAAAATTCACCCATACTAACGGCTCATTAGCTGCGTTTATCTGCACCTTCATGCGGGACCACCATACTCTAGCCTCATCTTTTAGTTGGTAAGTAGCAAATAAAACCTTTTGCTCTTCAGAGCACTCAAAATATTCAAAAACCTGCTCAATGTCCCTAATCCAGATATATGCCCCATCGTAGTCGTGTCCCCCTTTGTAAGTCGGAGGATTCCTTTTCAGGAATTTATCCAGAGTGGGACCAGACTCGGTCCTACTCATCAGCTGAGTAAATCTAGAGAAGAAATCATCTCTTCCCCCAGAACTGGTCTCTTCGGCCATTTAGTAATTCTACAATAAGCAAACACATCACCATTAATAACCAAGATCAGTCAGGGGATCGTAAATTTACCTTATATTCTTAGAATACTACGCCAATGGAGTGCCAAGGGAACGGTGCCAGACCACACACAATCTCAACACAATAAAATACAATTAACTTTCATAAAACTATCACATTCACTAGATCGGCCCACACACCGGCTCTAGAAAGAACCGCTCTGATACCAAGTGTAACGTCCTAGGTTATTTTTGCATTTATTTTTATTCAAACGATTACGTCTTATAATAAATTTTTCTTTTCTTAAAAAAATTAATCGATATTTAGAGAAAAAGCAATTTAATTTGAACACAACGGATGGGAGAAAGGGAATCAGGGCTTCTCGCTTGAGCGAGGCCCCTACTCGTCTAAGCGAGATTCCGGACTCTCACTTAAACGAGGTTCTATTCGCTAGAGCGAACACCTTTCACACATCAGATTATTCAAGACATGCAACCGGACTCTCAAAATTTCACTCTAAAAATGGTTCGGTAAATCCAAAGAGTTACCATGGGAGCATATGCAAATAACAGTGATATATTTTTAAAATATAATTTTACATCTGATCCGGTCTTAATTAAACACAACTAATAATTATACTAATAAGTTCTTATACACATAAGACTCTATAGAGAGTCACTCGAAGTCACTCGGACCCTGGCACCGTTCTCCCCCTTGGCGCGGCTCCATGGCTCCTTCCCCCTCCCTGTCTCTGGTTACTAAAAAAAATGCAAGGGTGAGTGTTTGGCATTATAATTAATATAGAACGGAATTTAACACTATACATGCATATTGATACAAACACATCAAGCATCACCTGTAAGTAAGCACACCGAAACATAGTGTATTACATGCAATAACTAAATTAAACCAATTACACAATTCCATCACATTCATCGCATTCATCACATTCTTCACATTCATCACAACTGACTCTCATATAATCTGACTCCTAGTATCCGGATACTAAAGGATTGGCCTTCAGCTGGGGGTCCTACTTGACACCCCGTGAACCCTGCTTGGTTCACCGAGTCCTGCTTGACTCTCCACCTCGACCACTGGGTCCTACTTGACCACTGGGTAGCTCAACTGGGCACGAAAACCACGGGAGCCGGAAATGAGGGGCTATCATATACCGTTGGCCATCCCATACCACATAATCATTCAACAGTTTACTTTTCTCACAATAATATCAATTTCTCATCACTCGGGTAGCCTGCTTGCTAACCCGACGTCACATAATACTGATCAGTTCACATTAGATTCACAAGATCATACATGATAAACTCATCCACATCTGATCATCCACAAATTAATAAACTCAGTCACACATGCACAGCATAAACACACAATTACGTTTAACAACATTTTCCTTAGTCTGTTTACGTTACCTCAAAGACCTGAATAAGAAGTGAGTCCTATTCTAATTAATTATAACCCGAACACCCCCCTTACTTTGGTTCCACGCTTCGATGATCTGCTCTCTGTGCCGATTTCTTTCTCTGAGCACCGGTTCTGCAGTCTCAACTCCTTCACTCAGTCTTCCGTTGCTTAGCCTACTACCTACGAATCATAAAGTATAGCTCATCACCTCAACGCCCTTAGTTCATGGACAACATCTGGACTCATGCTCACCAGAGGAGTGGAGAACAGCCACGAATATAGCCATGCATGGCTCTTAACGGTCAAAGAATAAAAGAAATAAGGGAATTACAATTGGATTGGATCAGTAGACTCACCTTGAAGTCCCGATCACAGGAATGGGGTTAAATTGAAGTTTAGACACAAATGGAGTCCCTCTCCAGCGCATGCAAATCAGCGTTAAGAGAGGAGAGGAAAACGAAAGAGGAGGAATAGACCAACAGCAAGGTAACTTGTAAAATAATGAAGAGGGAAAGAAGAGAATTTCCTTATATATATAGCTCATGGGCAAGATCGTCTTTTCCTTTATTTTATTTGTATTCTTACTAAATTTAATCAATTTTTCACTATTTTAAACTATTGCATAGTTATCAAATCAATTACACGTGTTTATTCCCTCAACATTTAAGTATTCACAATCCTCTAATAATTCGCAAGAGTATAGGCCCGATATAAATATCGGCCCCCGACGTCCAAACTTAGTGTTCATACCTCGGAAATCCGAGCTACAACCTGATAGATCGGATATCTCATCCGGGCTCACCTCATGGTTACCTACATCCGTTGTTTCAGTCATCGTGAGGTTAATCTAGTCTCTAACCTCGTGTGAGGCGCTCTCCTCACAACGGTTGGACCAGACCGCCTAGCCCTGCCCGCTCATCTCCTACACTTCCGATCTTTAACTCCGCCTGCTCGCGCTTCAGATACCGACCTCGACACCGGCTTTTCCAATCTTTGGCTCGGACAGGACAAATATTAAATAAAACTTCTAAAATATTTACTAACATTTCCCATTTCTTATAATTCTCATTAAAACATCAGGGACGTTACAAATAATCATTAAATTTTGTATTATGATATGTATTGATGATATTTAATTTAATTGATTTGATTATGATTGATTATATTTGTGATTGATGATGTTTAATTGTGATTAATAATATTTGATTGTTGATATTATAATGTGGAGTTTGAGCATATAGCGAGCATGACGGAAAGCTAAAACTCAGTAAGAATTTCTTACCTTACTCTTTAAATTTTTATTATTTTAAAATCTTTTATTTCTTTTTAGAAATTATTTTTATATTTAGAATAAAAAAAATTAGTATTTATTTTAGACAGTAGACATTTTATGAAAATTAATTTATAACAGGTTGAGATAATTAAATCTTGAATTAAAAAAATTGATTAATGATTTAAAGATTATTCGCTTTTAATTAAAAATTTTCAAAAGAAAATTATTTTACTTTTCCAACTTAATAACTAAAGAATATTTGGAAATGATTGAGATTTCTAAATTTGATCTTGTTAAGATTCAATTTGAGAAAGATTATGTAAAGTTTTATATGAAAAAGTTTTTAGATATTTAAGGCTTAGAAACTCAATTTTAGTGAGATTCAAAAACTGTACCAAATTTATTTCTGTGGGACAGAAATTCAAAGAATTGAGAAAATGTACAGTTTATTAAAATGATATTGTAAACCTTTAAGGTATTTAATAATTGAGTTTCTAAAAGCCTTAACCAACTCAATACGCGAGTAGTTCATGCATCATGAATCATTAAAGTGAAATGAAATGATATTGTCTAGGGACGGATTATAGAAACCGAGGATACATTAGAGGAGGCTTAATTACGAGCCTTGGGATGAGAGGGTGTGAAAGGGTGCTTTAGGGGACCTGGGGTAGCTCCCTAGTGTCGGGTACTTTCACAATAAAAACTTTCTCAATCTGACTAGTCTCTAAGTGTTTCCATGTCAGTTGAGCTGTTCATATTATTATTATCCGGACTTATAGAATAGTGTAAACTCTTGGTTGGCCCAGTGCAAATTAAAATTTAAGGGCCCACATATATAGGTAAGTTGTAACATCCCTGTTTCTAGGAACAATTTTATCCTTGTAAATTTTAATTATGGAGGGTTTGTAAGCAAGAATAAGTCAATATATACCCTGTTGATGGTCTGTAGTACCTCAAAAATGTCATTTTTGCACGTAATAATAGAATTTATATGGAATATTAGTGAAATTATGCAAAAACCGAGTGAAAAGGGCTCTGTTCCGAGTGACAGAGAAGAATTCCGAGTGAAGGATTAGAAATTCCGAGTGAAGGAGAGAATTCCGAGTCAGTATCATGTTTTCCGAGTAAAACATGACTGAGAAGGCTACCACCGAGTGGAGTCCTGACCTGAGAAGCAATTCTGAGTGAAGAGTGATCAAAAGAATCACTTCTGAGTGAAAATCTGAGTGAAAACACCCTAGAAAGGCTCGGTTCCGAGTTGAATGTTTCCTTTTCTGAAGGAAATTACTGTGGTTGGAGCATTCCGAGTGAAAGAATGCATAAATACTTCTATTTATGTTGATTTGATGCTTCCTTTCTGACTGAAGTATGTTGTGGAAATAATTGGGAAGGCTTCCGAATGGTTTTGCTTAGGAAACCGAGTGGAAATGGTGGAGGGAGTCAATTCCGAGTGAGATACACTCCACTGGACCAAAACCGAGTGAGAGAAGTACGTGTGGGTATTGGTCCGAGAGGTAATGGCCTAAACCGAGTGAATTGAGTGAAGGAAGACTCGGATTTCCGAGTGAAGATTCTGAGAAAGGGAGGACTCGGTCTGAAGAGGTATTACCGAGTGAGAAACCGAGTACCTGAGTCGGTTTCCAAGGAATTCCGAGTGAAGAATTGAAGCTTCACTCAAGCGAGCCTTGAAATTGTTGACTCGGAAGTAGGAATTCCAATCGGAATAGCCCTTAACCGAGTGTAATTCCACTCGGAATTCAGTGACAGAAGTGCGTATTGACTTCAATTTTGTCTTTTAATGATATTTAAATCCAATCGTGCGCATTATGGATGGTGGACGACCAGAAATGGACACTGACTCAGCATATATCTTATTTAATCCCTAGTGACCCTTCCATTAGCAATCCACTCACAGCCCACTCAGAAAAGCTGTCCCCCACTTGTTTTTCCACTCACTCTCTCTCCCTATTTAAACGAGTTCAAGGTCTTCAGAACTCACACCACACACACGACCCAAACACCCTTCATCACTCTCCTTCCCAGCAAGTTTCTTTCTCTCTTTTCCCTTCCATTTCACTCGGATTTAAAGCAGGACAGTGAAGGGAACCTCTTTCTTCTCCTCCAGGAACTTCATTGAGGTAAGGGGGTATATTCTTGGGTTCCTTGTGGGAAAACCGAGTGAAGGACAGATTCAGTGTGTATGAATTAAATGTTTTATATTGTTATCTGTATATGCATGTATATATATATATATATATCCGTTACCGAGTGTATATAATCAGTGATGAATTGTGATATGACATGTACTTATTGGACTGAAAATACTAAGAATCATGGGTTACCGTGTGATTTCCAGTGAAAAACTATGAGTTTAATGATAACAGGTTCTGTTTTAGGCCAATCCGATCGGTTTTGGTATCATTTCAATCGGATTCTTTATATTACCAACTCATTTTCATTCGGATATAACATATTTCACTCGGAAAACACTCTATTTCTCTCGGACAGCATCTCCCAAGTCTTATTTTACTCGGAAATCTCTTTCTTACATTATTTCACTCGGAACTTGACTTAATTTCACTCAGAAAATATATTTATCTTTTACTCAGAACCCCTTTTCAGTAAATTCACTCGGAAAACACCCTATTGCTCTCGGACAGTAGCTTCCCAGTCTTATTTCACTCGGTAAACACTTTATTTTACTCAGCAAGCAGTTATTCAACTCGGATTTGTTTTATTTCATTCAAACAGAACTCTTTTCAACTAATTTCACTCGATAAACTCATGTTTCACTTGAAATTTATCTTATTTTTACTCAGGAAACTCTTTTCCTACTGATTCCACTCGGAATCATACTTAATTTCATTCAGGAACTCATTTTCACTCAGAATTTAAGTAGCTTCACTCATGAAAACCTTTTCCAGTAATTTTAACTCGGTAAACACCTTAATTTCACTCAGAAAACTTCTTTTTGACTGAATACCACTCGGAAATATACTTTATTTCACTGAGAGACTCATTTTCACTCGGATTTACAAACAATGCTACTCAGGAAACCATTTTCCTACTGACTTCACATGGATTTATATTTTAATTCACTCAGAAATTTGTTTCACTCAGAATTCAAGATATTTAGTTAAGAAAATTATTTTTCAGCTTCTGTTTCACTCAGATTACTTATTAATTTCAGTTAGAAAACTCTGCTCAGTTTATTTCATTCGGATTCATAGCTATCTCATGCGAAAAACTTATTTTTCACTCGGATTCAAGCTGTTCCAGTCGGAAAACAGCATTCCACTTTATTTCACTCGGATCCAAACTTATTTCAGTCGGAAAACAGCTTTTCCAGTGTCATTTCACTCGGATTTTTAGCCAGATTACTTGGAGAACCCTTCTCTGTATGATTCCACTCGGAATCATACTCATTTCACTCGGATTTACCCCTGTTCCACTCGGAAAACTCTGTTTTTAATGTTTTTCACTTGAATTCTCAATTGGAAACCAATCTTCAATACTTTTTAAGTTATTGGTAAGTTATAATTAACATTCTTATTCCATTATTATCATTATTTATTGTCAAACTTAATATTATTATCCTTATTATTAGTTTTATTACCATTATACATTGTTAACATCTAAATTATGCGTAATTACATAAAGAACATATATTATTTTACTCTTTATGAAAGAATATATATAATAGATATATTTCTTTAAATAATAAACGAATATCTTACAAGGTTTAAATGATTGATGGAATTCAAAGAACTTGAGAATGATATGATGAGACTGGAAATACATAAGATACCCAAGGAATCAATTGATAAGATAAATGCATTTCGCATCATGAAAATATTTTTGAAGAAGAAAAACCTCTAGAGCATACACTTGGTACAGTGAAGGACACTCACGTTCGATCTCCATGAAGAATCTTGGGAGTACAACTGGAACGGCAACCTAATGGCATCAGAGTCGCGCCTGATAGCCGGGTGAGACGATGCAATTCTAGTGTACTTTGACTAAATGACGGAGTGTAACTATGATCGTAGGGATCCAAGTTCCAAAAATATTTAAATCAATGATGAGAACCAATGAGTTCATTTGTACCATATGGAACTTGGGCGGACCCTGATCGCTCTAGATGATTGGAATGGTGATATTCCAAAGAATGAGAAGAAGATGAAATGATTTATTGGGCCCACATACATCATGAGACTTAACCAAAGATAAATCATAATAAATCCGAACTCATGCATTCATTACAGCATATTTGATTGTTATAATTGTGAATATGTTATATGTACGATTTATTTCATGATAATATGCTTGATTGTTATAATTGTGAACATGCTAAATATACGATTATGTGATGACAATATGCTTGATTGTTATAAATATGCTAAATGTATGATCTATGTGACATTGTATGTTAACTAGATTATGTCCACACCGGATGAACCAATCAGGGTCTTGGGTTATACTCACCCTTACTGTTGAACATTTTTCATAGGAATTAGAAACTCAAGAACCCGAGTGTGAAGATCAGCAATACGCTGAACCCATTGAGAATAATCATTAAGGATAGAATATTTATAATCAGACACCGGATGACTGTATAATATTTAAGGGTGCCTGCGTGCCCCATTCTGTTAAGAGTACAATTATTTACAGTTTGTGAATGACTATGTGATATATACAATATTACTTCCGCTGATCTGCCACGTATTTATTTTTTTAAAAAAAAATATTCACTTTTTCTAAAAACTGTTAACACTCTCAGTTAAATAGGATGAACCTACAGAAGGATTTGTCTTATCTAACCGAGGGTGTTACATAAGTTATGATGAAGATATTGCATAACATTCATGCATTTATAATTGATTGTATATGTGATTGTGACTGATATTATTATGTATTGGTTTGTAAAAACTCTTTGTTGCTTATGTCTTATTCGAGAATATTATATTCTGTTTCTCACTCCTTTCTCCGTGTTTTTTTTCATATATTTTAAATTGATGGTTCAGAGGGAAGGATCGAAGAATCTCGACAGTGAATATAGCACGTTCTAGAAAGGGAGCTCGGTATGAATACCGTGGTCCAATGAATAAATAAAGTTATTAAGTAACTGCTTCTGGGTCATGGAGTTTCCTCTCTTTCTTATAATGTTTAATATTTATTTTCTTCAGATGAATGTAAAAATTACTTTATAAAGTTTTAATAATATTTATGAGGTATTTCAGAAATGATGTATTTAATTTATTCCGATAGTTTCCTTTTAACAATCATTTCTTTAGTAAAAAAAATATATATATACAAATTTTTCTAGTATTATTAAGGTGTAACTGAGGGTGTTACACATAAGACCACGTACTCAACCACTAAATGTAAAAACTATTATATATATATATATATGTGTGTATGTGTGTGTGATGATAATTCATCTTTTTTAGTGTTGATTTAAATACAAAATGAATGAGATGTGTAACATCTAAGTTTAAAGATTCCTTGAAAATAATTCATTAGGCTCAGTAACTTGTTTACCTCGTATACACCCCTTAGTATATTGAGCATAACTCTTTTATACGAGGTCGAAACCAAGCGATTCTTGTCTTGGTTTCTTCATTATGAAAAATTCTACAACCTCTATTTCTAACCTCAAACTTTGATCCCCACTCTGTCATCCCCTAAATTGAGGACCAAGTATTTGTACTCTGAAACCTGTTATTTAATTCCTTAAATCTACATATACTTCACTCGAAAAATCATAACTCTCTCATACGATGTTTGATTCGCGTGATTCCGATCCCAAAATTTCTATATCGAAATTCTCTATAACTTTTATGAAGACCTCGAAGGCTGATCTTCCCCAATCAACACATTCTTAGCAATCTTTACAGACTTGTTTCAATCTTACGACAACCTTGTCTTATTTTAGAAAGATTGCATATCTCTCTCATACGATGTCGAAACCCCTTCGTTCTTTTTTCTATGGTTTCGTATCAAAAAACCCACAACTTTGATGAAGGGTACAAAGGCTGGTTCTCAAAGGAAAAATCACACTAAATTTATCTTTTCAACCTTAAAGAATTCGAAGGCTTTGAGAGCACTTTACCTTGGTTTAGGCATATCTCAGGCTACAGTTATTAGATTTTCACATATGATATATCAAATCGAAGAGGAAATAAAGCTCTACAATGTGATGGAAGTTTTTCCAAATTCTCATCCTATGATTTATTGTAGATTTATCAAAAACAGGTTCCTGCTCTCTATGTCGCGCCATATCAACATAGCATTGACACATGGACCAATTAATTTGTGACATATGGCAACACTTGTCCCTCTCTGATTGGACCACTTCTTACTTCTCCAATACTCTGAATAACTTGTGAAGCAAGTTCTAATTTGTTCCATTTTTTCTTATGCATCGTCGTAACATTCCCTTCATTTTCTCTAAAATTGTAAAGCATTCCATTAACCCTCTCTCTACAAAACTTGCTAAGCAAGTTGACAATTTATTCATTCCTTTATTTCTCCATCAGCCATTGTCGTGAGCTGCTCTCCCATTTCCTTTTGCTTCTCTAGCAAAATTACAAAAACAAATTCATCATTTCTTTTGTTGTTTCTTCAATTGACACCACCATTCTCTTTCATCACATTGTCTCCATCAAATTAAACCCCAAAATAGCCTTGAATGGCAAAGAAATTCATGTATGAATAGTGATGGTGTGTGATGTGATGATGTTGTTTGTGAGGTATAAATGTAAGTGGTAATTGTTTGCTAAGTTTTGCTCTTTTGTTGTCTCTTGATCGTAAGGTTGCATAATGTTTTCCTAAATTTTGAAACAAAATTCTAAGTTTAGGAAATGGTTTTAGCAAGGTAATAAATGTTGTTTTAAGTTTCCCTTTGGCTGTGAATAAATTGGTGTAATATTCCTCAAATATAAAGTGTGAAAGGTTTGAAGTGTTCAAAAAATAATTAAATTGGCACCCTTGCTAAGATGAGATGATATAAATAATACTTATTATATTACTTGATTTAGTTTTAAAAATTTCAATTAAGAGGTTATGTTTGGAAAAATAAAATTATGGTGATAAAAACTGATAGGAAAAGGTGTTAAAAGTCTGAACGCTGGTGTTAAAAGTTGTAGAAGAGCAGTGTTAAAAGCTGAGAACAGATGTTAAAAGGTAAAATTTGACAATGTTAAAAGCTGTAATTTTAAGAATTAAAACCTAAACTTTTTAATAGGTGTAAAAAGTCAAATTTTTGGGTTTTGTTAGTAACCTTTTAAAGAAAATTAAAGACTAAACTTTTAATATTAAAAAATAAAATTTTTAAGTATAAAATATAAGGTTGGATTTTCTAAATAAACCTTGTGGGAATTTAGTTAAAAAAGTTTCATAAAAATTTAAACTATTTAAGAAGTGTTTCAAGGCTAAAATTTTATATTAAAATTTTGACTAATAAATTTTAGTAATTTTGAATTTTTATAAGTTAACCATGGACTAATTAAATTAAGTAAAGTTTATTGGATAATTTTATATGAGTACCTGAATGTTAAAGTTTAGGAAGTTTCAAGTGATTTAAGAACTCTTAATCAAAATGTTTTTAAATATTTAATAGCTTAAGAACAAAAGAAAATTTTATAAAGGTTAAAGAGAATACTTGATTTTTTAAAATGAAAGAAGTATTAAAATAATTATTAAATTCTAGAATTTATGTGAATTGGTTAATTAGGCGCTAAAAATAATAATACTTAAATCTTAGAATTTATTGGAATTATTGAAATTATAGGGGTTGGTTATTTAAGCACTAAAAGTATGATTCTTTTTAAGTAGCATATAAATTATTACTAATTTACAAATTTCTGGCCTTGGAAACTAGAAATTGATGATTGAATCAGAGTGTTCAAGGAGTGTTTCGAGCTTTGGAATCGAGGATTCCAGGTAGGGGGAACATTATATTTTAAATGCATAGATTATCAAGGGATAGGGGTATATATGTTTGTTTATATTGATCGATGCTCGATGAATTTCATGATGATGTTAATTGTGGTTGCTGACAATATACCCATTAATTGTTATTGTTGCTTCGATTAATAATTTATAAGTATGTTGTATTGATAATTAATTATTGTTTGTTGCATGCTATGCTTGTTGATTTGTTGAAATGAACCTTGGTGATTGTAACCAAGTGGTAACCTCTGATGATGGTAATCAGGTGGCCTATTGATGATTGATAATTATAGGGGGGCCTGTGATGCCGGCCCAGATGGGAGGGTGGCTTGATGGTAAGGCATAGACCCTATGGTGGTTTCTTTGGATTCCACAACTGCCTTCGAGTGAGACTTAAGGCTAGCCCACAACACTACCGTTGTCGTTGGGAGCGACTGTGTTGCATGAATGAGCGAGTGGTTTGGTACCTATAAAACAGAAATTCCATTTTCTAACAATCCTAAGCATGATCTAACAAATGTAAACTTATTAAAAACATTAGAAACACCTATATGAAAAACTAGAATAAACAAAATAGAGATTAAAAACAAAATCGAGGAATTTAAAAAATAAGGATCTAAACTTAAATTTTCAAATTTCAAAATGGATCAAACTAGATTTAGAAATTTGTATCTTATGAAATTCAAGCTCATAATATCACTTGATGTAGGAATGCATTTATTCCTCTTAAATTATTCATTGTAGGATTGTTTCCAAGGAGGCAAATAGATCAACCATCAAAAATCTCATTTACTCAAGGTCAAGCTTCGTAAAGGCAATTCATGTAGATTTTCTAAAATAAAAATGAAGAAATTTGACAATGGAAAGTTTAAAAGATGAATTAGGGAAAAGGCATCACTCAAATGATTAGGATAAGTCAAGATTCAACTCGCCACATGAAAAGTCCATGATAAGAGTCTTAAGTTCTAAGTGTTCTTAAAGAACCCAAAAGAGAATCTTAAACTCACAAGTTTGATTCAAAATTCAAATGAATAGAAGTTAATACAATTAAAAACTCTAGACCTATATATAGGTATTCCTAATGACTTATTTAACAAGCTAACTAAAATAACCCTAGTTAAGCTAATTAACTCTATACCTAAGTGGATTTTCATACATGACATGGACTTTAAGTTTTTAAGGCCCAAAAGTGACCCAAACACAAAAATAAGGTCATGTAAGACCTAAAATCATAAAGTCCATACTAGACATAACTAAAAATATAATGAAAAATGATTATTAAGCCTAAGGATGATTCTCAAACTCTAACAATAAAGTCCTAAGAAGAATTACAACTCAAATGGCCTAAGATGACCTTATTACAAGGTCCTAAGTCCTAAAGTACTAAGAACAAAAGAAAAGACTTAGGAGATCCTTATCACCATTATTGATCCTTAGTTGATTGCATTAGATCCTTACGTCGAGATTGACTTGATATCCCTCTTACATGTTTTTCACGAAGTTAATCATTGGGCAATTTTCTTTCTACAGGTGGTCAAGGTTCCTCTTTTATAATTTTCATTTTAACATCCCCTCCCTCTACTCTTGTTCTAATGCTTAAGAGGATGCATATGGGATTGAGTTCTCTAGAATGATTTTGTAGTTTGGGCATTAACCTCGTTTTAATCAAAACACTAATTACAATGTAACCATATCATATTTATCATTGAGTGAATAACATGTTTACATTCAACCAATGGTCTTAATCTCTTTTTCTTTATTTTCACCATAATTATCTTCCATTTAAATGAAGTTAATGATGTTTAATGTATTATAAAACTTTTTTATTTTGAGTCCTTTCAATGTTGTATTAGAATTCGGCAAGAAAAAAATTATCATTTATAATAATTTTGCCTAATAATATATCAAATTAAAAATAAAATTCTTTTTGTTTATTTTCAAGGTGAAAGTAATTAAACCTTAGTTTAAATAAATTTTAATCCTTAAAATATACTCACATTTAATTTTATTTAGTCATTGTAAAAATTGTTGGTTTTAGTCCCAATAAAATTTAAATATTTCAAAAATTGTTCACTATTATTATTAATTAATAACCTGTCATGCATCTAAGCATATATCAACAATATCATGATGTGACAAATAATATGATGCATTTAGATGCATGCACATCATTATTTCCAAAACATGTAAACTTTATATATAGGATCAAAATCAATAATTAAAAAACCTGTGTAGAGACGAAAATCAAAAGAAACTATATTTATCTAAACCTTTACATAGATTAACATTATTATTGTATTTTTTAGTAAGTTCATATTTTTATTTTTGTAGACAGTTAAAAAATAAACAGGAGGAGTATTTATTTATTATTCTATTTATTGCCCATATACGGTAATTGATAAACATGAAGTTGCACCTAATTTATTAGGATAGGAGACAGGGTGCAAGGTGTTACATTGATATGTAACAAAATCACATAAGGGAAAGTTCTTCCATGACACCTTCAACCACTGCACGATTAAGAGGTTTCTCCAGCAGCCATAAATTCCCCCTTTTCATTGTCATGGTGACTCCCACAATCTTGCTCTTTACACCCATTTCACGAAGTTGCCTTGTCGCCTGTTGTAACAGAAGTTCATGGAATTTGTTAAAAATCATATTGAATTGATTTATGTGAACTAATAAACATGGTAAAGTACCTCAACACTGTTCATGAGAGGCATTTGTTTGTCCATTAAAATTATGTCAAATGGAGCGACACAGGTCTACTGTTTCCTTTCCATTCCTAGCTATTGTTGGCTCCATGTTACACAATCCCTTGTGCAGCAAACGAATGGTAGCACTATCATCCACAACTAGTGCTGAAATTTTTGTATTTTTGTCTGTAATTGTCAAGTTAGACGAGCTAGCTCTTCCACTTCTCTTGAATGCCATTTGAAATGAATGTTAGAATGCTTTCCATTACAACAACATTGACAACTTGTATATGGGAATATGCCCTTGAGATCACTCACTTCAACTTAAGAACTTCTGGAAAAAAAAAGTTATTCTAATAAGTGAAAGATACATCGTATAGTTTTGCCCTCAAGTTGTATATATAGCAAACACAAAATGATGATGGTATCTGAAAGAGAAAACATAAAATTAATGATACACGCGCTTTAATTTTCTCTCTTTTACCTTCTTTTGAAAACTGCAACGTTACTTTTACTGGTCAACAAAATCATAATTAATTTTCGTATATTTAATATATAATAAAATATTTAAAAATTTAACTTATAGAAATAATTTATAACTCTTATTTTAACTTCAATTATTTTCAATTATTCTCAATACTTTACGTGTCAAATGTTTATTGTTAATAATAAATAAAACTAAAAATTTAAAAGTGCTTTTGCTAGGACTTGAACTCATGACTTAATGCATTAGAAAATTAGTACTCAACTGCTAGACCTAAATCAAAATACCATTTACACATACAAACAACAATTATTATATATACAAAATAGTAAGTCATATTTTTTGTTAGTTTGTATACAACATGAATATGATAAGTATATATGATAAAATATAAACTCATATCATATACTTTTTAAATATAATAATCATAATATGTTTATTAATATATATTATTATATAAATAAAATATATTTTAATAATAAAAAATTATTAAATATTAAATATATTTATTATATTTAAAATTTAATAATATATTATTAGTAAAAAATTTAAAATTCAATAAATATAATATTAATGTCAATCTTTAATATATTTAATTATATTAATTAAAGATTGACATTAATAATTTGATTTACTTTTATCAATAATATATTTAATTATATTAAACATTGGCATTACTAATTTTATTTATTTATATTAATATTATATTTAATTATATTAAAGATTAACGAAAATAATTTTACTTAATATTTATAAAATTATTTTATAATTTTTATTTAATATTTAATTAAAATATTATTGTCTTTAGTATTTAATATAATTAAATATATTAATAATAAATAAATAAATAAAATCATTGATGTCAATATATATTATTAATAAAAATAAATCAAATTACTAACATCAATCTTTAGTAAATATAATTAAATATATTAAAGATTTAAGTTAATATTATATTTATTAAATTTTAAATTTTTATTAATATTTTATTTATTAAATATTAAATATAATAAATATATTTAATATTTAATAATATTTTATTATTAAAATATATTTAAAAGTATATAATAAAATATATAATATAAATTATATTTAAATATATTATGATTATTATATTTAAAAAATATATGGCAATAATTTATATTTTATCAAGTACACTTAATGACAAATGTATTCTCTAGCATAAAAAGTTCTCCACTTGCCATCTATTATCATTTAGCATATTCTTTTATCTTCGTAAAGTTGCACAATATAAGAAATTAAATTTTGAAAAATTTTATCATAAATTGATATCAATACAAATTTTGTAATTTTTAAGATACATTAAACACACTTTCTACTAAAAGCATTACATTTTAAATTTTCATTGTTATAAAAATCAAAAACTTTAGTGAGTCTCTAGAACTCAACCTACCTAAATTTTTTTTCTAAAGAAAATGATAATGTATAATTCCTACTTTAAAAAATAAACATGATGGGATGACAATGAGATGGGGCTGAGGTAAGTAGTATGTTACGGCTACTTGTGTCCACAAATAGAAGACACGAAACTTGTACTTGTGTGGGTAAAAGAATCGATAATCATGAGTATTTATCAATATTTAATATTTCTTTAAAAATAATAAGGAAGAAAATATATATTATGTACTAAATATAATATTATTTTAGTATGTTATATTATAAACTAATATTGTTTAAGGTTTAAGATTTATCAATATTTTAGTATTATCAATATTTTTGTATTATATATTTTAGTATTTTTTCAATATTATAAATTAATATAATATTTTAGTATGCTATATCATATATTTTAGTATTTGTCAATATTTTAGCATGCTATAATATAAATTAATATTGTATGATATATTACAACTTTATATATTAAAAGAATGTCATAAAAATGTTAACTTTTTTTTATCTTATTACAAAATAAAAAACCTAAATATTTAATATATTTGATAAAAATAAATACTAATAATCATACGAGGATCTAGAGGATAAGTAGTGTAATATTGATACCTTTTTACTCTGAGTATGTGAAACTAAAAGCCTAGAGAATTACTCTAGGAAAATTAGGTTTTATTACTCAAAATGTCACTTAGGATACAAGAGGAACTATGAAGCCTTATTTATAAAGTAGAAGAAAAAAGGGCCTTGACTTCAGCCTACTTAATGTGAGATAACAATAATCACCTAAAATCTTGGGGAATCAGACCCCTCTTACTTGGAGGGAACAAAAGTCCCCCAGTCATGAGCTCTAGGCAAAAGGCCGGGCTGAGTGACTATGTGTTAAGTAAAGATGCTTTAAGAGAATTGATACCGAGTGCAGGTATTTTGAGTGGCTCGATTATGAGTGAGATATTTTTGAGTGGCTTGATTGATAAGTCTTGAAAAGACTTAATAATTTCATCTTTAATTTAACTTAATCCATCAACTATTGTTAATTTTGAAATTATTATTTAATAAATTGTCATTATTTCTTGTTTTAATTATTTAATTCAAATGTGTTTAAATTGTGCAAGAAAATGGTTAAAAAAAGATAAGCACATAAGGAAATATGTTTATTGAGAGATTCATTAACCTAGCGTACATATGCTAGAAAGCCAGCGTACATACGCTAGGCATTTATATGTTGTATTTTGTAGGATCAGGTGCAGGACATCCAGCGTACATATGCTGACCTTCCAGCGTACATACACGCAGATCCAGTAAGGTTGAAGCCATCACACTCAAGCGGACAAGGGTCACGCTTAAGCGTGAAGTCACCCTGCATGCAAATTTCCAAGTTAGTAGCCTAGCGTACATATACTGGCCTCCCAGTGTATATACGCGCAGCTTGGAGGGAAACTAGAAGTTGTTATTTAAGTTAGCTAGGCAGTTGTATAGTTTCTAATTAATTGCTTGTAAATCTCTCTAAGGTAATTACATGATTTAGGTTATTTAGTTAGTTAGTTAGTTTAAGGCATTGACCTATATATTTGTAATTCTTTCGTAATTTACACACAAAAGCAATAACACAATTCATTTTTTGATTTTCAATCTCTCTCTAAACATTTTCCTTATCTAAACTCTCTCTTCCATGGCTTTCCACGTTCCTTCTTCTGAATCCATTCTTATGGGTTGCTAAACCCCTAGGGTTGGGATTGCTAAAGCTTCCAATGGATTCTTGAATGTGCATTGAGGAAATCATCTTCTGAAGCATGAAGGGAACAAGCTGAGAAGTGGATCTACTTTACTGGATTGACAAATTCAGACCTAATTGAAGCATTTCACTAGTGAGGAATCATGGTTGAAAGCTTAGGTAACTTCTGGCTTCCTAACTAATTCAGGTCTAGCAATTAGGTGAATAGTTAGGGTTCAATCCCCAATTTCGCATTAGATTTCTCTGTCATTGAACACCTAAGGGATTAGAGTTTAATGCTTAGGAATTAGTGTTAATCACCTAAGGAATTAGGGATTAACCATCTGTGAATTGTCCTCTTGAATCTGAAGCTTGTTTAAACCTTAATTGCATGTTTCTTGATGAAATTGTAAGCTGAAGCAATCCTAACCTATCTTCCATTAATTACACTTCATCTTTTGTATTGTTTCTGAAATTACAAAAACATAAAAATAATAGAAAAGCATAAATAGAATGTATTTTACCTTGTGTTGTTCTAGTTCAGCTTGTGCTAGTCCTAGGTTGTGGTAATTACCTCAATCCCTGTGGGACGATCAAATATATTACAAATTTAAACCTAATTGAAGCATTTCACTAGTGAGGAATCATGGTTGAAAGCTTAGGGAACTTCTGGCTTCCTAGCTAATTCAGGCCTAGTAATTAGGTGAATAGTTAGGGTTTAATCCCCAATTTCGCATTAGATTTCTCTGTCACTGAACACCTAAGGGATTAGGGTTTAATGCTTAGGAATTAGTGTTAATCACCTAAGAAATTAGGGATTAACCATCTGTGAATTGTCCTCTTGAATCTGAAGCTTGTTTGAACCTTAATTGCATGTTTCTTGATGAAATTGTGAGCTGAAGCATTTCTAACCTATCTTCCATCAATTACACTTCATCTTTTGTATTGTTTCTAAAATTACAAAAACATAAAAATAATAAAAAAGCATAAATAGAATGCATTTTACCTTGTGTTGTTTTGGTTTAGCTTATGCTAGTCCTAGGTTGTGGTAATTACCTCAATCCCTATGGGACGATCAAATATATTACAAATTTAACGATTGGTGTGCTTTCCAAAAGAATATAATCCTCTGGATTTATGCATCATTGATTCTAAGTGGTTTGACGTTAGGGCAGGCAAACGACTCTTCTGTATCGGGAAGAATTCATCCGAAGGGGGTTTAAGGGAGAACAAAGCCGTTTTTGCAATGATGAGACTTTTGTATCCCAAGGTTCTTAAATGCGTCTTTTGGGTTTATGAGTGTCACTTCAAATGTGAGTGAGTTGTTCGTCAAATGGTGAAGGCAGTTGTCTTTTGAGAGACTATCATGGCATCGTGGTCGTGGAATAGGTAATGGTTTTCCCAACCTTTAGAGCTCTTGCCTAGAGGTTACCTTCCCCTTGTGTATATATAGGCAAATTTCTCCTTCATTTTTTACCTTTTTCATTGTAATTTCTTTCAAACCCTTTTGTTTTTATGCTCTCAACTTCTAACTCCAAGTCTTTATTCCCGCTTGGTTCTTCTTTTAGGTCATTCCTTTCTTCATCCTTGGGTAGTATTCTTCTTGACTAGAGGTCAGTTCTTCTTCCTTATTTTTTTTCTCGCCTTGTTGGGTTGTGGTTTTGTAGCATTTGTTTTTTGTCCTTTATTTTGTTTTTTTTTAAAAAATGGCTTCTTCTCCTAATGCATTGTCATGGGTTAGAGAGAAGGTCTTGTCTTTCTCGTCCTCCATTTGGGATGAGGACTTCATTGCTAGGTTATGGCAAAATGGGACTTTTAATGGTTTTCTGTTAGCCTCCAACGTGAAATGCCTGGGTTGTTCAGTAAAGGAAAGGGTTTGTCATGCCAGGACAAACCCCGGGGAGTTAGATTATACTTACATGTATGAGACCTTTTTTTCTTGTTTTCATTTGTCTTTTCCTTTTTCAAATTTTGAATAGGGTATTTTGAATGTCTTGAATATTTCCTTGACTCAGCTCCATCCAAATGGGTGGGCCTTTGTAAAGGCTTTCCAGGTTCTTTCTGAATATTTCGGGCGCCCCCATTTAGTTCTTGTTTTCTTTTACTTTTTCCAAACAAAGATTTTCAAAGTAGGAATACCCATAGGGTGGGTGTCCCTAAGTGGTGTTCTCGTTCGTCCCTTGATAGAGGCATTTGATCAGTCCTATAAGCATTTTAAGGGGTCATTTTGCAAAGTCCGGATGAGTTTAGATGTGCCAGGGGAAGACTTTCTTCATTACCTGGATGGACATCCCTTTTTTTCGCTATTGGATCAGAGCACCTATTCAATACCGGATAAACTGGGAGGACCTGTCTTGTGTCGAGCGTGATGACGTGAAACTTTTATGAAAAATCTGGTGACTACTTTAGTTTCTAGGCATTGATCGCTCTGTTCACTGACCCGGGCGCTCTAGACTCCTAGATGTGTAAGTAGCTTTTATAGGTTTTTTGTTTTAATTGTTTGGTTCTTGATACTAGCTCCTGCTTGTGTTTCTTCAGGTGATATAGTTCCCCGCAAAAAGACTGCTCATGATGTGAGAAAGGCATATCAAAAAGGAGGATCGGCTAAGGGAGAGTCTTTAGTGACCCCTACTTTGATTGCGGTCGCTATTCCTACTACTATGCCCATCGTCTCTACGTTTGTAGCTTCCCTTTGCCCTCTGTGCATGTCTCTGGCCCTGAGTTCGCAGATCGGGCTACTAAAAGGCAACGACTTCAACAAAGACCCCCTCAAGGAGATTTGGAGTCTTCATAGGGGGTGCCCTTAGGATCGCCTATAATTCAGATGAGGGAGGCCCTAAATCTCTCGAGGTTCCATTGATCACTCGAGAACGCATGTTTGTTGTAACATCCTATAGTTTTACTATTTTTTTTATAAAAAGATAAAATTGTAAGGAAAATTATAATTTATAATTTTGACAAAATTAGCTTAAGGTTCTTTAGAATTGATTAATCATTGTAATTTATAGGATTTTATGAGATTTTTTGGATATTTTTAGAGATAGGTGAAAATAATCCAAAATAGAGTCGTTTAGATCTAAACCAATATAGGAAATGTTATCAAAAATTATGAAAGTTGGTAGGGAGTTTAAAATCATGCATGTGAGTTTAAGTCTTAAATTTCGTAACATTTAGAGATCGTTTGGTTAGAAAAGTAAACTAATGAGCTTATAAAAACGGGTAGTTAAACATTTAGTATTTGAGATATTTAGAGTCAAAAAATTCATTAAAAACCTTACATTTATTTTATTAAGTACATCCCAAGAATTCATAATAAAATTTTAAGTATAAAATTTATCTCATAAAAATACTTAAAATTAAAATATTATTGTTATAGATAATTATGAAAAAATAAAAATAAAAATAATTAACCCCTGTATAAAGAAAGGGGGCGTCACATTTACGTCTCCCATTTCTTCTTGCGTTGGTACAGTGGCAAATAAGGCGAGTTTTTCACCATTTGTTGTTCTTGTTTATATATATATATATATAATATTTTATTTATTTGTTTGTTTGTTTATTTATTTTTTATTCATTTATTTGTTGATTTATTTATTATCTTATTTAAATATCAATTTATTTATTTATTTGTTTTTATTTATTTCTATTATTATTGTTTATCTATAATTTAGTTTTGTCATTTATATTCATTTATCTAATTATTTATTGATTTGTAGTTTATCTTTTACTTATCTATTCATTTATTTATATTTTATTTATTTACTTAATTATTTGAACTATTTTTATTATTATATATTTATTGTTTATTATGCTTATTTAATTATTATTTGTTTGTTTGTTTTATTCTTTATTTACTTGTTGTCTTTTAAAATAGTGGATGTTTTGTTATTATTATATGCTTTTAATATTTATGATACTGTCATTATTAATATTATTGTGTTATTATATTGATTATCTAATTATCAAAAATTTTCTCATTATTAGTATCGCTACGTTAAGTACCAAATAAAGCAAAAGTATAATAAAATGAACTTAACACTAACAATAAGAACTTATGTGTTTAGGTTAGTTAATCCAAGCAAGAAGATTTTCTTGGAAAACAAGTACTCAAGTAAAGGGAGTGTGAGATAGGAAATTACTAAATATAAGACATGTGGGATAATAGAAGGGTCTCCCTAACTCTCTCAATATTGATTTCTGTCACTATTATTTTGGCCTGAATTTATATTTGTTAGATTATGTAAAGTTTGATACCTGAAATAAAAAATATATATTAATATGGTTATATTATTATACTGTCTAGGAATTTTTTGAGTATAACAGGTTTAAGATAAAATTTGGAAATATCCAATTTACAGGGGAAACTCTGTTAAAATTTTGATAAAACCCTAATAAGAATAAAAAGTGTGTGCTAAAAGTTTGAACTAATTAAGTATATGTCATGCATTATGTAACAAGTGAAAGACAAAAATATTTTGGGAGATACAGTTAAAATCTGAAAAATGAATTAGGGATGGTTCAATAACAAAGATTAGGATGAAAGGGTGTGAAGAGGCCTAGGAGACTTAGGGTCGCTTCTTAGTGTCAGTAAATTCACAATAAGCTCTTGTCAATCTAACTAGGCCCTAAGTGCATATTATGGTTAGTGGAGCTATACTGTGTCAACTCCTGACTGCTAAAAAAAAAGACTTAAGGGCCCACATGCATTACGTCCTCATCATCAATACAAGAATTAGTAAAATATTTATTGATAAAAATTTGAAATCGTCAATGTTGGAACATAATATATCCATTATCCCATCTTAACGCTTAAATATCCATTATCGCAAGGGAAAATGTTGGAACCTCAGGCTCTGAAGAACCACTCAGGGGCCGTTTGGTTCTCCAACTTGGTTGGTCAAACCAACACAAAAATAAATCCTACTATCAAATGGAGTTTTGACTATCTCGAACGACGTAAAAAATCAATATTAACCCTTAAATTTTTTCATTTTCCCAACTCCGTTTTCTCAACTGGAAACCAAATGGACACTTATTGACCAACCTAGGTCTTAAGATAAACTTTTAGCAATATCCTTGTCCTTATTTTTTTTGGATATCCTTATGGTCGAAACTTATTTTTTTTTTTTGGTGAATTATGGTCGAAACTTTAAAGCTCGGTGGAAACATCAAACTTTGGGCTGGGCCTATGACAGAAATGCAGCCCAGACCTCTGCAAGGGCCCATGCTAATTGTATCGTTCCGTTGCAGGTCCAAAACGCACCGTTTTTGACTATATATAAAATAGACCCCAAGGAAGCGAAAGAAACCTGGGCAAAGGAAACGAGGTAGAGTGGTGACCGCCGTTGAGAATGGCCGGAAAAGGTGGAACGACTCCGGCGACATACTCGCCGTCTCCGGCGACCGCTAAAAAGAAACCACCGCACCTCAAGGAAGATTGGCTGCGACCCGACGGCCGCGGCTTCCACCAGTGCAGGCCTGCTTGTAAGCAAATTCAACCATTTCCTTTCTTTCTTCTCAATGCAATTGCAACA
The DNA here is from genome assembly GCA_037962975.1 of Clitoria ternatea. NCBI lineage: Eukaryota > Viridiplantae > Streptophyta > Magnoliopsida > Fabales > Fabaceae > Clitoria > Clitoria ternatea. The sequence continues at coordinate 4,341,801 of CM075676.1, forward strand.
TTAACATTTCCATTTTCATTATTATTATTCGTAAGTTTTTCTTTAATGTGTATGTTTCTGAGACTGAACCGTTGTAATTATTCTTATTGCTCTCTGAACCATAGAATTTTAAGTGTGTTTCATTAATGAAAGATTAAATCGCTTCTGATCGTTGAAAAGGAACCATTAAAATCGCTTATTTGCTTTGAAGTGTTGATACCGTGATCATTGCACCGGGTTATGATGAGAGCAACAATGTAATGTTTGGTGACTTGCAGTTTTCAGAACGGGTGCTGTGAATGCTGCATCTGGATCTGCTTACGCCGAGTTTGGAAATACCAAGGTCATTGTATCTGTGTGAGTGGCTCTTTTGTTTATCTCACTGTTGTGTCTGTTGAATTAGCTTGATTAGGTGTGTTTTTGTGTTGTTTTCTCTGCCAAATGTGGATGTTTTACTTGCACTTCTTATATGAAAATATAAAGGTTTGGGCCAAGGGAGAGCAAGAAGGCGATGTTGTACAACGACACAGGGCGTTTGAATTGCAATGTCAGCCTTACTACGTTTGCGACTCCAGTTCGTGGGCAGGTATATAGAAAGGCTATATTTTTAACTTCGTTTTCTGGTCCTGTTTTGAAATTTATGCTTCTTTCATTTTATTGTTATTTTAACCTGCCTTTAATATATTAAATCTCACACAAAGTTAGGGTTTGGACCACAAAGAGTACACTGCGATGCTTCATAAAGCTTTGGAGGGTGCAATAATAGTGGAAAGTTTCCCCAAGACAACTGTTGATGTTTTTGCATTGGTGTTGGAATCTAGTGGCAGTAAGCTTACGATGTCATATTAGTTTTCTATTTGATTCATCATGATCTTGATGGTTTGTTATTTAAGGACAAAAATGTGTTGAATACTAATTATGAAAAAAAAAACAAAAGAAAAAGAAGCCTAAGTTTATTTGAATTTTCATCTATCTTGCTGTCATTTAATGGTTGCTTTGCTTGAACACATGTTTGTTGTCTTGTTGTGTAAATGTGAAGAGGTGTTTTGCTAGAACACACGTCTCATTTAGTTAATAATGAGGCATGGTTCAGTTGGCAATGTATATGTATGAACTTCTCCTTCAATGCAGGGTTTTGAATTGCACAAGCACCACTTTATGGTCAGCCACACAATAAGGTGCCTGTCTAGTGTGAGGGGACTATTGATTATTCCCATTTTTGGGGTTGGCAACAGCTTGTGGGACATAAAAAGAAAAGTAGTTTGTTTAAGCTTGGTTACTCTTGTAGGCTTTTGTTAAGAGTTGTCAGCTGGAATTTCTATTATGTGAGGTCGTGTTGCTTATGATGAGAATAGATTCCATGATCATACTGTCAACTATAATAGCAATTAGTACAATTCAAGTGTTCTTTTATACGAGCGATCAAGTACACAAACACAAGGGACATGAGACTTAAATTAAACTTTGATGGCTGCCATCTAAATATGTTGCATGTCTCATTTGATCTGTATTTAGCAGATTTTTATGGCCACCTTAAACATAGATATTAATATAGAGATATAGTCATATATGGTCTTTTGGTTCTTACTTCTTGGTTAACTTCTTTGAGATGAAGTGATATTCCTATTAAGATGTTAAGATAAGTCTCACATTGACTAGAAATTATACACCTTATAAGGTTTGAGGCAACCCATAACTCACGAGCTAGCTAGTGAGATGAGCTCAGCCCTTCATTTAATTTATAATCTTGTAGAGGGAAGTTAAAGCTTGTGGCAACCCTCAACTTTTGAGCTAGTTTTTGGGTTGAGGTAGACCTGCTATTTTCTAATAATTCATTTGTATTTTATTATTGTATAACTTAAAAGTAATAATGAGTTATCCTATTTAAAGTTCGGAGCAGTCAGAAGTGCAATTTTATTGAAATCTGTGGGCAGCATCTATTCTATAAGATTTTCTGTTAAGTTTCTAGCTGTGATAATATTAGTGAGCTTGTGGCAGGTGACCTCCCAGTTATCATATCTTGTGCTAGCCTTGCCCTGGCAGATGCTGGAATAATGATGTATGATCTTGTTGCCTCAGTTTCTGTGGTATGGATTTAACTCAGATCTGCACTCTTCTGTAATGTGACTAAGGTCAATTTGTAGGATTCCTGATCCATGTCTACCATTTTAAAATGATCTTGAAGACTGACTTACTACAACATGTTCTGCTCCTCTTAGCTTATGATTTCTAACTTAGTATCTGCATCACATATTTCATGAATTGTTAGATTAAATCTTTGACATTTTTTTATTCTGTAGCCCCAAATTGTGTTGTAAAACAATATTTTATTTATTTATTCCAACTACTTTTCTGTGGATACCAAATTCTTTGGGGGGTATTTGCATGTGTGTGCTCGTGTTATTTTTATTGGATGATATTCTATAGGGGTGTTCTAATTTGATTTAATCTAATAAAAACCTCAAAATTTGAACTTAACAAGTGAAAACTAAACAAATTGGAAATTGAAAAAGTTACAGACCACTAAACCCAAGTTTTATTATTAGATTGGATCAGATTTTGGATTTAAATTTGAAAACTGATGGAATGTGATCCGAGATGAACTTGTGTGTCAATGTATGTATATTTATATTCGAGGTACTTTTCAAATTAATTTCTAACTTGTATTTATGAAAGTTCTCTATCTAATTGTTTTTCATAATTTTATTGTCAAAATTACACTATTTTTAGGGATACATCATACACTTAATTATTTTAATGTGTTAAACTATTTTTGGATTAATTTAAAGTTGTTCTTGTGCCTTGTGATTTTCTTTATATATATATATATGTATGTATGTATGTATGTATGTATATATGTATAGTTTTACTTACAAAATGTAAAAGACACAGTAAAATATGATTTGCCATTATAATAGTTTCCTATTCACACACAGAAGTCATTATGACAAAATGAGATCAGGCTAGGGACCTTTTGGCTATTATATTATGGCTCTGCCTTAAATTGTTCCTTCATGACATGCTTATTGCTGAGAGTCTCATTTAATTCCTTTTTATTATCAAATGTAATTTATGATTATTTTATAATGATTGCAGTCATGTCTCAGTAAGAACCTCGTCATTGATCCTATTTTGGAGGAGGAAAACTGCCAAGATGGTAGCTTAATGATTGCTTGCATGCCTTCTCGCTATGAAATCACCCAACTCACTGTTACCGGGGAATGGTCGACCCCAAAGATTAATGAGGTCTGCCTATATTAAAGTTGTGAATTTACATCTAGATCTATAAAGCCCAAACACTCTAATATTGGCAAAGTACTATTGTCAAACATGTATCTGACACCAATACATGTATGATATCCAAGATATATCAAGGGATTATCATACAATTTATATTATTTCTAAATGTTTTTACTACACATTTGGGATATAGCTGCGATACAAAATCAAAGAAATGACACATTTTCAATTGTAAGGGCTGTGTATCCATGTCACTATCAACTCAAAGCTCTTGTTACCATTTTGTATATGGCATGTCACACTAAATGGGATGGGCTAGGGCTTGCCGATCTCCACCTGGGTCTTGTGCATCTCTTCTGCATCACATTATCATTGGTCTGACCTATTTTATAGTCTCTCACATTGCATCTGTTTGCATCCACTTCACTGAACATTGAAGCATCTTATTTGGTATTCATCATATAATGACATGGTTATATTAAAGAGAAATAATCAATGTCTCATCACAAGTATTGCGCATTTATATATATACACTATGCATGTTCAAATTTGTGTTAGCATATCTAGGCAGGCTTTATTGTATCTTATTTTAAAGAATTTCATTTCCTGTATCCATGCAATCTCGAACTGATACTGTATTTGAGTATTTGGGTTATATTGGTGATTGTATTGTGACATAATATGATGAATAGAGATGGAATGAACTCTTAGTAACATCTTAGTTTCCTGCATGCAGGGAATGCAGCTGTGCTTGGATGCTTGTGCAAAGCTTGCTAAGATTATGAGGTTATGTTTGAAAGAAGCTGCTTCAGATTCACAAGAATAGGATGAGAGTTCTAAGTTGACAGGTCAGAAGATGTGCTATTAATTTTCTTTTTGCCCTACCTCTACATTGAGAGATAGCTGTGTTGGAGGAGGGAGGTAGGATGAGATGCCTTGCATGTCCTGCAAATTTTGTGTTTATGAGCTTAGTGAAAGACACTTAAAAAAGTATTGTTATAGCAACAGCAATATCCTCGCCACATAGATTAGGGTCTCAATTAAAATTGGCTCACTCTGAGCTAGGAAATTGTCAACTCAGCACAATCCACCAACAACCCGGATAGGTTGAACTGGGTTGGCCCACGTGTGTATGTTTTTTTTTTTTGAAGAAAAAGGTCTGAAAGGGGTTAGAACAAAAGTAGAAAAAATGTAAAGTTAAAAACAGGATCATTTGACATTCTTATCGATATGAGCTATCCTAAATTTGTTTACCCAAAAAAAAAGGTATCCTAATTTTCATCCCAACCTCTCATTGCAAGTGGTCTCCCCCATCCAAATTTAGTTTTGGTTCATGAGTTGAAACCTACTTTGCAGCACGTACGATGGAGCGAAAAGATTTAAGCTAATTTCATATCAATAACATGAAGTTGACATTCTTTTGCTTGTGCAAAATGTTTAACCTGTGAAACTTTTCAACAAAACTTCGGAATATCAATGAATTGTGACTAAAGTGAGAGAATTGCTATGTGGTTGTCAATTTTTTAATTACAATGTTTCTTGTGTTGTCTGGTTTCTAATATTTGTTATTATGTTTAGACCATATTTCTTTTTGGTGAACATGTTTAGACCATATAACAAACCACAAATCATGTCCTAGACCATAGTTTAACCCAACGAAGTCACTACCTAGGAGACAGATCATAGATCATTGCTTCATTTTGTAAGAGCATGTAATCTTATGGGCCACTAGCCAGTGCGTCTTGACACACTCATTCGTCGATCTAAAAATAAAATTTGCGTTTTTTTCCTTTAATTTAAAGCTACCACAAGGGCTGTCAAGGCTTTGAAATCTAAGTCATTTTATATGCACTATAATTTCATTTACATATCTCTTCCTTATCTATCATTTTTCACAACCATGACCAATCCCAAATCTTGCAAATTATACACAAATATGAAATTGAGATAAAGTATAATTATTAAGATTAAACTTCCACAAATATTGTTAACGCAAATGTGAAACTTGAGATTAAGTCTTTAGATTCTGGCAGCTATAAGAACATACCAATGAGCGACATTAAAAAAAAAAGAATCGTGTTCTAATTATAATCGTCTCAATAGAAAGTAAAAAAAAAATAAAAATCTCTCCTAGTAGTGTTCCAACATGCTAAGTGCTTCTTTGATTTACCGCAAAATCGTGATGACCGGTGAGAATGGGTTAGCACAGTAACAACTAATTTAAGGTGATGCTTTGGGTATTCATGACCAATTTTGCACGAATAAAAGAAAAAAAGAACCAATTCTCCATGGACCAAGAAAAAAAAATATCCTGCATTGAATTCCAGAAATACTTTAGAGAAAATTGTAAATTTTACTAATTCAAATTTGAAAACCTACTACTATAGTTAATTACCTTTCAAAACTAATTCTTTTTAACATTAAAATAAAATAAAATATTTTAAACATACTCCGAAAATACTAATTATTAATAGAAATTTATTTTATTTACATCAATTCTTTCAAAACCAATTCAACTAGAGCCATTGAGAATTACTCAAATTGAAAATGAAACTCAAGATTAAGTAAAGAGGATGAGTAGCAATTTAAGTTATCTTGTGTATTATTTTACTAGTTTAAGAATTTATGAGACAAAAAAGTCTTATTTGATAAGAGAGTTTATTCTAGTAGTTTGTAGTGTCTTTCTTATAAGTTTGAAGTAGTTTTTAAGCTTATAAGCTCTTAGCTTATTATAATTTTTACATTTCTATCCTTAGTGATATTATTTTTTGAAAAAAATACTTATTTATTTTAAAAAAATCTTCTACGTTATTTTATATTTATCAGTTAGTTTTATCAACCATAATTTAATTTAATAAGCTAGTTTTTTCAACTTTTAGTTATCAATTTTAAACTTTCAGCTTGCTTATATGCAAGATTGTCAATCTTACCCAATAAAAAAACATCTTAAGCATATATATATATATATATATATATATATATATATATATATATATATATTTTGCTTATAAAATGAAAAGTTATTATCCCACCCCTTCTCTCACGTAAACTTAGGCGATAAACTATAGTTAGGGATGAAAATAGGTTTTGAAAGGCCTAAGTCTGACCTACTTCCAATTGTAAGTCTAACTTATTAGTCTGTCCTAAGTTTTTTTTAAGGTCTGACCTGACCTGTTTAAAAGTCTATTTAAATGGTTTATTTACAATTAGGCTTTTAAAATGTCCACAACCACTTAAAAAGCCTATCAAACTATACAGGCTTACGGAGCTATTACTGTAAACAGACTTATCATTATAAACAAGTTTATTAATATAAATGAGCTAAATGCACTTAATTTTAAATTCATCAAGACAAATACAACTTTTCATACGAAGCCAAGGTAATTAAATCCAAAATAATCACCACAATTAATCCAAACAATTATAAAATAAAATTATATATTATAAAAAATTATTATAATTATAATATTAATTTATATTAGTGATAAAATTGTAATAAAATTTTCTATTAGTGAAAAACAAAAAAAAAATTGTGTGATATATTTTGATAATATTAATAAAAGGCAGTGAGCAGTTGAGGTTCAAATAATGTTATCTCAATATAGTTAAGAGTTAAACCACTTGATAATTAATTCAATATCTAGGATTAATTCCATTAATGTAAGTTTATAATTACTTCAGTAAACATCCATACAACTTGAGATATACCATGCATCGTCTTAGTAACTTGTCCGACTCAGTACTTATCTAAAATTTGTTTGAAAAACAATTACAATGAAACCCAAAAAGCACTACAATTTTATTCTATACAAATATATGGATAACAGAACAGGGAAACATTGTTGTATTATTTTTATTGAAAATTATATGAGTGGATTTTAATAATGTTTTTTTATTTATATATTTCTTTAAACTGATGTTATAAAAATACTGGGCAGCATTTTCTGTTTTATATAATATATATGATGTCTCTGTCTCTTCCAATGGGCAAATGTGTCTGCTGTTGATGCTCCCTGCTTGTCATATGTTTACCAATATAATAGTGAAATATGATAACTATTTAGCTTCATCTACCAATTTGTAAGATTTATATATGTTAGGAAACACAAAAATATTTGTGTTAAATTCATATTTAGGTTGAGGGTTACTAATTTAATTCATTTAAAACCTCTGAATTGATTAAAAAAAGTTGAAAATCGAAAACCAAAAACTAAACAAATCAATAAAAAATTGAAAGAAAAAAATCATATTTTTTTATTCGAATAAGATTTCAAATTTTATGTTCATAATTTAATTCAACTTATCCAAACCATAAACCATAAATGTTATTGCTAGAATTATTTTATTTTTAAATAAGCTCTTACCTATGTAATATATTATTGTTTAAATACAAAAAATATCAAATAGTTGTTTAAATAATATTATATAATATTAATATTAGTATCAGGTAAAACAATCCAAAAAGCACTAATATTTTATAATGTCTTAAACAATATCAAATATTATTTTGAATTTAAAAAATACTTTTACTTTAATAAGTGAAATTGAAATGGTTCAAAATAAAATATATTTTGTGTTAAAAATAAATAAAACAAAAACTGAAATAATCAATCAAATTCAAATATTAAAAAATAAATTGAATTAGCTCAGATTTAATATTAATTTTAAACTAATTTAAACGAAACCACGTTTATTTTAAATGATAAGATTAAATGATATTTTACAGGCAAGAAGTTGAATTCTTGTGAGTAGCTCTGCAATTGCATTTCTGAGATTTGAATTTAATACCACAGTTAAGTCAGAAATCATCCAACATAGTTTGACATACTCCGATTCATTCTGGACAACAAAATTGATGATGGTATCAGAATATAAGACTATTTTTCTTAATTTACGTGTATTAAAATGATTAATGTAATTAAAATAATTAAATTTATTTAAAAATATAGTAGTTTTTTAAAAGTGTTTTTAAAATATTATAATTCATCATTCAATTTTTATTACTTTTATATATATATATATATAATTAATAACATAAAAATTTGAAAAATGGTAAACAATAATTTTTTAAAAAAGTATCTTTAGGTCACACCAATTAATAAAAATACAACAAATTTTTTTCCAAAAACATTCACATTCGCCCTATAATGCCCCCACATAATTCTACGGGTCCCTAATAACATATCTTAGGTTTGGGAGTTTCAAAATTGTCTAAAGAAAATTTTTCAGCATGCCGCCTCCCTATGCACTACCTGGTGAGTTGTGTCAAATCGGAGTTACACAACTCCAATCGAGATGAATTCCATTGGTACACCTCCGCAACATATACCTACAAATATTATGAAGAAATCGAGGGCCAATTAAAGCCAACTTTCGATCTACGTATTTTACCCGTTTCAACTTTGATTGCTACGAATTTTAATGGACACTATGTTTTCCCCATTCCGGAGCTATTGGTATAGTCCGTTCACTAAAATTTCAACGTATGATCAAGATATGTGTAAGATTGTGTTTTGACCATTTCAAATCTGTTATGTAACCTAGACCTCATTTCTCAATGAAATTTCTATTCTAATTCACACAAGTTTTAAATCATAAATATGACCTATTGGAACCATTCAAAGGTATCCAAACCTCACAGAACGCAATATGGCCTATCCAGTTCCCAATTATGCATAAAATCCACTTAAAACCATTATATTCCAACTTCATATCATCAACCCATATTTCAAATGCATAATCAATACCAATGTGAAACCAAAAAGTGAAAGGAGAAAAGAGAGAAAAAGTTATTGATTTGAATCCCTTCCGTACATTTTTAACAAAAACCAACCTATAGCAAAACCTTTAAACAAACTTAGCTTAATTTCCATGAAATTGAAGAAAATAATTCTCAACAAACAATTGAAAAGAAAAAATTAAATAGGAAATTAAGTTATCCAACATTTCTCTCTCCCCTTTCTCCCACTCACTATATATATATAAACCAAAGCAAACAAATACACATATAGCTAGAAGGAAAGTAGTAAGCTTTTTAATTATGTTGAATTAAAAAACATATAAAAACATGTTATCACTGATAGTAAGTTGATTCCAAATAAACAAGGGTAGTTGAAAACAAACACGACCTAGTTGAAAAGAAGCAAATTTCATTATCAGTTGAAAAAAAAACAAGAAGATGAAAACGTACTAGTGTACTCATGATTCATGAGTCTCCTTCTTGTATCCAAAGCCCTTGCGGTTATGATTCTCACCTCTTGTCAGGTTCTTCTAAAACAGCTTCAGATCGAAACTGTTCATGTTCTTGTGAGTTTTAATGAGGGCAAGCTCGTGTTATTTTATTTATTTAACTTTTTTATTTTCAAAATGTGCTTCTTTATTACTACCTCCGGTTCCAAATATAAGCAAATATACCTAACTTCACACATATTAAGAATAGTAGTTGGAGGTAGTTATTTGCATTAATGTTACCACATATTTGATTTAATTTTCTAAAATGCCCTTAGTATCATTTATTACATAAAGAACTAGTGGCCTTGGAAATATATATGATGAGGACATATTTGGTAAACAAGCTGATCCGGTCTCAATACCGGTATCCGATCTGCAAGACATATTTCAACGTCTTTGTCAAGACATCAACGTGTAACCGGTGTCATCGGTATACATCCGGACTGTAATTCCGTATCAGGCGTTCTCCCTATACCGGTTGTTCAGGATAACACCATGACACCGGACAACACACATGTCACTGTGCTAAAGACAAGGATCATTGCTACAGGGATCGATCAATAATTCCCTGCACTACGAGCCAAATTCTGCTCACGGGGATGGTCAACTTGTTCCCTAATCCTAGTCTATATTCTCTATGCTCAATATAAAATAGCCACTTGACCCAATCATGCTGGTAAGTGCGCAATAAAATAATGTTAATGGGAGTTAGTGGTTCCCCACTAATGAGTCCTCGTAAAACGAGCCAATCAGGTATATGAACTCATTTCATTAAGGAAGTGAGGGATCTTCAACTAATTTTATGAACAATTACTCTCTGAAATACATTCCTTACTTGGAATATCATCACTGACTTGAGCGTCGGAGAATCTTTGCAGGTGACACCACCATTCGCCCACTTCAACGCGTTAGGTCGGTGTGAAGGATCTCCAGGACGCCCAATCCGCTCTCCTCAATCAAGGACAACGGATACTTATACCGGATACTCATACATCCGGTCTCCTATACGGTATTTATATACTGTTTGTGATTGACCTGAGTCCGGATCTCTAGACCCCGGTTCAGGACAGATCATTGGCACGCCCAGTGGGACACGATAAAGTTATTCCCATATCCATTGAAAGAGCAAGTAATCCACAATGGAAGGCGGAGCATAAGATTTCGTGGAGAATCAGCCTGAAGGCAGAGCCAACCCCAACGTCTTCAGGAAGCTCAACTTTGATTCTCATGGGGGCAGCTCAAAGAAGATAGTAACAGTGTCTAATCCTGATCCTCGTGATGAGCTGATCAGCCAACTTCAGAGGGAACTCGCTGAATTGCAAAGAGAAAGAAGGCAAAGCGAGGATAAAGAATCATCCCGCACACGAAACACTCCCAACGCAACTGATGGTGAAAAGTCCACCACTCTCCAATACTCAAATATCCCTACGTTTGAGGGGGGGAACAAACTCGTGATTCTGAAGATGAAGCTTCCCAAAGGAAGAGGGAGTCAACGACAGCACCCCCAGTGTCTTACAAGCTAAAAGTTCCTTTTTCAAGGAGACTTATGAGCATCCACATCCCCAAGCACCTTCAAACTACTCAGTCACTTTCCATCGGAAAATACAATGGAGAAACTGATCCTACTAAGCACCTTGATGCTTACGTATTTGAAGCCATGTACTTGGGGGCTGATGAAGATGTGATGTGTCGAATGTTCCCTCGAACATTATCTGAGGAGGCCCTCGGATGGTTTAAAGGTTTACCTTCTGGATCCATAGATTCTTGGGCTGAAATGACAGCTACTTTCGAGACTCACTTTGTCATCTCTAGAGATGTGCCCAGGACGTCTCATACCTTGGCTCAGATTAAGCAAGGTGAAAACGAAGGCTTAAAAGATTTCTTGAAGAGGTTCTACAAGGAAGCAGCCCTGGTTCCTAACCTCACAGAGTCTATTAAGCTGCATATCGTTATTGAGGCGTTGCAGCCAGGATCAGCTTTTGCTCTCTCATTAGCAAAAAGCCCTCCTGTAACTTTTGAGGAGTTCAGGAAAAAAGCATCAAAATACGTGAGTATAGAGATGCACTTGGAGGCCATAGCTGCAAAGAAAAAGCCATTAACACCACCTTCCCAAAACCAGAAGGGTAAGGAGAAAACGAGGTCTGAACGCATGGAGAGGCCATTCACCAATCCCAGGGTTAATAACCACTCTCCTCGACCTCGAGAAAGGCATGTTAATTCCTTCAGCCATTATGCACAACTATCTGCCAAACCATCTCAGATTTTGAGAGAGGTCGGATGGCCAGCTTTCAGCATATATGGCATCAGAAGACCAGCTCCCATGAAAAGACCAGGAAATCCCCATAAGTACTGCGATTTTCATGAACAGAATGGTCATTCCACTGATGAATGCCAAGCTCTAAAGAACGCAGTTGAAACGCTTATTAGAGAAGGCAAGTTGAAACAATACCTGTTCAAAGAGAAATCTTTTGACAAAGTAGAGTGGAATGAGAAAAGAGAAAGGGATCCAGATAACGGGGATGACAATAACCGTAATCCGGTCAGAAAATTCTCTGCTTCGGAGAAACAAAAGGGTGTGATGACTGATGAAATAGCGCACAAAGACGGCGCGCCTCAGCAACAGCGTCAAGGTCGGCGTGAAGTCATTGACATGATTGCTGGAGGATTCGCTGGAGGAGGAGCTTCAATTACAGCTCGTAAGAATCATCATAGAATGATTCTATCTGTGCAAGGGAAAGTCAAAGACAATCGCCCTTACAGAGGTGGGATTGAGGCTCCAACAATCTCTTTCTCCGATGAGGATTTTGGCCCAACCATTCCTGGTGGTGATGATGCTGTGGTTATCACAGCAGTGATAGCCAACAAGGACGTCCGAAGAATCCTTGTTGACCAGGGAAGTTCCTGCGATGTTATTTTCTATAATTGCTTTGAAAGGATGGGTTTTAAAGACTCAGACTTACAGCCTTATACGCAGGAACTAACAGCTTTCAACGGAGCAAAGCAATCGACTAAAGGGTATCTTGATACCCTTATTTCGTTTGAAGGCGAACCAGGGGCCAGGACGGTTAAATCCCGAGTGCTAGTGATTGATGTCAAATCACCATTTAATGGCATCATAGGCCGCCCCACACTAAATGCAATGGAGGCAGTTGTATCAACCCCACATCTCCTTATCAAGTTCATTGACAAGGATAATACCGTTTCATCTATCCGGGGTGATCAAGAGATGGCTAGGTACTGCTACAACCTAAGCCTCAACATGACAAAGCTGGACGCCTCCAATAAAAAGAGGAAACTCAATGATGCTGGAGCAGCCGCTGGATCTGTAAGCCTTGTCGACCTGGACCCTAGGGCGGATTTGAACATTGATCCGTCCAACCCATTAAAGCCCACACCGGATGGAAGTTCCAGGGACATCGTCTTGGGAGATTCTCCAGAAAAGATCACCCATATTAATGACAAGTTAGATACAGAAATGGAACAGCGACTACTGACGCTCCTGCAAGAATTTAAAGACCTCTTTGCATGGACTGCAGCCGATATGCCTGGCATAGACCCTGCTTTCTGCTGTCATAAATTATCCGTCTATCCAGAGACGAGACCGGTAGCCCAGAAGAAAAGGAGATTGGGCCCAGAGAAATAGAAGGCAGCTTGCCAGCAAACTGAGGAATTGCTGAAGGCCGGATTTATCAAAGAAATCCGTTATTCCTCTTGGCTCTCGAATGTGGTGATGGTCCGTAAGTCCAATGGTAAATGGAGAATGTGCATTGACTATGTGGACCTCAACCGCTGCTGTCCAAAGGATCCTTATCCACTTCCTAATATAGATCGGATGGTAGATGATTCCTCTGGTTATCAATACCTGAGCTTCATGGATGCTTATTCAGGTTATAACCAGATTCCGATGTGCGAAGAGGATCAAGAAAAGACAGCTTTTATAAATGATCGTGGTGTCTTTTGCTATACAGTTATGCCCTTTGGCCTGAAAAATGCTGGGGCAACATATCAGCGCATGATCAACAAGGTTTTTGAAGGTATGAATACTAAGCTTGTTGAAGTATACATTGATGATATAATAGCCAAGACACCGGTTGGAGGTGATCATATTGAAGACCTACGTCAAGTATTCACCCGTTTGAGAGAATTTAACATGAGGCTAAACCCGATGAAATACACCTTCGCTGTCCCTGCTGGGAAGTTCTTGGGTTTCATGTTAACTCAACGTGGTATTGAAGCCAATCCAGGGAAATGCCAAACGATTCTAGACATGCAAAGTCCAAAGAATCTCAGAGAAGTCCAATCCCTGAATGGCAAAGTGGCTGCTTTGGCACGATTCATGCCAAAGATGGCTCATAGATCCCTCCCTCTGTATAAGATACTGAAAAAGTCCAAGAAGTTCGAGTGGGGACAGGAACAAGAGAAAGCATTCCAAGAGCTTAAGGAGGTGTTGTCCAAACCTCCCATTCTCACAAAGCCTGACCCCGAAGACACACTCATCCTATACTTGGCTATTTCAGATGAAGCTTTGGGCGTTGCCTTGATAAAAGAAACTACCGATGGACAGAGACCGATCTATTTCACTAGCAAGACCTTACAAGGTGCTGAGATCCGGTATCAAAAAATCGAAAAGGCCACCCTCGCTGTTGTTTGGGCCTCTCGACGGCTGCGTCCGTACTTTCACGCCCATCCAATCATAGTGAGAACAGATTTACCGCTCCGCTCTGTATTAATCAAGCCCGATCTCGCTGGAAGGATGATCAAATGGTCTATTGAACTCTCTGAGTTTGATATATCCTATGAACCCCGAAGCGCTATTAAAGCTCAAGTCCTGGCTGATTTTATTGTGGAAATAACGGGGACCGATCCAGATTCCCCTCGTGTCCATTGGACCATTTACGTTGATGGTTCATCGAACCAAAGAGGCTCTGGAGCAGGTGTAGTTCTAGAAAGTGATGACGGAGTACACCTGGAAATCTCCCTTCGCTTTAATTTCAAAACATCCAACAACCAAGCTGAGTACGAAGCTTGTTTGGCCGGACTGAGAGCTGCAATTGACATCGGAGCTTCTGAGGCGACGCTCTGCAGCGATTCACAACTGGTGATTTCACAAATCTTAGGAGATTATCAGGCTCGTGAACCTCAACTCCAATTATACTTGAACTGTGTCAAGGAGTTGAGAGAGAAATTCTCGAAAATGGAATTCAAGCATGTTCCACGCGAAGAGAATACTAGAGCGGATATACTCTCCAGATTAGCAAGCACCAAACGACCAGGTAGCACAACTACGCTGGTTCAAAGCACATTAACGTCGCCCAGCATTCCTCTTTTCCCTTCTCTAAATGCCATAATGACAAACTCTCTTTATGGAGACACATGGATGGCCCCCTACATCCGTTATTTGGCCGATGGAAAACTACCTACGGATGAGAAGGAAAAGACGAGGATAAGGAGGGAATTACCATACTTCACTATGATCGATGGTAATCTTTACAGAAGGGCGCTCTCCGTGCCCTATTTGATTTGTCTCAAAGAGAATGAGGTGCAAGACGTAATGGAGGAAGTGCATGAAGGACAATGTGGACACCACGCCGGAGGAAGAAGCTTAATGCGAAAAATCCTCAGGGCTGGATACTGGTGGCCTACGATGAAGCAGGACTCCATTGACTTCGTTAAAAAATGCGACGCTTGCCAAAAATTCTCTAATCTTCACCACACACCGGCGGAAGAACTCTTCACATCCGCTGTTCCATGGCCCTTCTACCAATGGGGATTGGATATTCTGGGCCCCTTTCCAACTGCTCCTGGGGGCATCAAATATCTCATTGTAGGGGTCGACTATTTCACTAAGTGGATAGAAGCAGAGCCGGTGGTACATATTACTTCAGCCCGAACTCGTCGTTTCATGTATGAAAACATTATAACACGGTTCGGGGTCCCAGCACGGATTGTCACAGATAATGGCACCCAATTCACGGATAGAAAATTCACAGATTTACTCGAAGGGTTAGGAATAACCCAGATATTCTCATCCGTTGAACATCCCCAAACTAACGGCCAAGCTGAAGTGGCCAACAGGGAAGTGCTAAAAGGACTAAAGAAACGCCTTGGTGAAGCCAAGGGCGGATGGACAGACCAGCTATGCCACGTCCTGTGGGCATACCGGACAACGCCTCATTCATCTACTAACGAATCCCCATATCGCCTGACATACGGGGTAGAGGCAATGATACCCGTGGAACTGCAGATTGCTTCCACAAGGGTCAAATACTTCTCTGAAGAGTCTAATAATGCTAATTTGGCGTCAGAAATGGATGTCATACAAGAACTCAGAGAGGATGCATTCGTCAGAGACCAAGCTATCAAAGCCAAAGTTGCTCTCCGATACAACAAGCGAGTTCAATCAAGGACTTTCAACGTAGGAGATTTGGTTTTGAGAAAAGCAAGTATAGGGAACAAATTTGCTCATCAAGGCAAACTAGCCCCAAACTTGGAAGGCCCGTACAGGGTATCCGAGGTTACTGGTAAAGGCTCTTACCGCCTTGAGAACCTTGATGGCACTCCAATCCGAAATAAGTGGAACACCCAAAACTTGCGCATCTACTATAGCTAGCTGTTGGAGCAATACATATTCTCCTATCCTCATTTTGGATTGAATACTGGAGAAATTATTTTCCCAGCTACACTTTCATTGTAATTCTTATTTTTGATTTAATAAGAATCTCTCACAACAATTTAACTCTTTCGAGTTTTTCTTATGCTGTGATTTTCAGTTTATCCGGCGTACAGAAACATATTCAGGACGGATGATCTCAACTACTTATCCTGTGGTTGACGATGTAACTCCTCGAATATGTGCAGCGCACAAGAGCATACTCAGGACGGATGATCTCAATTACCCATTCTGTAATTGACGATGTAACTCCTCGAGTGTGTCTAAGTAACTGAAGGCCCGGATTGTAGGATTAAACCGAACTCTGGGTACGGTTAGTAAGTTTGGCTGAACACCAGTGAAGACCTGGGCTGTAGGATTAGACCGAACCTCAGGAAATGGGTTGTAGGATTGAACCGAACCTCATTCTAAGAGCGGTAAAAGGGTAGAACCCAACACCGTATTGAAGGCTTAGGCGCAGTAAGCTGGTTCTTCTTCAAGACCACGCTGAACCCCAAGTAACGGGCGCAGTAGGTTCAGGATTAGCCCTGATCTGAACCCCGTGTTGAAGGCTCGGATTGTAGGATTAAACCGAACTCTGAGTACGACTAGTAGGATTGACCGAACGTCGGTGAAGAATCGTCATTGGGTAAAACCAAAAACCGATGGGAGGACGGTTAGTAGGATTAAACCGAACACCAAATACGATATGGATTGTAGGATCAAACTGAACTCCAAACACAACAAGTAAGTTATACTGAACTCCGAATTAATACTCTCTCTTGAAGTTCCTTATTTGGAAGTTTTATAGCTTTAAATTTTGAGTCATCAATTCTTCAATTGAAGTCTGACTCGTAAACTCCGACCCAAAAATAATTCATTCGGGTACGCCGCAATCTGAGGCATATTCACCCGAAACCTTTCAGTCGGAAATATTTGAAATGTTTTAAATCCTCACTCTTAAGAACTCTCACGTGAAAGTCTCACTCAGAGTTTGTTCAAAGTACCGATCACCCAATGATACTGGGGGACAGCATCAACAGTTTAACGAATATCTTGAGGAATGAACCCTTGATGAAACGATCTCACAATCATTCCCCTTCAAGATTAACATTATAAGTCGTTCTCATGACAATAAAATGCTCACTCACAACGGCGATCTAAAAGGCCTGACTTTCAAGAAGCAAGATACGCTTTCTACCAGGCTTTTATATCAAATTGTCCATATTTGACAAAAAAGATACTCTATCTTTCCTGTCGAATCGAGTCTTTGGCCATCAAAACGCCTATACATGAAACACGATAGTTATATACTTCTATCCGTTCTTCATCTCGCATGCACAAGTCCGGAATGAAGATTTTACGTTATTATCCGATCTTCGTTAATTAGTCCGGAATGAATCAATACACATGCAATCCCACTACCGAAGCTGTTTTCTACTAAACAAACATGCGGAGGCAAATAGTTCTTTTATTGATCAAATGCAAATTACATGGAGAAATTCGTTTAATAATCCGGAGCTGATCCTGGAACACAGTGAATTTGAATCAATAAAAAGAAAAGAGAAACAAGGAAGGCACTAGTTTTTGCGACTTGTATCTCCTTCCTTCCCTTTGCCTTTACCCCCGGTCTTGCCTTCGTTTACGCTAGAGCCTGTTCCTGTACTTCTGAGCTTCAGGAGAGAAGGTCCCATCGATTGGCCTTCAGGTAAAGGAGCAAACTCGTATGGCATGTCAGGCGGACTCTCATGACGGTTTTCAACAATGGCCACCAGTTTCCCTTGATGAAACTCATAGAACGGATCAATACCATTCAAATTAAGTTTCACCTTGGGATTCCGGTATTGAACTTGACGAACAGCCAACCCGAAGGATTCCTTGACTGCTTGATCACACATATCTACAGCTTCATCCAATTCTGCTTTCGAATCCGCCAACTTTAAGAGCAGCTCCTTCTCCTTACACGACCAATCTTCTGCTCCTTGAGAGTAGACAATCTTGGCTTCCTTAAGCTCCTCTTCCAGCTTTGAAGAGCGTTCCTTCTCCGTACAAAGACCGGCATGGAGGTCGGAATTGATTTTCTTCTGATCAAGAATTTGACCCTCCAGCTCCTTGGCAAGGTACTTCAGCCTGGCAATTTCTTCATCCTTCTTCTGTCCTTCCTCTCTGGAAGCTTCTAATCTACCTTCTAAACGAAGGATGTCTGCCCTATCCTTAGCAGCAGCAACGCTAAGATCATTCACCTTGCCAACTAACAAGCTGAGCCTCTCATTCTCTTCTGAAAGCTTGCGAACCGACCTCAGAAGACCGGATAATTCTGCCAGGTGCTTCTGTCCGGCATCGCAAGCTTTGGTTACTTCTTCACTTACCAATGAAGGCTTCAGCTTGTACGGAGTTTCGGGAACGCCCTCAGGAACAGAACCCTCGTATACCAAATATTGAGCAAGCCCGGAGCTGCTTTCAAGAAAGCGAGTAACTTTGGGTGCAAAATAAGTTGTTATTGGCTTTGCACCATAAGTGATCGCATCGCTTGGGACATCCGGAGTGGACCCTTCCACCTTCTTTCCCTTAGAAAGCTCTGGATCAGCAGCCCCTCTTGAAATTTTTGGTTTCTTGGGAGAAGGTTGACGGTCCGAGGTCTTGGAGGAATCACGTTTTGTCCTTTTCTTTTTCTCTCCGACCTTCTCAACCGTAACCTTCTCGGATCCGCCCTCAAGCAAGGGGATATCGTCACCAGCAGATGAAGTCAAAATTATGGTCTCAGCTGTAGCTTTCTTCAAATTCCGTTTTGCTTGGATGTCATTCTCAGCTACTACGGAATTCACTCCAGCTTTGAGTCCTTTCAGCTTTTCCATCTCTGGTGACACAGTTTCAATTTCAACTACAAAACCAAACAACATGGTTAGAAATCAAATATTTCAAGGCATGATACGATAAAACATGAAAAATAGCAGGAAAATTACACAAATACTCCTCGCGGGCGGACCACGATCCTAATAAACGCCTGCAAGAGAAAAATTGGTGCGAGGCGGTGTAGGATTGAAGGGCTGAAAGAACAGAAACTGAAGATGGGCTCAGTTCATCCTCCTCAGTGTAGTACGCCTGGGAGGTCAATAAAAAATGTTCATGCGTCCAAGTCACTGGGAACTTCGGAATCCCATCTTCAGTTAACCAAAAAATTGGTTCATCAGGATGGACGCTGATCTTCGTGAAGTAAGACTTGAATGAATGACCATCAACTTTGGCGGAGTCAGTGTACGCCTCGAAGTTGATAATCTTGGAAAGAGTCCGGAGGGATATCAAGCTCACTCCCCCCTTCTCCTTATTTGCACGACGGACCACTTGAGAAAAGTAGAAAAGCATGGCCACCGTCGGTTTGAAGTTGAAGTGCTCCCCAAGCACTTCAAGAGAACGGACTAACCCCCATCCGTTGGGGTGAAGCTGCGAAGGGGCGCAGTCTAAGAATCTCAAAACCCCCATCTGAAACTTTGTAAGGGGAAAGCGCACACCAAGATTCAAAAATAAAAAATCATACATATACAGAGACCTTTCGTCCGGAGTATGACAAATCCGATCTGATGGCAGCGGAGCTAACACCATAAAGCACCTCTTGTATTTATCCTTGTTGAAAACCGTAAAACGCGGTTCCAGCTCCGCTCCGTCCTCTCGAGCGTGGACTGATGCTGTTTCACGAAATTCCTCAGCCACCCAGCTGAATGGGCGCTTCTCTTGGAATCTCATCCAGTCGATCCGGTGTGCAACCACGTTACACAGTCCGGAAGCTGTCTTCAGTATATACTGCTGAGAGGGTGCTTCCCCTCTAGATGATCTTCCCCCAGTTGCTTTCTTCACCACCATTGTGAAAGCTTTTACGCTGCGGTAAAAATCCACATCGTCAGAGAGATACAAATCACCACTCTCAGCACTCTCACTAGAGGAGGATTCTGAAGAGGGTATAATCACCCTTCGCCTCTGATACGGCGACGCCTCCCTCTCTGAGCATTGTGGCTTCGATTGGAAGACCACTGGAATCCTCCCGCCACGAACTGTGGGGTTTCGAGTTAAGGCCCTCCCTCCTCTTCCTCTAGGGCTAACACCACTAAGACTAACACCTTTCCTAGACATTTTCAGATATTGAGACAAGACACAAAAAATGGAAAGAAAGTGGTTACCTAAGGATGGATGAGGATAGTGAATTAAGATTCACAGAGGCAGACACGATAATCTTCTCGAAACTTTTGCAGAGGTTCGTCAAGAGAGTAAGAAGAAGTGGTTACTGAGATTGCCAAATATGCCTTTTTCAGGGCATGAAAATTTTCAAATACCGACTCAAGGCAACCTGTCGTTTACCCTCAAACGAATCTCCGTTTAGTGGATTAAAATTGTCGTTTTTAACCCAAAGGCACCAAAATGCCATCGTTTCGTCACAGAGCTTTCTAAATGGGCCTATTAAATCCAAATTCTAGGCCCAACAAGCCCCTGCGTGACGGTTATTAAGACATGCACATTTAACGCAATAATGGCTCGCCCACGTGAGTAAAGGCATTAAATGTCCAATCATGAGAAACGTGGCCACCATTACCCGAATACCAAGGGTTGCGAAATTCGATAAACTTCTGAGATTCTCATTGTTCTAATCCGCCCTGAAGCGATCCATCACAACGGAACCTTGTTCCCAGAGTGGATATTTACACACCAGTACAATTTCGAAATCCAGACGTACTACGATCGATATAGCTCATATGAGCAAATCTACTAATTCCTCACATAAGCTAGGGGGCTAGTAGAATACTGATGGTCTCTGATTTCGGATACGAAAATTGAATCCATACGATTGAGAAGCATCCACCTCAATCCGCACTCCTATGATTAGAAAAATATCTCTAGGACGGATGATCTCAATCACCTATTCTGTGATTCGATGATGCAACTCCTAGTACGAACAATTCCAATCATCACTCCAGGACGGATGATCTCAATCACCTATTCTGTGATTCAATGATACAACTCCTGATATGAACAATTCTCATCATCATTCTTACGATGGAAGCTTTTGAAAACTGCGAACTATTCACTCAATCCGTACTCCTACGATTGAAAAGCGTCTCCAGGACGGATTATCTAAATCACTTAATCTGTGATCTGACGATGTAACTCTTGGCGTTGTGTACTTTTCCAGAACGGATAACCTCAGTCTCCCATTATGTGATATGACGATGTAACTCCTGACGTTGTGTACTTGCCCAGGACGGATGATCTCAATCACCCATTCTGTGATCTGACGATGTAACTCCTGGCGCCATACACACCCCAAGGACGGACGATCTCAATCACCTACTATGTGACCTGACGATGTAATTCCTGGTGTCGTACACATCCCCAAGACAGATGATCTCAATCACCTATGAAGTGATTCGACGATAAAACTCCTGGTACGAATAATTCCCATAATCATTCCTATGATGGAAATCTCCGAAAGTCAATCCGCACTTTCGCTCTCAAGTGGTATTCTCCCAGGACGGATATTCTTTATCACCTATTCTGTGATACAATGACATAAATCCTGGCGTAGAAAAACTCCCATCATTATCCTTATGATGGAGGACTCAAAACACCACTTTCTTACACCTTTGCAGTTCCCCAAACTTGGAACAATACTCTTACAATGGACAACATAGTTTTCTCTAGTGAGAATAACATGAATAAAGTACAGTCATCCGTCCTGTTACACTATTTTACTAAACAACGGATCGACTCCTCTTTTCCCCAAAAGAATTAAGGATCATGCCCCAAAGACAGGCACCTTCTTCTTAATACGCACTTGGGGACATGTATATATTTATCTGTTCTAAATTTATTTATTGTTTAATCTTCCAAGGCAGTTATTTCAATCCGACCTCAAGGTTAGTCATACAAAACGGATTAGCAACGATTTAGATATACATGAAACGATGAAGACAAATTTCTTAAATGAAATTCATTCATTGAAAACGAGGTTACACATAATTGTTTAAAGCCGGAGTTGATCCCGGCACACAACTATACATTTAAATGAAAATACAACTACGGAGGAGGAATCTGTTCTTCAGTTTTCTGTGCCTCCTCAGCACCAGGCTCTTGTGTCCCTTCCTTCGGGACTTCTACAGGAATCTCCCCTCTAGGAGCCTCAGTTCTTTCTTCAGAAAAAGGAACCTCAGACACAGGAAGGACGAAATCCGGTCCCATAGTTTGACCCTCAGGAAGAGGAGGCAAACCATACAGGGACGTCGGAGGATCTTCGTGACGACCATCAACCACTGCGACTAACTTTCCCCCATGGAATTCATAGAACGGATCCATTCCATAAAGGCTAAGTTTCGCCGTGGGGTTGCGGTAAAAAACTTGGCGTATAGCTAGGCCGAAGGATTCTTCAACAGTCCGGCTGCATATGTCAATTGCTTCTTCTCTCTCAGCTTTCGCTATAGCCAATTCTTCCCGCAACTTCGACAGCTCCCCACTCAATCCTTCAGACTCCGCTCTCCCAGCCTTCAGTTCTTCGATCTCAAGAAGGAGCTTCTTCTCCCTTTGGGACCACTCCTCAGCAGCAGCTTTGCTTTTATCCTGGCTGCTGCGGAGTTCTTCCTTTGCTTTTTTGAGAACCTCTTCCTTCTCTGCCAGCTTGCCTTCCAAGTCTTTGAAGTCGCCCTTAAGCTTAAGGTTCTCTTTGTTCATGATATCTCCGAACTCCTTAGACTTGGCAAGACGATCTTCCAATAGCTTGATGGTGGCTTTGTCTTTCCCCGATGAAAGGTTGAGTTGTTCCAATTTATCACTCAGCTCATCAACCTTATCAAAATTGTCAGCCAACTCGCTGACTGAATAAAGCATTCCAGCAAGTTCGGCTAACTGCCACCTTCTAGCCTCACATGCTTCTTTAATTTCTTTAGTGCTGAGCGTAGGCCGGAGTTTATACATCGGCTATGGAAGAGTAGCTGGAGTAGATCCCTGGTATGAGAGGAAGGGGGTGAGAAACGAGGTGGTTGGGTAGGAGGTCGGCTTCGCCCCAGAAACCCCGACAACAATTCCTTTATTAAATCCGTAGGAAGCAACAGCTGCTTCCGAGGTTTCAACAGGTTTATCCTCCGAAGTTCTACGCTTCTTGAACGGACCCCCCACAGAGTCATTCTTAATTTTTCTCCTTCTCTCAGTGACTGAGGGCTGACCCGTGGCTGCGCCAACATCGGATGAATCGCCCTCAGCCAGCGGAATGTCCCCTTCAGCATCCGAGGTCAGGATGATTAACTCAGGACGATCCTTTGTGGAGGGCTTAGGCTTAATCTCATTTTCGCGGGCAACGGATTTACCCGCCGCCTTAAATCCCTTCAACTTATTCATTTTCGGAGTTTCTTGTTCTATTTCACCTGCATGAACAAGCACAAGAGATTAGCAACTGCAAAATGTTCGATATATTTGACAAAGGAGAAAAAGTGAAATAAAATGAGTATTACGTAGATAATCATCCCGGACTCCGCTTGAACTACTTAAAAGACGCCTACACGAAAATACGTTGCGACGTGTAGTATGTGCTTCAAGTGCGAACAACACTTTTGAGGACTCGGGAGACAGCTCGGATTGATCAGCGTAATATGCGTGGGAGCTCATAAGAAAATGCTTATGGGTCCAACTCAGAGGAAATTTGTTAACACCCTCTTCATCCTTCCAAAATATCGGTTTGCTCTTCTTAATGGAGATCCGGGTGAAGTAGGTCTAAACGACTTTCCATCAACTTTGGCTGAATCGGTGTAAGACTCAAAGTTCACAAAAGAACAGAGAGTCCGGAGCGTCACCAAACTAACACCGCCTTGCTTATTTGCCCTCCGAACTACTTGGGTGTAGTAAAATAGCATTGCCACAGTAGGCGTGAAGTTGAAATGTTCACCCAAAACCTCCAAAGCACGGATGAGGCCCCAACCGTTGGGATAAAGTTGGGAGGGTGCACAGTTTAAAAACCTCAGCACACCCATCTGAAGTTCAGTTAAAGGGAAACGAACTCCCAGGTAATGAAAGATGAAATCGTATATATATACTGAACGGTCATTGGGGATGACGTGGCATATCCGTTCTGTTGGGAGTGGAGCATATACCCTATACCACTTTTTCGTTTCCTCTTCCGCATTAAGCGTGAACCTTGGCTGAATCCGGGATCCTTCCTCGTCTGCATGACGGGAAGCCAAGTCCTTGAATTCGCTGGACACCCAACAGAAAGGCCATTTGGCCTGAAGCTCTTCCCAATTCAGCCTGGAAACAGCGACGCTATAAAGACCTTCAGTTGTCTTTAAAATGGCACTATCTCCAGAAGTTCCTTCTCCGGTAGCCATTTGAATCGTCTAGACCGAATTTTTTAATCTACGATAAGAAATTATGTCGTCAGAAAGGTGATAATCATTACTCACTTCATCTTCTACAAAGCGACTACAATCAGAGGACGACTCTGAGAAGGGAAAAGTCACTTTCCACAGTGAGTAAGATCCCCTTTCTGAGCGACATGACTCAACCCTAGAAAGAATCACAAGGATTCTTCCCCATGACTATTAGGGTTGCGAGAAATTATTCTCCCCACTAAATAAACTACATTCTCTTCAAGCAAGAATAACAGACCCAAAATAAGACGAGGTTTACAGGGGAAGAAGGGATAATTACCTCAGGTAACGATGATGAAGATGAAGAGCGAACGAAGTCTCGTAGAGTAAGCAACGAACTTCCTTGCGAGATTTTTGCAGAGTTTTGTTAAGAAAACAGAAGCAAGTGGAACTCAGAATCCACTAAATGTTTCTTTTATAAGAAACGAAGAGGTTCGGTTACCCACTCTGGAAGTTGTGTCGTTCTCGACTAAACGCATTGGTTCACAAGCGAAACGACACAACCGTTCCAAATTCATGGGCGCCAAAACAATAGCAATTCGACGAAGGGCCTATCTACTAGGCCCAAAAGTTTCAAAAACTTCAGGCCCATTAAGCCCAAAACGACGGTTAATGAGATTGTTATCTCAGACGCAATAATTGCTTGCCCACGTGATTAAAAGCATTAATGTCTAATCATGCAACGCAATTCGCACTTTACAGCCGTTACACAAACTTCAAGAGCTTTCAATTCCAATAAACTCTTGAAATTCTCGTACAACGAATCTTTGTCTG
Source organism: Clitoria ternatea (assembly GCA_037962975.1). Lineage (NCBI taxonomy): Eukaryota > Viridiplantae > Streptophyta > Magnoliopsida > Fabales > Fabaceae > Clitoria > Clitoria ternatea. The sequence goes on from CM075676.1 coordinate 4,367,073, forward strand.
AATCCGTTGTGACGACACCGACAGACCAGATCTCTTAATTTGAGAACGGTTCTTTACGAATAAATGCTAAGGAACTATTTTACGCGTAAGCTCACCGGTATTCAGACCTCTCGCAGGTTGTGTAGCTTATGTGAACGACCACTCAGTCCCTCACACAAGCTAGGGGACATATGATCCGGTCTCAATACCGGTATCCGATCTGCAAGACATATTTCAACGTCTTTGTCAAGACATCAACGTGTAACCGGTGTCATCGGTATACATCCGGACTGTAATTCCGTATCAGGCGTTCTCCCTATACCGGTTGTTCAGGATAACACCATGACACCGTACAACACACACGTCACTGTGCTAAAGACAAGGATCATTGCTACAGGGATCGATCAATAATTCCCTGCACTACGAGCCAAATTCTGCTCACGGGGATGGTCAACTTGTTCCTTAATCCTAGTCTATATTCTCCATGCTCAATATAAAATAGCCACTTGACCCAATCATGCTGGTAAGTGCGCAATAAAATAATGTTAATGGGAGTTAGTGGTTCCCCACTAATGAGTCCTCGTAAAACGAGCCAATCAGGTATATGAACTCATTTCATTAAGGAAGTGAGGGATCTTCAACTAATTTTATGAACAATTACTCTCTGAAATACATTCCTTACTTGGAATATCATCACTGACTTGAGCGTCGGAGAATCTTTGCAGGTGACACCACCATTCGCCCACTTCAACGCGTTAGGTCGGTGTGAAGGATCTCCAGGACGCCCAATCCGCTCTCCGCAATCAAGGACAACGGATACTTATACCGGATACTCATACATCCGGTCTCCTATACGGTATTTATATACTGTTTGTGATTGACCTGAGTCCGGATCTCTAGACCCCGGTTCAGGACAGATCACAAGCATTTAATAACATTGGGAAAATTTAATTTTGCTTATATTAAGGGACTAAAAAATTCCACTAAAATTTACTTATATTTGGATCCGGAGGTAGTTTATTATTGCTAAAAAACCTATTATTATTATTACTAGTTTATTAATCTGTGTTATGCCTAAGTAAAATAAGACTAAATAAGTATTGTATTGTTCTAAGAAGATAGTAACTAAAGATAAAATAACTGTGAATTATAATTAAAAATGTTACTTAGTCAATAGTGATTTATAAATATCTCATTATAGAAAATATTAAAAGTACAATTTGTCAAAATATCATCATGGTTTGACAACAAAATCTCCAATTCTTCTTTTGATGTTAATCTTGATAATGTCATGTAAAGTTGTTTATGAATGTGAGTGAATATTGGGTGGGGCAAATATTGTAACATCCGACCTAGTTATTAGACCCTAAAACATGTAATTAAACTCAATTCAAGTCAAATTAACTTTAAATAATGTGATAAATATAAAAAAACTCAATGATATGAAAAAGTTTAAAGAAAATTTTTTCAACAAGTTAATTCCTTGTGTGCTGCCCAGTAATTTGCGTCAAATCAGAGTTATACAACTCCAATCAAGATGAATTTAATTGGTACACATCTGCAACATAAATACCTACAAATGTTATGAAGAAATCAACGCCATTATGCCCTGAAAACTTCCTAATTCATGAAATTGTAGAATCAGCCAAGCTGAAATTTTTAGCCTGAACACCTTACAGTATTTTGGGCATAACTTGGGCTACCAACCTTCGATTGGCACAATTCTAGTGGAAAAACGACTACGACAAAATTCTTTACAACTTTTTTGAAGGAAGCGTAAACTCAATTAGTCTTGCTTAAGCACAAATTACCCCACTTGAGTGAGAATTCAACAGTAATCGCACCAGGGAGGCTCACTTGAGCAAAAACGCTTTCGCTTGAGCAAAAATTTGACAGAACCCACCTATTTGCCACTCGCTAGAGCAAGATTTGCCCCAAAAAACACCCCTCAAGCTCATGCACATGCTCGCTCAAATGAGAATTGACTCACTTTAGCAAAAATATCATTATTTTCACTTTCATACCAACTTCTTCACACCTTACATTGTCTGTTTTAACTCTGTTTACCACCAAACTTCATGGGCATTATGTTTTCCTCATTTCGGACCTACTAACGTAGTCCGTTTGCTAAACTTGTGTCATATGAGAAAGATATGCAAAGAAATACAGTTTAACACCTTTTATGCACAACTCAAGCTTCTAAAAACTATAATGCAATTTCATCCATAATTTAAGTGCTCACACAAACTTAATACATAAGTATAGACCTGCCGAGACTATCCGGTGACCTTAATTCCAATAGATGCACAAAATAACCCACTCAGTTTCACTAATACATTACATCCCTGTACAACCCTTTCAACTTACACAACACACCATGAATTAGGCACAAACAACACAATGACAATCAGTTCAACCTCCCCATTATGCTTATAAATCTATTTGAATCATGGTTCAAAGCTCACATTCATAGTCATAGTTCCTGGATATCATTCACAATGTACAAGTTATTCCTCATCATTCCCACACATTTACATCATCACATACACATTATGTCAAAATTCATTATCACCAATCTCATCAATTCATTATTATATCATCATCATTATATGCATATATAGTAATCTGAAATATAAAGATCCATGGCAACACCAACACACATGATAAAGATATATGTATATATATAATCATCATTAGATCACCAACCTCCACCCCACAACTATACAAACACATATAATATAAATTCTAGGTTCATTTAACATTAAATTCCTTCCTGACCTCATTTAGTGCTTGCTTCTACGGTGTCCATCATTTACCTACCATCAATCACTAAAAACCATAATAAGGGGGTGAGTGACTGAAATTAAAATTTTTAAAAAAAACTTTAGGAGGTTATAACTTAGAAATTTAGAAGCATTAAAATAAAATTTTAAAAACATGAATTTTACACATTAAAAACATTTATAAATTTTAACTTAGAATTTTGAAAATTAAAAATTTCAAATTAGAAATTAAAATAAAAATATAGAAATTCTAAATTAATTTTAGAAAATAAAAATTTAGAAATATGAAAATTAAATATTATGATTTAGGTTTATTATGGGATTTTGAATAATACATGTGTTGTTACTTAGTATGTTGGCAATATAGATTTTGTGAAGAACTATTTGTATTTACATGATAGAGTTTAATTTGTCCTCATATGCCATGTTTTAAAAATCAAACCGGTAATTGAATGAATGAAGACACTGGCCCACAGTTCACTAGTTTAATCGTTGTCTATCTATGATCAAGTTAATGATAATAAAATATATTTTTTTATACAACATTATATTTTATAATATATTGATGATAAATTATATAAAAATTAAGTTCAATGAAATTGAGAATTGTATAAAAGAAGTTATATTATATAAATGTCTTACAAGATGAAAGATTCATAATAAATATAAAAATTGAATGTAGATGTTTTATTTGAGCCTTTTATCTACTTAAAAATATTTTAGAAGGAATATTTTTTAAAAAATAGCAAAAAATGTTTTTTTAATTGATTTGTTCAACCTCATATTTGTACATAGATTATGTCTTGAACTCATCTCGTTTTTTTCACTTGTTTGGACTGATCGGTTTCTGGTCCAATTGGTTGAACTAGATGGTCTGGTCTAGTTTCCACAGCCATGACCATAGGAGAAGTTTAAAAGGTTTATTATAGGGTCAAATAATTTGTTAATAAAGCTACCAAACAACATTTATATAATTTAAAGGGTGATATAAGGTGTCCATGTGTGAGATGCAAATGTGGTGGTAAGATTTCGAGTGAACATGAAATTAGATTTCACTTATACTAGGTTCTCCAACTTCGTTAATAATGATTTCGAGTGAACATGAAATTAGATTTCACTTATACTAGATTTCACGTGTGACAAGCCTCTCATTAAATTACTTGAGAGACTTTATGGGAATTTCAAACTTAAAAGGGATTAAAAGGTCTTTTTCAAAAACTTAGCCTATGCTTGTTTGAAGGAAATATAATAAGGGAAATTAGGAGGAAATGAGGTTGAACATAAAGTTTTCTTAATTTTTTGGAAACGAAAAAGTGAAGGAAAATAAAAGAAGAATGAGATCTGAAAATTAATTTTATCCTCAGATAGAAGGAAATAAAAGCAAATATGTGGTGTCATTTTTGTTTAACAAATATTAATAACTTACTTTATTATTAAAATTATAAAAAATTCAAAAATAAATTTTTATAAATTAAATTTATTTATTATGTAATTATTTATTTTCATCTAGTCAAATAAAAAAAGATGTATTTTCTATATGTTTCTCTTCTATTTCTATTCATTCAAACAATATATTTTTCATTTTATTTCTTTCCATCGTATATTATATGACTCAATCGGAATAAAACTTAGGGACTAAAATTAGTTATTTAAAAAGACATAGAACCAAATATTGGACAAAAGTAAAGAAAAAAACTACGTTTTGTCCTTTTATGATGATTTCCCCCAGATAGTTTTACATCAAAGGCTTTGTTAAAAATTGATTGGTCTTTTTGATTAACAACCAACGTGCTCTTGATAGGTTACCATGGTGCATGGATTGGTCTAATCCCATTTTGATGAAAGATGAACGATTCTTTTAATTTTGTGGCACACACCAACTAGGAAGAAATCACGATCGAGAGTTAACAGGAAATTGGAAGAAATTAAAAACAAATTTAAATAAATATGTTTGTACAAATTTAGAAGTCATAAAGAAAATTACAAAACATAAATCAAGATATATGTGGAATAGTGGGTGATAATCTGAGTAAGATTTCCACCATATTCATTTATAATAATTACAAATACGTTTATGCAACCCTGCCTCCACCAAAAGAAAATTTAGGTTACATTTATTCATTCAAAGATTTGACTAATGATTTCTCCGCCGACAATCATGATTAGCTCTAACTTTATTTAATTATTTTGATTAAACAAAAGATAAAGAGCTTGATGTGTTTTTCTTCCATTAGAATGTTCAATATTTTTATCTACTGTGTGAAAACCCGAGTTTGAATTTTAGATCTAATACTTATGTAAATGTTAAAATTGATTGTCGTAATATTTTTAGGATATTTAGAGTATTCAATTTAAATGTATAGTTCTCCAGTATTCAATATGAGAAAAAAAATTGAATTATTTTGTCTCAAATATGAACAAATTTTTTTTTATGTGATTAAATACTTGTATATTAAATATTCTTAAGACAACTTATTTTTATGTAATAAATTAGATTAAATATATTTTTTAGAAGTATATCAATACATTTGTTAATGAAAATAATTATCTTCAACCAATCCTCTTAATAAAGGTGAAATTAATTACTTTGGAGACCCAAAAAGTATTTAAAATAAAATAAAATAAAATAAAATATTATAATAAGGTTTTTTTAACCATTTAACAGAACTGTTGCTGAAAACTATATGAAACATTTTTACTTAATAAAGAACTGGTTGTAATGCTTTCCCAGAACAAAGGATAAAGATATGGATTGATGGCAAAGGTTTACCAAACACAATGCCAAACATCTTATCTGAGTTGTGATGGGAATAAGCACAATCCTTATAACTGGTTGCTAGTTGATTAACATGGTCAAAAGATTTGACTAGTGGTCACAAAGTGAGAGAGAGGGGTAATTCCATACCATGGCCTTGTCACTCATCAAATATTTCTAAAATTTGTGGCACCAACATGTCAAATTGGTCATGGGGTAAACACAGGTGTCAAGTTTTTATTGGCGGTTGAGAATGAAGATCATGGTCTTGCCCAATAGGTATGAAGGACTATGTGACCACAGCCCATAATTTTCTCCACAAAGGGTGGATAGGAAGGGATAGCACATGCTTGTTCCTATCTATATCTCCTAATAGAGCAAAACAACATTGGTGTCAGGGAAGTACACATTCACTATTGTTTGCTCTATATTCATCAAGCTCTCAATTCATCAACATCTATTATTGCACGGATGAACCCTCCAAACTTCAATATCTAAATATTTTCATAGGCTGTTTGATTTGCAGTTGGGAAAACAGAGTTGAGTTGAAGTGAAAAATTTAAAGGTTGATATTAATTCTTTATGTCGTTCGAAACAATCAAAACTCCGTTGATACGTAAGATCTAGAACCTCTCTCAACTCAACGGAGCTTTCTAGGCAACCAAAGAGCCTGTTAGTGTTATTCTTTAACTATATAATAAAAATTTTATCTTAATAATTTGCAAGTGGTCTCTCATTTATATTGTACCTAACCAAATCAGTATTGACAATGCTGTCTATCTACAACATGCAAACGTTGTGGCAATGTTAGGTCAAGCGGTGGATGATCTCTTGTTTGCAAAGGTGTAGTTATTTAGCCCCTTTAATTTCCTCTTGTAAAAAAAAACTACTTTAACCATTTATCTTTAAGGTGGGTTTCCATCTGATATTAGAAATCTAAAAAATTTCATTTTAATCCATTTCTTAACCTGTGTCAACTTAAAGACTTTAATTAATCCATTTCTAAAAGCTAGGGGATTGACCAAATACAATCGTTGAAACTTTTGATAGGGGGAATAAACCAAAGCTCAGAAGAAACAAGATGTTTCTCCAATGTGATTTCTGAGCCCCGCTTCATGTGAAGCTTCCCCTTGGAAAGCATTATTATCAAACAAACTATCGTTTTGGTATCTAACTCTGTAAGGTCAAACATTTAAGTCTTTAATTTTTAGAATATGCACTTAAGTCTTGTTGAAAGTATACATTAAGATATTTTATTAAATAGGTTTAATAATTTTTATCGGTATTTAGAATAGTAGATTAGTATGAGAATTATTCTTAAAGTGTCTATAGTCAAATATTAATTTGGGAACATAAAAATACATTAAGACTAATATATGAGTGTATTGATGACCTGATTTTACAAATTATAAATATGGATGATATTAAATCTTATGTATGGTATAATTGTAAATAAAAGTATCATGCAATATATTATTTTGTCTTATGTATTATAAAAAAATATCAATACTTAAATATTTTATTGAGATCAACACTATAATAAACATTTTTATTTAATTAAATAGAATATAAAAAAAGAAAAATCTTTTTTATTTTATTTCCATTTCAAGTTTTAATTTTTTTCTATTTTATATATTTTCAAGCAAACACAAAATCAAAGAAAACACTCAATAAAATTATAATAAATAAAAGTATTGAACATATCCAAATTATAATTAGAAGAATCGTAAAAAGAGTTAAAAGGAAAAAAGAAGGAAAGTTGTAGATTCAAATCCATTTGTTGTTTTTAATAGCATATATCTAAATTTTAAACGAAAATTTTGTCTAACATAAACAGTAACTTCTTTTTATTGTATATATATAAATATAGATCAGAGGCAGTGAAGCATTAACAAGACGATAACAACTGTAAAAGAATAGGCAGAATAAGGCTTAAGGCTTAGTTTGTCAAGGCGCAACATGAAGGAGGGTAACTTATTTTGTCCAATCTAAATCAAAATCTGAGTGATAAAATAATGGATGTTTCCCAGGCATGCATCATGTTTGTCTAGTGAGGGGAAGTGGTTGAGGGTGCAAACATCACCAAGTGTATGATGGCTAACATGTGATTTGGAGCTTCAATGTAAATCTTGTCTCCATATAACGGTATAAGAGTACAATCATTTTTTATATCCTACACATTATAATGATACAATCTACGGCATATCACATGATGTTCACACATGTGTACTGGCAAATGGCACTACACACATATTCTCTTTGTGTTTTGAGAGTTATTTCACTTATTTGTATGTCAGGGTTTTTACACAAAAGTCAATGGAGCTAGATGGATAATGGGAGCTAGTGAGTGGACACGTTTAGTTGAATACCAATATGAAGAGAATGTGATGAAGTAGTTGATTAAAAGTCGACTCAGATCAAGATACCTATGGTTTTTAGCTATAAAAACTAGAATTTCCATTGTCAAAGCAACAACTGTGGAAGGGTAAAGGGTTTCACGAGCCAGGTTTGAACAGTGTGTGCCATAACACCTATGACAAATATCTAGCCACTATGCAATAGAAGATGACATTTTCTGGGTTACCATGACATGGATATCAGAAAATTATGTGCTACCACCAACATATATATATATATATATATATATATATATATATGTATGTATGTATGTGTGTGTATTTATATTTCTTGTTTATAAAAGCTCAACTATCTCACCTCAATATGGTTATGTTTGATATGGACCTTTAAGCATATGTTTGGTTTGCAGTTTGACAACGCAATCCTCGTTGGCTTGCACAGATAAACCTCAACCAGACAACTTTCTTGTCTTGAGCAGGCCAATTGATCTTTTAAACAAACCTATATTCTACTCTCATTTACTAACTATTTCAAAGATAAAAAATACTCAAATATCTTATGGTTTTATTGGTTAATATCGACCCATTATAAAAACATTCCCAAGTTAGCAGCATGTAAGGAATTAACATGCATTAATGTTTAATGTGCTCATCAATGATCTTGAAATGTAATAAAACAAAAAAATTTCACTTTAAAAATGGAATTGTTATAAAAAGAAAGCCAGGCCCCAACTCTACCATTGTACTAAACTTTTCTATTAGCTCTCTGACATCCACCACGTGGATATTGAGAATGGAAATATCAAGATACTACTTGCGCCAATTTCATTTTTACATTCTTACTTATTATTTTTCAAAATAAACCCAAGTAACCCAGGGAAGGTGTATAAAAATATGGACAACACTAATATTATCATATAAAATGTGGTGCAGGAATTCAATTCGTTCTTTAATTATATGTGTAAGAGTTAATTTTAAAAATAAAAATATTATTTTATAGGCACCTTACAACAATTTAATTTTTGAGGAAGGATTAATCACTCCTTAGATAATGAATACAGGAGAGATTCAAAAACTATAAAGATATATATATTAAGAAAAATTGTACAATCACCAACCATTTCAAAAGAGCATTACAGAACATCAAAACAGAGAGTTCGGCTACACCTTATAGTATTGTGTTCCCATTCCAATACTAAATTTGGTGAAACAAAAACGCACTATGATCCTGACATAGGACCACGGATTGTGTTTCTGTTTTCTTTTCTTTTCGTGTTTTTTTGGGTACAAGGGACCATGGTAAAGTAGAAGACAAAACACACACATAAACAACGTCTGTGGATCAAGTTTTCTCCTACGTACAACTTGGGAGGAGTCATCATCATCGTGATGGTGCATGATGCGATAATGGTTCGACAATAGATTGCACCCTTTGCTACCGTTATATAAAGGAAAGAGCACACATTCACACCAACCGTTCATTCATTCATCATTCATATACAAATTCTCAACGCTTAGTATACAGGGGATGGTAAAGCAACCACAGTGTGAGAGAAAGGAAATGGAGGGTAAAAAAGCTGAGATGAAGCAATCAAGGTTCAAGAGGATTTGTGTGTTTTGTGGTAGCAGCCCTGGGAACAAGAGTAGCTATACGGATGCTGCTATTGAGCTCGGGAAAGAGTTGGTAATTCATGCCTCCTCTACCTCTTTGTTCTGTTTCTTCTTTGGTGAAAACTCTGTTTTGAAACTCTGTTTTCTTCTTGGGAATTTAACTTTTTTTCTTCTTTTTTCATGTAGTGTTTTTGTTTTTCTCGTTTTCATCCTTTTCTTCTTGGTGGTATTGTGTTGGCTTACATGCTTAATTAAACCTATGTTTGGTGCTTTTTGATTTGTTTCTTGACTTTTCATCCACATTTCAACTGCATAAGTCACCAAGTGAGAGTGAGCAAAAGAAAAATCATTTATGGTGCTCTTTAAATTATTTAACAACTAAGTTTTAAGAAAATTGAATTCAATTCATTTTCTTTGCTTTTTCATGTGTTGTATGGTTCTTACAAATTATCTCTATCTTTCATAGTTTTACAAGAACATAGTGGTCGGTGAGAGTGTGAAAGATTATCATTATTAAATTATGGACTTAATTGGCTTCTTTGGGTATTGTTTGTAATCTTGAAAAGGTGTCAAGAAATATTGATCTGGTTTATGGAGGAGGAAGCATTGGTTTGATGGGGTTGGTTTCCCAAGCGGTTTATGATGGAGGTCGCCATGTAATTGGGTGAGCACCTTGTACAGTTATGATTTGTATTGGTGGTGAATATAGGGTTAATCTCAATTATTTTTTCTTGTCATGATATTGTCTGCAGAGTTATTCCCAAGACACTCATGCCAAGAGAGGTAATTTTAAGATGTTTTGGAGGCATTTCAGCAATCATGATTGCAAATGGAAAGAAAATGACCAAACAGCTACCTAGAAGGACACAGAGACAAAGAGAATTATCTACATACTTTCCCATTCTACCACAATATGTTTAATATGCTTTTCTTGTTCCAATGCTAATGCACCCTCTATTATTAAATCTCCACCTTACTTTTGTTATCCCTATATGTGGATTTTGCACTTTGTTTTTGTTTTTTTTTGGGTGATTCTTATAGATTCCAAGTGGGACTTCTTGTGCGTGCTTTTCTCATTGTTTTTGGTTTCACATTTGAGTCTCTTTTTACAAACTTATCCATCAACACACCTGGCAATCTGAGGTCATTCCTTCTGAACAATTTTGTCCCTCTCTCTCCAAGTTCCATGTACCAGTGTATTAAATTACATTTCGCAATCATAATTACTTACGGCCGCAATATGAAGATTTTTTTACTCTTAAGAACCGCATCGCTACAGCAATTGCGGTCGCATTAACCACATTCATCTGCAAAGGTCTACAATATGAAGGTTTTGGATATCACCATAATCATGATCGCAACCGAAATCTAAAACAGTGTAATGTAACCTTCTAGATTCTTATGCCAACCCCTTTCAAATCCCCATTTTGTTATCATTGTGATGAGGTAACTTGTTTTTATCTTTCTTTCTTTGGTTCATTTTCTTTTGTTTCTACCCCAAGGAAAAATGATCTGTTATATATACACCATTCCACTAAAGCCTCGCTTCTGTTGCACTCTTCGTTACTCCGCTTCCATTCGTATCCATGCATTGTGGCAAGACTCACTCCAAACACAACAAAAAGCTCTTTCTGGTTTCAGTGATAATTTGGATTCATTTGTGTTAGTGGCTTTTTTGCAGATCACTGGAGAGACAGTGGGAGAAGTGAAAGCAGTAGCAGACATGCATCAAAGAAAAGCAGAGATGGCGAAGCACTCTGATGCCTTTATTGCCTTACCCGGTTGGTACAACCTGCTTCCACCAATATCCCTTCTTAAAGAGATTATATAATTATAATAACTACCTATTTATTATTTTATAACCAATATAATTTTTCTACCATAGTTATAAAATAATGGATGTAAAATAATTTCACATAACAACTATCTTTTGAATTTGTTATTGTGATAACCAATATAAAAAATATTTTTTTTATATCTGTTATATACATAATTGCTGTAAAAAATGTTGTTTATACTGGAAAAGTAATGTGGTATAAAAATGAAGAGCAAGTGAGCACATCTTCCAATCAAACAGAGAAGCCGGAATCTGCCTCCCAGACTTTCCAACTATGTTACCTCTCTTTTTACTGCTATTTTAAAAGATAAAACAAATGAAAAGTAATTATTTCTTTAAAATTATGTTATCACATAAACATATAGTTATAATTAATAAATTACAATTGGAAAAAAAGAGAAGCTGGAACTCAAAGTACTTTTTTTGTTATTATTATGAATGTTGGCTTTTGGAATGAGCATTGATTCCTTGGTGATGTTACATGTCAATAACTTGACACATGTGACTTGTCAACTGCAAACCATTATGTGTTGGAATGTCAGGACACTAAAACTCATCCATAGGTGGAGTATAGACATGTCTGGGACAAAATCCACATGATAAATGTGAGATTTTTCAACTTACGTGATGCAGATGCACCACTTTATTTGAGCACCATGACAATAAAATTTTATGATGGGATCTAAGTTTAAAAACATAGAATCAATTGTCCAGGTGCATTAACTCAGTGCAAAATACTCAACCATAAGTTTTCTCTGTTAAAATGATGTGTCTTTTCGAGTCATGCTATTTTCAAATCAAGTTATGTCCTATTACTTACCCATTTTCAGCCTGGTTTTTATTATTTACCAAAAACGTTATAAGATTCTATACCTATATTTTATTTGTTAAGTTTAGGAAGAGCATTAGTGCTTTGGACATTAATTTTACCTAATATTTACAAAGTATAAACTACACAAATGATTGAACTAGTATCTTTAAGGATGTAAATTTAAATATTATTTATGTGGATCTTATTAGTAAGTAATTTTTAAGCATATTCATAAACAAAATTCAACTTATCTAAACTTAAATTTTTATTATAAAAAATAAAAAATAAACAAGCTAATATTTTTTTTCCCAAAGGACCATACATTGGGAAAGACCTATCACAGGCCCAAGAAAAAAGAAAATACGTGCCCCAGAACATTTTCTCCTTTCAACCTATCTACTATCGAGAAAACTGAAAAATGGGCCTGTGTCGAGGATCCTAATTGGGTCTCAGTTTCTGTATCTCCAATAAAGATAAATAAAAAACAGATTTCAGGATAAACATTGAATGAGTTCCTTTAAACTTATTCAAAGGAAAAAATATTTTTTAAATTAAAAAATCAACTAATGTAAATGTTTAGGTATTTATTTAAACTTAAGGAAAAATTAAAATCTGAAAAAAAATTAAAAGAACTTATTTAAATAAACTATTTTCAACAGTTTCTTTAAATACGTCGTTAAAAAACCTATGTCAGCTTATTTATAAAAAAAAAGTTTTATAGTCTTAACCAAACAGACTAATTTATTTTAATAATTATTTTTTAAAAAAATCACTTAATTTTAAGCTTAAATAAACCAACCTACTACTGTTGAAAAAAAAATAAAAAAATTATCATGAAGTTTCTTCAATGGAATGTAGTTGACGCAGGCCTACCCGATTATGAGATCAAACAATTGTTAAAAAAAATATAAATCAAAATTGCCATCTCTAATTTTGAAACTTAATTTTCTATCTATATAGAGATGTAGAGATTTTGTGTGCTGAAAAACGAACATCTTTTTAAGCATGTTTGAGAAATAGATGAAACAATATGGATATATTCAGAAGAGTTTATAAAATACTTATGAGAATGAATAGCTTATTTCAATAAATTTTATGTTAAAACTTTTTGTGTGTGAAGGTGGCTATGGGACACTTGAGGAGCTTCTTGAGGTGATAACTTGGGCTCAACTTGGCATACATGATAAACCGGTTAGGTCCCTTCTCAATCTTAACAAGAGACCTATATAAATTGTCATGTTTATTTATGATATTGTAGTACTATCACTTTTATCTTTCTATATGAATATTGTTAGACTGTTTTTCTTGACTTTACAATGAGACTTTATTGACTAAAAAAAATTAAACTTCTAATATGTCCCATAAATTATTATACTTTATTGTCTGATATATTATTAATATATTTTCTAAATCAAGTTATGGTTTTGGAAGGTGGGGTTGCTGAATGTAGATGGATACTACAATTCATTGTTGTCTTTCATTGACAAAGCTGTGGAGGAAGGCTTCATTAGCCCCAAAGCCCGCCATATAATTGTATCTGCCCCATCAACAAAAGAGCTTGTTAAAAAGATGGAGGTAATTGCCCTTTCCTTTGTCGATTATTTCTTTTAATTAAGAGTTTTAATTGATTGCAATTTGGTCTCAATTTTCATGGTTTATAGGAATATTTCCCACAACATGAAAGAGTTGCATCTAAGCTAAGCTGGGAAAGTGAGCAGCTAGAGTACTCAAAATGTGACATCTCAAGGTGATTTGAAGATGATTAAGGAAGTGTCAGGTAGAGACAATAGTTGTTAGTTTAATGGTCTAAGAGAGTACTACTAGCAGGGCCACAATTTCCTCAAGCCAGGATTCTTTTATGCTCTTTCATTCACTTGTTAGTGTAAACTACAGAACTGACTGCAATCTAGATGTAAAGCCTGACTCTGTTCAATGTGAATTCTGGTTTTTCAAGACTCAATTTGTTTGCCAAAAACATAGGAATTGAGCAGCACTCAGTACAGTATCTGTTTAAAGCTTTTGTCATGCACTTAAATTGTAAACTTGCATAGACTTAAGTGTATGAAGAGAAAGGCTTCATACAGGACTTAATTGTTAAAGTTAGGTATCAAAATGTTAATTTATTTTTCTTATTATTAGTATTGAGGACCCATTTGAGTATGTCTGTCATAAAAGATACTATCACTTTTTGACAAATGCTATGAAGAATAATGCTTAAGAAATTAAAAGTATTATTGATATATTTTTATTTGAATTTTATCATTTTTAATAAATACTTAAGTTGGACCCTTAATTTTTTTACCTAAAGACCACTGCACCAGTATTTTTAAATATAACATGTAAGTCACTATTAAAAAAAAAAAAGAAAACAGGTTTTACCGTGGGTTATTTTTGGTTTTACCAATTTTGGGTTTAATTTTGGGTTATTATTATTATTATTATTATTATTATTATTATTATTATTATTAATAAAAACATCCTTTTCTAGCTCCTAATTTCTTTTCTTTATCAACAACTAAGCATTCTGAATACAAATGACAGGCAACACCTAGAAAACAACCAAAAAGATGACGCTGAATTTTTAAAGATGTTATGCAAACTGGTTCCAAAAGATCATCGAGTAAAAATAACTAGAACCTTAGCAAATTGTTGAGTCTAGATTATATTTATGCACCTCGTAAATACAGGTTCAGCAAATGGGGTGAACCAATACCTAGTTCCTGTTACAAATTGAACACAAAAATTCCACATTAGCAAATTATTTGAATGAGTCACATGGTATTAGAAATTCATTATTCCAGTCAAGCAAATGAAGCAGTTCCTCTAAATTAAGGTTAAGTTATCAACCTGACGTAAAAGCGACATAAAAAAATCCTTTGTGTATTGGATCCATGAACTGATGCTGTGTCTTGCTCTAGCTTTTTCAACAAAAGCAGGTCCTCTAGCATTCATATCAAAACCAAGAAAAAAGTATGAAACTGATATAGAAAGCTTCTTTTTTCAACGATATAGAAAGCTTAAGATAGAATGAATCGAGAAATCATAGAATCGGACAAAATCGTTTGAAAACTGATGTTAAAAACCGGTTGAATAGATCAGATTTCTAAAATTGTTTTTTATTCTTAAAAAAATTTCTATTAAAAATTTTATATAAATGAAAAGCTTATATATAATATTTACATATTATTTTTATTTATTATAATTTTTTAATCTTAAAAAACATGTAATATGATCCTTATTTAACTTAGTTTTCATATAATTCATTGCTAATGTATAAGAATTATATTATATTAAAAATATATTTTAATATGACCGATTCGACCACGGTTGAACCGTGAACCAGACCTTCATTGGTTTAATCACCGGTCTGATTTTTAAAACCTTGATTTTGAGAGAGTGTGTGTTTAATTAATAATAATATGTATGCTAAAAAAATATACTCCTCTTATTTAAAAAAACAAAATTAAGTGGAATTTTTTATTCTATAATATGAGTAAACTTATATTTTTTCATTGTAATAAATACTTGTCTACAAAATATGTTCTTTTTATATATATTCCTAAGACAATTACTTCCTCTATTTCATATTACAAGTCCTTAAAACAAAAAAAAAAATAGGTGTTTCATTTTATAAGCCTCTAAAATAATATGAGTATGATGGTTCATAATCTGACTTAAAAGGAGGGTTGAATAAGTTACAGACTCTTTTGTGGAAATTTGAATCAAATAAAAACTTGTAATCAGAAGATGCAAAAGAGTAATGAAGGAATATTAACACAAAGAGTTTATATTGGTTCACTTCCAACACAGAAGTTACATATAGTTACATCTAGTCGCTTCTAACTTGAAGGATTTCTGCTATTATAAAATCCTCTTTACAATAACAGCAACAGGCCAGTGCCACAAGTATTCTTGACTCCAGCTACTTATGGTTTAAACCCAAGTATTCTTTCAACAAACCACTATTGGCTTTAAACCCCAAGTATTTTTTTCTAAAGCCTCTTCAGGCCAACAGTGTTTCCACACTAACAAATTCTAGCAAACCACCAAACTTTACAGTTGGTTTTTGAAAGAAAGAGTAACTCATAGAACTTAGTGTATGACAGATATACAAATGAAATTGCACACTAAGTTATGACACGAGACCAAGGTTTGTTACTTTAGAGGCAGAACAAATAAGAAAGGTCTTTGTCCACAGGAGATTAATGAATACATAGAGAATTTGACTCAAGAGAGATTTTTGATGAAAACTCGTGAGTTATATCTTGAAATTCAATCTTCCTTGGCATAAATAGGTGCTGGAAAAAATAATCGTTGCTGTTTCTTGAAGGGAGATATAGTCGTTGAAAATTCTTTGAAGATTTTTTGCCTTAAGCTTTTAAGTACCAGACTTTTAGTGTTCAAGCAGATTTAGGGGTCTAGTAATATGCTTTTTCAGTTCTTTCATAGAATTGGTTTTTCATACACTTTCAATGCATAAAGTCATTCTTGTTTCATATCTTGATCGAGCGAAAGATCAGAAGTCAGCGCTGAGAGGCTTTTTGAAATACACTGACATATATTCAGCTTTTTCTGAATATGTAGAGGTAGGTGAGCTGACATTGGTTGCTAAGCTTGATTTTGTTCCTTGTGTTCTTTGATGATAAGCACGAATATGTGATAAGTGCATAGGTCCTAATACATCAGTTAAATTTACAATCTTTTTAAGCAATACGTTCCAACTTTGAAAGGATGCTTCTACCAGACTTTTGACTGTTGGGACTCCCCCTTTGTTTTATAGCCCAAGCCTTGTATCTTGAAACACTTAGGCACACAGATTAGTCATAAGATGTACAGACTTTATTTACTAATGGAAGTTCTTAATGAATGATATTAACAAATCTGAGGGTGCAATAACTGAGGTTCGATCCAATATAACTTTATAAAAAAAAATCAACCAGACCTTTCTTCAACAGAGTATTTATTATATTTTTTCTATTTTACCCTAAGCATTTAATATTTTTATATTTATGCAATTAATATATATAATAATAGGGTTTGACTTTAAATAAAGTTAAATTTGAAAAGATAAAATTATCTCTTACAACATCAAGGACAATAATTACTATCCTAAAATCATATGCTTTGATAAAGATGGACTTATAATACGAAATGGAAAGAATAACTCTTTATAAAATAAATACATATTTTTACTTGCAACCATATTTTTAAAGACAAAGTCCACTTATAGTTGTCCACCTAAAGACAAAGTCCATTTAGAATTTTAAGATAGTATTAATTATCCATTTAGAATTTTTCAACAAAATATGAATTGTTGTTCTTCCAATATTACTTTTATTGATATTAAAAGTGAAAAGAATTTTACAAGTACTAAATAAGTGGGAGATAAGGATAGAATAGAAAAATAATCAATTTTTTTTATAAAAATTAATAATCTTAACTACATTTCTTAATATGCGTAATTCTTCTCTCCCCAGTTAAATAGAAACGAAAGGAGTATATTAAATACTTAATATCATTAATATAAATAACTATTTATAATCATATTTTTAATATATGTGACATTAACTTGTATTTGAAACTAAAGGTATTTACACATTTTCAATTGAAAATGTAAATTGGAAATAATCTTATAAAGTGAATAAAAGAAGGCAATCATTTTAATGATCACACATGTTTGTGACCATTGATGGTCATTAGATCTAAGTGGTAATTCATTCATTTTAAAATTAAAGTATATTGTAACTTTTAATTGAAAAAACAGTCTTTATTTCTTGCTCAAATCAATAAATCATTATTTCCTTATTTTCGTTGAATCATTAATTCAAGACCAAGTAAAGTTTTTTTCTTTTAAATTAAGGAACACTGTAAATTGACAGTATACTTTAATTTTAAAATGAACAGATAAGATCATGAATTAAATATAGTGAACATTAATATTCAGGTCCTTGAAATAGACCACAAGGAATGAAACTAAAAAAATAAACTATTATATCATAGAGTAATTCTTAATATATCTCACTATTTTACTTTTACAAGACTTGAGACGCTACCTTTTTTTTCTAGAGTGATAGTTAACTCGGTTGATTTTTAATTGGCACAATGTGTTTTTTTTTACAAAAAAAAAAAGCTTGTGTTTTCTTAAGTATTCCTATTCCAAGTTTGTCATTTTGCAACTGTTTTATAATTGCTTTTAAATAATAAAATTGCTAATCTGTCTCATTTTGTGTCAAACGTATAACCAGTGATGATACTAGAAGAATACTTTTTGGGTGGTTATGCCCAAGTAATATTTTTCGTTTCATGGCAATTGACATGACCTCTACCTAATTCCACCAACTAACTATGTTGCAAATGCAATAATTTGCCTCAGCATTTTGTGCAACATAAGAGTTATCAATACTTTGATATTTCGAAATGCAAATTTCCTTTAAAAATAATGGTCTTCCATTACTACCTAATAACATACGTTGGTGAAGCTTTGATATTGTTTCATCGTGCTAAAGCCATATACTAGGTCGTAGTCATAAAAATCCCTCAGGCAAGTTAAATAGCATGCCAATTTTAACAACACACATGAATAATTTATTAATTTATATATATATATATATATATATATATATATATATATATATGATGTATTATATGAGAAAAATCATGTTGTACCGCTCACATTCGCTCATCTCATAAAATACATCTCATACGCACACATACCTCTTAAGTGATCTTGGGACCAACATCTTAAGTGATCACATTACACACTAAGTAGTAATTTTCCATTGTCATCACTTTCTGCCATATGGCCTCCAGAAAACTATTCCATTGCACTTTATTGGCTCTGCTTCTTGTTTTTGTATTATGTGCTTTGGAGGCCAATGCTCGCACTGTTGATCATGATGCTTCAATGCATGAGAGGCATTAGCAATGGATGGTTCAACATGGAAAATTCTACAAAGACCCTTATGAGAAGAAGCTGAGATATCAGATATTCAAGGAAAACGTGAAACACATTGAAGCCTTTAACAAAGCTGAAAACAAACCTTACAAGCTAGGCATCAACCAATTTGGTGATCTCACAAATGAGGAATTCAAATCCAGAAACAAATTCAAGGGTCATATGTGCTTCACAATTACAAGGACACCCACATTTAAGTATGAACATGTGAGTGCAGTGCCAGTTTCATTGACGGAAGGGAGCTGTCACACCCATCAAGAACCAAGACCAATGTGGTATGTGCTTGCATTTGATGATTATTTGAATTTCTCAAGTACTTAAAAGACTTCAAGTCTGTTTGGTTCTATGGTGATAGAACTGATTTTAAATTGACATAATTTTGTAAAATTGATTCTGTATACAATTCATTTTAAGTTAACATGATTTTCGTTTGGATAATGGATATCTAACAAGTAATTTTTATAGAGAATGATATTTAGATGCTATTTTTAAAACTACTTTTGAGATACATGTAGATCCTTGATCTTTACTATAATTGATTCTCCATCTTCGTGTAAGTAAGAAAAAAATTGTTTCAAGAAACCTCACTTACATTCACCTAAATGGGTAAAGCACATTTTACAAATTCATCCAAGCATCATTTTTTGGGGTCAAACCACTTTTGATTATCCAAAACCATGGGGTACCATATTATGAAAGTGGTTTCAAACATGATCTTAATCTGTTTCATAACCCATTATAGAAATAGAATTGTAAAAATGAAAAATCTAATGTTAATATTAATCTTATATACTGTTTGAGAGAGTCAAATTTCTGTTGAGTCAATAGATTTATATTTTTTTCTTCGTTGGCCTAACCTCGGGGCAACCAAACAAGGGTTAATGTGCAAACCATGTTTATTGGAATTGAAAAAAAAACACATTCACTCAACTAGCTTTTAAATTTGTGCAAACATGATTTTCAAAATAAGTAATGTGGAACCAAACACGTACTTAATTGAATGTTTTCTAATGAACTTTGCCTTGTATTCTTGTGTTTTACTATTTAGGATGCTGCTAGGCATTTTCTGCTGTGGCAGCAACAGAAGCAATCACCAAGATGAGTACTGGCAAATTGATCTCTTTATCAGAACAAGAGCTTGTTGATTGTGACACAAAGGGTGTGGACCAAGGAAGTGAACGAGGTCTAATGGATGATGCCTTCAAATTTATCTTGCAAAACAAAGGCCTTGCCGCAGAAACCATTTACCCTTATCAAGGTGTTGACGGGACATGCTATGCAAATGCTGAAGCCAATCATGCAGCTAGCATTAATGGGTATGAGGATGTCCCTGCCAACAGTGAGAGCGCATTGCTCAAAGCTGTTGCCAATCAACCAGTTTATGTGGCCATTGATGCTAGTGGATTTGAGTTCCAATTTTACTCAAGTGGTGTCTTCACTGGATCCTGTGGCACTAGCTTGGATCATGGTGTCACTGCTTGGGGTTATGGAGTGAGTGATGATGGAACTAAGTATTGGTTGGTGAAGAATTCATGGGGGACAGAGTGGGGTGAACAAGGATACATTAGGATGCAGAGAGGTGTTGCTGCTAAGGAAGGCTTGTGTGGCATAGCAATGCAAGCTTCTTACCCTACTGCATGATTCCCTAAACGTTGTTGCTACTATTTC
This sequence comes from Clitoria ternatea, assembly GCA_037962975.1. Lineage (NCBI taxonomy): Eukaryota > Viridiplantae > Streptophyta > Magnoliopsida > Fabales > Fabaceae > Clitoria > Clitoria ternatea. The sequence continues at coordinate 4,387,829 of CM075676.1, forward strand.
CTAAACCATATGTAATGTACAAAGCGATGCACTAGAAGTGCGCTAATACCATGATTTAATAGGTTTGAAGTTACAAGTGAAAGATTCAAACCTTGTGTCACTATGACACTATTGTATTGAAGAGAAAAATCATACATAATTGAACTTATTGATTTTAACTTTCATCCAATACAGAATGATCTCGAGATCTAGGCTAAAATATGGTAATAATTTGACTCTATTTTATATTGCTAAATCTCTTTTCCACTTACAGGGCTACAACTTTACATTCTTAAATGTAATCAAAAGAAAAAAAGAATAAGGGTACAACTAGGAAACTACAATCAGAATACAATTGATTTTCATATTTTGTTCCTTGCTGATAAACCCAAGTCATTGCTTGTAGAGGATCAATATCCATGCAAGCAATGGACATGTATAGCTAGTAGAATTTGTGTAGCCTATTTGGTATCACTCTACAACCTCTTCTAACCATGAGACAGATTCATACTAATAAACTAATTTGTCAAAAAGGTTTTGTTCTGCACAAGTTGTTGAACTTCAACAACATCTCCTAACTCCACTTCAAGTTCATTCTGAAACAAGAGCTCTATCTGCTCCAATGACTTTCCTTTGGTTTCAGGAACCAGGATGTAGGCAAAGACAATGGCAAGAGAAGAAATAGCAGCAAACAGAAAGAACGTTCCGGCAACCGAAATTGCCCGTGAAACAGTGAGGAAAGACATGGCCACAAGACCACTGCAGACCCTATTGCCCACACCACCTAGTGCAGAAGCTTGAGCACGCACCCTTAAAGGGAATATTTCAGATGTCAAAACCCAGCATACGGGGCCTAATCCAACAGAAAAGAAAGCCACGTTCCCACAAACAAAAAGAATTGTCATTGCAATCACTAAGGGTCCTTGTCCAAATACAGAAAGAATAGTCCCTACTATGAACAAACAAATTGTCATCCCAATTGTGCTTATTAAGAGCAGTGGCTTCCTACCAAGTTTGTCAATAAGAACAATGGCTACCAATATCATAAAAGTCTTTGTTACACCTACAGCAACAGTAGCAGCTAGAAGTTTCGAATTGTCCTCAATTCCAGCTGCTTTGAAAATCTCAGGACTGTAATACACCATTGCATCAATTCCAGAAATCTGTTGGAAACACTGAATCCCAATTCCTGTGATCATCATTTGGCGAAGCGAAGGCGAAGGAAACAAGAGCTCATACCACACGGGTTGTTTCTCCTCAGAATTGGTCAAACCAGCTGCTGCAGCCTGCTGTATTTCTGATAATCTCTGCTCAACTTCCTTCTCACTTTCATTTGTTTTCAGAAGCACTGATTTTGCTTCTTCAATTCTGTTTTGCATTACCAGCCACCTTGGTGACTCAGGAATAATGAAAAGAGCAAAGGCAATGAAAACTGAGGGCAAAATTCCCACAGCAAGCATTATCCTCCAGTTTATGTGCGGTGAAAAGCCTGCAAAGGCATAGTTTGACACATAACCAAGCAAAATTCCTAGATTTACAAAAATCTCTGGGAAGGTAGTGAGAGAGCCTCTAGACTTGTTTGGTGATATCTCTGCAATATACACAATGGCAATTATGCTTCCAAAGCCTATTCCAACACCTGCTATAAGCCTTCCAATCATTAGTACTGCAAATGAAGGGGCCAGAGTCATTATGATTGCACCCGTTTGAAAGACCACTGCAGCTACACCCATTGTCCATTTCCTACCAAGTATATCTGAAGTTCTTCCACCTCCTAAACTTCCCACAAGAGATATAATGCTCAGAATACCAACAAAAAGTTCTTCCTGTATCTCAGATATCTTCAGATCTTCTTTGATGAATATAACTGCTCCACTCATTACACCTACATCTGCACAAGTTTCCAATAGTAAATAATGTAAACACCTAAAAGAGCACCAAAATCATTACTCATCAGTCTGGTTTGATTTTAACTAGCAAGTCCAATTTTTCATGAAGTTAGTTTAGGATCACAAAAAAAAAATTCAGAGACTAGGCAAATAAAGCATACCATAGCCAATAAGGACATGGTTGAGAGAAGCAAAGATGGCACTGGCTATAACATATTTCCAGGTACTGTTCCTCCTTGCTTCTTGGTGCAAAACATCATATTCTTCTGGAAGCTCGGATTTCATCCTCTTGTACTTGTTCTTTGTTCCCAACGTGATTCCTGACAAGGCCACTTCCTCATTCCCATGTTGTTGGAACCCCATATCTGTGTTTGTCCTTTGTTTCTATGTAACCTCTGAGAGATAGGAGGGGTTTTTGTATTGGGTTGAAACTCCTATAACAGTTCTTAGAATACTAAAAACAAAACATGGGCATTAAAATTGAGCTTTCCGAATACAGGGACAAGACACAGCAAGTTGCACTTTTTTTAAATCATTTCCGTTTTTTATCAGTCTAATAATAATTTGTTTTTTCATCATTAGAACAGACAACCCCGTTTCCTAATTTCACATTTTGTTGAAACAAAATTTAGCTACAATTGCTTATGTGTTTTTCGTAATATTTTTTTAATTAGAATAGACAATTATTAGGGGGAATTTTTTTAGCTATTCTAAAACTAATCCCTCTCAGAAGGTCAATTTACACAAACGGTTATTAAATAATCATAAATTATTACTACATTCCTATCAGATTTAATTGGACTACCACTATTTCATAATTCATGATTTAAATATTTCAATTTTACATATTACATAGTGATTTCAGAGGATAAAGGATAATGATAGATGAATAAATAATAAAAAATAAGAAAGAGAGAAAGGGAAAAAAAACAAAAAACAAAAAACACAATAAAAAAGTAAAAACAAAAAAGAAACACAAAAACAAAATAATAATAAAATAATAAAAATGAAATAAGATGAAAATAAAAATAAATAAAATATTAAAAATAAAAAAGTAAATAAAAAATGATAATTGAATAAAATAAAATAAAATAAAAATAAATAAGTAAGTAAATAAATTAAATAATGGTCGAACAGAAATTAGCATTGACAATTTGTCTCTCTTTACTCGTTTTTTACAAGATGGTGTGAAAATCAATAGCTTTTACACTATCATAGTAAGAAACAAGTAAAGAAATAAACACATTTTTTGTTGGGGTCCTAAAGACAGAAAAGACAAACAAAAACAAATGTCTCATTGGATACATAAATTTAACATTGAGTGCTGATCAGTGTAGAAATTTAACATTGAGTGCTGATCAGTGTAGAAATTTAACATCAGTATAGAAATTTAACATTGTGCAACAAATTAACATCTGTGTAGAAATTTAACATTAGTACAGAAATTTAACATGAGTATGGAAATTTAACACCAGTACGGAAATTTAACATTATGCGGAAACTTAACATCAGTGTGGGAATTTAACATCGTGCGGGAATTTAACATCAATACAAAAATTAACATCGTGTAGAAAGTTAACATCAGTGTAGAAATTTAACATCACTGTAGAAAATTAACATCATTGCAGAAATTAACATCATGCAAAAAATTAACATCGTGAAAATTTAACATCAGTGTAGAAATTTCACATCAGCGTAAAAAATTTACATCAGTGCAAAAATTTAATATCAGTACAAAAATTCAACATTAGTGCAGAAAATTAACATTAGTGTGGAAATTAACATCGTGTAAAAAACTAACATCAGCGCAGAAATTTAACATTAGTGCATAAATTTAATATCATTGCAGAAAATTAACATCATTGCGAAAGTTGAGATCGTGCAGAAAATTAACATCGTGCAAAAAATTAACATCGTGAAGAAATTTAACATCAGTGCAGAAATTTAACATTAGTGCAGAAATTTAACATCAGTGTAGAAAATGAACATCATGCAGAAAATTAACACCAGTACAAAAAATTAACATCTGCGCGCCAATTTAACATCGTGCAAAAATTTAACATTATGCAGAAATTTAACATCAGAAATTTGAAAAAATTAACACATCATTAAAGAAAATTAAAATTTATGTAAAAACTAGCATAATCAACTATGTATTTGGAAAACAATTTAACAAGCAAAATGATGTGATTCCCTATCATCCTCACAGCTCAAGCGCCTTTAGGCTTGGGAATTTGGGCCACTTAATTTGTCTTACAAATGATTCCAGGTTAGGAGCAGGTAAAAAAGTGCTAGTCTTTTGCCTGATTTTGCAAAGTACTTGGTCACCCATTGTTACTGAGGGCATATGTATTTGTGGTCATTTATCAATTGTGCATTGTCATCATTGTACTTATTGTGCATTTAAGAATTTTCACATTTCAGTTATTACTCAATGCATGTTTAAGAGATGAAACCTATCTCCTCAGTTAGATGAAAAAGTTGGGAGCACTCTAAGTCGCGAACGATGAGATCTTTAGTAGCAGTTGAGAGCTCTCTCGCAGATTGCACAGAGTTTCATTATGGAAAAATGCAAGTAACTCTATAAAGGATTCTAGAGCCACCACTTACATACGTCGCTAAGGGAAAGTGCAACGACACATCATTTTAAAGGGCCGCGACGGTTCACTGGTTGGCATGACTTATGTTACAAGCAACACTACGTTTCAATTAGCAAGTAATGAACAACAATTGTTGAGGGAATCTATAGTAGCAAAATGGCGCGATTGAAAATTTTTGTAAGTTAAAAAAATCTTTTTCTTACCCATGCCTATAATAGGTGACTGGAGTAAACGGTGTAGCTCATTTGAGCAATCGGTATGGTCCTTCAAACAAGCTAGGGAGAAAATGATCCGCTCTAAATACCGGCCTATAAACAAGATGATAATTTGCACCTAAAGTCGTCATGTATGACCGACATCTCACGTAAAGTCAAGATTTAACATCGGCTACCGCTATTGCGTGTGAGACATACAATCTAACACCGATGCGAGCCACTCTCTTGATATTGGTGGATAAGAGTTAACTTATGTAACCGCATGCCGGAAAGCAACCTGCAAATGAAGAACTGTGTTCTCATCACTTGTAAATGAAGAACTATGTTGTCATCACTTGTAACCATGAAAACACATCTTACCTCTTCATTTCAATATTTGACCTGCAAATGCTTCACCCATCCATTTCAATACTAAGAACCCAAATTTTTTAGTGTTGCTTTGGGTGGGGTAGGTGGGGACATTGTGTTTGTATGAAGTATTATCATGCATTAAGGAATGAGTTATTGATGAACATTTACTTCCATATGTGTGTCAATGTTACCCTTTTTGTTATGGCTTTTAACCATTACATATTAATGATGTACTGTTGGGATGACACTCTTTTTAATGATACATCATAAGAGAAAGTTTAATGAAAAGCCAACGGTTGAATATGTTGACAAGGACATTGTGGCCATCTATAACATTGATAGAAACAGGTGGCCATATTTTGAGGTTAAGTTTTTAGTTAAAGACTTTGGATATAAGGTAGGGGATTTTAAGTTATGGTGAAGGAAAATAAGGAAAGTAGAGTATAAGAGTATAGTCATGTTACATGAAAAATTATATAATTGACAATAATTATGAGGTTGACATGTTTGTTGAGTATATCTAAGGAGAACCAAAAATCATAAAATAAGCATAGTTGTGAGAGGGTGTTTGACAATAGAAATGTCAACTATGATTAGGTGGCTAAGGTTATACTTAATAAGTTGAGAGTGAATTCAAGGATGTTAGGAGCTGAGATTGTTAAGGATATTAGGATCATGCATGCCCTTAAATTTTTTATTGGGATAGCTTATAAAGCTAAACAACTTGCTTTGGAAAAATTAGAGGGTGGGGCAGCAAAACAGTATGGCCTACTTTGGAGATACAGTACAAAGCTAAAAAGGGAAAATCATGGTACAACTTGTAAATTAGAGTTAGTGTGGCTTAGTGTAGGGATCCGGCCAAGGTTTGGGAGCTATTATGCATGTTCGAAGGCATGTAAGCAAGGATTTAAAGATGGTTGCAAGCCTTTATTGAGGTGAATGGTTGCCATCTTAAGCCAAATATGGGGTAGTTGTTGGTGGTGGGTAAAGATTCAAATGACCAATACTATCCTTTGGTTGTAACAGCTGTTAAGATAGAATGCAAGGTGATCTGTCCTGGACCGGGGTCAAGAGATCCGATCTCAAGCCAGTCATGAATAGTATGTCAATACCGTCTAGTAGACCGGATGTATGTGTATCCGATGTAGGTATCCGTTGTCCTTGAATGAGGAGAGCGGATTGGGCGTTCTGGAGATCCTTCACACCGACCTAACGCGTTGAAGTGGGCGAATGGTGGTGTCACCTGCAAAGATTCTCCGACGCTCAAGTCAGTGATTATATTCCAAGTAAGGAATGTATTCAGAGAGGAATCAGTCGTAAAAGTGCTGAAGAAGAAGATCCCTAACTTCAATCATGAAGTTAGTTCATATACCTGATTGGCTTGATTAACGAGGACTCGTTGGTGGGGAACCACCAACTCCCATTAGCATTATTATATTGCGCACTTACCTGCATGATTGGGTCAAGTGGCTATTTTATATTGAGCATAGAGAATGTAGACTAGGATTAGGGAACAAGTTGACCATTCCCGTGAGCAGAATTTGGCTCGTAGTGCAGGGAATTATTGATCGATCCCTGTAGCAACAATCCTTGTCTTTTGCAGTGTCGTGTGTGTTGTCCGGTGTCATGGTGTTATCCTGAACAACCGGTATAGGGAGAACGCCTGATACGGAATTACAGTCCGGATGTATACCGATGACACCGGTTACACGTAGATGTCTTATCAAAGACGTTGAAATATGTATAGCAGATCGGATACCGGTATTGAGACCGGATCATATGTCCCCTAGCTTGTGTGAGGGACTGAATAGTTGTTCACATAAGCTACTCAACCTGCGAGAGGTCTTAATATCGGTAAGCTTACGTGTGTAACAGTTCCTTAGCATCTGTTGTCATTCGTAAAGAACCGCTCTGATTTTAATAGAAAAGACCTTTCGGTACTGTCACAACGGATTCAGACAAAGATTCGTTGTGTGAGAATTTCAAGAGTTTATTGGAATTGAAAGCTCTTGAAGTTCGTGTAACGGCTGTAAAGCGTAAATTGCGTTGCATGATTAGACATTAATGCTTTTAATCACGTGGGCAGGCAATTATTGTGTCTGAGATGAAAATCTCATTAACCGTCGTTTTGGGCTTAATGGGCCTGAAGTTTTCAAAACTTTTGGGCCCAGTGGATAGCCCTTTGCTGAGTTGCTATCGTTTTGGCGCCCAAGAATTTGGAACGGTTGTGTCGTTTCGCTTGTGAACAGGTACGTTTTATCGAGAACGACACAACTTCAAGAGGAGGTAACCGGTCCTCTTTGTTTCCTATAAAAGGAATACTTAGTGGATTCTGGGTTCCACTTGCTTTTGCTTTCTCAATGAAACTCTGCAGAAATTTTGCAAGGAAGTTTATCACCTACATTGCGAGGGTTTCTTCGTTCCTCAAATTCATCACTGTCATCTGAGGTAACTATCTTTTCCTTATCGCTTTAGTTTCGCTTTGACTTACTACTCGTAGTTATAGAAAGTAGGCTTCATCTAAAGGGGGGGGGGGAATCAGTTTCCCTCAACCCTAATAGTCGTGGGGAAGAATCCTTGTGATTCTTCCTAAGACTGAACCGCGTCGCTCAGAAAGGGGATCTTACTCACTGCGGGAAGTGACCTTTCCCTTCTCAGAGTCGCCCTCTGATTGTAATTGCTTTCAAAATGCAGTGAGTAATGATTGCAACTTTCTGACGACATTTTATTTCTTATCGTAGATTAAGGAGTTCGGTCTAGATATTTCCAATGGCAACTGGAGAAGGATCTTCTGGAGATAGCGCCATTTCGAAAACAGCAGAAGGTCTCTACAGCGCAGTTGCTTCGAGGCTAAATTGGGAGGAGGTTCAGGCTAAATGGCCTTTCTGCTGGGTGTCTAGTGAGTTTAAGGAATTGGCCTCCCGACATGCGGATGAGGAGGGATCCCGGATCCAGCCGAGGTTTACTTTGAGTACGGATGAAGAGACAAAAAAGTGGTATAGGGTTTATGCACCACTTCCGACAGAGCGGATATACCACGTCGTCCCTAATGACCGCTCTGTATACATGTATGACTTTATTTTCCATAATCTGGGAGTTCGTTTTCCTCTAACCAAACTCCAGATGGGCGTCCTGAAGTTCCTGAACTGTGCACCCTCTCAACTTCATCCCAATGGTTGGGGCCTCATCCGGGCTCTGGAGGTCCTTGGTGAACATTTCAATTTCACGCCAACTGTAGCGATGCTGTTCTACTACACTCAGGTAGTTCGAAGAGCAAACAAGCAGGGCGGAGTTGGTCTGGTGACTCTCCGGACTCTCTGTTCCTTTGTGAACTTTGAGTCTTATACAGATTCTGCCAAGGTTGACGGGAAGTCCTTCAAGATTTACTTCACCCGCATCTCTATTAAGAAGGGCAATCCAAAATTTTGGAAGGATGAAGAGGGCGTTGACAAATTTCCCCTGAGTTGGACACACAAACATTTCCTCTTGAGCTCACACGCGTACTACACTGATCAATCTGATCTGTCACGTGAGACGTCGAGAGTGTTGTTCGCACTTGAATCGCACACTACAGGTCGTCACGTCTTTTCGTGTAGGCGTCTGCTAAGTAGCTCAAGCGGAGTCCGGGAGGAATATTTGCGTACTTCTCATTTTATTCTATCTTTTCTCCTTTATCAAATATGTATAGAATATTTGTAGTTGCTGACATCTTGTGTTTGTTCATGTAGGTGAAATAGAACAGCAAACTCCAGAAATGGACAAATTGAAGAAATTCAAGGCGGCTGGTAAATCTGTTACTCATGAAAATGAGGTGAAGCCCAGGCCCTCAACTAAGGATCGTCCTGAGGTAATCATCTTGACCTCGGATGCTGAAAGGGACATCCCACTGGTTGAGGGCGGTACGTCCGATGTTGGCGCAGCCTCGGGTCAGCCTCCAGTTACTGAGAGAAGAAGAAAGATCCAGAATGATCCTTCGAAGCGTCAGTCCAAGAAGCAAAGGACTTCGGAGGATAAAGCCGTTGAAACCTCGGAAGGGATTGGTGCTTCCTCCGGTCTCAATAAAGGCACTGCTGCTGGGGTTTCTGGATCAGGGCCGACCTCCTTCCCAACGACCTCGTTTCTCACCCCCTTCCTCTTCTACGAAGGTTCTACTCCTGCCACTCTTCCACCACCGATGTATAAACTCCGGCCTACGCTTAGTGTTAAAGAAATTGAAGAAGCGTGTGAGGCCGGAAGGTGGCAGCTAGCCGAACTTGCTGGATTGCTATCTTCCGTCAGTGAGTTGGCTAAGAACGTCGACAAGGTTGAGGAGCTAAGTGACAAATTAGAAGAGCTCAACCTTTCCTCAGACAAGGACAAAGCCGCATTGAAGTTAATGGAAGATCGTCTTAACAAGTCTAAGGAGTTTGGGGATCTCATAACTAAAGAGAATCTCAAGCTCAAAGGCGATCTTAAAAACTTGGAAGACAAAGTGGCAGAGAAGGAGGAAGAACTCCGCAGCAGCCAGGATAAAAATAAGGCTGATGCTGAGGAGTGGTCTCAAAGGGAGAAGAAGCTCCTTCTTGAGATAGAGGGACTGAAGGCTAGGAAAGTGGAGCCCGAGATATCCAGTGAGGAGCTGTCTAAGTTGCGGGGAGAATTGGCTACAGCGAAAGCTGAGAGAGAAGAAGCTGTTGACATATGCAGCCGGGCTGTTGAAGAGTCCTTCGGCCTAGCCATACGCCAAGTCTTCTACCGCAATCCCACTGCGAAACTTAACCTTTATGGGATGGATCCGTACTATGAATTCCATGAGGGAAAGTTAGTCGCAGTGGTGGATGGTCGTCACGAAGATCCACCGACGTCCTTATATGGTTTGGCTCCTCTTCCTGAGGGTCAATCCATGGGACCTGACTACGTCTTTCCTGCGTCCGAGGTTCCCTCTTCTGAAGAAAGGGCTGAGGCTCCTGGAGGCGAGACTCCTGCGGAGGTTCTAAAGGAAGGAGCACAAGAGCCCAGTGCTGAAGAGGCACAAAAGACTGAAGAACAGATTCCTCCTCAGTAGTTTTGTTTTCATTTACATGTATAGTTGTGTACTGGGATCAACTCTGGATTTTAAACTATTGTATGTAATTTCATTTCAATGAATGAGTTTTGATTGAAGAAATTTGTCTTCGTCGTTTCATGTATATTTAAATCGTTTCTAATCCGTTCTGTATAATTAATCTTAAGGCCGGATTGAAATAATAGCCTCGGAAGATTAAACAACGAATAAAATTTAGAACGGATAAATATATACATGTCCCCAAGTGTGTATTAAGAAGAAGGTGCCTGTCTTTGGGGAGTGATCCTTAATTCTTTTGGGGAAAGATGGGTCGATCCGCTGTTTAGCAAAGTAGTGTAACAGGACGGATGACTGCTTCTAATCCGTAATATTCTTACAGGAGATGATAATATTGTTCCAAGTTTAGGGAACTGCAAGGAAGTGGTGTTTGAGTCCTTTATCATAAGGATGATGATGGGAGTTTTTTCTACACCAGGAGTTACGTCGTTGTATCACAGAATAGGTGATAAAGAGTATCCGTCCTGGGAGAATACCACTAGAAAGCGAAAGTGCGGACTGACTTTCGGAATTTTCCATCATAAAGATGATTATGAGTATTGATCATGCCAGGTGTTTTATCATTAAATCACTTCATAAGTGATTGAGATCATCCGTCTTGGGGATGTGTACGATACCAGGAACTACATCATCAGGTCGCATATTAGGTGATTGAGATCATCCGTCCTTTGGGTGTGTATGGCGCCAGGAGTTACATCGTCAGATCACAGCATGGGTGATTGAGATCATCCGTCCTGGGCAGGTACACCGCGTTAGGAGTTACATCATCATATCACATAATGGGTGACTGAGGTTATCCGTTCTGGAAAAGTACACATCGTCAAGAGTTACATCGTCAGATCACAGATTAAGTGATTTAGATAATCCATCCTGGAGACATTTTTCAATCGTAGGAATACGAATTGAGTGAATACTTTCAGAATGATGATGAGAATTGTTCATACCAGGAGTTACATCGTCGAATCACTGAATAAGTGATTGAGATCATCCGTCCTGGAATGATTATTGGAGTTTTTCATACCAGGAGTTACGTCACCGAATCACTGAATAAGTGATTGAGATCATCCGTCCTGGTGAATTTTTCCAATCAAGGGAGTGCGGATTCAATTGCCAATTTTCGCTCCATCCGAAATCCGAGTCTTACCTCTACTAGCCCCCTAGCTGATGTGAGGAAGCAGTTGACTTGCTCATATGAGCTATATTGATCATAGTACGTTTGGATTTCGGATTTGCACCAAAGTGTAAATATCCGTTCTGGGAACCATGTTCCGTAGTGATGAAATTTTAAGGGCGGATTCGACAATGGAAATATCAGAAGTTTATCGAATTTCGCAACCCTTGGTATTCGGGTAATGGTGGCCACGTTTCTAATGATTGGACATTTAATGCCTTAATTCACGTGGGCGCGCCATTATTGCATTAAGTGCGCATGTCTTAGTAACTGTCACGCATAGTTTTGTTGGGCCTAATATTTGGTTTTAATAGGCCCATTTCGATGGCTCTGTGACAAAATGATGGCATTTTCGCGCCTTGATGTACTAAATGACAATTTTGGTCCACTAAACGGGGAGTCGTTTGGGGGTAAACGACAGGTTATGTTTAGTGGGTATTTGAAAAATTTTGGTGCCCTGATATAGGCATATTTGGCAATCTCAGTTACCATTTCTTCTTGCTTCCTTGACGAATCTCTACGAAAGTTCCAAGAAGTTCTTCGTATCCACCTCTGTGAATTTCAATTCACTATCTAAGGTAACCACTTTCCCTTCGTTCTCAGTTTCTCTTTTCAATATTTGAGAATGCCTAGGAAGGGTGTTAGCTTCAGTGGCGTTGGCCCTAGAGGAAGAGGAGGAAGGGCTTTGACTCAAAACCCTAGCGTTCATGGTGGGAGGATTCCAGTGATCCTTCAGTCGAGATCACGAAATACAGAGAGGGAGGGGTCGCAATATCAAAGGCGAAGGGTGATTATACCCTCTTCAGGGTCTTCCTCCTCTAGTGAGAGTGTCGAGAGTGGGGATTTATATGTCTCTGATGATGTGGAATTTTATCGCAGCATCAAGGCTTTCACAATGGTGACAAAGAAAGCTACTGGGAGGAAGTCATCTGAAGGGGAATCCCCTTCCGAGAAGCATATCTTGAAGACCCAATCCGGCCTCTGCAATGTGGTTGCACACCGGATAGATTGGGTGAAATTCCAACAGAAACGCCCATTCAGCTGGGTGGCTGAGGAGTTTTGTGAAATAGCATCAGTTCATGCTCAAGAGGGGGGAGCGGAGTTGGAGCCGCGTTTCACGGTCTTCAAGAGGGATAAATACAAGAAGTGCTTCGTGGTGATAGCCCCGTTGCCATCCGATCGAATTTGTCATATCCCGGACGAAAGGTCCTTGTATATGTATGACTTTTTATTTTTGAACCTTGGTGTGCGGTTTCCCCTTTCGAAGTTTCAGATGGGGGTTCTGAGATTCCTGGACTGCGCTCCTTCACAGCTTCACCCCAACGGATGGGGATTAGTCCGCTCTCTTGAAGTGCTTGGGGAGCACTTCAACTTCAAGCCGACGGTGGCCATGCTCTTTTATTTTGCTCAAGTGGTCCGTCGTGCAAATAAAGAGAAGGGGGGAGTGAGCTTGATATCCCTCCGGACTCTCTCAAAGGTTATCAACTTTGAGGCGTACACTGACTCCGCCAAAGTTGATGGACATTCATTCAAGTCCTATTTCATGAAGATTAGCGTTCACCCTGACGAGTCAGTTTTTTGGTTAACTGAAGATGGGCTTCCGAAGTTCCCAGTGGCTTGGACGCATGAACACTTTTTGCTGACCTCCCAGGCGTACTATACTGAGGAGGATGAACTAAGCCCGTCTTCAGTTTCCGTTCTTTCCGCCCTTCAATCTTACACCGCCTCGCATAAATTTTTCTCTTGCAGGCGTTTGTTAGGATCGTGGTCTATCCACGAGGAATATCTGCGTAATTTTCCTGCTAATATTCATATTTTATCGCATCATGCCTTGAAGTAGTTGATTTCTAACCGTGTTGCTTGGTTTTGCAGTTGAAATTGAAGCTGCGTCTCCAGAGATGGAAAAACTGAAAGGGCTCAAAGCTGGAGCGAATTCCGTGGCAGCTGAAAATGACATTCAGGCGAAACGGAATTCGAAGAAAGCCACAGCGGAGACCATCATTTTAACCTCATCTGCAGGTGACGATATTCCCTTACTGGAGGGCGGATATGAGAAGGTTGCGGCTGAGAAGGTCGGAGAAAAGAAGAAAACTATAAAACGCGGTTCCTCAAGGACCTTGGATCGTCAACCTTCTCCGAAAAAACAAAAAATTTCAAGTGAGAGTGCTGATCCGGAGCCTTCAAAGGGAAAGAAAGTGGAAAGATCCGCTTTGGATGCAGGGTCCACTCCGGATGCTCCTGGCGACGGGATCACTTATGGTGCAAAGCCAATAACGACTTACTTTGCACCAAAAGTTACTCGCCCTCTTCAAAGTAGCTCCGGTCTTGCACAATATCTGGTATACGAGGGTTCTGTTCCTGAGGTCGTTCCTGAGTCTCCGTACAAGCTGAAGCCCTCATTGATGAGCGATGAAGTAGCCAAAGCTTGCGATGCCGGACAGAAGCACCTGGCAGAATTATCCGGGCTCTTAAGATCGGTTCGCAAGCTTCCAGAAGAGAATGAGAGGCTGAGCTCGTTGGTTGGCAAGGTTAATGACCTTAGCGTTGCTGCTGCTAAGGACAAGGCAACCATCCTTCGTTTAGAAAGTAAATTAGAAGCTTCCAAAGAGGAAGGATATAAGAAGGATGAAGAAATTGTCAGGCTAAAACATCTTGCCAAGGAGTTGGAGGCCCAAGTAGCTGATCAAAAGAAAATCAATTCCGACCTCCACTCTGGTTTTTGTGCGGAGAAGGAACGCTCTTCAAAGCTGGAAGAGGAGCTTAAGGAAGTCAAAGTTGTTTATGCTCGAGGAACCGAAGATTGGTCGCGTAAGGAGAAGGAGCTGCTTTCAAAGTTGGCGGACACAAAAGCGGAATTTGACGAGGCTGTGGATATGTGCGATCAGGCAGTCAAGGAATCCTTTGGGTTGGCTGTTCGTCAAATTCAATACCGGAATCCCAAGGTGAAACTTAATCTGAATGGTATTGACCCGTTCTATGAGTTTCATCAAGGGAAACTGGTGGCCATAGTTGATAAGCGTCATGAAAGTCCGCCCAACACTCCTTATAAGTTCGCTCCTTTACCTGCAGGCCAATCAATGGGACCTTCATTCCTGAAGCCCATAAGTACAGGAACAAGCTCTCGCACTGAAGAAGGCAAGGCCGGAGGCAAAGGCAAAGGGAAAGAAGGAGATTCAAGCCATAGAAAGTAGCGTGCTTCCCTGTTTCCTTTTTCATTTTATTGATTCAAATTCGCTGTGTTCCGGGATAAGCTCCGGATTATTACACGAAGTGTAATTCTCATTTAATCAATAAAAGAGTTTTTTACCTCCATTCTTGCTTAGTGAAAAACAACTTTAATAGAGGGATTGCATGTGTATTGTATCATTCCGGTTTTAAGTAATGAAGATCGGATTGTAAAACAAAATCTACATACCGGACTTATACATGCAAGATGAATTTCATAATAAGGTCACCGCTGATGAGGGAACACATCTTTGTTACAAGAACGGTTTAAGGGGAATGATTGTGAGATCGTTTAGACGAGAGTTCATTCCTCAAGATATTCGTTAAACCGTTTATGTTGTCCCCCAGTATCATTGGGTGATTATCACTTTGAATAAACTCTGAGTGAGATTTTCTCGTGAGAGCTTTTAAGAGTGAGGTTTTAAAATAGAAATTCCTCTTCAAATATTTCCGACTGAGGAATTTCGGGTGAAAATGCCTTAGATTGTGGCGTACCCGAGTGAATTGTTTGTGTCGGAGTTTATGAGTCAGATCTCAATTGAAGAATTGATGACTCAGAATTATAAGCTATAAAACTCCCAAATAAAGAACTTCACGAGAGTATTAATTTGGAGTTCAGTATAACTTACTTGTTGTGTTTGGAGTTCGGTTTGATCCTACTGTCCATGTCATATTTGGTGTTCGGTTGAATCCTACTAGCCGTTCTTCAATTGGTCTTTGGTTTTACTCAATGACGATTCTTCACCGACGTTCGGTTAATCCTACTAGTCGTACTCAGAGTTCGGTTTAATCCTACAATCCGAGCCTTCGATACGGGGTTCAGATCAGGGCTATTCCTGAACCTACTGCGCCCGTCACTTGGGGTTCAGCGTGGTCTTGAAGAAAAACCAGCTTACTGCGCCCAAGCCTTCGCATGGGGTTCGGTTTATGGCCTTGAAGAAGGACCAGCCCTACAACCCATGTAGTCTTCGAATGGGGTTCGGTTTGTGGCCTTGAAGAAGGACCAGCCCTACAACCCATGCCCTGAGGTTCGGTTTAATCCTACAACTCAGGTCTTCACCGACGTTCGGTTAATCCTACTAGTCGTACTCAGAGTTCGGTTTAATCCTACAATCCGAGCCTTCACCGGTGTTCAGCCAAACTTACTAACCGTACCCAGAGTTCGGTTTAATCCTACAATCTGGGCCTTCAATACTTAGACGTACTCGAGGAGTTACATCGTCAATTACAGAATGGGTAATTGAGATCATCCGTCCTGAGTATGTTCTTGTGCGTTGCGCATTTTTGAGGAGTTACATCGTCAACTACAAAATAAGTAGCTGAGATCATCCGTCCTGAATAAGCTTCTGTACACCGGATAAACTGAAAATCACAGCATAAGAAAAACTCGAAAGAGTTAAATTGTTGTGAGGGGTTCTTATTAAATCAAAAATAAGAATTACAAGGAGGGCGTAGCTGTGAAAATAAATTCTCCAGTATTCAATCCAAGATAAGGATAGGAGAGTGTAGATGGTTCCAACAGCTAGCTATAGTAGATGCGCAAGTTTTGGGTGTTCCATTTGTTTCGGATTGGAGTGCCATCAAGGTTTTCAAGGCGATAAGAGCCTTTGCCAGTGACCTCGGATACCCTGTATGGGCCTTCCCAGTTTGGGGCTAATTTGCCTTGATGGGCGAATTTGTTCCCTATACTTGCTTTCCTCAAAACCAAATCTCCAACGTTGAAAGTCCTTGATTGGACTCGTTTGTTGTACCGGAGAGCAACTTTGGCTTTGATGGCTTGATCTCTGATGAAAGCGTCTTCTCTGAGTTCTTGTATGACATCCATTTCAGATGCCAAGTTAGCATTGTTGGTTTCTTCAGAGAAGTACTTAACTCTTGTGGAAGCAATTTGCAGTTCCACAGGTATCATTGCCTCGACCCCGTATGTTAGGCGATATGGGGATTCATTGGTGGATGAATGAGGCGTTGTCCGATATGCCCATAGGACATGACACAGCTGGTCTGTCCATCCGCCCTTGGCTTCACCAAGGCGCTTCTTTAGTCCCTTAAGCACCTCCCTGTTGGCCACTTCAGCTTGACCATTAGTTTGGGGATGTTTGACGGATGAGAATATTTGGGTTATTCCTAACCCTTCAAGCAAATCTGTGAATTTTCTATCCGTGAACTGGGTGCCATTGTCTGTGACAATCCGTGCTGGGACCCCGAACCGTGTTATGATGTTTTCATACATGAAACGGCGAGTTCGGGCTGAAGTAATATGCATCACCGGCTCTGCTTCTATCCACTTAGTGAAATAATCGACCCCTACAATGAGATATTTGATGCCCCCAGGAGCAGTTGGAAAGGGGCCCAGAATATCCAATCCCCATTGATAGAAGGGCCATGGAACAGCGGATGTGAAGAGTTCTTCTGCCGGTGTGTGGTGTAGGTTAGAGAATTTTTGGCAAGCGTCGCATTTTTTGACGAAGTCAATGGAGTCTTGCTTCATTGTGGGCCACCAGTATCCAGCTCTGAGGATTTTTCGCATTAAGCTTCTTCCTCCAGCATGGTGTCCACTTTGTCCTCCATGCACTTCCTCCATTACACCTTGCACCTCATCCTCTTTGAGACAAATTAAATAGGGCACAGAGAGTGCCCTTCTATAGAGATTACCATCAATCATAGTGAAATACGGTAATTCTCTCCTTAACCTCGTCTTTTCCTTCTCATCTGTGGGTAGCTGTCCATCAGCCAAACAACGGATGTAAGGAGCCATCCATGTGTCTCCGTAAAGGGAGTCAGTCATTAAGGCGTTTAGAGAAGGGAAAAGAGGAATGCTGGGCGACGTTAGCGTGCTTTGAACCAGCGTAGTGGTGCTACCTGGTCGTTTAGTGCTTGCTAACCTGGAGAGTATATCCGCTCTCGTATTCTCTTCACGTGGAACATGCTTGAACTCCACCTTTGAGAATTTCTCAGTCAACTCCTTGACACAGTTCAAGTATAATTGGAGTTGAGGTTCGCGAGCTTGATATTCTCCTAAGATCTGCGAAATCACCAGCTGTGAATCGCTACAGAGTGTCGCCTCAGAAGCTCCGATGTCAATTGCAGCTCTTAGCCTGGCCAAGCAAGCTTCGTACTCAGCCTGGTTGTTGGATGTTTTGAAATTGAAACGAAGGGAGATCTCCAGGTGTACTCTGTCATCACTTTCGAGAACTACACCTGCTCCAGAGCCTCTTTGGTTTGATGAACCATCAACGTAAATGGTCCAATGGACTCGAGGGTAATCCGGATCAGTCCCTGTCATTTCCACAATAAAGTCAGCCAGGACTTGAGCTTTAATAGCGCTGCGGGGTTCGTAGGATATATCAAACTCAGAGAGTTCAATAGACCATTTGATCATCCTCCCAGCAAGATCGGGCTTGATTAAGACAGAACGGAGTGGCAAATCTGTTCTCACTATGATTGGATGGGCGTGAAAGTACGGACGCAACCGTCGTGAGGCCCAAACAACAGCGAGGGCGGCTTTTTCAATTTTTTGATACCGGATCTCAGCACCTTGCAAGGTCTTGCTAGTGAAATAGACCGGTCTTTGTCCATCAGGAGTTTCTTTTATCAAGGCAACGCCCAAAGCTTCATCTGAAATAGCCAAGTACAGAATGAGTGTGTCTTCGGGGTCAGGCTTTGTAAGAATGGGAGGTTTGGACAACACCTCCTTAAGCTCTTGGAAAGCTTTTTCTTGTTCCTGTCCCCACTCGAATTTCTTGGACTTTTTCAGTATTTTGTACAGGGGGAGCGACCTGTGAGCCATCTTCGGCATGAATCGTGCCAAAGCTGCTACCTTGCCATTCAGGGATTGGACTTCTTTGAGATTCTTAGGACTTTGCATGTCTAGAATCGTTTGGCACTTCCCTGGATTGGCTTCTATACCACGTTGAGTTAACATGAAACCCAAAAATTTCCCAGCAGGGACAGCAAATGTGCACTTCATTGGGTTCAGCCTCATGTTAAATTGTCTCAAACGGGTGAATACTTGGCGCAGGTCTTCAATATGATCGCCACCAACCGGTGTCTTTGCTATTATGTCGTCAATGTATACTTCAACAAGTTTGGTGTGCATACCTTCGAAAACCTTGTTGATCATGCGCTGATATGTCGCCCCAGCGTTTTTCAGGCCAAAGGGCATGACTGTATAGCAAAAGACACCACGATCATTTATGAAAGCTGTCTTCTCTTGATCCTCTTCGCACATCGGAATTTGGTTGTAACCAGAATAAGCGTCCATGAAGCTCAGGTATTGGTAACCAGAGGAATCATCTACCATCCGATCTATATTAGGAAGAGGATAAGGATCTTTTGGACAGCAGCGGTTGAGGTCCACGTAGTCAATGCACATTCTCCATTTACCATTGGATTTAGGGACCATCACCACATTCGAAAGCCAAGAGGAATATCGGATTTCCTTGATAAATCCGGCCTTCAGCAATTCCTCAGTTTGCTGACAAGCTGCTTTCTGTTTCTCTGGGCCCAATCGTCTTTTCTTTTGGGCCACAGGTTTCGTCTCTGGATAGACAGAAAGTTTATGACAACAGAATTCAGGGTCTATGCCTGGCATATCGGCTGCAGTCCATGCAAAGAGGTCTTTAAACTCTTGTAAGAGAGCCAGCAGTCGCTGCTCTATTTCAGTATCTAGCTTGTCATTGATATGGGTGATCTTTTCTGGAGAATCTCCCAAGACAATGTCCCTGGAATTTCCATCCGGTGTGGGCTTTGATGGGTTGAACGGATCAATGTTCAAATCCGCTCTAGGGTCCAGGTCGACAAGACTTACGGATTCAGCCGATGTTCCAGCATCATTAAGTTTCCTCTTTTTATTGGAGGCGTCCAGCTTTGTCATGTTGAGACTAAGGTTGTAGCAGTACCTAGCCATCTCTTGATCACCACGGATAGATGACACAGCA
Organism: Clitoria ternatea; assembly: GCA_037962975.1. Taxonomy (NCBI): domain Eukaryota; kingdom Viridiplantae; phylum Streptophyta; class Magnoliopsida; order Fabales; family Fabaceae; genus Clitoria; species Clitoria ternatea. The sequence continues at coordinate 4,407,297 of CM075676.1, forward strand.
TTATCCTTGTCAATGAACTTGATAAGGAGATGTGGGGTTGATACAACTGCCTCCATTGCATTCAGAGTAGGACGGCCTATGATGCCATTAAATGGTGATTTGACATCAATCACTAGCACCCGAGACCTAACCGTCCTGGCTCCTGGTTCGCCTTCAAACGAGATAAGGGTGTCAAGATACCCTTTAGTTAGTTGCTTTGCGCCATTGAAAGCTGTTAGTTCCTGCGTGTAAGGCTGTAAATCTGAGTCTTTAAAACCCATTCTTTCAAAGCAATTATAGAAAATAACATCGCAGGAACTTCCCTGGTCAACAAGGATTCTTCGGACGTCCTTGTTGGCGATCACAGCAGTGATGACTACAGCATTGTCACCACCAGGAACGGTTGGGCCAAAATCCTCGTCAGAGAAAGAGATTATGGGAGCCTCAATTCCTCCTCTGTAAGGGCGATTGTCTTTGACTTTCCCTTGCACAGATAGAATCATTCTGTGATGATTCTTACGGGCTGTAATTGAAGCTCCTCCTCCAGCGAACCCTCCAGCAATCATGTCAATGACTTCACGTCGGCCCTGACGTTGTTGCTGGGGCATGCTGTCTTTCTGTGCTGCATTATCGGTCATTACACCTTTTTGCTTCTCTGCAGCAGAGAACTTTCGAACCGGACTGGGGTTGTTGTCATCCCCATCGTCGGGATCTCTTTCTCTTTTCTCATTCCGTTCTGCCCTGTCAAAGGATTTTTCTTTGAACAGGTATTGCTTCAATTTGCCTTCTCTAATTAGCGTCTCAACCGCGTTCTTTAGAGCTTGGCATTCATCAGTGGAATGACCATTTTGTTCATGAAAATCACAGTACTTTCGTGAATTTCCTGGTCTTTTCATAGGGGCTGGTCTCCTGATGCCATATGTGCTGAAAACTGGCCATCCGACCTCTCTCAAAATCTGAGATGGTCTGGCAGATAACTGTGCATAATGGCTGAAGGAATTGACATGCCTTTCTCGAGGTCGAGGAGGGTGGTTATCCACCTTAGGATTGGTGAATGGCCTCTCCATGCGTTCTGACCTCGTCTTTTCCTTACCCTTCTGGGTTTGGGGAGATGGTGTTGGTGGCTTTTTCTTTGCAGCCATTGCCTCCAAGTGCATCTCTATGCTCACATACTTTGAGGCTTTTTTCCTGAACTCCTCAAAAGTTGCTGGGGGGTTCTTTGCTAATGAAAGAGCGAAAGCTGATCCTGGCTGCAATGCCTCAATTACGATATGCAGCTTGATAGATTCTGTGAGGTTAGGAACCAGGGCTGCTTCCTTATAAAACCTCTTCAAAAAATCTTTTAAGCCCTCAGTTTCACTTTGCTTAATCTGAGCCAAGGTATGAGACGTCTTGGGTACGTCTCTGGAGATGACAAAGTGGGTTTCAAAGGCAGCTGCCATTTCCGTCCAAGAATCTATGGATCCAGAAGGCAGGCCTTTAAACCACCCGAGGGCTTCCTCAGACAATGTTCGAGGGAACATTCGGCACATCACGTCTTCATCAGCCCCCAAGTACATGGCTTCAAACACATAAGCATCAAGGTGCTTAATTGGATCAGTTTCACCATTATATTTTCCGATGGAAAGTGGTTGAGTGGTTTGAAGGTGCTTGGGGATGCTGATGCCCATAAGTCTCCTTGAAAAAAGAACCTTCAGATTGTAAGACAATGGGGGTGCTGTTGTTGAATCTCTCTTCCTTCGGGAAGCTGCATCCTCAGAATCGCGAGTTTGTTCTCCCTCCTCAAACGTTGGGATCTTTGAGTACTGAAGAGTGGTGGACTTTTCACCATCAGTTGTGTGGAGAGTGTTTCGCGTGCGAGATGACTCTTTATCCTCGCTTTGCCTTTTTTCTCTTCGCAATTCAGCTAGTTCCCTCTGAAGTTATTTGATCAACTCATCACGAGGATCAGGATCAGACACTGTTACTATCTTCTTTGAGCTGCCCCCATGAGAATCAAAGTTGAGTTTTCTGAAGGCGTTAGGATTGGTTCTGCCTTCAGCCTGATTTTCCATGAAGTCTTGTGCTTCCTCTTCCATCGTGGATTACCTGCTCTGTCAAAGGATATGGGAATAACTTTATCGGGTCCCACCGGGCGTGCCAATGATCTGTCCTGGACCGGGGTCAAGAGATCCGATCTCAAGCCAGTCACGAATAGTATGTCAATACCGTCTAGTAGACCGGATGTATGTGTATCCGATGTAGGTATCTGTTGTCCTTGAATGAGGAGAGCGGATTGGGCGTTCTGGAGATCCTTCACACCGACCTAACGCGTTGAAGTGGGCGAATGGTGGTGTCACCTGCAAAGATTTTCCGACGCTCAAGTCAGTGATTATATTCCAAGTAAGGAATGTATTCAGAGAGGAATCAGTCGTAAAAGTGCTGAAGAAGAAGATCCCTAACTTCAATCATGAAGTTAGTTCATATACCTGATTGGCTCGATTAACGAGGACTCGTTGGTGGGGAACCACCAACTCCCATTAGCATTATTATATTGCGCACTTACCTGCATGATTGGGTCAAGTGGCTATTTTATATTGAGCATAGAGAATATAGACTAGGATTAGGGAACAAGTTGACCATTCCCGTGAGCAGAATTTGGCTCGTAGTGCAGGGAATTATTGATCGATCCCTGTAGCAACAATCCTTGTCTTTTGCAGTGTCGTGTGTGTTGTCCGGTGTCATGGTGTTATCCTGAACAACCGGTATAGGGAGAACGCCTGATACGGAATTACAGTCCGGATGTATACCGATGACACCGGTTACACGTAGATGTCTTATCAAAGACGTTGAAATATGTATAGCAGATCGGATACCGGTACTGAGACCGGATCACAAGGAATCATGAAGGTGGTTCTCACACTTTTATTTGAGGATATAGGAGACACGAGGACCGATAAATATGTGTTCATATATGATCAACAATAAATTGATAGTTGAACAAGTTGATATGATTTCTCACACTATTTTGCTTGAATTAATAGTCATTATGTATTTGCTATTTGCAGGGTTTGTTGTAAGTTTTTTATAAATTTCTTGCGGGTGTGGGCGTGTGGAATACAGGTATTGTGTAAGGCATCTTTACATAACTTAAAGAAAAGATATGATGGTGGTGCCTTACTAAAGGAAATGATGATGGATGCAAGCAAAGCTACATATTTGCAATTGTGGGAAGCAAGGATGTAAGAAATCAGGGACTTGGATGAGAGCTTACATCAATGGTTAAGGGTCATCCCTAAGAAGACATGGTGTAAGCATGAGTTTTCTTATCATCCTAAGTGTGATGCAATGATGAATAATGTGTATGAAGCATTTAATTCAACCATAATACAAGCTAGAGACAAACTAATCATTACCATGATGGAATGGATTGGATAATATATGTTAAAGAGGTTTGCAAAACTTAGAAGTAAAAGTGACAAAAGTAAGGGAGATTTGATGCTAGGGCCTAAGAAGAGGTTATTAAGGGAAATAAAGTTCAATAAAAATTAGAATTTTGATTTGTCTGGTATAGCATACTCGTACAATGTTTATGGAGAAATTTATTGTAGATTTAGACAAGAACCAATGTTTATGTAATTTCTGGGAGTTGGTGGGGATGCCTTGTAGACATGCAATTGCTACAATGTCCTAGAAAGGGTTGAGACCTCTTGATTTTTGTTGATGGGTACAAAAAGTTCACTTATGCAAAGCTCTATGCTTCAATTATTAAGCCCATTAAATTTGTTGCCATTTGCTTACAAGAGGGGACTAGGTAGGTTTAAAAAATTAAGAAGAAGAGATCCATATGAAGATGGAAACCCTTCAAGACTGAGAAGATTCCTAGGACAACATCATTGCCTCAACTATAGGGAGGTAAGACATAATAGGACAACTTGTCCTCAGCTACCTGTGCCAATGTTCATCATAGTTGTAGAGTATCAATATATGTTTTTTTATATATTCAACTTTAATAACATTATTTTTACTTTTGTTGTGATTTATGTAGGATATTGATGAAGCCAATGATTCTACTATTGATTATCCTTTTGAAAATGTTTAATAGCAACCTCCAACTGAAATTCAACTAACCCATGTTAAGGCAGTTGAACAACCACCTACTCATAACATGGCAACCAATGATTCACCAAGAAGAGGAAGAGGATAGGGAAGGGGTGGTGGCAGATCCAGTTGTTGATGCAACCTTAACTTAAATCAGCGTGAACATGAACTAGAATTTAGCATTAAGCTTTTTTCATGTAAATGGGATGGTTTTTTATGTAAATGTTCAACTTATTTGGAGCATTATGTTGAATATTGGTGATTGAAAAAAGTCCCACATTGCTTGGATTTACAAAGGGGGATGGAAGTTTATGTTATATATAGGCTTTAAGACCCTTTGTAATAAATGCACCAAGTGTTCAAATACCCATAATTATAAATGGGTGTACCGGGTCTAAGACACCGGTGGGAAATACCCAGAAACACTTTAAGCTTTTCCCTGTTGTAATGCTCTTGAGTTAGAGTGTAGTGAGATGTGAGCTTTGGAGAGTGTGGGTGTAATTGGGTCAAAAGGGTGTTTGAGAGTGAGGTTTATGTGATGTACAAATTTTCACATAATGTTATTCTCTGGTTGTCGATTTTGACAACGGCCGTGGTTTTTCTCTGTGTTTTGGAGTTTTCCACGTTAAATTCTTGTGTGTTGATTGTGTTCTTTCCTAACCTTATTTCTTTGTTTTTAAGGAAATTCTCTGATGGAAATGGATCTAATTTCCTAACACATTATTTATTCAAGACCTATTTTGGATAGTTATGTGTTGGAATAATTAACTTATGCAATCAAATTGTTTTGCATCAATGGATAGCCTCCAATCATTAAGTTATTATATAGTTAATAATATTGGTACACTTCAATTCTTAACGTAACTAAGCTTTTATATATATATATATATATATATATATATATATATATATATATAAAAATTCTTCAAGTAATTATATGATATTCATTACATCAATAAAAATATTAAATTACTCAAGGACTTCCATTAATGAGGAATAAACTCATATTACATCAACCAAACCACATAACTAATTTAACCAAAAAATAAATTTAAACAAAAAAGAGTTTTTCTTTAGAACCCATTAATTTTTCAAGGGCTTTTCCCTACAACCCTAAAAATTACAAGAGCTAAACCCTATAAACCCTAGACAAAAAACACAAACCCCCAGCCGCCTTCATTGGTTGGAAACCAAGTACCCACACATCATGAATGTGATTGCCCATGACATAATTGTGGCCATTATTAGAAAAAATGTGTTAGTCTTCACACCCTAGTTTCTTTTTAAGCTTCCTAACAATATTCACCTTTTCTTCACATAGTAACAAACTGACTCGAACATGGACAAACACATTGGCCATCAACAAATGTGTCTTCTTCAACGCATTCAAAGTAGCCACATGTATCACTCATCTAAAACATCAAGTAAAGCAAAGAAGGGGGTAATATAAGTCTATGCAAAAGCAAACAAACAAATAAACACAAACAAAAACAACAAACCTAACTCTCTAAATTCACCATCCAGTAAGGGCCTCTCTAGATAGATTTTTAGAGTTCTTTGACACCAAGAGCATCAAAACTTCATCACACCTGCACTTACGCTTTCCGCCATTCATTGAACCAGACGACGCAAACCTGCACGAACGCCTGCTTCTTGCCATCATAGTCAACAACGCACAAGAGGAGGAAACAGAAAACAAAGATGAACAGAAGGGTGTGAAGAGTGGAGAAGATGAACATTGAAGATTTTAAATTAGGACAATCAATTTTAAGAATTTGGGGCCTCCACGTATTTCTTTGTTTCTTTCACCTGGGCATTATTTTGGAACATTATATTATTATCTTCACATTTTTCAGCCTAATTATACATATGAAATTAGGTTACTGGGTTTTATGAAAAGAAGTGGAATAAATAATTGCAAAGCTCTTCAGAAATTAACATAACTTTTAAATACAATTTTTTAATGACATCAAATCGTTAAAGTCATAACATAAATATATTTGCATTATATCATTTCTTTAGGTTATACTAAAAATGAGAATATTCAACAATTATTATTCCAATTACTAAATTTCAAGTTAAGACTAAATAATTAAATATATCTTCATACTATTTCACGTTTATTTACTAGTGTAGCAATTTCCAACCAAATTATATACTAATTTTATTAAATATTTCCAAAATGATTTTAAGAAATTATTGAGCAAGTACTAATTAGAAACGATAATTTTATTTGATAACAAAAAAGTAATTTAATGACCATTTTAAAGTTGTTGTGAGTCTCTTTACATCTTTTCAATTCTTGATCATGTAACTTAAAAAAATTTTTAATCTCAATCATCTATTATATGATTATATAACACAAATTCGCTCATCTCACTCTTAGCTAATAGATGATTGAAATTAATCATCAATTTTTTTTAAAAAAAAGTTATCTAACCTTTTAAGGGATTATGTAACTTTAAAAAACTTATATATATTTCACAATGAGATTAAAGATAAAAAACAATTACAAAGATTTTTAGGATGTATTAACTATATTGCTGAATTTATGTCTAACATTTTATATATATATATATATATATATATATATATATATTGTTATAAAATAAACTAAAATTCTAAGGATATGAAGGAAGAAGAATGAAGTGAAGAAATTGAAGAGTAATAAGAGAAGGGAATTGAAATGAATATGTCTGTCCCTTAGTGAAGGAAATGAGTCCAATTTATAGGCTAATGGACATCCACTATTCACTAAAATATTCATAATACTCCCCCTTGGATGTCCATATTTTAGAATGTGCCTCGTTAAAACCTTACTAGGAAAAACTCAGTGGGATAAAAACCTAGTGAAGGAAAAAGAGTACAACATTCTTTACAAAATAAAGAATTAAATGTATAATTATTTAATTCTCCCCCTCATCAGAACATTTATGTAAGCGTCGAAGACCAATCATCTGTACTAGTTGTTCGAAGACTTTGGTTGGTAATGATTTTGTAAAGATATCTGCTAGATTCTCACATGATCGGACTTGTTGGACATTTATTTCACCATTCTTTATAAGATCATGAGTAAAGAAAAATTTTGGTGAAATATACTTTGTTATGTCTCCTTTAATATAACCCTCCTTTAACTGAGAAATGCAAGCTGCATTATCTTCACATAAGATTATTGGTGGTAATTTTCCAGCATGCAAGCCACAAGTTCCTTGAATATGTTGAATTATAGACCTCAACCAAACACATTCCCGGCTTGCTTCATGTAATGCTAAAATTTCAGCATGATTAGACGATGTTGCTGTGATTGTTTGTTTTATGGATCTCCATGAAATTGCTGTACCACCACATATGAACAAATACCCTGTTTGGGATCGACCATTATGAGGATCAGATAAATACCCCGTATCTGCATAAGCAATTAGGTTTTCCTTAGATTTATATGGGAAAAATAAACCCATGTCTGTTGTTCCTCTAAGGTAGCGGAATATATGCTTAATCTCATTCCAATGTCTTTTTGTGGGTAAAGAACTATGTCTTGCTAACAAATTAACAACAAATGATATATCGGGTCGTGTATGACTAGCAAGATACATTAGTGCACCAATTGCACTGAGATATGGTACTTCAGGACCAAGTAGTTCTTCATTTTTCTCTTGAGGTCAAAAAGGATCTTTGCTTACTTCAAGTGACCTTACAACCATTGGACTGCTCAATGGGTGTGATTTGTCCCTATAAAACCTGTTTAGCACCTTTTCTGTATAAGTCTTTTGGTGCATTAAAATTCATTCCTTTGAATATTCTAATTGTAATCTGAGACAAAACTTTGTTTTTTCCAAGTCTTTCATCTCGAATTCCTTTTTTAAGCAATTTACAACCTTTGAGAGCTCTTCTGGAGTTCCGATGATGTTTAAATCATCTACATAAATTGCAATTATAACAAACTCTTTTCCCAACCTTTTCATAAAAACACATGGACAAATCGGGTCATTTTTATACCCTTCTTTCAACAGATATTCACTGAGGCAATTATACCACATACGTCCAGATTGTTTCAGTTTGTAAAGAGATTTATTCAATTTAATTGAATAATTTTCTCGAGGATTTGTATTGTATGCTTCAGGCAAATTAAATCCTTCAGGGAGTTTCATATAGATGTCATTTTCAAGTGAGCCATATAAATATGCTGCAACAACATTCATAAGGCGTAAGTCAAGCCTTTCACAGATTGCCAAACTTATTAAGTATCGAAAAGTAGTGGCATCTATCACTGGTGAATATGTTTCTTTGAAATCAACACCAGGTCTTTGGGAGAATCCTTGTGCAACAAGTCTTGCTTTATATCGCACAATTTCACCATTTTCATTTCTTTTTCTCGTAAAGACTCATTTGTATCCAACTGGTTTTACACCTGCAGGTGTTTGGACTACAGGTCCAAAAACTTTTCGTTTTGCAAGCGAGTTTAACTCATCTTTCATTGCATCTTTCCACTTTGGCCAATCATTTCTTTGTGCACATTCCTTAACAGATTTTGGCTCATTTTTTTATCATCATTTATAATATCAAGAGCTACTTTGAATGTAAAAATTTCATCAATATCGACTTCATGTCGATTCCATTGTATTCCATCCATGACATAATTTATAGAGATCTCTTTCCTTTTATCAATTTCAGGTACCTTGGTTTCTTCTGGATTTGAAACCTTGATTATGTCAGGAGACTCTACTGGAGTCTTTATATCCTCGATTCGACCATCTTCTTTATTTACTTTTTTTTTCGAGGATTTTTATCTTTAGAACCAACAGGTCTGCCACGTTTTATTTTGGCTTCAGACTCATTTGCAAATTTAGATTGTCCTTCAGGGATATCAATCTTTACTGGAGTATTAACAGCTGGTATGTGTGACTTAGTCACTCTTTTTGGATCAGCAAATGCATTCGGCAATTGGTTTGCTAAATTTTGCAAACTAATTATTTTCTGAACTTCTAGTTCACATTGCTTTGTTCGAGGATCAAGATATGAGAGAGATATCTCATTCCAACTGATCCTTTTATCCAACTATTTATTTTCTCCCCTTAATGGGGGGAAAACAGATTCATCAAAATGACAATCAGCAAAACGAGCTGTAAACAAATCACTTGTTAAAGGTTCAAAATATTTTATTATAGATGGATTTTTATATCCAACATATATTCCCAACCTTCTTTGAGGTCCCATCTTAGTGCGCTGTGGAGGAGAAATAGGAACATATACCGCACTGCCAAAGATTCTTAGATGGGAAATATTTGGTTCTTTACCATGAACCAATTATAAAGGGGAATATTCATGATAACTTATAGGTCTGATACGAATAAGTGTTGTTGCATGTAAGATTACATGTCCCCAATTTGAAATTGAGAGTTTTGATCTCATTAGCAATGGTCTTGCTATCAATTTCAAACGTTTAATCAATGATTCAGCAAGTCCATTTTGTGTATGAACATGTGCTACAGGGTGTTCAACATCAATTCCAATGGACATACAATAATCATTAAATGATTGAGATGTGAATTCACCAGCATTATCAAGGCGTATTTTCTTAATTGGATAATCAGGAAAACGAGCTCTTAAACGAATTAATTGAGCTAGTAGTCTCGCAAACGCCTGGTTGCGAGTTGACAATAAGCAAACATGTGACCATCTAGTTGATGCATCAATTAAAACCATAAAATATTTAAATGGTCCACATGAAGGGTGTATTGGTCCACAAATATCACCTTGTATACGCTCTAAAAATATGAGTGATTCATTCCCAATTTTCATTGGTGATGGCCGAATGATCAATTTTTCTTGAGAACAAGCAGCACATGAGAAATTTTTAGTTTGCATAATTTGTCTGCTGGACAAACAATGACCATTTGAATTCTCAACTCTTTTTCGCATCATAATTGATCCAGGATGGCCTAATCGTTCATGCCAGATAACAAAGTCATTCTTATTTGTAAACTTCTAGTTTACAATACCATTTGTTTCAACTGTACTAATATAAGTATAGTACAAACCGGAGGAAAATGAAGGCAATTTTTCCAATATACATTTCTTATCAGAAATTAACTTTGTGATGTAAAGATATTCATCTTTTCCTTCATTTGTGGTCTCAATATGATATCAATTTTCCTTGAGAACAAGCAGCACATGAGAAATTCTTAGTTTGCATAATTTGTCTGCTGGACAAACAATGACCATTTGAATTCTCAACTCTTTTTCGCATCATAATTGATCCAGGATGGCCTAATCGTTCATGCCAGATAACAAAGTCATTCTTATTTGTAAACTTCTAGTTTACAATACCATTTGTTTCAACTGTACTAATATAAGTATAGTACAAACCGGAGGAAAATGAAGGCAATTTTTCCAATATACATTTCTTATCGGAAATTAACTTTGTGATGTAAAGATATTCATCTTTTCCTTCATTTGTGGTCTCAATATGATATCTATTTCTGCGAATATCCTTAAAACTCAACAAATTTCTTTGAGACTTCTTAGAATATAATGCACTTTCAATATGTAATTTTGTTCCTCCAGGTAACAAAATACTGGCTCTACCGGAGCCTTCAATTATATTTATACTACCAGATATAGTATTAACATTGGCTTCTTGTTTTACTATATGGTAAAAATATTTCTCATTCTTGAGAATGATATGAGTTGTTGCACTGTCTGCGAGACATATATCTTCGCCATTCACATGAGCATTCATTCTTCATTAAATAAATAAAAATAAATCATGAGTAAAAATATAATTAACAATAATATTTAACAAAATTTTATTGATAAAGACAAAATTTACAACAAAACAAATTACATGAAACATTAAAATAATTTATTTAGGGGCACTCCCTTCTCCAACCGAGTAGGCAATGTCTTCTTCAGGAAGAGTAAGAAAATCATCAACACTAAAATCAGAGAAATCATCATCTATACCAGTAAAATTTGTCTTTATTATTTTCCCTTTATTTTTAAGGGATTTTTGGTAAGATCTACGAGATGCTTTGGTGTGTGACAAACTCGAGACCAGTGTCCCTTGCTACCACAACGATAGCAGATATTTTTAGTTTGTTCGCTATTTTGAGCATCTGTCCCTTTTTTTATATGTTCTTTATTTTTCCATGTGAATGATGATCTCTTATCACTTCGACCATGACCACGGCCATAACCATATCCACGACTACGACCAATACCATGTCCCCGAGCACTACCTCGTCCATGACCGCGACTTCGGCGACGACCACGACCATGAGTATGATGATCGTGTGTTGCTACATTCACTTCTGAGAATGGAGCAGTTCCAGTTGGACGAGATTCATGATTTTGCATAAGCAATTCATTATTTTACTCAGCCACAAGGAGACAAGTAATTAATTCAGAATATTTTGTAAATCTCTTTTGGCGATATTGCTGCTGCAGGAGCATACTAAATGCATGAAAAGTGGAGAATGTTTTCTCTAACATATCAATTTCAGTGATCTTTTCTCCACATAACTCCAATTTTGAAGTAATTCTAAATAGCGCAGAATTATATTCATTTACAGTTTTAAAATCTTGAAAACGTAAATGCATCCATTCATAACGGGCTTTTGGAAGAATTATATCCTTTTGATGGTCGTATCTCTCTTTTAGATTATTTTACAAAACAAGAGGGTCTTTAACTGTTAAGTATTCATTTTTTAACCTTTCATGGATATGGTGGCGTAAAAATATCATGGCTTTAGCTTTATTTTGACTGGATGCCTGATTTCCATTTTTAATTGTGTCTCCAAGACCTTTTGCATCTAAGTGGATCTCAGCATCTAGTGTCCATGATAGATAATTTTTTCTAGATATGTAAGAGCCACGAACTCGAGGTTGGTAATATTCGACATAGTTATTTCTATGCAAGAAATTACAAATAAATCAGATAATACTCAATACATTATCTATAATTAGGTAATGACAATAGTAACAAGTCAACAATAATTACAAATATTTATTTTATATATTTTTTATTTTGTTTATTAAAAAGTAATATTGTTAGTTTTTTTTAAATAATCTAATAATAAAATTTAAAATTTTCATAAGATATCAATCAAATATTAGTGGCCTTGTGGTAGAGTGATAACTTATTATGTCATGAGTCTCAGGTTCAAATCTTTGTTAATGTTATATTATTTATTAATTCCCCTTTTTTAATATGTTATTATAAAAGTAGCAATTATGAATGTAAAATTGGAGGTATATATATAATAATTAGCAATGAAAGTCCTGTGAAGTTACTGGAGGTATCACATGAAGTAGCAATTGAAAATTAACAATTACCAATTCATGTGACATATAGCAATCAACAATTGCTATTAACATAAAGCTATAATATTTAAAAAAAATGATATAGTTCTTCAGGAATTATCAATAAACATTTTTAAGAAAAGAGTGGAGAACACATAGCAATAGAAGTCTCTTAGCCAAAAATGCACTAAAACATAAAGCATATTAAATATTTAATGCAATATTAAATAGTTAATGCAATTAAGCAATCAACCCATTATATAAAAGCAATATCATAGGCAATATAATAATAAGCTATAAGCTAGCAAGAGCAAAACGTGAATGTGCAGTAAATAAAGGCACTATAATGGAATGAATAAAAAAAATTATATAAAACATCAAACGTGAATGCAAGAAACAAACAGGTAAAGGAAATCAACTATAGAAATAGCAAGATGTGAACCAATTATAGAAAAGCAATCAACTATATAGAAATAGCATGAACAAAACATGAACGTTAATGCAAAAGTAGCACAATAATTAAGCAAGCTACAATAATTAAGTAAAGTAGATACAAAAGTAGCAAAAATGCCGAAAATAATTATATGAAACATGATCATGAGACATAGAAATATTATAATAATTAATTAACATATTAAAATGCGATAAAATAACAAAGTATTTGATTTCTGATTCTTCAGGAACTATCAGTAAATGTTTTCAAAAATTCTTCGGGAATTCTTTTAAATCCCATAAGGATGTTCGAAATATAAGTTCTTCAGGAACTTATAATATTTTATACATCCTGCTGGGATGTATGGAAATGTAAGTTCTTCAGGAACTTATTATAATATATATATATATATATATATATATAATATAAATTGAAATGAAATTATGAAAAGAAATTAAAATTCTATGTTACCTTAAATCTCAGTTGGTGAAAACCTCGTGCTGATAACGTATTATAAAATAAACTAAAATTCTAAGGATATGAAGGAAGAAGAATGAAGTGAAGAAATTGAAGAGTAATAAGAGAAGGGAATTGAAATGAATATGTCTATCCCTTAGTGAAGGAAATGAATCCAATTTATAGGCTAATGGACATCCACTATTCACTAAAATATTCATAATAATATATATATATATACACACACATATATCCATCTTCTTTTTTGGAACAAATATATATTCATCTTATTACCGCATTAGTTAAGTACCACGGGACAAGATACAGTACTCAATCCTTATTTTATTCTTTTGCTTTGAAACTCCCTTGTTGGTAGTTGTTTGCTTGTGTACAGCTTCATTAGCATCAAAAAACCTGGGAATGTTTTTCCTTTTAAAAAAAAAACAGAATAATTAATTGCACAATAACCACAGTTAACCCCATAACCAGCTGACTGTCGCCAAAAGAAAAAAAAGGATTTTCAGCCAAAAAAAAAAGGAAAACCCAAACAGAAGTCAAGAACTAAGCTTCTCATCAATGGTCAAGACACTCAACAAAATCCAGTTCGTGCTAGACCGATCATTCAAACCGAGGTTGAATTCGACTTTTTGTCTCTCAATCTTTTTCAGAGCCGAGATTCCACAAGTTATGATTTAAATACTTTCACTTCTTAACTTTCAACGTTCTTCTTCTCGCATTTACAATTAGTGAGAACAAGAAAACAAGGAACGCAAAAGTAATTGCTAATGTAAGGACCTTCCACAGGATGATACCATATGCACTGCTTGTTAACTGGTCCCATCTCTTCTGCAATTCAAAACGGTAAAAGCAATCAAATTTCAAGGTAAAAAATTGCAGTGCGACTCAAATGTCTCATCTGCCTCCAACATGTAGAGATATAAAAGTTACCAAATTCGGTCGTGAAGCCAGCTTTAATGACTAATACCTCTCTTTTTTTTTTTTTATCAATTTTATGCATATTAATAGACTTTTTTCATGAACCACAAGGACATATAAATACTTCACAGTTCAAACATAAGCTTTGTAATGAAAGTTATCAGGTTTCAAAATTCATATATTTATTAAAATCTAATGCAGATGAACCATTTACACCAATTTGTCATAAACTTGCCTTGAGATAAAATTTAAATAAATTAATATGCTTGATACCAGTTCTGGTATCCCTAAGTTCATACCGGTAGCTAAACAAGTATGACTAGTATCCTCATGAGCCCTAAGGAAGCAACAACCCACGATATCTGGTATCGCTCATAGTCGATATCTGTTAGAAGTTAAGGATCATACTGTGTCAGTTTTCCCCGCATTTTATGGAGAAGTACTAACAACAGGTATCATTGCAAAGGAACAACTCTTGAGTTTTATAAATACCACTCATTTACTACACTATGTTCAACATAACCTAACGCTTAAGCTCTGATATTGCACACTATACTGACTTGAGTGTCAGAATGTCCTTGCAGATAACACCCTATTTCATCTCAGAAAAGAGGTATCCACGAGGATTGGATGATATACTACAAGACCTTAAGTTCCTCATTAGACCTAAGGAGCTAATACTAAATACCCACTGGAGGTGTAAGATCTTAGATACTCAGTCCGGGCCTCCCATACCGAACAGATCATAAATAATATGCATAAAATGGATAAGTAATTCAAGAACTCAAGTTAAGAAGATTCTAGTGACCACATTTTTTTTGTTTTAAATTTGTACAAACTGAAGGAGGAAACCATCCCAATTTTGTCCAAATGTTATAGACATTGGAAAGTTACATTCCATACCTTATACTATCAATGTAGTCTGTGTCATTTAAACCCACAGGGCAATTTAATCCCTGTTGGTAACCCCGGTTAAGTAGCCGTTACAAAATATTGACGTGTCATGTTAAGTGAGATCTAGACTTCCAACGTGATATAAAAACGATGTTCCAAAATTGGATTAGGGGTTAGAAGGAAAGGAGCAACCCATTTTTTCCTTTACTAAGGCACAAAAAAGGACACGTGTTATTGGACACACTCAGAACTGGCCTCAATCCAGAATGGTAGTCCCTAATATTTGGGCCACTGTAGAGCATATTTGGTGACCTTGAGGTAAAGCTGACGTTGGGGGGGGCTTTGAAGACTTGCTTGCCATGGAGATTAAAACAAAAGAATGTAGTTGGGGCTAATCTGAATTTTGACAAAAAGAGAAAATGAAAAGAACATATTGGGGCAATACAAAGAAGATACAAGGATCGAAAGAAGAGCACAAACGAGATTGGGGTTCCATAAGAGGATATCCTTCTGATTTTGATTCTAATTAGTGAAAGAAATGTCATTTTTATGCCACACTGGAAGTCTAGGTGTCACTTAAATGACGCAACTCAACATTCTGTAACAGCAACTTAATCGAGGTTACCAATAGGGGCTGAATTGCCCTACAATGTTAAATGTCAGGGACTCAACATTCTGTTATAGTAACTTAACCGGGGTTACCAGTCGGGGCTAAACTGCCCTACAATGTAAAGTCTGGGATGTAACAAAATGGAGGATTTACTCCAAAACCAAGACTCTCAAACTTCTAGGGCAGCCTACTCCCATATATATGATTATGAGTGTTTGGTACATGTATAAAAAGTACTTTATTTTTATAAGTATTTATTTTAATAATCGAATCGATTATTTAGATAATCTATTTTGTTTGGATTGTGTTAAAAAAGTACTTTTAAAGTTTAAAATTATTAAAATAGATATGAGAATTATGAAATTAAGATACAAAAGATAAAATAAATAAATAAAATGAGTGTATAATAGAAATAAGTACTTTATTATAATCAAAATATAAAAAAGTTCAGATTCTGATAATAATCGTTTTCCTTTACAAAAAATAATCTAATAGATTATAATGTACTTTTTACAAAATTACCCAAACATATACCAATAAGTACTTTTCCCGAAAATCAAGAAACTAAGTACTTAAAATAAACATTCCCAAACATACACGACATGAAGAGAGAGAATCTATTAAACCAGCAGTCATACCTCAGTAATCAACAATGAAGTTCTATGTTGCTTATTGAAAATAGCTCTTGCATATTCGTAGAGCTCCACGTCAAGGTCATTAATAGATCGTATCTCTTGGAGAATCTCTTCAGGAACTTGAAGCCGTGCCTATAAATCACAAACATTATTAGAAAGGAATAACACAATAGTACAAGCTAAAAGCAAGCTGCAGAAGTCCTGTAAGGCCAACATAGTTGGTGCTTTGACATGGATATAAAGTGTTGGAAGCAGGATTCAAACCCTGATTCTCACACTTCTTCCCCCTCCTCATTTACTGTTCCAATGAATAAAAAAACAGCAAGCTGCAGATATATTGAATGTAACAAGTTCCTCATTCACGTATATAATATGTTGTAATATGTATGTATGCATGCAACTTGATTTGCATACATGATATTCTGCACCACAGATATCAATCAAAATGAACATGCAACATTTTGCATAATAAATTTTCTGAGCACGTCATCAACTTCTAGAAAATAATCAAGGTATGAAGCCGGGATTAATTTTCTTCTTTAGCAGCCTTGTCACTGAATCATGATATTTCTAGCTATAATGCAAGTAAATGTCAAATGTTAAAGCATCCTTGCTGATTTGAAAGCCTGTGAAATGATGAGATACAAAAGTTTGCATAATAAAGAAAGTGCACAAGCATCCTAGATTGTACAATGCAAATTTGAAACAAAAGTCTAAATAGCCTAAAATACAGGCACCACACCTACCCATGCTATAAATACACATGCTAGACTAGACAGTGGTGGATGTCTACACCCAAAGATTGAGTCAACAAGGAATAGAATCTATTCATGCATACATACATAAGATGATTTTATGTTAGCAATTAGAATTAGAACTGTTAAGCTTACCTCCTTTGTAAAGTTCACCGGAGAAATCCTCTTCAAAGAGGAGACACGTCGGTGTGATTGGGCCTTCCGTAATTTGGAAATACAGACTTCGTAAGCATCCATCAGTTCTCCAACAGTCATCTAAAATCAATAACAGATCAGCACGGTATCAAATATGAAAAACATCCAGGATAATATCTGGCAAGTCAATAAAAGTTAACACGACCACACTTGCTAAGAAAATAAGCTTACATTAGATTCTGTTGCTTCTCCGCCTTCACTTGAAATAACCTCACTCGCACCACTGCCTGAGGTGCTATTCTGTCTCGCAGTGAGAAATGTAAGAATACTTCCCATAGTCAAACTTCAATAACAAATTCCCCCCATCAAAGCGATGCTCCTTACCTGATGTTCACTGTTATCAGGATCAGAATTCGAAATTGAACTGTTTTCTGCAGTAAGAGTGCATGATCAATGCCATGTCAATGATTTCAATGAAGATACAACACATGAAAATACTAATCAACACCAAAATGTTATTTCAAAACATGTCTGAACAAAGAAATGTTTAAGCACACTAACCTGTATTATCAGCAGTATCCAGGCTAGCGTTTGGTGCATTAAGCTGCGAAATCACCTGAGCACCAACCACATTTGCAAACATAGTTGCAGATTCTCTGTGCTCCTCAGTAAGACCAACATATAACATATCATCCAGTCTCTTCTGCAAGATATACAAAAACATGCCATAACCATATGAGGAAAGGAACAGTAGGTGGAAGCAAACAACTCCCTATAGTGCAACTTTCACAACTCTAAAAGCTTATTTATTACCTTTGCAACTTGTAGCACATATCTACCAAGAGTCTTATATTCCTGTACACAATGGCGCACTTCATGTGCTTCTGCTATATAAGAATTGTTTGTCAAACCTGCAACCTGATAATTGAACAGTCCACCAAATTTCATTACATATACTAAGACATCATTATCATGCAACTCCATGCATACAAGATTTGAGCTTTTTAATTGCACATGGGGGCTTAAATTCATAGGACATACAACTAACATTAAGCAGTCAGCATCACATCTTGCAAGCCAGGTATTATTAAAATAAAAGTTAAGGGTCTCTGGCGTTGGGGTATAAGTTGAAATTGGGTCATACAATTATAAAATGGTTATGTGGTCTGGAAGATTAAAAAAATATATGCACTCATACTTTTTGCATCAATGATTAGCGGCATCAAAACAGAAAAACATATTCCAGGCATTATAGTCTAGTTGAATCCTGATTTCAGAAGACAGTAAGATACTCTCAGTATTTACAGAAATCATTGAAGCTTTAGAATCTCAATACTGGTAAAGAAACACCTGGTGAAGTACCTGGAAAGTAGCTCCATTATGTATAATATCAGCAGCCACAGGATGATTGATGTATTCTTGTAATGGCATTGCAAAATCTTCCATATCATAAGAATCTTTGCTCTCAGCGGTATTCAGTCCCCTAAAGTACCTAGCATCTCTCTGACAATTAAGGTCTACATCAATCATACATGGATCATATTGAAGTACAGAGGAACATATTAAAAAGGTAATGGCCAATTCATATGGCCCAGTACCAGATAGCATGACAATAGATACAACTTCACACAAATTTCAAAGCATGGAAATAAAATTCACAAATAGAAAGATATCAAAAAGCAAATAAAATAAAATATACCCGGGCAAATAGGTCTTCCCTCATCCATGGAACAAGATACTTCCATGGCCAGATGTCCAGTGTGCTTACTCCTTTTGTCTTAGAGCTTAGACGTATAGCCATCTGTGTTGCAGATGTTAAGTTTGGATGCACCAAAAATCTAGCTGCAACCTCTATTGAAAATTCATAAGTACTAAAGACGCGATCAACTGGATCCCTAAGTATGGTAACCACAGAAGTTCTCTCCCTTGGAAGTTTTGATGTCATGCTATAGTCATCATGAGTAACTAACAGCCTGCATTTTGGCTTACTGCAAATACACAAAAATAACCAAATAAAATAATAAGCAATGTATGTTGGATTTATAGTGCACTTTCTCATCTAAAATGTGGCTTTTCAACAATGGACTAAGACTATTGGTGAGAATGTTGTGACCTTCTAGAAGCTGCTATGCTTTAGATGTGAAGAAAAAACAGCTGTGATGATCTGTCATAATTTTGTTGAATAAAAAAATCATAAAGACTGCCATGAATTATACACAAATTACTGTGGTAAAAAGAACAACAGCAAAGCAGCTGAAAACATCTACAATTACATTTACTAAGACATGGACTATAATGATAAGCTACATGGTTAGGCTAAATTGGACTAAGGAGAGACAAGATGGAGTACAGAAGCACCGCAGAGATATAGGTTAAAATGCTTGGTGAGAATATAGACATGAGTAAGGAGAAACCCAAATGACTAGTGGTCATAAATCATTAAGTAATCTTAACCCTTTTTGCATAGCCTTTCCTCTTTCTACCATTATGAGATGCAGTATCCTCTATCACCTTTGCTTGAAGGCTTTCAACCGGGACAGGAGAAGGTTTATGCATTATACTTCTCAACAACCATGTCAGCTTAAAAAAAATGTTATGTAAGGCACCCCTCAAAAGCTTTAGTGACTTATATTGTAAAAAAGCACCAAATGGGGCTACCCACAAGAAGCGCCACTAACTTTACCAACAGCAAAAACAATCGTTCCGCATTTTAAAATATGCAGTAAGAAAAGCCACATGCAGGCACGATAAAACGCAAGACCAATCACAAACAATAAAGTACGACACAAAGAACACAGGCAACACCTTGGATCAAACCGCAACTTATCATATGAACGAGGGCATTCCAGAGAGCTAGGATACAACTTTTTCAAAAAGCTGCAGAAACCACACAAGCACATATCAAATAATTTGGTTAAAGAGGAAGAAGAACTTAAAATGAAATACATACATACATACATACATACATACATACATACATACATATTATGTATGTATATTACCAGTGGAAATAGGTGCGGCCTCCTGTTCTAGGGACATGGAGGAAAAACAGTAAATCCCTTAGTGTGTGCTTATCTTCTTTACTCATTTCATTATCGAGAGAAGATTGTGCCCAATTCTTAACAACTCTTTCGCAACGTCCAAAATCATTTTTGGCAAAAGAAGCATTCACTGATTCCAAAAAAAAAACATCAAAATCAAACTCAACACAGAGAAGCACCAAACTAAATTAAAATTTTAAAAAATAATCATAAATGATACCTAATCCGAAAAGAATCAGGAAGAAGGCGCAGAACTTGAGAGCAGGATCCATGCACGAAATTCCTACTCCTGCGAGAAACAACAACGGAAACCCTAACGAGGAGAAAATAGAGAGAAAATGGATGAATGAAAAGGAGAAAGAAAGGAAAGAAAGAAAGAAATAGGGAATGGTTGGTAATGGAGGTACCTGTATCGAATTACGTGATCTCGTGCTCATAAATTCGCAGAACTATGTTCGTCGATCGGGCTGGACCCACTCGAGTACTTTGCCTCCGAACCTCAGATTTTCTTGCCAGCCAAACAGAAATTTTCCCGGGAAAATGAATGGGGGATGAACGAGAGAGACGAAGGCTCGCGGCGTTTAAATTGAAACGTGAGAGTGAAGTCTAATTTGGTAAATGAGAAAAAAGGTTGAAACAGTGAAGAATTAGAATTAGAACCATTTTTTCTGTATAATTTCAGCGCACAACAATAACATTGTCATCAGGGGCAAAATGGTAAAAACGTTCCGTAGCTTACCACCTTCGGGATAAACAATTTTGCTGGTTGCGGATTATCGTGCTTTGTTATGAAAATAGAAAACAGAATCCGACAGTACACATATTTCCAATTCAAGAGAGGGGCAAGGGTTAAAATTAGGATAAAGGATGGAAAATATATTATTTGTGATTGTATTTTTGGTTGTTATTTTAATATCTAATCTTACTTAGATAAGAAATTAAAATTATTTTTTAAAAAAATCAAGTAACTTTTTTTAAATTTTTAAGGTAAGTTCAAATATTTTTCTAATAAAACCATTTTTTTTAATAATCACTACCCGCTTTATCTTTTTAAATTTATTTAAATTAGTACCTTAAATTTTTTTAGTAAACATAGTATTTAGTTCATTGTTTTGTTATGATCGTATTAATATGTCTCACATTTTTAAAAAATTAATGTGTGATTCTTCATATATGACCTTGATTTAATTAATAAATATTTAATGTTAACTTACAAAATTGTTAATTTTTATTTACTACCATATAAACTTTACATGTGTTACGTCATTAGGATTGTAAATTAAATATTACTTTTTAATGTGATTTCATCTCTTACATTACCATAATCACGCATGTCTTATTTCCTTGATAAACTCCCACATAAGTCTCTGAGGCTTTTATCATCAAACACTTACATCCTTGACATACTTAATATATCCCTCCCTGTGAGTTTGTTATTAAATCAGTGACTAATATAACACATACACTTGTTAGTGCAATTCCTTTTGTAACAACATTAATAGAATATATTCATTTGTATATATATTATCATCATGCAAACCAAAAAGTTTGTATATTATTATCCAAGCTAGAATTATCACAAATTTATTAGTTTTTATAATAACTATTTAAAAGTCATCTAATAAAATTGAATTGAATGATAATTTAAAAATTTATACATGTCTTAAAATTGAATTCATATTAGTTTAAAGGGTTTGTTACAATGAGGTCTATCAAAATTTGTCTATATTATAATAAATTCTGTTTTGACTTAAAAATTACAGCCCACTCTAATTTAATTATAAATCATTTTATTAATTAGATTTTTTTCCAAACCATAAACAAAATTAGGTATGAATGTTTTTAATAATCTTAATTGTAAATATAAACTTATAACTTTTTAGGTACTAGTGAGCATTAAGATATGCAAGGGCAAATGGATAAAGAAAAAGTTCAATTGGAATTACTAGAAATAAATTAATTCTAATTTTCTTATAAAGTTATAAATAGTGTTGGTATGTGTACGTGTGTACTTATAAAGTTAGTGTCTCTATAGTCTCTTCCCAATGCATATTCAATATAAATTAAAAGTGTGTTTTATTGGTAGTTGTTTTACAAACGGTTGATTCTAGGTGATGAATCTTTTAAAAGAATTACCATCAAATACAAAATAAACTTTTTAATTCATAGGATAGTAATATATATATATATATATATATATATATATATATATATATATGAGTATATTTTATTAGTGTGGTTCTACATGAAATGAACTAATAGGTTTAGGTGATACACTAAATATCAAGTTAACAACAAACTTTATGGGAGAAACGTAACCGTTGTTATAAATTGTTAAGAATGAAACTAGTATGTTAACTAAGTCATAAATACAAGTGTTTGATAGTAAAAATCCTAGTGACCTATATGAGGGTTTACTCATTTTTCCTTACCCACCCACCATCACCATCACCACCCCTTTCCTTACCCACCCACACCACTACTTTTGCTATCTAAAGACATCCAGAAATAGTCCATAATAAGTATACCACTCAACCATCAACATGAAATTCACGTATAAAATTTGCAATCTATAAGTTGTATCTTCCCACACACAATTCACTATTAGCTCAAACACTACAAGTATTAAAGAACAATAAACAACTTTATCCTAGTGAACCAAGGGTTAATACAATATCATTTTTTAGGACTGCTAAACAACCCCCTTTTTTGCAAAAAGCTGGTCAAGTCTAGTGCTTCCATTATTATATTGTTAATCCTTCTTCTAAGCAATGTTATGGTAAAACTTACATAATAGGACATGTCACTATTAGATTTTAGAATAGCTTAACTTAAAAATTATTGGTGAATAGTAATGGGTGAAGGTTGTTAGTGAAGGTGGAAAGGTGGAGAGAAAGTCAATATAGAGAGGGGAAATGGGTGGTGATGGTAATGATTGTGGGTGTGTAAGGAAAAATGTGGGGTGATGGTGGTGATGACGAGACGGTTGAAGTCAATTTAGGGATTTGACTAATAGGTGCATCACATATTAAGTTATTTCTTGCCGACAGTCCTAGTGGCGTAGCACATGTAAAGTTTTGTGACATGTAAATAAAAATTAATGGTTGTAAGTAAGTTAACATTAAAGACCTATTAGCCAAACAGAAGTCATATGTGAAGGATCAAACATGTATTTTTAAAATGTAAGGGACTTGTTAACCTAATCATAACAAAGTGAGGGATCAAGTCATTGTTTACTTTTTTTGTGTTTTAGAGAAGTCTCTTATATCTCAAAAGTGTACCAAATAAGTTCTTTTCACTATATTTATTTTTGCTCCACTTTATCATTCTATATATTCCTTATTTGATGCATTGTTATTCACTTTCCCATCCACTCCCTTATTGAATCTCTCATTCAACACAATTTGTCTACTCCCACTCATATTCATAACACCTCTAGTAGTCTCATCCACATCCACCATAATTGTATGCATACTTGGGCAGATGAACTTGTCTAATTATATGGCATAGTGTCCAATTCAAAGAAATCAACCTTGTGCATACAACATCACAATCACATGCCAAAGAGGGAACATTGTGGTGCATGCATATATCTTATAACATCCCTTCTTATATTATTTATTTTCAACGGGAGATCCTGCCGTTTACATGAATTTTTTTGACTTTATTCATTAGTGACAACCTTTCAGACTTAAAAGAAAATATTAGAGTCAGCCCTACAGGCTTAGGGAAAAACAACAACAGATTCATATCATATATGTGGGGTTAGGACAGACTGAAGTGTAAAACCATGGTGAGATTCATAGAGTAAAAAATATAGACTCAAGTGTAGCAATAACAACAACAGACTTAGCCACTAAGCCATAACAGACTTGGTCATCCAGTCTATATACTTGAGACAAAAACAACCATCACAACTAACTTGGTGCATAAATAATTGTAACAGCCTTAAGGATAAAACATTAGGTTCATCTACAACAGGCTCTCAGACTCAACAGAAATTATTACACCAGACTAAATGTTTATATTTACAAGGGTGTAGCAGATAGAGCTGGGTACATGGGTCGACCCGTCCTCAACAGCTAGCTCGCATAAGTCCGCCCCACAACGGCTAGCCTGTATAAGTTCGCCTTGCAACGAGCAACTCACGTGAGCCCGCATTTTCAGGACTGCAAACCCACAGGTTGGCCCGCAGGCTAGCCCGTATATATTTTTATATTTTCATTTTTTATTTTTACTTTTTTTGTTTTAAAACTATTAGGATATGGTTAAAAACACATTTTTTTTTTATAAAACTCAAGCCATATATAATTAAAAATATTTAATCATCCAAAATTGGGAACCTTCACCACTAATTTTCACCAAATTAACAACTAATGAAATTTAAATATCAACTTTCTCATATTTTAATGTAAGAAACAATGATTAACATCATCTTAGGTTAGAAGTTCTTTCTTTTTTTTAAAAAAGTATAGTGTGAAAGTGAAATAGTATGAAGAAAATGTAAAGTTTATTTTAAAAAATAATAAATTAAATATAGACTGACCTGCAAGTTGGCCTACGAATCCTACAGGTGGGATCCTTTTAACCCGCGGGTTAAATGAGCCTAACCCATGATCCGCATTTTAAACTGGCTAATGAATTTTGCTTAGTCTTGAATCTCTATTGTTGATGATTATCATTTAATTGTCATCAACTCTTGTCTTTTAGACATGTTTCTTATGTGATTGTGGCCTTATGCCAGCCATCTTGATTTGCCCCCATGGTTGATGAAGTGGCCTTCTTGGCAACATGTGGTGGTATTTTGAAACCAACAATCTGCAATATGATATTTAGTTCATTAGTTGTGTGTTGTTGGGTTATATATGTATGCTGTTATTGAATCTGTATGTGATATTATGAGGTCAGCTTAGAAGTGATCCTCTCATCAAAGGAGCAAACTTCTGATAGAGAATGTGTCTTTTAAGTCTAATTTCTAGTGTTCCATTTGATGCAAACTGGGATTTCTAAACCAAAATAAGAATGTGTGCATGTTTCATCCTTTTTAATTCGAAGGAAAAATGGAGAAAATAGAAAGAAAAAAAAAGGGTCCACTGAAAAATTAATTCCTATGTAGTTTTTTAAAATATTAATAATTTAATTAATATTATTAAAAATAAAAAAATAAAAAAAATAAAAAAATTTAATTCCTACCTTACCAAAAACTTAAAATAATAAAACTAATTTTACACATTAAAATTTATTATAAAAGAGTTAACCCGTTATATGTAAAATTTAACTTATTTTTATATATTTAATTTATTTTGATCTACTTTCTTTTCATCCATCTAAACAAGAAGATATTCATTTTTCTAATTCTATTTTGTATTTCTCGTTATCCAAACAACCTATTTTTTATTTTATTTCTACCTTGTTACTTTACTTTTTATTTTTCATCTTATTTCATCTTTTCATCAAAATAAAACGTTACAGTTGTTTTACTTGGGTTGAAAATCACATATTGACTAGAGATTGATTAATTAAAATTATATAATGTTCCTCATCTTATAAACTAACTTTTCTTAAGTTAAAACTCAATATCTAAATTTAAGACACAGCCTATCTTAGACCTGTTGCTGGGCCATCCGTGAGAGAGGTGTTATGAGTCCTACGTTATTGGGTCACTTGTAGTTATCCACGCTCCAGATATTCATTTCTGGCTGTATTTAAAGTCGCACATTGAGTAAAGACATAACCAAACAAAAGTATATAAGGTGGAAGCTAATCCTTATTCTATAAACTAACTTTTTAGATTGAGTTAGATTTAATACCTAAATTTAAAAATGTGGATTACTTTTTTAACATACAATTTAGGTAAATTGATCCTAAAAATTTAATTGGGTTAAGGACAAGTTTGCATGCCCATCAATGGATCAAAGTATAAGACCAATAAACCTTCTCTGTAGATCCCTAATTTTTTCACTTATTTCTAAGAGATTGTTATAAAATTAGTTTGCATGCCCATCAGTGGATCAAAGTATAAGACTAATAAACCCTCTCTGTAGATCCATAATTTTTTCCCTTATTTTTAAGAGATTGTTACAAAATTAGTTAATTAAAAATAATATATAAACTAAAGTAATTAAATATATTTTAACAACTAAGCTTGTAGATTAGTTAGTAAGTCATTATTTTATTTTAATCAATACTTTTAAGTTTAAAGATCTGTCCAAAAAATGCTAGCTTAGAATAATCATCTTTAATTCAACTCTTAAGCCCATAAAAAAGTTTTCGCATCGGTAAGATATCCATTAATAAAATTCTCACATTGTAATCAGAACATTTGAACTTGAATTCTTATAAATTTAAGTTAACAATATTGTTTAATTTGATATACCAGAAATTCTTTCAACTAAATCTTACTCCATAATTTTTTCATAAAATGAATTTTTCTAAAGAGTTCAGGTGGTGTGCAGTTTTTCGCAGGTTTATGCAGAAATTCTTAACATAATAATTGATTAATATCAACAATTAATTACAATTGCATCTCAGGGAAAGATCACCTTGCCTTTATGGGAAACATGAGTTACCTCATTCTTATTCCCTTTGACAGCAAAATCGCTGATCCAATTTCCCACTTAATTTAAAAGCACCACAGAAATACTAATTCTTAACTTAAGCAACAAGGAAGAAAAAAAAATAGTGAAATTAAGAAAACCACAAAGAATAGTTAATCAATGGGAATAATGAAGATGTTCAGAATTTGTAGCATCTTTGAGGTAGACCCGTTTGATGATCAACACCAACTAGCTCAGTGACATTGTCACATCTTAGCACATCCTGGCCCAACTTAGCTCCAGCAGCTTTGAGACCCTTGAGAGAAACAGGTTGATTGAAGAGGTTCAAAGATGGAAGCTTTGAAGGTGGAGGCATTTTCATCCCTGGCAAGAAGTTTCTAAAGTCATCCTTAATCAATGGAACCTCAAAGTCAAGTTTGTTATGCTTAACAACATTATCTTTTGCACTAATATGTGCCCCTGGCTCCATGTGGTTGGTTGAAAAGCTTGCTTGTTGTGGGAAATTTGGGTAGAGACTAACATACCCTCTAAGGTACATCATGTCTATGAGAAATTTCTTCCATGAAGCTTGCCATCCGTTTGTTCTGGACTTTGGGATTTGAACTGGGTTGGCCTTGGCATCCTCAGTGAACCTCATGTTCATGTACACATAGAACTCTCTCCAATGCTTAGGGAAGAACACTGCCCCCCAGCTGCAGGGTAATTGGTGAAGGTAAGGAGTGTTTGGATGGATGTGTTTGAAGAATTCTGTGGCATTCCATTTAGGCCTCTCTTTGACTACTTCAACAAGTTTTGGAGTGTAGAGTGAGATAGAGGAGAGTTCAGGGAGAGAAACTTGGGGGTCATAGTGGTAAGCCATGAGTGCATATTTGATCCAAAGGTAGTAATAAGGGGAAACTTCAATGTCATCTTCAAGTAAGAGCCCAAAGTCATCATCAGATGAAGGATACCAACTCTCACTCACAGCCCTTATGAGCCCACCTTGGATAATTCTCCTTCTGAAGGTTTTGGGCCCATGAGGCCACTCAAATGTGCTTACTAGTCTTATTGTTGCCTCATCTACCTTGCTATCCATGTTGAATGTAATAGGAACCTCATCTCCAAGATAGTAGGCATTGCTTAGGGATTTCAGAAGCCTTCCTAGTGAATTGGGTCTATTTTGGGTTATGATGTTCACAGAAATCCTCATCCGGTTCCAATCTGCACGAGAAAACTCCATCAGTCCAACTTATTGCTATAAAGCAAAATTGGTAACTTTCACTCTCTTAAGGAGTAACAAAATTTAACTCAATACTTGTTTACCCATATATTTACACAATCTAATAATTCCAACAATACAACTTAATATATGCATGATTTTTGTACTAGCTTAAAGTTAATTGAAGATGCAGATTCATGCACAGTTACCATTGTTAATAAACTAGATCAAGAATAGGCATTGCATACACACTCAATGAGAGGTTAAGGTCCTCTGGATTCAACACAGTTGGTGAGTAGCCTGGGTTCAACCTTGTTTTCCCTGTTTCCAGACATTTATTCCCTCCTTTCTACCGTAATTTCAAAGGACAAAATATAGGAGGTGTAAAATTTAGATATTCTTACTTGGCAATGCTGTTGAACGTAGATCAGCCATCCAAAGAACTTTAGACACAGAAGGCCTTGGCAAAAGAACCAATGTGGTGCCATTTGAATTAGTTTCCGAAGCCATCTTCAGAGCTTTTCTCACATTGGGATCAATATCAGCCACAGTAATGACCACACTAGGATTGTGAATTTTGATCAAACCCTTCATGCTTGTATACACTGCTTGTATCATTGGTGCCTCAGAGTTTGATACTCCAGAGAGTGCTCCGATGGCTAAATCAAAAATCTTGAATCTACGTTCTTTACAAACCAATGTAGGCCATTTCAGAGCTCTTGCAGCATCTTCACATGGACAGAAGTTGTCTCCAGAGACAACAATGTAGGCCTTTTTGCCAAGGGTAGACCTGAACTTCTCAAGAAGTGGTGCAAGAACTTTCACTTCTTCAATTGTGTGAGCATAAAAAAGTGTATCAATTTTTTGAGGGTACATTGCTGCCCATTGGGTCACATAACCTGTTGAAAGTGCTTTCCACCATTGATCATCTCTCACTTGAACTATGTCCTTGAAAATCACTGTGGTTTCAGATACATATGCAAGCCTGTGTTCACTATCACCCCAAGTTTCCTTGTCATTATGATCCACTGGAAGAACAAATGAGCCAGCATTTCTATATTTCTGAAGCTCATAGCTGCAATAATGATAATAAATTTAATTAAGCTAAAGTTAATATCTAATTTTTCAGTTTATTTTTGTTAGCATGATGAGTCGAGCCATGACCTTCCTTTTTTCCGTCATCTTTACCACCAAACCCTTATGACACATTTCCTTATAAATTTAGTTATTGTAGTAGTCAATAATTTGTGATGACATGTTAACCATGATCAGTTGCTGTCAATGTTACCGGTTATTGAACCAGTGAAGGTATCAGTTTATGAAAACTGTGTTAAAACTGGGGTTTAACCGTGGTTGAACCGGTAGTATTAAAGAATTGACATGGACTGTTCACCTGGCCAATTTACAGTTCAACCGATTAAACCGTCTAAACCGGTTCAATTTTGATAACAATGGTTGGTGGTGTAATTATATTCTAATTAAATTAGCGATAATAAATAATAACAATAACTGAGATGGATTTTCAACATGTATAATTTAGTGAAATAGAAGTGTTCCCAGGGTAAGGCTAGCTGTTAAAGGAAGTGACTTGTTGAAATAAATTCACGGGCTCAGAACGTTAATTAAAAGCAATAAGTGAGAAATAATTTTCTTCTCTTTGTGAGGACAAATGAGAGCAAAAAAACAGAGAAAGATAGTTTGACTATCAAAGAAAGATTCCTCTGTATGAAAACCGAATACATGCTCGAAAATATTTTTTAATTTTCCACTTTGGTTCTTTGGATGCTTTCAAATTGCAATATCTGTAGGATTTCTACCTAATTTGCAAATAATAAGTTTATATCTATTCCATTTCTCTTTTAGGTATTATTGCAATATAAGAAAACATTCTTTTCCAAGATAATAAAATGTTTTCTTATTTATATATAAAAAATATTGTCTTAAAATCAAGAGAATCGTTTTTCTGTGATTTTTTTTTATTTGTCATAACATAATACACATGCACTTTGTTTGACACATGACAAAACAGTGTATTTCCAATTCTGAGGTCAAAAGACTAACTAATATCATATGCTTATTGCAATTTGTTCTACTTATTAGTGTTTCTGAACCTAATGTCAACTACTAGTTGAGCATTACCAGAAGCTCTTTGGCGCAGTCAAATTCAGGATTGTTTGACTTGTATAGTCAACGTTCAAACAAATTTGAATTTCACAGCTAAGGCAATATCTTTTCAACAATTAAAAGTATATTCTTTCAGCACCCCAAAAAAATCTTCATAATGGTAAAAAAATTATTTTCATCTAATATTGGTGTAAAAATTTTTATGCTACCGACCGATTAGAATGTATAAAAAAATACCAATTTTATGTAATTGTCATGTAAATCATTGGTGAACAAGTATTTTAATTAAATTTTAATAAAAATAATATTGTGAACAAGAAGTAAAACAGTAGAATTTGACAAACCTGAGGTGTAGATCTTCACCAGTTGAGAAGGTGAAAGGCGTCTCAATGAAGAGTGTCTTGACAAGCTCAGCAGAGAGAAACCATGAGCTAGACAGAAAATCCACCTGCACAATTTTATCAACTGTGATATCATAAGCAGGATCAGGCAAATACAAGCCTGCCTCCTTAGACCGGAATTTTCTATAACTTGGAAATGTGAAATCTTTCTGTCTAAAAGGCAATATCCTTCCAATACTTCCTAGAACAGAATTTTTGTACTTGTCTGTTCCAGCCACATGTGCCAAAATCTGAAGCATCTTCCTCCCAGGAATCATGTCATCATCAAGAACATACACAAGATCAGCTTCAGTCTGCAAAGCCATCTGAAACCTCCCATAGTACTTGAAATCATAGGTTGAACCTATGAAGCTGATCCTTGAATCATTATATGTGTCCACAATTCTCCTTAGTGAGGCCTCATTGGGGCTCCCAAATGAAAGCACCCAAACATGATGGAAAGGGAGGGTCTGTTGGAGCAATGAGTCAAGCTGAGCACAAAGTGTCTTTCTCTTGAAATGGTTCAACAAGACTGTGATTTTTGGCCTGCTTGGACCCTTCAAGTCCCACTTGGATTTCATTGACATTAGCTCTTGAAGGGTCTCAGTGCCAATGGATTTGCTCTGGAAGCTCAAAACCTCATCATAAAGGTCCCTCTTTAGCTTGATCATTTGGACATCATTGGACTTCTTTTGCATGAAATCGATCTTCTCATTCTCACAAACTTGTGAAGGGGTTGTGGGAAGAAGAACATCCTCCTTGATGAGGGAAGAAGCAGATTCTAATTGGTAGTGACCAACGACATGGGGTGTGACCATAAGTTGCTTCCACTGTTGAGCAATTCTTGTGGCCCATGTAAAATCTGGTTTTGTGCGTAGATCAATAGAAGGGCCCATGTAATACAATAAGAAAGTTGCATAAACTGCAAAGAAAAACTGAAGACATGTGAGAGCTGCCACAAACTTTGTTGACACACTTTTTTGAGCCTTCATTTTGGTGGACCTTCCTCCAACATAGTCATTAAGCATCCCTTCCAAGTAATCTCCGCTTCTTGAATTTCTACCAAAACCCATTTTACCAATTGAACTAGTGGATCATTCAATGTCCTCTAACCTGCAAAAGAACACAGAGACATATATCACCTATTTTTTTCTGATTGGAATTGGAATATGCCACACCAAAGGTTGTGAAAGTTGTTGATGTGTGGAGATGGTTATGAAATTTTTGAAGTGCAATGACTTGTGTGCTTTATATTATATACCAGGGGAAAAGGTAGTAGAAAGTTAACAAGTTTGCATGAAAATTGCATCAACCATCAAGGGTCACATGGGCTAAATGCTTGTTGTGTAAATGTATAATTAAGAAATGTTAGCAGACGCGTTGCCTTGGTTCACTATGCGCCACTTCATGAATATTTTTTTGTTCTTAAGATATCAATAAAAGCCAAATTTGATGCCGTGGAAAAAGGCCACCCCTGCGTTTTTGGCATCCTAACTCATTTTTTCTGTTCTGCTTTTGTCTCTCTCTTTTTCCCTCCTTCTTACCCAACCATGATTTTCATTTTTTAAAAATCTATTAAGATATTTTAAACGCCTAGCTACGGAAAAAAGATCCACATTCATTTGCATTTTGAAACGAGAAATTATACTTGTAATGAAGAACATTCTTTTAACAAACAAAACTGCAAGAGAGATACTAATGTGGGGAGAGATTAAAAACAAAAGTATTAGAATGTGTTGTATAAATGTTAGATATATTATCAAGTTAAAAGTCCCAAAAAAAAGTAAAAAAAAAAAATAGTTACATTTGAAAAAAAACAAGTATTCTTCAATGGGTAATGACTAATACCTTCTGAAACATAACAATAATCAAAATAAGTTATTTTTTTTCAATAACTTTTTTTACTTGTATTATGATTTGAACCTCTAATAACATATTTAAAATATCTAGTTATTATATGCAACCACCTTTATAAATAGTGTTTTTTAGAAATTAATAATAAAAAGGCATGATGTAAGGGCCGTGAGATCAAGTTCCGAATCCGAATAATAAGTATCTACTTTACTACATTGGAGACGTTAATAGTGAGGAAAAAACATTATAAGGCACAAACAAACACGAAAAAGAACGTGGGAAGGAAGTGATACGTACATTACACACTGAAGGCTTGGCTACAAAGAGAAAACAAAAGGGTTTGCTTGTTGAGCAAAACAAGTAAATTAAGAGACCTAAAGCTTGACACAAATATATGCTTCACAGCGAATAAAATGGCTGATTTTGCTGTCAAAGAGTGTGGCCTAAATAAATTAGTTAGAACTCATTAAATGTTACATATTTGGTGAAGGAAGATAGCAGCAACACTTTTGTTAATGGTTTGTAGCCAAACTTAGAGAAGAGAGAATTCAAATGTATCTTGGTCGCTTAGCCTATAAAAAAAGGTATTGGAATAATGGGAACACAACATTATTTCCTCTTTTTCTGGTGAGTTGAAGATGGAGAGATCAACACACATGTGAGTGACGAGGGCAGGGTTGGTAGAAAAAATGGGGCGAAATTATAGCAATTTACGCCATGTGGATTAAGCACGATGTAGTTGACTGTTACATCTAGGTAAACGGCTAATTAACATTACTTAATTATCGTTTATTAGTCAATTAGGTCTAAATTAGTATACATTGAAGATGCTTTGCTTCACGATCTCGTGACATCTATCCTTTCTTGGACTTTCTCCAAAAGCTTACAACTAATATTTTTTATGTATCAAGGAAAGGAAAGAAATATAAGGTAAACAATTTGGTCATGATTAAGTGTAATCAAAATTGTATATAAATTAATTGAGAAGGTTATTTCAATTTAACTAACTAATTATGTTTTTTTAGGATTTTTTCCGGGATATTTTCTGGATCGTAAACTCAGACCAATTATTTGCAAGTGTTTTTTTTAAATTATTTGCATCGAAATTGAAAGAGGTTTGAAGTTAAAACTTTAAGTATGTTAAAATTCACGTTTTAAAAATTGAATGGGTGTGAATAATAAAGATGTTAGTTCACTGTTAATTGATTTAATTAATTATGATCAAACTGAATTTGAACGTGGTAATAATATAATTTTTTATATGGTATAATATATTTCATGGTATATTATTAATAAATTACTATTTAAGTTTGTATTATATATAAATTTTATTAATAAACTACAATTTATTTATTACCTTTTAATTAAATAATAGTTAAAAATATAAAAATTGAACAATCTAATCCAATCTAAATAATTTTTCATTAGGAAGTTAGCATAATTGAAGGGTGGTAATTATAGTTATTAATGTGGGTAAACCGACCTTATTCAACCCGACCCATGTGAATATGTTAAAAAGTTATGTTTGTTATTTGGACCTTGTAAGTGAAAGTCTTAACTTGATATTATAGGTTTATGCGGGCGACCCTTTTTTAATATTTTTTTAGGCATTATTTATTTATAAAAAAGAGTAGCATAGAGAATAATGAACATTTAGAAAGTTTAAATCATTTTAAAGGGATAAAACTCAAATTTAATTAATATTATTAACTAAGTAAACTATAGTACATATTATATTATATTATATATATATATATATATATATATATATATATATATATATATAAAATTTTTGTGGGCCAAACGGATCACTTGGACCGGTCAATACTCAACCTGAATATATGATGACTTTTTTAGGTTGGGACAAAAAAAAAACTCAGATTTTATTTGATTTTTTAAGTTCCAGTACTACGTTTTATTTGGATACATTCCAACCATTCCATTTTCTCAATAATGAAAAACTTGAGCATTTTTATATCCTTGATTTTTTTTTCCTATACACAATTTTTATCTTACAGTTATCAAAGCCGGTATTGTATGGAACATAAACTAAATAATAAAATATTTTTATTGTTTCCTGAATAAATCTTAAACAACAAGAGATAATTACGCAACTACTGCTTTTTTATAATTAATAGTAAAAATTAAATTTTGATTATTTTAAAACTAAATATTTTTTTAATCAGCGGAAACTAAATATAATTGATATAGATTATAACACTTCTTTACCGTGTTTATAATATGTATATTCAACTCCTGATTAATGGAGTATAGAAATATAAAGTGTATATATATTTTCTAATTAAATATATATATATATATATATATATATAGAGAGAGAGAGAGAGAGAGAGAGAGAGAGAGAGAGAATAATGGGACAAAATAATAAGTTACAATATATTGTCAGGAGAAGATTGAGATATGATTGATATAATTTGAGGGGATTGTTATAATTGAGGAGGAGACAATATGCCAACACGCCCCCGCAAGATGGTGGTCGAGGAGACAACACCAATCTTGGATAGGAGAGAAAAATGACGGCTTGAGCTGAGCGGTTTTGTCAATAGGTCAGTGAACTGATGAACAAAGGGAACATGAGAAACTTGAAGGATTTTGAGTGAGACCAAGTCACGCACAAAGTGATAATCAATGGCAAGGTGTTCCATGCGTGAATGGAACACTGGATTAACACACGGATAGGTGGCACCGATATTATCTGAGTGAATGATTGGTGGTCTAGCAATAGGAAGGCGGAGCTCTTTAAACAATTCACGAAACTAGAGAAGTTCCGTGGTGGTGGAGGCAATGATCCAGTATTCAGCATCAGTGGATGACTTGGCAACGGTGGGTTACTTCTTGCAAGACCAAGCAATGACATTGAGACTGAAGTAGTTACTGTAAGCACCGAAGTAGTTACTGTAGAGCGTTTCAAGCTTTGGAATCGAGGATTCTAGATAGGGGGGCATTATATATATTAAATGCATGAGTTAGGAACAAATTAGGGGATAGTTTGATATTTAACTGAATTGATGTTGTGATTGTGTTTATTCTTGATATGTGATGATTGTATAACTATCCACTGTGGTGTTGATTTTTATATTGTGATGATCAATGAGATGTTGTAAATATATGATGAATTGATTGTAGTTCTCATTCCTATGTGTTGTTGAAGAGTATAATGTATTAATGATGATAAATGACTTGGTATGCTTGCTATGCATTTATGACTTGAGAAAATTGTGCTATATCATAAATTAACGATGTTGACAAGATAGGATAGCTTAATTAACGATGAGGTTGGATAATCATTGTTGTTTGTACATAGCATTTGCATATAAAGTTTACAGGACTGTAGGGGCTGTAATGCTAGCCCAGATGGGAGGGCTTAGACCCTATGGTGGTTTCTTCAGACTCCATAAAAGACCTTGTGTGGGACTCAAGGCGGCCTTAGAGTGGGACTCAAGGCTAGCTCGTAACACTACCGTTATCGTTGGGATTGACTGTGTTGCATGAATAGGCAAGCGATTTGGTACTTGTAAAATGATTGAATCAGTCGGGAGCGGAGACATATTGTTATTTATTGATATCCCATCATTAGAGACAGATGTGCATGCATTCTATTATAGTTGCGAGGCAGCCACTGTGACATTGGTATGCTGTGAACTTTTAATGTGCACTGAAAGCTGTGGGGCAGCCATTATGATCCTAAAAAGCTGTGAGGCAACTATTGAGGATGTTGATAATTAGTCATTATGACCATGAAAAACTATGAGATAGTTATTGAGGATTATTAATAATATACGATGATATTGTGATTGTGTGGATGTGTGCTCATATGTTAGATTAAATGGCAATCATGATGTGATGAATTGGATTGATTACATGAGATATGGGATGTCGAATCTGGTTTTGTATTTGTCATTTAATATATATGCTCACTCTTGCACTTATTTTTATCTTGCATTGAACTTAGACCATGAGAATGAATACTAAGAACTTAAGAAGCTAGCAGTGGATGAACCTTAATATGGGTTCGTTTGCTATAAGACCATTGTATAGTTTTTGGTATAGTATCCTTGGCCGGTTCTTGATGTATATAGATTTCTCTTTTAATAATTGATATGCTTGTGTATTGGATATGAGTAGCTGACGACTTCCCTAAAAGTCTAGTTTTGATTTTTTATATGCACTTATGAATTTGGTGATGTTGATATTGATGCAGACGAACTAAATTGGATGCCATGGAATTAGTTTAGTATGGAATTCCCAAGAAGCGTTTAGAGAATCATAGAGTGATACCTACATATGTCTGGGCTTTCGAGCGATCAAATGAATTCACAAAAATTGAAAAAAAAATCTCAATTTTTTATTAAACGAGTGTTACAAACTTTAATGATATTAAAGTGTTAGGTGCTCACACAAATTGATTATCATATCATATTAAATATTAATAAATTAAAAGATCACACTAATAAAAAAATATTTTTTAAAATAGTGCAATCACCAAATTTGATACATAACCAATTATATAAGCTAACAAATATAGTAACTATATAATTTCAAAATTTTCATACATAATTTTCAATTGTTATTTTTAATATGATGCATGGTTTTAAAAATGTTCAGTGAGATTCAAAAAATGTACAAAATTTTAAATAATATTTTAGATTGTAATTAATTATGTTGATGGTGTGGTTTCAAAAATGTGTAGCAATATTTAACAAATATCAATGTCATTAATATGAAATAATAATTGAGATTCCATTTATATTTGAAATAAATTAATTTGTATTAAAAATTTAAAAAAATGAAAAATGTGAGATTGGCAATTCGGCAATCTTGATATAGAATCATAAAATTATGCAATAAAAAGTAAACAAGCATAGTCATTAATGTGAAATAATAGGTCAAGATATAACTTTATTTTACTAAGAAATTGATATAAATGAATTAATTTTTTCTTTTTCATGACTTTCCTTAATTTGCAAGAAGACTTCTCTCCATCATCATTAAAAGTTCCATATGGAATTATAATCCAACTATCAACCTAAAGAGATTTTTGAGGGGTAGCAACAATTGGAGTTCCTAGCTCAATGGTAGATAAAGATGACGAGGTTACGACGCCTTGATACAAAACAAAAATTATTAATAATTATTATACAATATTGATAAGAAATAATATACATGATAATGAAAGTAAAATTTAAAAATATACAAACAACAATTATTATATTTAAAAATGTACCTTTAGAAGTTTAAAATATCATATGATTATTCAAGATTACTTATTAGCTCAGAATTCCCAACATTAATTGGAGACCGTAAAAAATGCAATATTGTGTTTGTATTAAAATTAACTTATAATAATATGTGGTGTATTTTTAAGATTTTGTAAATAAAATTGTATAGTTGAAAGACATACTTTATGCAATTTATATGTTTTTAAGCTTAGACTCACATTATTGCATAATTTGATAATTTGAATGACATTTAATAAATTTAAGATAAACAAAAACTATATTCTAGGTATATTCCTCTAACTAGAATTTAAAACTCTATTTTTCATATTAAATTCAAGATAAACAAAAACTAATTCATACCCCTAAACTGTGTCGAACCAAACACAAAGTTATATTCTAGAAACAAGATGTTACAATATTTATCATTAATAAAGTTAAAATCATAAAAAACTTTACTTAATTAACACAAAAATAATAATGGAAGAGAAACAAAATTGATTTAAAATTATATATTATATTATATTTTTTTTCAATGCGTTTAAACTTAAAAGTTTAAAATATATTATGATTAATTATTTTGTATGATAAATAAATTATATTTAAATTATTAAAAAACTATATAAATTACTTGACTATAAAAAAATATAATTCACATAAAATATTTATAAATTAGGACTATAATAATTTTATCTGTCAAAGACTCTCTTAGCATATATTAATTTAATAAATATTTATGGCATTAAATTTTCAAATAATAAAATAATATAAAAGAAATCATTCTTGTAACATCCCTGATCTTTTATTAAAATTATGAGTAGCGAAAAATATTAATAATTGTTTTAGGGATTTATTTGATATTTTTATGAATTATTAGGCAATTATAAATAATTAACTAGTGAGGAAATAAATAAATTTATTTGGTTGATTAATTACAAAAAAGGTTAAATGAGGTGTAATTAGAATGAGGTAAAGGTTTAATTAAAACTTTCAAAGAAAATATAAAAGAAATGGAGAAAAGACAGTTTTGCCCCTAAGTCTTAAATAATAAAGATTTCATTTCTTCTTCCTCATTATCCACGCGAGCCTTCTTCTTCTTCTCGTTCTCTTCCTCTTTTCCTCCCTCACTGCCGAGAGTTGCATGCTCTAAGGGAAGACTCTGTTCGCGTCAAAACTCTGAAATAACCCGGTTTCCGAGATCGTGGCTTCAAGGTGAGTCCAATGGACCCTTTAGATTGAGTTATCTCATCTCTTTTGTTTTCTCCTTTAAACCGAATGGCCATGCATGGCGGGGTAAGGTTCCGTTTTTCACTCCTCTGGTGTGTGTGTGAGCTTGAAAATGGTCTTTAGAGCAATGAGGGTGGTATGACGTTAATGGATTTTGTATTCTGACCTCCGTAGGTAGCAAAATGAACGTCGGAGGACTGAGTGACGAAGCTGGTGTTGGATTCGAAGGTGGAACCTTGAACCCAGCGCTTAGAGGACGCAATCGGCATCAAGAACAGATCGTCGAAGTTTGGAATCGAGGTAAGGGGGTGTTCGGGTTGTAATTAATTAGAATAGGTGCGTATTTTGGGTTCGGGTCGCCGAACTAAGTATTAAAACGGTAAGAAAGATTGTGGATAATAATTGCATGTGAATTGTGTATGGTTTATGATGAGTGTGAGATTAAAGTGTTTTGCATGGTGATGATTCGATGTGTATAGTGGCGTTGTGATGACGGGCTTGACAAGTAGGTCGCCCAGTGGCAATGTGATGGCGGGCTTGACAAGTAGGTCGCTCACTTGATGAGTATGTGCTGTTGTTGATGGCCACTTGTTATATAATATGATGAATGTGAATGATATATGTATGATTATGTGGTGTGGGACGGCCGACAGTATGTATAGCCCCTCGTTTCCGGCTCCCGTGGTTTTTGTGCCCAGTTGAGCTACCCAGTGGTCAAGTAGGACCCAGTGGTTGAGGTGGAGAGTCAAGCAGGACTCGGTAAACCAAGCAGGGTTCACGGGGTGTCAAGTAGGACCCCCAGCTGAAGGCCGATCCTTTAGTATCCGGATACTAGGCGTCAATTTTATGTGAGAGTCAGTGGTGATAATTGATGAATTATTAGTATTGTGTGATGGTGTATGTACCTAATTATATTTGTCGAGTGTGATTTGCTATATTTGCCGAGTGTGATTGGCTATATTTGCCGAGTGTGATTTGCGATATTTGCCGAGTGTGATTTGCTATATTTGCCGAGTGTGATTTGCTATATTTGCCGAGTGTGATTTGCAATTTGTGGATAAAGCAGTCGGACGGAGTTTATATACGCGTATTTTGTTATTTAATTTCCGTTCTAGATTAATTATGATGTCAAACACTCACCCTTGCTGTGGTTTTCTTTCAATTTAGTAACCAGTGACAGGGAAGAGGTCGGAGCCCTGGAGGTGCGCCAAGCGGAGGATTGATGCCAAGGAACCAAGTGATTATGAAATGAATTATGTGTGTAATGCATAATTAGTTTTCCGTGTATGTGATGACATATTATGTTGCTTGTGGGTTGAACTAATTTAGAATTGGTATGTTGATTAATCGGATATGAATTCATGTTGCTGAAGTAGTATGGTATTGATGTTAATGTGGTCGGTGTTGATTTTTATGAGTAGATATATATATATATATATATATATATATATATATATATATATATATATATTGGCACGGAGCCAATAGTACGTGTATATGATAAATTGCTATGGGCAGGTTTTGTGAATAAGTATGGGTCATGAATGATGAAAACGGGATGAATTGTGTCTGCTGTAGTATAGTTGATTACCGGACGAATCTCGCCCGAGCGGATTCAGTCTTGTCCGAGCGAGGGCCGGGGGAATTGATTCTGTGCCTATTTCACTCAAGCGAGTATCCCTCGCTCCCTTCCGAGTGAAGGTTAGGACATTTCCGAGTGAACCATGACTGAGAGAACCTCTTCCGAGTGAAGGAAGGTTAGGAATGTTCCGAGTGAGGCATGACCGAGAGAACCTTTTCCGAGTGAAGGAAGGTTAGGAATGTTCCGAGTGAGGCATGACCGAGAGAACCTCTTCCGAGTGAAGGAAGGTTAGGAATGTTCCGAGTGAGGCATGACCGAGAGAACCCCTTCCGAGTGAAGGAAGGTTAGGAATGTTCCGAGTGAGGCATGACCGAGAGAACCTCTTCCGAGTGAAGGAAGGTTAGGAATGTTCCGAGTGGGGTATGCCCGAGAGAACCTTTTCCGAGTGAAGGAAGGTTAGGAGGTTTCCGAGTGAGATATGACCGAGTGGACCCATTTCCGAGTAAAAACCGAATTGTTAATTTTCCTTATAAGTCTCGTAGTTTGCTCAGGTTTAAAATGTAGAATTCGCCCAAGCGAGTCGGAATTCGCCTAAGCAACCTTCACGGGTTTCGCCTAAGCGAATCAGGGTCTCGCTCAGGCGAATGACCCCTGTCTTCATTTTCTTCTTCCGCTGATTCTAATTAATTCCATTTTATTATTTAATTTATTTGCTATTGTTTATTATTCTGAGTGTGTTTAAGGAAAATAAATGTTGTTTTACATTAGGATCTAATTAACTATCAGTAAACGCGAAAAATTTATTGTGAAAAATAATTAAACGGATGTAAATAAATGTGAAATTGACGTAGGACGTCACAATTCTTATGATATATAAATTAAAAAAATTATTATCATTATATTTTAAAATATAATCATTTTAATATAATAGATAAAATTTATTTGAAAGCGTAAGTTTTTAAAAATCAATTTAAAAATATAATTTGTTTCAAATAAGTCAGGAAATTTTAGTTATTAAAATAT
This sequence comes from Clitoria ternatea, assembly GCA_037962975.1. Lineage (NCBI taxonomy): Eukaryota > Viridiplantae > Streptophyta > Magnoliopsida > Fabales > Fabaceae > Clitoria > Clitoria ternatea. The sequence continues at coordinate 4,448,734 of CM075676.1, forward strand.
ATACTTAAGATAAATATTTAAAAATATCCAATAGCATAAATATATTTACACAATTATAATATAATAAAATATTACTTATTCTCAAAATCCAATTTAATCAGACAAAACATACTTTTGATTCGCATGTGTTTTGGGCAATTCTGATTTAGTTTTGTTTCCTTTTTATGTCAATTAAGTCTTATGTTTTTAGATTTTAGCAAAACTTTTTTTTCCAATTAATTCACTAGCTGTTAACTTTTTTCACCATCGTCTTCTTTGATGGTATATATTTTGAAGGTTGGTAGTTATGGAGGTTGAATTAGTGGTTGATGATGAAAATTTAGTAGTTAAAACAATAGAGGAGACTAGAAGTTAAGGGTTTGTTTGACAAAACTGACAGATAAACTAATTAAAAAATTAAAACTAGGTTAAAATTGATAAACTAACTCAAAGCTTAAAGTTGGTAGTTGAAAAAAATTAGAATATGTTTGTTAAATGTAAAATGACATCTATATATATATATATATATATATATATATATATATATATATAATGAGTGATTTTTAAAAAATATTTATCAATGAAAATAAAAATATAAAAATTAAAATAAACTCAAAACTTATAAGTTCAAAAACAACTTTAAGTAACTTTTAAAAAAAAGGTACAAGCTACAAGTAAGCTACTAACTAACAAAGTTTTTAAACTACTAAAGTAATCTACAAGCTAGTTTAAATTACTACTTATAGTCTAACAATTGATAGATGTGAGAAAAAAATATATAAAGATAAAAAAAAGTGAACAGTGTTAATAGAAAAAGGAAACATTGTAAAAAATTAAAAACGCCGAACAAATTTAAAAAAATAAAGGACGAAATATAAATTAAATAAAAAAGTATTTTTCCATTTAATTCTTCAGACAATACATATATTTGAATATTATGTATTTTTTAATCATTAAGTAAATCAGTTGCGCGGAGTAGTTCTAACTTAACATGTGATCTTCAGTTTTAATCCTAGAAGATGCAATGTTGATAACAAGAACTTTGTCATGCACTTATAGTAGTCCTATCCGGTTTGAAGGTGAATATGATATATCAAAAAAAAATTATGTACGATTAAATTTAAAATTTTTGAAACAATTAAAACATATTTTCAGTTTAAACTAAGTGTTTGATATGTATTAATTTTAGATATTATTTCACTATAATCAATTACTATATATAGAATCTGTACCTAAATCTATAGAGACTAACCCGTCTTCACATCAAGTTTGATAGGTAAAACTCATTCTGACAGGTAAATTAATTAATTGATAATGATAAAATAAGAAAAAAATAAAAAATAGTATATTAGATTATAATCATAATGCTCAAAATTCTAATTATAGATTATAATCCGATTTTTAGATTCTAAATATGACTTCTAATATTTACTTTCATGACAATTTACAATTTATGATGATGATTTAACAAGTATTTATATTGCCAGTACATTCTAATTAAATTCAAATTAAAACTTATACACTATACATATAACTCATGACAATATATATATATATATATATATATATATATATATATATATATATATATATATATATATATATATATATATATAATTAAATGAGAGGCCTTATCGTTGATATACATGTACAAAATAATGCTAAAGTATATTGAAATGAAAGCTTTGTCAACTATAATACATAATTCTACGAGAGTGTGTATACAAAACCAATAAACATTACCTAACTACATCAAATGGTCTTGAGATCATATATCTGAGTATGTTTTTTCAAATCTATGGCATTAATATGATATCATTTCCCTGCTGTCCAAAGGAAAAGAAAAATCGTTACCCTGCATTGGATCGATGGATTCATATAAGATTTGTTTTATGAATTTTAAAAAGTATATTAATTTCATTCCAGGTATGCACGTGAGCACCAGTTAAACTTTTCAAGAAAGTCAACTTGGTGTAAAATAATCTCTCGCTTAGGACATAAATTTTATATTATAATCAACCTAACCTAAGTAGCACTCACGACCTCGTGCAATTTCCCTCAGGTGGGTTGAAGCTGGTTACACTACTAAAAATACTGTAAGCGGCCACCACACAGTTAGTCATCCAATTATACTCTCATACGATGAATCTAAATTTAGATTCATATTAATTATTATCAATTGATTTTGAGATGAAACATTTAACATAATATCAAAGTTAAAACATTCTTTCCGGTTGTTATAGGTTGAGAATTACCATTTTGTTATATGTAAAAAATTACCATTTATTTTGTCCAATGAAACATGTTGAAAGTCTTACATCTAAAGCTTACCGGCTGAAAACCACATGCATTCTTAACTTGTAAAACATGCATCACCTTATTCAGCTAAATCAAAAAAGAAACAAAAAAAATAGAAGTTGCATCGACACACATGAAGCCAGGTTCTCTACGTTTTGTTTGGATGAAAGCAAAAGATGAAAAGGATAGGAGATAAAAACATACAGAGACAATAAGATAGACACAAAAATTGTTTACAATATTTTTATTTGTAAATTAATTTGGAGTCAATATCATTTGAGAAAACAATATATTTTAATTGTTAAAAAGTATAGTAAGCTCATATTTTTCTAAATAAATTATGTTTTATAATTTTCATACACTATTTGTTGAGAAAGTGTAGTAAGCTCATATTATAATTTCTGGATTTTTTTAAAGGGTATTAGATCAAGATGGATAATAATTTCCTCAACTGTAAAAAAATACACTAAGTATTAATTATTAATTTCATTTCACTGGTGTCACCTAGAACTATAATTCATTATCTCAACATTTCAACCCAAAATATTGTCCCACTATATCATGCCCCTTTAAGGCTCTGGCGTAATGAATAGATAAAAAGAATGATACTCTTGGCTAGAAGTAATGGTTGTTTAATCATCAATCTATGAGAAACAATCAAATCATGACCAAAATGGCAACCGTATCAACGGATCCTCCAAAACCTGTTCTATCTACAACAGAGATGTCTACTCAAATGAAAATAAATTGTTTAATGAATAATTTTCAGAAACTAAATGTCATCTTATGTTGACTTCATTGCTCATTCCAATTGCTCTTGCTCGAATTTTTAATTGGAGCAATGCAAATTTCTTAATAGGGTACAAAGAGAAACCTATTAAATTTATCAAGAGTAAAATGTTACACAAAATGCACAAACCTAAGTCATATCTTTGAAAAACTACTAGGAATGTGACAAAATTTACTTGTGCTTCACTCTCATTTTAGTGACAGCACTCATGATAAGTTCCTTATAGAAACATAATATTTCTTTATTGGCTTGTGCCATTTCCTTAAAGTTGATTTCTCATATATTGTTTTCCATTATTTATGTTTCTACTTGCCGAGAAGAATATGAAGAGCCAAGTAAATCAATAGACAATCTCACGTGCAAAAACTCTGCTTCTTAACCTTTCTGATGAATGTGAAGAGCTAACAAATGAAACAACTCCATCCTGGTCTGTCGTAATAATCCTCACTCCACTTTTCTTAATTGTGTGAGCCTGGTCAATCCTCGAGGATCCAAACTTAGGGTGAGCACCTGCCACCGGCCAAACAGGTCCTTGATGAGCAGTCAAAGTTGATAGATGCTGAGAAGCCGTGTTGCTCTCTCCACATATCTTAATTTTGTCATTTGATGAGGCTGTGGCCAACCTCTTACCATAGCAATCCATCATGACATGACAGAACATGTCTTGGTGGCACATTTCAAACTCTGGAGAAAGCATATTTCTACTATCAAACACACACATAAACAGTTAGAATGTTAGATTCAAGTAACCATTTGTTACATAAACTAACCTAACCTAGCCTAAAGAAGTCACACTAAAACAACTAAACTCTTAACAATTCACTTCCAATGTTGTTACATAATTTCCGACTAACGTCTAGATCACAGATGTCATGCACTGAATTTAGTTCTGGTTGATTAGAAAATAATGTTTCTAAACATGACATTGCACAACCACTTTTATAATATTCTTCTTTCTCACTTTGCTAGATCAGCGTTGAGAAATATACCACATCTCTATATATGCATGTGGAATATTTTTTCTCCAATTCATTCGTCTAATTATGATTATAAATAACTTGATAAGAGACAATTTTGTTTCCATGTAATATGTGTCTTGCCAGCGATGACTTGGCCGCAGACAAGTATAACTTGGTAAACCACTGAAGACAAATACCAGTGTAAACAGCTCAAAATTGGTTTCGAAACATAACTGGTTTGTCAAAAAGTCATATAACAGCATGCTTAGCTAAACTAAGCTGCAGTAAATGAAATGAAAGAAGCAAAATGACTCAAATCTTAAACAATAGACCAAAACATCCATAATTAAAATAAAACTAAAAGCATAGCATAGGATGAACCGGTTCATCAAAATCAGATTCGGTTCAGCAACCACACCTCAGGTTCAGTTTGAGGTATGTGCAAGATAATTTGCATGTGTTAAACATCAAAAACACCCAAATCACTCACGAGGACAAGTAGAAGAAAATATAATGTAACACTGGCAGCATAAGTGATATTACGTTCTATAATGCATGATAAGTGCTACAGAAAATTCATGTATAAATAAATGGTGCACTTGCATGATGATAAAGTCATGAAAAGCTTAAGCAAATTGTTGAAAGGAATACCTCAAGAATAAAGGTACTACATAGTCCATGGAGGGGTAGATGTCCTGCAATCTGAAGACAAACTTCTTGACCGTGGAAACTTGCACCAAGGTACAAGAGTTGGCAGATACATGGGGTGGTCTTGGTATTAAAATGGATGGATGAAGCATTTGCAGGTCAAATATTGAAATGAGGAGGTAAGATGTGTGCTCGAAGTTACAAGTGACGACAGCACAGATTCTTCTCTGATTCTTCTCAGCACCTTCACCAACATCTAAAAGGTAAGGAATATGACCTAACAACAGCAGATCCTCATTAAAACACTGAGGATACATGTCAGAAAATACATCATCAAGTACTTGATAGTACTGGATTAAACCCGTTTCTTTGGACTACACAATGGCAACGGCTTCAGGACAAACAATTTTGCTACGTCTAGGATAATAACAGGGATAATCAACAGAGAGCGCAATATTAATGTCTCAACCTGATAACCATAGTGCATTGCATTCCGTAAAACAAAGATGGGGGTAGTCTGGAGCCGGGTAGTCTCTATCTCGACAGACATCATAGTATTTCCACTGCAGGGAACCATGGGTGAAGGAATAAAGGCCAAAGGGATGAGCGAACACAAACAATGTGTCATCCACAACAGAGTAGCGTTGCACAGGACACTTATAAAAAGGGCAGGTGGGAGGTAGAAGTTCCTGATTGAAAGAATCTTTCATAGAAAGGAGGAATAGGTGCTTGATGCCATGATTTTGAGTCGGGATCATAGCGTTCAAATAAGAAATTATAATATTTCCGTTCAGGTAGTAAACCTTTGGGTAAGGGACCCCTCCAGTGGTGGAGAACATAAATGGTACCTTTAAGATTGGCGACAAGCACATGTTTGGGGAGGTTGAGAGAGGGGGCAGGCCTTATGACGCAGTTGAAGGGGACATCATCGGTGAGATCGATCTCGTAGACATCCTTGGAGGGGGAGATGTTCATGCAAGGAACACGATAATCTGTTTCTGGGTAACCTCTAAATTAAAACCGCCAGCCAGATAAATTTTACCTTCCAGTTCGAAGGGCGTCATGCATAAGGGAAATCGCTGATCATGCTTCACATGCTTCCTCTCTCCCTGTAATGTCTTATGTTTCTGTTCTTCCCACGCTCTCACTCTTCACCACCACACACACCTCTCCTTCCCATGCATTTCGTATTTCTTTTTACAACATTATATATTAACCATGTATTCCAATTTTTTTTTTTCATTGTTGTTAGTTAATTGTTAAAAATATTAGAGGGGGGTTGGAACTCATCATCTCTTTCCCTGCTCCCATCTCCTATCTCCCTTGGCCGGACCATTAGTATTTGGCCACCATATATCCCCATTATGTATTACACTGTTATTTAGGCTTCATGTTTTGTGTACATGTAAATATGAGAAGAATGTATGAAATGTATGTAATGTGAAATGTGTCATGCAATACAATCGGTATGTTTTGTTTCAGTAAGTAATCATAATAACAACTCGGACGCCCCCTTATGAGTTAGTCTCCTTTGAAATTTGAATCTAAAGACCTCTCCTCCTTCCCTTTATCCTTCTCTAATCACTTGACCAATCCTGTATCTTCGTTTGATGTCTAAGTATTAGTGTTGTATAATAAATAAGATGAGAATATTTATACAACATATGGGGTCTTTGACAATGGTCCTATGTCAAATAAGATAGCTTTTGCTTAAATATCTATCACTTTTTTTTGGAACAAAACTTTTTAATTTCTTGACTAATAATGGATGATTGGTTTTGTTGTGTTGATTTTCCAGGTGTATTGCCAATATGAATGACGGTTGCTTATTTTATAAGAATTTAAGTGGTGTGTTGGATGGGGTTCTTCATTATGTGAGTGAGTTTTTTGATTTTCCATTTGAAGATGTGGAAGAACCTGATGATGGTGTGGAACAAGATTGAGATGCTCAGTTTAAGCTCCTTGAAGAGTCATCTCTTGGAGTTTTTTCAGTGTCATCTTCTTCTGGCCTCTCTCCTCAAACTCAAACTGAGAATGCCAAACTTGGGAGGGCTTTCTCTGCTGTGAGTTTCCCTACCCTTCCCTCATTTATGTTGTTTTTGTTGCCACTTGCCTAGTGTGGAGGGAAACTCAGAAATTCAATTCAATAATATCTCATATTAATTGTGTGAAACTAAAAGCACATGAATATATCAATGTTGGAGCATATGTTTTCTTGATTTGGGTCCTTAGTAAGCAAGATTACTGTGCTGCTGCAATTGGATGACATAAATTTTTGTCTACTGACTTTGCTTTTCTTAGTTGATTCAATCCTTGTTAGATGTTTCTTTTAGTACAATATAATGAAAATTGAGAATAGACTATATAGAATGAAAGCCTTTTGAATGAGAGAATGATTCAATATTTCTTAATATTACAAGAGAAAAGAGCTATTTATATAGAGGCCAACTTAGATGGTTAATAACAGAAAATAGCAACTAACCATTATTAACTGATAAAGGCCCCTCATAGAAACCAATTGTAACAAACATAATAACTAGCTATGAAAAATACTCAGTCATTTATCCTAATATACAATGACAAGAAGATTAAAGCTAACTTTGGAGTGGTTCTCTAATTCGTTGAATCCCTACATTTTTATTTTTGTACATTTTGGCTTCAAACTTGAATCATGGTAGGAGAACTTTTATTGAGTTAATGATATTGTTAAAAAAATAAAATGTTTATTGTTTTCTTTCTGTTCAAAAGAGGTCTAATAATGTGAACCGTTCTTATATGCTTCATTTGCAGCTATTAGTTTTTAAATATATTAGTTGATACATGGAAATTTGTCTCAAAATTTTCGTGGTATTACTGTTCATGGCATAACTTACAGAGTGTACTTACAAAATTCTATGCAATGCTTGGAAGTTGGTAGTGTCTTATTTATTTTAAATGATATGGTATTCCAAATAAAAAGATTTAAATTTTGCTTTCTTGGATACTTGAGAAGAAGTAATCAGATAGATATGTCGTGTGTGCTTGAATTTGGTACATAATTGCACAGCACAATAATGAACAACCATTCCCTTGGTCAAACCTTTTTCAGTCTATATAAGGATTTAAATTCAGGAACTGAACTGCAATCATACACTAAGTACATTAAGTTGGCATCATACAGTTTGTTTAGCTGCAGGTCCATTCAAATCATACACTGAAATTGCAAAAAGACAATTAGTTTTACTGATTGCCCTGTTGGTTCATAATAATGTTGAGTTTATGGTATCTGATAATAAAAAAAGTGCAGAGTTTTTAACTGTAGCATCCATCCATGTGAACATCTCAGTCACGTACACATGTAAATGTCGGAAGAAATTACCTATTTACTCTTTCTCTTGTTATTTAAAACATTATGTATTATTGAAAATTTCTCTTTTTTCCTTCATCAGTGGATCTAATTGTTGTACATTTTTGTGGATTTGGTGTGTGATTCCTCGACAAAATAGCTAGAAAAGAATGTTGGACCTACATATGGCAAAACTATTCCAATCCAGAAAATCTCTGTTAATGGAAAAGATCTGCACCGACTGGAGACCTACATCCCAGTTTTTGTTTTTGAAAGCAACAGTTGTTCCTCAATTGAGAACTCCAACTTTTGAGTTACCTATATGTCAAAGAATAGCTATCTCTGAATCATGTATGGAAATACAGCCTGGTGGGAAATTACTATGCTCAATAAAAAAAAAGCAGATGAAAAGGGATGTTTCCCTGTTTACTAATGAAATTGAAATGAAGAAAATCTCATCATAGGACCCATTTGCACTAAGAAAATGTGTGCATTGTGAGGTGACAAAGACACCACAATGGACAGAAGGACCAATGCATCCTAAGACTCTATGCAATGTTTGTGGTGTTCGATACAGGTCTGGTCAGCTCTTTTCCGAGTAGCCCCACATTTGTAGCATCGCTGCACTCAAACTCTCTCAAGAAGGTCTTGGAGACGAGGAAAAGAACCACCAAGGAGACTGTTACATGTTCCTCTTTGCTGCCTTTGTTATTGTGAGATTTGATATACAAACGGTTAACAACTGTTATGTGAATGTAAGGAATTTTTAAGTGCTGCGTATTGATGCATATATTGATGTACATGCAATATCATTGATGCACAATTTTTTTTTTTGTTAAACTGAGAAATTATACTGAAATAATTCAATAACAATTTAATTAAAGTCTAAATTTTACCCCAAAGGAATAGAATAATAATAAAAAAGATCCATAAATAAATTAGACATTAATTAAAGGTTCAATTAATCACCCTGTTAGTATTATAAATATGCAATTACAAATAATCTAGCCAAAGTAATAGGAATTAGATCTAACGTGACTTCAAATAAAAAACTTCACTATTTTTTTTCTTTTGGAAAAAAAAAGTCCATCCTTTTTTGAATTGATCATAAATCTAAACAATCAAGAATTTGAAATTAACATTGCAAGGAATTATAAAATATATTGAATATCTAAAAAATTTCATTTCAATTTCAATTCAAAATCCAATAAGTCATAAGTAGTAAATAAAGTTGATGTTAGAGTTAAAACTGCTAGTAAAAAATTAAAATAATTAGTTATAGTAACCATAAATAAACTGAATAAAATATATTCCTTTTACACATATGTTTATAAGTTTATAAAATACTTCCCTAGGTTTCCATTTTTTAAGAGGAAAATAAAAGGTTGGATTTTCTTTTGCTATATTATTGTTACTTTCTATTCTAAAAAAGAAAAAGAAAAAAAAGAGTAGAAAAAAAAAACATTTTGCATAACCGCAAATAATATATTTTTTGATTTGGCATCTAATTGAATTGTAGAAATATGATAATCTCTTTCATGAATTATAGATAAAATATTGGATTAAATATGTTTTTGGTCCCCATGTTTTTATCATTTTTTTATTTTGGTCTATCAATTATTTTTTTAATGGTTTCAGTTTTTCTACTATTAAGTGTATTGAAATTGGTCCATAATATGTTAAAATTCATCCTTGAAATGTAACACCGTTAACTCAAATGGTAACTAAATAAACGGAAATGTTATGTTATATGTAGAGTTGGCAAAATAGATCGACCCGTATGGGCCGGCCCAAGCTCGCCATCAAAAGCGTAGTGTGTGGGTTGTAACACCCCTATTTTTATTTTTATATTAAAATTTTGAATGAATTAAATTATGGTTCTTTAGAACTTTTTAATCTACGTATTATTTATGATTTTTTGGAATTTTTTGGAATTTCGGAATTTTTTTTAATAAAATAATATTTTTTAAATAATTTTAAATTCATATAAGTGACTTAAAATTAAAAATATTTATAAGAAAGTAAATTTAAATTATAAGAAAATTTTCTAAAATCCGTTTCAAGTAGACTTATCTAAAAATTATGGGTTTAAGAAAAATCTTGATTTTTTCTAATCGTTAAAAAATTAGAAACGTATCAATAAATTTTTATTAACAGAAAATTTTAGATTTTTAAAATTTAAAATTTATATTACTTGTTATAAAATTAGTGAGGACTGATATAATATCGCTAAATTTCAAAAAGGACTCATTTTGAATATTTAAAATATACCGAGTGAAAGGTTACTATTTGGCTTAATAATTCTACCGACAGTTACTATGCAAAACACTGTACATGTACGAAATTTTCAAAAGATGCACAGTAACCAGGAATAAAAAATTCAAAAATACATAGTATTTTTATATTAAAATAATGGAATGTATAGTAAATTTTTTTCCTATAAATACCGAAGGATTTCTTCTTTAGAATTCACAATTTCACATTAAGTTTTCTTAATATAGTAGTGCTAGTGAGATAGTGGTGGAAGTGAGAGAGAGAAGTAAATTTTTTTGGGAGAAGGTTCTGCTAAAATTCTAAAGTAAGAATACTTCTCTTTTATATTTTTTGGGTTATTTTCATATCGTTTTTAGAAATCTGTTATTATACTAGAAATAATATTATTTTAAGTTACTATTCTGCATAGTAAAATACTATTTCAATAGTAAATTACTATTTCAATAGTAAATTACTATTTAAATAGTAAATTACTATTTACTGTTACTATTTACCTTTACTATTCATGTGTTTACTATTTACCGTTACTATTTACGATTTACTATTTACCATTACTATTCACGTTTTACTATTTACCGATACTATTCACGTTTTACTATTTACTGTTACTATTCATGATTTACTATTCACTATTCATTATTTACTATTCAAAATTTACCATTTCTGCTTTAAGTAGTAATCTTAATCTTCATCTTATGCTTATACTGAAATAAGATTGGTATTAATATTTCTAGAAATCGGAGACGCAAAGCAAATCTCTTTTGGTTAACAACTCAAGGTAAGGGGGAGTGAGATAAGAGTATAATATGAAAAGACATAAGGATAATGGGAGGAGTCCCCTACTCCTTTTAAATTTAATAATATTATTATTTTAAAATATTAACTTTTTAACTTAAAATTTTTAATAAATTTTAAATTAAATATCCAGTTTAACTAACTTTAACATACCTATGCAAGGACTTAGACTATTATGACCTATAAGGACTGGACTATACCTATGCAAGGACTTGGACCATTATGACCTATATGGACTGAACAATACCTATGCAAGGACTGGATTATATGGACTTACATATACCTATGCTAGGAATGGACAAAAGGAACTTTAAAAAAATCAACTATATTAATAATCATTAAATTTTGCATTATGATATGTATTTAATGATATTTAATTGATTTGATTATGATTGATTTATGATTGATGATGTTTAACTGTGATTGATAATATTTGATTGATGATATTGTAATGTGGAGTTTGAGCATATAGCGAGCATGACGGAAAGCTAAAATTCAGTAAGAATTTCTTACCTTACTCTTTAAATTTTTATTATCTTTTATTTTTTCTTAGAAATTATTTTTATATTTAGAATAAAAAAATTAGTATTTATTTTAGAAAGTAGACATTTTATGAAAATTAATTTATAACAAATTGAGATAATTAAATTTTGAATTAAAGAAAATTTTTTGTAATTTTAAGTATTTACGGTTAATGATTTAAAGATTATTCTCTTTTAATAAAATAAAATTTTTAAAAGAAAATTATTTTATTTTTCCAACTTAATAACTAAAGATATTTGAAAATAATTGAGAATTTGATCTTGTTAAGATTTAATATGAAAAAGTTTTGAGATATTTAAGGCTTAGAAACTCAATTTCAGTGAGAATTAAAAACTGTACCAAATTTATTTCTGTGGGACAGAAATTCAGAGAATTGAGAAAATGTACAGTTTATAGAAATGATGTTGTAAACCTTTTAAGGTATTTAATAATTGAGTTTCTAAAAACCTTAACCAACTAAATACGCAAGTAGCTCATGCATCATGAATCATTAAAGTGAAATAAAATGATATTATCTGGGGACGGATTATAGAAACCGAGGATACATTAGAGGAGGCTTAATTACGAGCCTTGAGACGAGAGAGTGTGAAAGGGTGCTTCAGGGGACCTGGGGTAGCTCCCTAGTGTCGGGTACTTTCACAATAAAAACTTTCTCAATTTGACTAGTATCTAAGTGTTTCCATGCCAGTTGAGCTGTTCATATTATTATTATCCGGACTTATGGAACAGTGTAAACTCCTGGTTGGCCCAGTGCAAATTAAAATTTAAGGGCCCACATATATAGGTAAGTTATGATGAAGATATTGTATAACATTCATGCATTCATAATTGATTGTGTATGTGATTGTGATTGATATTATTATGTATTGGTTTGTGAAAACCCTTTGTTGCTTATGTCTTAATCGAGAATATTATATTCTATTTCTCACTCCTTTCTCCGTGTTTTTGTTTCATATATTCTAAATTGATGGTTCAGAGGGAAGAATCGAAGAATATCGGCAGTAAATATAGCACGTTCTAGAAAGGGAGCTCGGTATGAATACCGTGGTCCAATGAATAAATAATGTTAATAAGTAACTGCTTCTGGGCCATGGAGTTTCCTCTCTTTCTTATAATGTTTAATGTTTATTTTCTTCGGATGAATGTACAAATACTTTATAAAGTTTTAATAATATTTATGAGGTATTTCAGAAATAATGTATGTAATTTATTCCGATAGTTTCTTTTTAACAATCATATCTTTTAAAAAAAAATTACGAATTTTTATATATTTTATTAAGGTATAACAGAGGGTGTTACAAAGTGGTATCAGAGCAGTTAATCCAATAGGCCTGGGGAAAAGGTCTATCTTGCTTTATCTGTAAACTCTGTATAGGTGATAGAGAATAGAATATCTGACTTGGTAGTAACTGTGATTGATGTGACAAATCTCAGTTACTGTGAAACAGGAAACTAATGGCTGGAAACGATCTTGCTGGAGTTGTAGAACGCTTAATCAATGCAATGGGAGTACGTGAAGGTCAAGGTAACGATGCCTTGAGAAGGCTGGACCTATTCAAAAAGCGCAATCCACCTCGTTTCAAGGGAGGATATAACCTTGATGGAGCACAAATCTGAATTCGAGAGATAGAGAAGATCTTTCGAGCATTGCAATGTAATGAAGCTGATAAGGTAGTCTTCGCTACTTATGTCTTATCTGAGGATGCCGAACGTTGGTGGGATAGTATGCGTAGACAATTCGAAGTCAACAACGTGGAGATCACTTGGGATTATTTCAAGGATATGTTTCTGGAGAAATACTTTCCAGCTGATGTTAAAGAGAAAAAACAATTCGAATTCCTGTCGCTGACCCAAGGAAATATAACCGTTGGAGAGTACGCATCCAGGTTTGAAGAGCTATCTCGTTTTCATTCTCATTATAATGATGCTACTAATGAAAGAGATCGGTGTGCAAAGTTTGTAAATGGATTGCGTCCAGAAATTAAGGAAGCTATACGAATGCGGGAAATCCGTGAATTTTCTGTATTGGTAAATCACTGCAGGATCTTTGAAGAGGATCATAAGGATAGAATGACCAAAAGTCGTGAGCCCATTCACAAGGTGGGAGAAATGAGAAGTGGAGGACCTCACCATCAACAAAGAAGAGACTTCAGGAGAAATAAGCCTTACCAAACGCCATTTCGCCGGTTTGGAGCAGCATCTGTTCCTAACAGACCCCAAGCTTCAACTGGAAGTTATTAACCAACATCTGCACCAAATTTTAAATGTTTTATCTGTGGAGGACCCCATTTAAAAAGGGATTGTCCTAAAAACACTTATGTTTGTTTTAAGTGTAATAAACCAGGTCATCACATCAAGGATTGCCCAGAGATGAAAAGAGAAAACCCTGAAGGTGCGAGTACAAATATAAATACTCAAGGAGGCGCGCACAGTGCAGTCAGAAGGCCGAAGGCAAAAGGAAAGGTTTTTGCAATCACTGGAGAAGAAGCATCTCATTCTGATTCCATGGTGGAAGGTAAGTGTATCATTAATAAGATTCCTTTAACTGTTATGTATGACTCAGGTGCATCACATTCCTTTATTGCCAATGACTGTGTAGAAAAACTAAAATTACCTGTGATAGAACTACCATTTGACTTATCTGTACATACTCCTGGAAATAATCCCATTGTCACTTCTAAAGCTTGTTGGAAATGCCCTATTGTCATAGATGGTAGGGACTTTAAGGATAATCTTTTCTGTTTACCCCTTTCTGGCTTAGAAGTTATTATTGGGCTAGATTGGTTATCTGACAATCATGTTCTAATAGATTGTCATAATAAAACCATAATGTTTAAAGAACCAGTGAATTTGAATCCTGAGGATTCGAGATTTCTAACCGCCAACCAAGTGAGTGCCTCTTTAAAAGGAGGGGCTCAAGGATTCATGCTATTGCTTTCAACGAAAGGAGAGCAAGAATCAAAAATCAAAAATCTGCTGGTTGTGTGTGAATTTCCTGACGTTTTTCCTAAAGATATCCCTAGTTTACCCCCAGAAAGAGATGTGGAATTTTCCATTGATCTAGTACCTGGAGTTGGACCCATTTCAATTGCACCATACCGAATGTCACCTCTAGAATTAGCAGAGTTAAAGAAAAAACTTGAAGAGATGATAGAGAAGCAGTTTATACGACCCAGTGTATCCCCCTGAGGTGCACCAGTGTTGTTGGTTAAGAAAAAGGATGGTAGCATGAGGTTGTGTGTAGATTATCGGCAACTGAACAAGGTGATGATCAAGAACAAATATCCTCTGCCAAGAATTGACGACTTGATGGATCAGCTGCGTGGTGCCACGGTGTTCTCCAAAATTGATTTGAGATCTGGATACCATCAGATAAGGGTGAAGAAAGAAGATGTACCAAAAACTGCTTTTAGAACATGCTATGGCCATTACGAATATCTAGTAATGCCTTTTGGTGTAATTAATGCACCAGCCGTATTCATGGATTACATGAATAGGATTTTTCATCCATATCTAGATAAATTTGTAGTGGTGTTCATTGATGATATATTAGTGTACTCTAAAAGTAGAGAAGAACATGTTGAACACTTGAAGGTTGTGTTGGAAATCCTAAAAAAGAAACAACTGTATGCAAAGCTGTCGAAGTGTGAATTCTGGTTGGAAGAAGTGAACTTTTTAGGACATGTAATTAGTCAAGGAGGAATAGCTGTAGACCCTTCCAAGGTGGAGGCAGTTTTAAAATGGGAGAGACCAACCACGATCACTGAGATTAGAAGTTTCTTGGGTTTGGCTGGATACTATAGGAGATTCATTGAAGGATTTTCAAAGTTAGGATATCCACTGACCAAGCTAACACGAAAAGGACAACCTTTTGTGTGGACGACACAATGCGAGAATAGTTTTCAAGAGCTGAAAGATCGACTTACTTCTGCGCCGGTGTTAGTACTCCCCGATCCACATCGAAGTTTTGAAGTTTACTGTGATGCGTCTAAACAAGGGCTAGGAAGTGTACTCATGTAAGACAAGAAGGTTGTAGCCTATGCGTCGCGCCAATTAAGGCAACATGAGATTAATTACCCTACCCATGACTTAGAGTTAGCCGCTGTAGTTTTTGCCTTAAAGATTTGGAGGCATTATCTATACGGTGCAACATTCGATGTGTTCAGCGATCATAAGAGTCTCAAGTATTTATTCGACCAAAAGGAGTTAAACATGAGGCAACGGAGATGGATGGAGTTCTTAAAGGACTACGATTTTGAGTTGCAATACCATCCTGGAAAAGCGAACGTAGTAGCTGATGCTTTGAGTCGAAAGTCTCTACATACGTCCACGATGATGATTAAAGAGCTAGAATTGATAGAGAACTTCAGAGATCTTAACCTAGCAGTAAAGGTTAATGCTAACAGCTACAGATTAGGAGCGTTGCAAGTGACAAGTGAATTCCTGAGGCAAGTTTTAGAGGCTTAACGAGATGATGAATTCCTGCAAGAAAAGAAAGAACTTTTGAAACAAGGAAAAGAAGTCGAGTTCGATATAAGAAGTGTCCAATTGCTGAGGTATAAAGATCGAATGTGTATCCTTAATCAAGAGGAGTTGAGGAAAGCAATTCTGGAAGAAGGCCATAAAAGTTATATGAGCATTCATCCCGGAGCTACTAAAATGTATCAAGATTTGAAGAAATTATTTTGGTGGCCTGGAATGAAGAAAGCGGTGGCAGAGTATGTGGCTGCATGTCTAATTTGCCAGAAGGTTAAAGTGGAACATCAAAAACCCCCTAGAATGCTACAATCAATGGAAATACCAGAATGGAAATGGGATAGCATTACCATGGATTTTGTGACTTCTTTACCCAAAACTCTATTAGGACATGATTCAATATGGGTAATAGTTGATAGATTAACCAAATCTGCCCACTTTATTCCCATCAATATTCGTTACTCTATGAAGAAGCTGGCAAAATTATACATCGAGGAGATTATGAGATTGCATGGAATTCCTTCAAGTATCATTTCTGATCGGGACCCTCGTTTTACATCACAATTTTGGAAGAGCTTGCACAAGGCTTTGGGAACAAGACTGCGTCTGAGTTCAGCATATCATCCTCAGACGGATGGACAATCAGAAAAAACAATCCAATCTCTAGAGGACTTGTTACGAGCTTGTGTGTTGGAGCATAAAGGAAGTTGGAATCAATTCTTATCATATGTGGAGTTTACCTACAACAACAGTTTCCATGCTAGCATTGGCATGACACCTTTTGAAGCATTATATGGAAGAAAATGTAGGACCCCGCTATGTTGGTTTGAGACTGGTGAAAACTTGATGCTAGGACCAGAGTTGGTACAACAAACCACGGATAAAATCAAAATAGTTCAGGAAAAGATGAAGGCAACACAGAGCAGGCAGAAAAGTTACTATGACAAAAGAAGAAAGCCGCTCGAATTTCAAGAAGGCGATCATGTATTCTTGAAAGTCACACCTATGACTGGGGTCGGTCGGGCAATGAAATCTCGAAAACTAACTCCTAGATTTATTGGTCCATATCAAATAATTTATAAAGTTAGTCCCCTTGCCTACCAAATAGCATTACCACCTTTTCTTTCTAATATCCATAATGTTTTTCATGTGTCAAACTTACGAAAGTACATATCTGATCCTACACATGTTATTGAACCTGATGTCATACAAGTTAAATATAATCTTACATATGATGCACCACCTGTTAGAATAGGTGATAGAAGAATAAAAAAATTAAGAGACAAGACAATTCCGCTTGTAAAGGTCATTTGGAGTGAAACGAGAGGAGAAGAAAGTGAATTTAAATTATAAGAAAATTTTCTAAAATCCGTTTCAAGTAGACTTATCTAAAAATTATCGGTTTGAGAAAAATCTTGATTTTTTTCTAATCGTTAAAAAATTAGAAACGTATCAATAAATTTTTATTAACAGAAAATTTTAGATTTTTAAAATTTAAACTTTATATTACTTGTTATAAAATTAGTGAGGACTGATATAATATCGCTAAATTTCAAAAAGGACTCATTTTGAATATTTAAAATATACCGAGTGAAAGGTTACTATTTGGCTTAATAATTCTACCGATAGTTACTATGCAAAACACTGTGCATGTACGAAATTTTCAAAAGATGCACAGTAACCAGGAATAAAAAATTCAAAAATACATAGTATTTTTATATTAAAATAATGGAATGCATACTAAATTTTTTTCCTATAAATACCGAAGGATTTCTTCTTTAGAATTCACAATTTCAGATTAAGTTTTTTTAATATAGTAGTGCTAGTGAGATAGTGGTGGAAGTGAGAAAGAGAAGTAAATTTTTTTGGGAGAAGGTTCTGCTAAAATCCTAAGGTAAGAATACTTCTCTTTTATATTTTTTAGGTTATTTTCATATCGTTTTTAGAAATCTGTTATTATACTAGAAATAATATTATTTTAAGTTACTATTCTGCATAGTAAAATACTATTTCAATAGTAAATTACTATTTACTGTTACTATTTACATTTACTATTCATGTTTTACTGTTTACTGTTACTATTCATGATTTACTATTTACCGTTACTATTCACGTTTTACTATTTACCGATACTATTCACGTTTTACTATTTACTGTTACTATTCACGATTTATTATTCACTATTCACTATTTACTATTCAAAATTTACCATTTCTGTTTTAAGTAGTAATCTTAATCTTCATCTTATACTTATACTGAAATAAGATTGGTATTAATATTTCTAGAAATCGAAGGCGCAAAGCAAATCTCTTTTGGTTAACAACTCAAGGTAAGGGGGAGTGAGATAAGAGTATAATATGAAAAGACATAAGGATAATGGGAGGAGTCCCCTACTCCTTTTAAATTTAATAATATTATTATTTTAAAATATTAACTTTTTAACTTAAAATTTTTAATAAATTTTAAATTAAATATCCAGTTTAACTAACTCTAACATACCTATGCAAGGACTTGGACCATTATGACCTATAAGGACTGTACTATACCTATGCAAGGACTTGGACCATTATGACCTATATGGACTGAACAATACCTATGCAAGGACTGGATTATATGGACTTACATATACCTATGCTAGGAATGGACAAAAGGAACTTTAAAAAAATCAACTATATTAATAATCATTAAATTTTGCATTATGATATGTATTTAATGATATTTAATTGATTTGATTATGATTGATTTATGATTGATGATGTTTAACTGTGATTGATAATATTTGATTGATGATATTGTAATGTGGAGTTTGAGCATATAGCGAGCATGACGGAAAGCTAAAATTCAGTAAGAATTTTTTACCTTACTTTTTAAATTTTTATTATCTTTTATTTTTTCTTAGAAATTATTTTTATATTTAGAATAAAAAAATTAGTATTTATTTTAGAAAGTAGACATTTTATGAAAATTAATTTATAACAAATTGAGATAATTAAATTTTGAATTAAAGAAAAAATTTTGTAATTTTAAGTATTTACGGTTAATGATTTAAAGATTATTCTCTTTTAATAAAATAAAATTTTTAAAAGAAAATTATTTTATTTTTCCAACTTAATAACTAAAGATATTTGAAAATAATTGAGAATTTGATCTTGTTAAGATTTAATATGAAAAAGTTTTGAGATATTTAAGGCTTAGAAACTCAATTTCAGTGAGAATTAAAAACTGTACCAAATTTATTTCTGTGGGACAGAAATTCAGAGAATTGAGAAAATGTACAGTTTATAGAAATGATGTTGTAAACCTTTTAAGGTATTTAATAATTGAGTTTCTAAAAACCTTAACCAACTAAATACGCGAATAGCTCATGCATCATGAATCATTAAAGTGAAATAAAATGATATTGTCTGGGAATGGATTATAGAAACCGAGGATACATTAGGGGAGGCTTAATTACGAGCCTTGGGATGAAAGGGTGTGAAAGGGTGCTTCAGGGGACCTGGGGTAGCTCCCTAGTGTCGGGTACTTTCACAATAAAAACTTTCTCAATTTGACTAGTATCTAAGTGTTTCCATGCCAGTTGAGCTGTTCATATTATTATTATCCGGACTTATGGAACAGTGTAAACTCCTGGTTGGCCCAGTGCAAATTAAAATTTAAGGGCCCACATATATATGTAAGTTATGATAAAGATATTGCATAACATTCATGCGTTCATAATTGATTGTGTATGTGATTGTGATTGATATTATTATGTATTGGTTTGTGAAAACCCTTTGTTGCTTATGTCTTAATCGAGAATATTATATTCTATTTCTCACTCCTTTCTCCGTGTTTTTGTTTCATATATTCTAAATTGATGGTTCAGAGGGAAGAATCGAAGAATATCGGCAGTAAATATAGCACGTTCTAGAAAGGGAGCTCGGTATGAATACCGTGGTCCAATGAATAAATAATGTTAATAAGTAACTGCTTCTGGGCCATGGAGTTTCCTCTCTTTCTTATAATGTTTAATGTTTATTTTCTTCGGATGAATGTACAAATACTTTATAAAGTTTTAATAATATTTATGAGGTATTTTAGAAATAATGTATGTAATTTATTCCGATAGTTTCTTTTTAACAATCATATCTTTTAAAAAAAAATTACGAGTTTTTATATATTTTATTAAGGTGGAACAGAGGGTGTTACATGGGTCTTAAAAATAAAATCAAAGTTAATAATTGAAAGAAAAGCCTGATAACAAAAACCTTAAAAAAACGGGTTAAGTGTGGGCTGACCTACATGGGCAGCCCGAGGCTTTTTTATATATATAAAAAAATTGTTAGGAACTTGGGAGGGAACTCAAACTTTTTCTAAGGTTTATATTTTAATTCTTTCACTCAAAATTTTATAGGCTTTTATTTGATGGACTAATTTTATGGACTATAATGGACTATTATGGTTTTTTAAATTTGTAGACATTTATTCTAGAATGTTATGGATGGATGTTTTGAACTTTTGTTATGGAAGGACTCTTATGTATTTTATTAGTTAATCTAACAATATGAGAAGTACTCTTAATTATTTGGTATTTTTAACAAGCATAATTTTCAAAAAAATTTGTTGATTTTATAACATTCTTTGTGTGCTAGTAGCTAATGCTTCATTCATTTCAATTTTCAATTGTAGTATAAAACAAGAAAAGCTATTGATTTTATAGCATTGTTTGTGTAGCAACAGTTAATTAATTTCAATAGTATAAATTTTTTTACAAATATAATTTTAGAAAAATTCTACCAAGTTGGTTTAGTTTTTTGTAATTCAATTTAATATAAATTAATTTTTTTAACATTTTTTAAAATTGGCCATCCGGTCAAGTCCGCAACCCGTAAAGGGTCGGGCTAGGGTCTCTAATTTCAAGGCCCAAATTTATACAGGCTTTTTTTGGATTGGCCCTAAATAACCCCCAAACTGATAAAGTCTGGCCTGTTTAAGGTCGCCCACCCAAATTGTCAGCCATTATATGTCTATTGTTCTGTTTCTCTAACTTATTCTATTTTCTAAATCCTTAAAATGGGCTCTATCTTCTTCTTCATCAACGTTTTCACGAACCAATTTCAATATATTCAATAACATAAGGACCAAAACCAATGAAAAAATAACTCAAGAACCAAAACAAAAAATTGATAAAAACATAGGGACTAATCACATATTTAACCTAAAAAATAATTCATTGTATTCATGTTTTAATTGATCTTAAGTTTTTAGTCTGAAACTAAATACGTGGAGAACCCTCATTTTCGTTCATGAATTATAAAAAAAATAATCTATCATATTCATATTTTAATTAATCATAAGTTTTTAGTCTGAAACTAAAAATGTGGAGAACCCTTATTTTAATTTTATATTATCAGTATAAATACTATCCAATGTTTTATACTCTCAAACTTTTAAAAGTTATTTATTTTATTAAGTACATAGAGACAACGAATGATGGAAAAACTTATCTAGTACTAGATTTCACCAATGATTGTGAAATTTCATTGTTGTGTTAGAAAAAGGATAGCTATATTGATTTGGTATATTCAAAAGACACCCTTTGTACAAAATAGATGATCTAACAAGAATAAAATTCTAGTAAATTCTTACTTTCTAATTTCATCTTTGATGGAATCGGTCCCTTTTTGGCTGTAAAAAGAACATGTGGAGTTCAACATGTCTAGAAGAACGAGAGAAATATTCTTTTGCTGATATTCAACATGTGGGCTTCATCACTTATAGTCGTGGCTGGGGGATTTGATACGGTGTCGTTTGCGTTCAAATGATATGGGTTGAGTCTTTTCAATTTTCAAGGCTCATTGCTCAAAAGTAACCGCCAAAATGGTGAAAGAAGTGTAACCGCCACACATCATTGAGAGTAATTATCCCATCATTGACACAACTCACGATACACGCAACGCTACATTTTGAGGAATGAAATAAGTGAGTAATAGTTACAAATGCTAGTGAAAACAGGTAGAAAAATCTTTTAAGTTAAAAACTATCTTCTTACCTACGCCTATAACCGGTGTTGCATTAAAAGTTATAGCTTATTAGAGTAACCGACATAGTTACTCCAACAAGCTAGGAGGCAAACTTTATACCAGCCTATGGGCAATACGGTAATTTAACTGCAATCCGTCATTCAGAACCGGTATCTTGCATAATTTAGTGTAACAACATCGGTATGCTAGTATTACATGTAAGGTACCAGAACTTACTCTAGTACAAGTCGTTCCCTCAATACCAAAAAATCAAAGTTGAACTATGTACCAGCGTGGTTAACAAGTAAACTGCAAAGTGATAGTTTGGCAGGTAGAGCCATTTGGAAACATCTATTTCATGTGTCAGCTTTTCTGCAAGGGATCAGAATAGTACTAACATACTGTACGAGAAACTTAGTAAGCAGGAAGACTCTTCCACTACCTCCAGGTGTAAATACCATGCATCAACGTAACAAAGTTAAAACATTCTCTTTTGAACTTTCGCTTGAGCTCTGATATTCCGTTGAATATTCACTAACTTGAGCGTCGGAGTGTGCAGGTGACACCCTTTTTGCCTCATAACGCGTCAGGCTGGTAATTTGGTACGAGGAATCACAAAACCTTTATTTCCCACTGAAATAGAGGATATAATATTTATACTACTGGACCGGCATAAAACACACGTATAAAATCAAGTATTAAGAATTGTCCTGAGACCGACTCTTGCACCCCGACCCAGACCAGTTCAATATTAATTGTATATATAATATTTAATATATTTAATAAAGCATTTAATAATATATTTAATATTTTTAAATAGTGAATGTTATAACATTTATAATTATTATTATATATGCAAGAAAAGATGTATTTAGTTGAATGATTTACGTATTTCCTTCTTGTTCATGGGTTCAACCCATTTACGTTAAAATTTCATCCTTAGTCCAAATTAACTAACTTGAAAGTAAAAAGATAAAAGGCTAATAAATATATTTAGTCAAATAATAATATCGTGACACATTGTTATTTATTTATACATCTTGTTTAACCAATGGAATTATTAGTGTCTGTTTGATTTGTAGTTGAGGAAACGAAGTTATAAAAATAGAAAAATCTAAATGTTAATATTGATTCTTTACATTATTCAAGACCGTCAAAGTTTTATTTGACCGTAAAAAAATCTTAAGCTCAGTTTAATCAATTCTAATAAAAAACTAAACACCTCCTTAATCTCTCACGGTAGTTATTATAACCCAAAAATAAAGTTTACCTTCCTTTCTTGTTCTTATTTATTTCAAACATTTAATTAATAAACACTTTTTACTTTTATTTTATTTTTTTCGATAGCTGACCACTTGCTTTGGTCGTTTGTTTCGTTCATAGGTTTCAAAGGGTGTCTCAGTGTTGGAGAGAGAAACAGAGTTGTTCCTTTTCTTCCTTGAGATCCGAGATAGAAATCAAAAACACGAGAGAAACAGAGAAGAAGAAGAAAACAACCACGTGTGAATGAAACTTGTTTTTTCGTGATGGAGCTCGTTAGTATGCAAAACTAGAAACCATGATTTCCAATTTTACTCTGATTTCCGGTTCCATTTGATTCCACTTCTTCCTCTGGAATCATATGAAACCTCACCCTTCTTTTTCACATTCTGCAAACCCTCTCTTTTCCTTTCTATTCAGTAAACCAAAACACGAACAAACCGAGAAACATTCATCTATTCACCAAACACGTTTAAGAAACAAAGGTTCCTAATATCTATAGTCTCATCCATTGTTCAACACCGTTTCACTTCACTGTTCTTTATTTCTTCACATACTCATCCCCTTTTTCTGGACATGTCAACGGTACATGCACTTGGGAAGAAAAAAGTGGTTCCCAAAAAAAGGCTACCTAAGAGTTTGTCTCTTTCTTTAATTGGGATGTGAAAATTCAAGACTTTAAACCCACATTCATTCTAGATTTTGGGTTTGACTTTCACAAAGAGAGAAGAAAAAAAAACAGTTTTTTTATAACAAGGGTTTCAATGAAGGAAGGTGAGAAGAGGTTGGATCCACAATTATGGCACGCGTGTGCTGGTGGAATGGTTCAAATGCCTCAAGTGAACTCAAAAGTTTTCTACTTTCCACAAGGGCATGCTGAACACGCTCACACCAACCTTGATCTGAGGGTTCCGCCGTTCATTCTATGCAGAGTTTCAGCACTTCAATTCATGGCAGACCCTGAAACAGACGAAGTCTTCGCCAAGATAAGTCTTTTCCCTCTGAAAAATTCGGAGCATGGTGGGTATGATGAAGGTGGTAACAATGGTGATGAAGCGTTGGAAGGTACTTCAGAAAAGCCTGCATCTTTTGCAAAGACTCTGACTCAATCGGATGCTAACAATGGTGGGGGGTTTTCTGTTCCAAGGTACTGTGCAGAAACCATATTCCCCCGGCTCGATTACTCGGCTGAACCGCCGGTTCAGACCGTGGTTGCTAAGGATGTTCATGGTGAGTGTTGGAAGTTTAGGCATATATATAGAGGCACGCCACGTAGGCACTTACTTACTACCGGGTGGAGCACTTTCGTGAACCAGAAGAAACTTGTTGCTGGAGATTCTGTGGTGTTTCTGAGGGCTGAGAATGGGGAGCTTTGTGTTGGGATTCGTAGGGCTAAGAAGGGAATTGGGGGTAATGGTTCTGAGGCTTCATCTGGGTGGAGCTCAGTTTCAGGTTCTGGTAACGGGAATTGTGGTGTTGTTGGTGGGCCTTATGGTGCTTTCTCTTTTTTCTTGAGAGAGGAGAATAAGGTTTTAAGAAACGGTTGTCTTGGTGTTGGTGTTGTTGGAAAAGCAAGAGTGAGGCCTGAAGCTGTTATGGAATCTGTGACACTTGCTGCTAGCTATAAGCCATTTGAAGTTGTTTATTACCCAAGAGCTAGCACTCCTGAGTTTTGCATTAAGGCTTCTGCTGTGAGGGCAGCTATGAGGATCCAATGGTGCCCTGGGATGAGATTTAAGATGCCCTTTGAAACTGAGGACTCCTCCAGGATTAGTTGGTTCATGGGAACCATTGCTTCTGTACAGGTTGTTGATCCAATCCGCTGGCCTAATTCTCCATGGAGGCTTCTTCAGGTACTCTATCTCACTCTGTTTAGTTTTAGGACTGTGCAATAATACTCAACACTCTTTCTTGTGTTTGTTTTGGTAATTTGGATCAATTGCTTTTCAGACATCGTGTTCTAAACATGTTTTATGATGAGGTATAGTTGAGTAAATTTTTATGCTTATGTGGATTTCTATCATTGTTCAGTCTCATGGTGACCTCTTAAAAGTATAGTTCTGTAAATATTTATACTATAATGCACATACTGTTGTAAACCCATGAATGTTATTATTATGCGGATGTGGATGTGGATTAACTACCAAATGTTAATTGGGGAAATGTTATTTGTTTTGTATATACTTGATGCTTTGTACATGTTTGGAAACAAATAAGTCATAACAAAGGTGGATTCGGAAAGTGAAAAAGCTAATCTTAATGCTGTTGAAATGAATTCACGTTCATGGCTGGCAAATGTGGAACCGAGCGTGCACTTTATTGCATTTACATCTTGGCTGGCTCAGATCAATTTATTTCTGAAAACTTTATGTGCAATCTTGATTGATCTTGCTGCTACTCTTATTCCTATAGGTTACTTGGGATGAGCCGGATTTACTACAAAATGTGAAGCGTGTTAGCCCATGGTTGGTTGAATTGGTATCAAACGTGCCAGTCATCAATTACACACCCTTCTCTCCTCCACCAAGGAAGAAGCTGCGGTTTCCACCACACCCAGACTTCCCCCTTGATGTTCAATTCCCAATACCGACGACGTTTTCAGGCAACCATCTTGGGCCTAACAGCCTCTTGTGTGGTTTATCTGATAATGCTCCTGCAGGCATACAGGGAGCCAGGCATGCTCAAATTGGAATATCTCTATCAGATATCCACCTTCACAATAAACCGCGGTTGGGGTTGCTTCCAACTAATATCCAGCAACTTGAAGTGCATGATGTGATTTCAAACGGTAACATGACCAACCATGATAAGAGCAAAGAAAGCTTGTCATGCTTGCTCACCATGGGGAAATCTAGCAAGAGTTTGGAGAAATCTGATGATGTTAAGAAACACCAGTTTTTACTTTTTGGTCAACCAATACTCACTGAGCAACAAATTTCTAGAGGCTATTCTACCAGGAAAAATTCATTAGATGAGGACAAGAAGGACAAAGAGAAGTTCTTCTTGGTTGATTCCCATTCTACACTCTCAAAGCAGGTTTCACTAGGAAAAGCTTCTGATGCAGAGTTTTGTTGGCAACTTGGCTTAGATACTGGTCATTGCAAGGTTTTCTTGGAGTCAGAAGATGTAGGAAGGACCTTAGATTTATCACATCTTGGCTCTTATGAGGAACTTTACAGGAAACTTGCCAACATGTTTGAAATGGAAAGATCTGAGATTTTGAACCATGTGCTCTACCGTGATGAAACTGGTACTGTCAAGAAAACTGGAGAAGAACCCTTCAGGTATCATTTTCTTTTTATCAAACCCATTTTCATCTTACTGGCAATTGAGTCATTACTTGAATCTGACAGCAATCACATGACTCACACGGCTTAAACCTTTCAGATGCATATTTATATCCTGGTCTTATATTTATTGGGTTTTGTTTTTCTTATGATCTCACTGCAGTGACTTCATGAAGACTGCAAAAAGATTGACAATTATGACAGATTCTGGCAGCAAAAGCATTAGAAGGTGAGAGAAAATGACTATATGTTGATATTGTAGAATAGAATCATGATAGTAAATCCTTTTATTTAGTCTTTGAAACTGTAAGAGTCGAACAGCTTCTTCATTGGGATTTTGAGAACTTTTAAGTTAGTGTCTGACATTGTAAACAACGTTCAATTTAGTCTTTTTGAGTATAAAACGATAATAAAAAATATGTAATAAAGGATTAAAATTGATGACTTTTTATAAAGTTGGGAACTAATTAGAATCTTCAAAAACTCGGGGACTTATTATGACTCGTATAATACAATCTTTTAGAGGTTTCCTCAAATTTTATGAACCATATCTTAGATGAACAAATAGAAGGTAAAATTATTACATGGACATACCAATAAGTATGTATCATAAAGTAAAACTGTATGTAACCTTTCCTTCAAATGTGTTATGCAGGACCTGGATTACAGGAACTCGGAAAGGTGAACATGGATTGGATGCATCAAATAAAACAGGTCCTTTGAGCATATTTGCTTGATATGGTGTTTGTATCTGAGATTTGAGTGGCTGGAAGAACTGTTTCAACTATATTTACCTATGCAAAGATCGAACATGAATTGAATATCTTATCAAGGTTATTGTATCAATAGAAATATATTTTATGTTGTTTTTTTTAAGTGTACAATAATGATGCACTTATCATGGTCATTGGTCAACTATGATGTAATATTAACCAAGTTGTGGACCCCACTTACCATTTTGCTTTCTTCATTGTGCTCTCACATGCGGGCCAGCTTGCGTGTCTCCATGTCATCTCCAGTTCTATGAATTGTGGTTTATTGCATAGTCAAAAACACCATCACGTGTTATTCATCTTGGTCCATCTTTGCATATTGCATTACGTGTAAAATTAATTTTATAGACAAAAATGTACTTACGTTTGTTTTTTTTTCCCTTCAAATTTTGGCCTTGTCTTTTATTTTTTATTTTTATCAATTTAGTCAATTATATTTCTTTTATATTTTTACAAAGATTTTTTTTCATTAAATTCATTGTCACATTCTTTTCTACCCCTTCTATGGGTTGCCAACATCTATTGGTTCAGTAGTTAACGTGGATGATCATTCAATGGTTGGAAGTATTGTTATCAAAGTAGATGAACTAGTTGGTTTAATTGTATGAATTATGTATTGGTTGGATAATTGGTTTGAATTAATATTTTATTATTATTAGTTCAATCACTATTTTTTTAAACGGGTAATTTTATGGGTTTTAATAATTGGCTCGATTGTAAAAATATTGGGTATAAGGAAAAATAGCCACTATCAAAAAGAAGGGAAGAAAATGAACAAGAAATTAATTGTTAAATTGATAAAAGTTAAACAAAGCAAAAAGTAAGAGATGAAGAGTATGTTTTAGCCTAATTTATATCACCTCCAAAAAGGATTCTGAAATTATGGTCTGCCCACTAATAATTGAAGTTGAATTTTTATTAAATTGTGTAGAAAGTATGTTTACTCAATTTTTAATTTCAGGTTTTTTTTATAATCTTCCATATGAATGAAGGGGATATATTCATTATTTGAGAATTAAACTGAGATAAATATAATAATTTAATAAAAAATTAATATTATAATGTTAGGACAGGTGGGTTTTTTTATATAAAAATGGTAGTAGAATTAAATTATGAAAATTGTTATGACATGAAGATTGACGGGGCCATGGGCACCATGCAATAATTTTTGGTGGGAGGACATATTAACGCGTCACCTATTTATGATAATGTCTGCCAATCAATGTAGATTTCATGAGTATTGAGTAATTACTAGGACTGATTATGACCCAGGTTTTCTATTCCTTCTCCTTTCTAAGTTTAAGGTTTAGGTAGTGTTTGGTAAGAGAGATTTTTTTAAGTGAGATTTTTAGAAATGTGTTTTTTAAGAATGTGTTTTTTGGATAATTTATTTTTCATGTTTAGTATTAAAAACACTTATCTGAGAATTTTTTTAGTTTCTCTCATTTTCATGTTTGGTATTAAAAAAACTTATCCGGAAATCTTTTTATTTTATGAGGATTTGGGAAGAAAATGGGGGCATTTTTGTCCTAAATTTTTTTATTCCCATGAATGTATAGGATACCCACTTGTTGAAATAAGAAAATGAAGTTTTTAATTTTTTCATAATTAAGTTTCTTGGTCCTGGGAATAGTTTTTTTATCTCATACCAAATATGGATAAGGAAATATTTTAAGTAGTATTCCCAGGAAAGTTTAAAGATCCCCCGTACCAAACATCAAGGTTTATATATATATATATATATATATATATATATATATATATATATATAATGGATGTATCTTACTCCTGGCTAGCTATATACGTGTGTTTTACGTTAAAATTAAATTAGAATGATGAAATATATAAAACACTTTAAGCTGTGTTACTTTTCTAAAATATATATTTAAGAAATGTTGAATTATGAAATAAATCCAATTGATATTTATGTTTTGATATAAAGAATGGTTAAGTTTGGTATACAATTGAGTTGATCTAGATAATATTGGTTTTGTATTTTGCGGGTACATGTGTAAATGCCAAACGAGTCGTAATAGGAGTGTGTCACATAAGGCACATTTAATGCTTAAGCCAAAAAATGATGTTTGAGTATGAAAAGACATATCACTACAATAAGCAATAGATCGGGAGGGGAGATGTGTATTTGGAATATATATATATATATATATATATATATATATAAGGTTGTATTTATAGCGAGACTATTGTAACACTTTCATCATCACATCTTACAATAGTCTCGCTATAAATACAACCTTATATATATATATATATATATATATATATATATATATATATATATATATATAAGGTTGTATTTATAGCGAGACTATTGTAAGATGTGATGATGAAAGTGTTAGATGCGTTTGTTGTTGATGTGGCAATTGGTTGGTATGGGTCGAGGGTGATATGTCACAATGTTACGTTTGACATGTTGATAGCTTGTTTAGACTAATTTTACTTTTGGTTGGATCTGTAGTATACCATCCAAGTCAGATGTGGATCCGAACAATATGTTTAGATTAGATATATAATATGAAGCTGTATTTTTATAATAACATTATTTATTATTATTTAGATTTTATCATGTTTTCTTTTCTTTTCCTAAAAGATATCTATACTCACATTTATTTAAAAATAATAAATATTTGTTTCATTATTTATTATTGAAATTAACAAAAATACATAAATCTTCAAAATTTTAAAAGATAAAATTAACTCCAAAAGTAACTTTACTCTCCTTGTCTTTTTTAAAGACTAAAAACTCCATCCAATCTTTTTAAATTTATGAGACATTTTTAGAGTTTTTTATAATTTATTTGAATTTTCTCAATTTACTCGCAATAAACAGATTAAGAAATCAAAAAATAAAAAATTATCAATCAAAATTACCATTAATGTAACCCCTCACAATTTACAAGACATATATCCAACATAATTTTTAATAACGAATATTTTATTTTATATTTCTTAATGTTTACCATGGGACACCCATTAAAAAAATCACTTAACAATTGAAGGTGCATGTTGTATAAAATAAATACACAATATATTTTTTTTAAAAAAAATAGAAGTCTTATAAAAGGAAAAGAAAAATTCTCGAAAGAAGTCTTATTAAAAAGAAAATAAGAGTATTATTTTTCATTAATTCATTTTTTAATTAATGTTATGTTTTGTTGTTAGGATTGAGAGATAAATAATATATATATATATATATATATATATATATATATATATATATATATATATATGTGTGTGTGTGTGTGTGTGTGTGTGTGTGTGTGTATGGAAGGAAATATGAGATGTGAGAAAATGAGTGAAATAAGATGTAAAGTATTGTTTAGATTGATAAAAATAGAAGGAAATGAGTGAAAAATTCTTTTAATTTGATTTAATGAATGAAAAAAAGAATATATAAAAATAAATATAAAATATAAAATATAAATTTAATTTATTTAAGAATATATTTTTATCATATTATTTTTATATAAATTTATTTTAAATTTTTAATAATATATTGAATCGTTAAATATTAAAAGCAATAAAATAAAGCATCTTCACATTCCTTTCCTTTCCTTTTATCTCCATCCAAAATGACTTCACTTAAGAAAGAACTTAATTTCTACTAACTATTAAATACCGTATACTCATAAATTAGTTGCACAAAAATAATCATAAACAGTACTACCTCCATTCACCATCATTCTTTTATCTAATTTACGTAGATTAAAAAAGTTAATTAATTTAGTTAAAATAATTAAATTTTTTATAATTTTTTAAAATTACTCTAATTCATTATTCAATTTTTTTTACTTATTTTCTTTTCACTTGTTATCCAATTATTATAGAAGAGATAAATAATATAATTGATGTATCTCATTTATTATTATATTGATTTAAAAAATTATATATAATATGGTATTTTGATAAAAAAAATTAATTATATAAAAATAAAAGAGAGTCTTATGGTCTTATATTAAAGAACAAATTATTTTTTTCTTAAAAGATTTTATATTTAGAGATAAAATTACTACTCTATATAATTTCATATACAAGGTCTTATAGTCTAACTTGTTTATGACTATAAATCTCATACAAAAATTTCAACACGAAACTTCCTAACATAACGAAAAATTCATTACTCTCAGTTATTATAAACAAACACTGAATTAGTCTAGCCTGGTTATTTAAAAGTTGTTTATTTGTAAAAACGAGGTTTACAAATAGGAGAAAATAAATTTTATGATCAAACAGAATTTTAACTATGTCAAACAGCATAAAAAATTAATATTAACCTTTTAATTTTTTTTTTAAACCTTGTTTTCCCAACTTCATACCAAATAGAATAGTTAGAATATATATTTTGGTGGAATTGGATATATATATATATATATATATATATATATATATATATATATTGGGGAATTGGGGGTGGTCCCAGTGGCACGTGTGGGTATGACTTTGGAGTCATCAAAACAAACATATTAAGGTAAGGATTAGATTAAGAGGAAGGTGTCTGTCCTTAGTGTAGAATTAAAGTGTTACAACGTCACTTAGTCATACCATTATTCAATATTCACAAACCCAATGCATTCATGTTTTCTGCATTTTTAGATCCCAACCTCCAACTCACCTATGCACGCGTTGCATGTCCCTCGCCTCAGTAACTACACTCAATAAAAAAATCTTTATGTTCAAACAGTTTTGATTTTTTAGAACGGATAATTCTGTATTTTCAATTGTATATCAAACAGATACTAAATTGTTTATCAGTTGGTTCAAAATGGTGATTTTAAATGTGTTATATAATAAAAATTATATTGGAATACTATATTTATAATATTTTTTAGAGAGAGCTAATTATACGGTTTTTTTAATCTATACTGTATAACATATTTTAAACAATATATAGATACAAAGATTTTCTGGAATGTTATGCTAGCCTTGTATTGAATTAAAAAGAAAACTAGTATTTAAAATGTATCATAGACATGCATTAAAAAATATCTCGATTAACATAATTCCTTAATTAATTTATCTACAAGTAGCTGAATTCCACGATCATAAATAAATTTGACCATATTTAGTTTTCACGTGAAGTAGCAGCAGCTTCCCAACTATGTCGCCGTTTCGATGGCCGGGCATTTCCCCATTTTAATGATGTTTTGGGATTCATTGGTACTCTCTTTTTTTTAGACCAATACAACTTTCATTTTTTTATTAGCCAAAAGTATCATCTTTTGAGATAATTATATCGAGAATTTAGTGGGATCTCTTACTACAATCTCATAATGTGTTACCAATTGAGTTACAATCAATTGATTATAGGTTAATATATTACGTGTAAGTGTAATTGATCTTAAATTTAATTATTGTTTTTAACTAAAATTTTTATTTTAAATCACAGTAAGTTTAATTAACAATTTGCATTAAAATATATGCCCTCCATTTTTATTTAACTGTCAATCTAGAAATAAAAATATTGTTTTTATTTGTATGTTCCACGTTAAATAAATAAAAAACATGAAAATTTGCGAACACGACCACCATGGCTGAAAATTATGGATTTTAGCTAAACATTTGATACGAGTCAAATGGTCAAAAGGGCAGGTATTGGAAGTTTGTGTGAAAATACATATGTATGGGGCATGGCAATTCACAAATTGCAAAGACAAGAGAAAACAGGTTCCAAGGATATTAATTCCCTTTCAAGGCCATTTTGCATTGAGATGGGGAAGCATCTTCCCACATCATTATTATCTCATGAAAATAATAACACTACTATGTTTTTCTAATTTTTAGTTTTATTTGCACAACATTGTATCACTTGGCTAATTATCATCTTCTTAATTTGTATTGATGGATTGATGTTAGTTATGGCGATGTTTTTAGAATTGGATCTGTTTATGATTGGTGAAGACATACATTCAAGCAAATCGTAATCAAACTAGGGTTTAACCGTGGTTAAATCGATAGTATTAAAGAATTGATCCAGACCAATCACTTAACTGATTTCATAGTTCAACCGGTTGGACTGGCCGAACCGGTTCAGTTTTGATAATAATTATGGCTTTGTAAGTTATCATGAGGTCATTAGTGTCTATTTAGTTCAATTTTTCTTAAAAATTGATTACTTTATATATATATATATAGGAAATTTTTAAAAATAAAAACTTATTTCTCTATAAACAAAACTCTCCTAAACGTGTGTCAAGATAATGAGTACGAAAAATAAGGAATTATGAAATTACACGAATAAGATATATAGAAATTTAATACTACCTCTATTTCATAATGCAAAAATTTAAATTGTTTTGTTTAAAAATATAAGAAAAATTAATCATTCTTATGATGTGTTACACTAAATGAACAATTCCTGATGTCTTTACTATTTATATAAATCAACATTTTGGAAACAAATGTAGTATTTAAGACATGTAATGTTTTTTTTTATTGATCTTAATGATTTGAAAAAATTATGTTATATTATGAAACAGAGTTACTAGATTTTTATTTTGTTATTTTTACACTTCTATATGTATATATTGACATTTCAAATTTTTTTTGGTGGATGACATTTCAATTAGAACGACTAAAAATCTCCTCATAATTTTTCATATAAACTTCTTATGCTAGATCGTTAACACTGCTCCAAATCAGTTGGCATATAATGTAGTAAGTAATTAATAAAGTTAGAAACAATACACCATGAGTATAAATTGTTTTAAATTACTTAATTGTATTTCATATCTAAAGTTAAAGTTGTATCAAGTTCAACTAAGGAATAAAATAAATTCATTTACCTTAATTAAATGATGAGTGTTCGATTATTATATTAAGTATAGATAGTTTTTAAATTTTTGATTGGTTGTTTTATTCATCGATATGTATGTAGGTCAAGGTATGAATTAATTATTATGATAGACGTTTAATACAAAATAATGTATATATATATAAACAAAACAAAAATAAATAAATATTTAATGAATTAAAACTAGGAGTCAAAAGGTTAAGCTTAATTGAACATCTTAACTCTCTATTAATTGATTTGAATCAAGGTCTAAATGTATTCAGTTTGCTAGTTGAATATATATTTGTTTTCATTTAATATTTTAAATGAATTTTTATTGAAATATATTAGGTTTTTAAAAATACAGTAATTTTTAATTCAGTTATCAAATTTAAATTATTTTTTAGCTGAAAATTGGTCAAACGCGAATCAATTTATTATTGTTCATCGTTATTTAATTCCCTTTATTTCAAAAATATTTTGTAAATTTTTCATTTTCATTTTTTACTGATTTTTTTTTTGGTCAATTTTTTTACTGACTTGAATTTGAAAATAGCTGTTTAGGAAATTAAAGATTGAATTGGCCAAAAATTTGTTGGCGATAAGTGGGACCCACAAAGTCAGTTGCTTGGGCCCAACTGACAGAGATACTGTTAATTAGATGCCACTATAGGCCCACATACCTGGGCCCAGGCTTCCCTTTTCTTTTATTTTTTCTCATACAAAAAGACCAGACCCAGACAGAGATACACTATATAGCTGCTTAAAAGTTTTTATTTTTCAGAGAATCATCTATCTTTTACCAAAAACAAACGAGAATCATCTATCTTATAAATTATAATTATCGAAAAAATTAAAATGTATTTAGTATGATTATAAATTTTTGAAAAACTATTATTTAAATATAATTAAAATTTTCCTCTAACTTTAAAAAATTAAGTTTCATGCTTCTTACTTAGGAATATTTTATTGGAAACTTTATTAAATATAACTTCAAAAATTTTCCTTAAAATGTATTTTTAAAATGTTATACCGACCATGAGAAATTCAGGGCCTGTTTGAAACTGTTTTTTTTATCACTTGTTTTCAAAACTAGTTTTTTAAGATAAAAAAATTGGTTTTACAATATAATTTTAAAAATTTGAAAACAAAAAATAAAAATTTGTTGATAAATTTATTCTAAAAACATATATAAAATAAAAAATAATTGAATATTTAATTAGTTAAACCTACTGATTAACTTTTTATTTTTCATTTTTAAGAAACTGTTTATGAAGTCAAGCTACTGGTTATGAAATCGGATAATATTTAAAAGTTGATTGAAATAAATCCATTTATTTATAAAAATAATTAAATATTAATGATTTTATCTAATATCTACACATTATTTATAAATTATTTATAGGAATATGTTATTTTTCAAAAACAACTTTTTAGGGAATATTTAAAAATTATTTCTGATTTTTAGTTGTTTCTATTATTTTTTTTTAAAAAAGAATGGATAGAAAATAAGTTTTTTTTTAATAAACAACAGTTAATTTTTTAATTTTCTAAGTTTTTTTTAGATACTAATAAATGCTCTCAACATGTCTAGAGATATTATCCTTTGGTCAAAATAGAATCTTTTTATATTTATTGAATAACTTATTCTTAAAACACCCTTAATAATTTCACCTTTATTTTTTCTTTTCCCATTTCATTTTCTCAATTCTCGCTCCCTTGGGAGTGACTAGAATCGTGGTTCTTAGATGACACAGAAGAATCCTTTGGCGACGGATGGGAACGAAATCTGAAGCTTGCATCGTTCAATTTCTTAAAGAAAGCATATATACTCCCTGGAATTCCAAATCATAGGTCAAATTATAAATAAAATTTGCAAAAGAATAATTATTATGAAGAAAAGGCGAATTGAAGTGGTTGATTATTTGAAACGAGTGGTTAGGAATTATTATTCATCGTGATGCTAAAGCGTGAATAATTAACAAGGACGAAATGCAAAAAGAAAGAAGAAAGAAACCTTTGTCGGGAACAGCAAATGCACGAGGAAGAGGATCCTTGGATTCAATTCGAAACGTTTTAGGGGTTAGAGGGGAAATCAGAAAGAGATAAGGAGAACGAAGCAGAGGGTGAGATAACCCAAATATTTTAAGAATGAATTATTTATAAAATATAAACACGGGCGTATTTTTAGGGTATGTGTGGTTTATAGTTGGGGAAACCAAAAAATTTAAGCATTCACATCGTTTGAGACAGTTAAAATTCCATTTTTGATCGTAGGATTTATTTTTGGGGCCAACCAAGTTGGGTATCCAAACATACCCTTAATAACATTTGAGTAAAATCTTTGGTAGGTAGTTGAGAAAACAAAATTTTAAAAAATAAATAAATTTAATGATTGATATTAATTCTCTGCATTGTTTGAAATAATCAAAACTTCTTTTCATCGTAAAATTAAAAAATCTCATTTGGTAAACTTCATTTGGAACTCTAAGATTGAGTTTTAAAGGGGGTAAGTTAGTTTGTTCACAATTCAATCAACGTGTCCTTAAGCATGGAAAAATCATAAATTAAGAAAGCATTGATAATATTAACTGTTAAACTATTTAATAGTCCAATGGGATCGATAAAGTGGTTAAGAGTTCTGGAAGTTTGCATGAGATGCTAAGTTTAAATATAAAATGATATAAATAAGTACGTTAATATGATTATGTATATTTGGTAATTTTTTAAAGTAAGTATAATCTTAATGGTTAAACTCCTACCATTTTTTAAAGATTATATATTTCATTAAAAATAAAATAACCAGTCTAACTGATTTGATTTGTGTATATATTGAGACTTACTTCTGAGAGTTGGAAGACTTGTTATGGTTTCTTATTTTCTTGCATGAATGCTTAGGACACGACACGACATAAAAAAATGGGTGTGTCTGTGAGACACAAATTACATAATACATACTACCTTTCAATATTTACGAGATGAGTATTTATAATAAAGATGGTGTATAAATAATATAATAATAATATCATTAGTTTCTTTATGAGTTTTATTGATGACGTGACAATTGACATGATTATATTTACGAATTATTTAAAACGTTTATTATATTTCATATAATAGATACATAACTTTCAATAATTCCTCGACCTGAAATTGTCAATGTTATATGTTTAAAGTCTTGTTAATTTAGATCGAGACAGAATGTCGGTAAGAGATTTTTTCAAATTTTATTGCTACGAATTTTGAGAGAAAAACTGAATAAGGAAAATGTTGACGTAGAGTATGGTTGTTTATGTCATAAAAGAGATGATATAAGACGTGGAAAAAATGAAAATGAAAAAAAAAAAGGAAAAAAATACAATAGAAAAGAATGTTATCTCAATAGAAAAAAAACATGTTCACGCACCTGTGTCTAACGGTTCATTTTCCACACCCATTTATAAATAGTCGATTTTCACACTAACAAAAGGTTACGTTGTTCTGACTCTTAATATACTGTTTCATTGCTCAAGTTTCCTTGAATTTCTCATTCTCTTCACTCACTTGAGCGTCGGAGAATCTTCGCAGGTGACACTACATTTCGCCTCTCATTAACACGAAAACTTGGTGTGAAGGATCTTCAGGACAACAAGCCAGATTCTCCCACTGAGAGTTCAGATTACAATACCGGATACCCACTGTACCGGTGTACAAACACTTAAATCATTGACTATTGTGGCTGGTCCCCACTCCGGATCCTTTACCCCGGATTGGACCAGTTCAGGTTGTATCCTGAGTATCCGTCCATGAAGCTCAATACTTGGTAACCTAAAGTACCATCTACCAAACGATCAATACTAGGTAAAGGCTAAGGGTCTTTAGGGCATACCTTATTTTGGTCGGTGAAGTCCACGCACATCTGCCATTTTCCGCTTACTTTTTTACCATGACTAGGCTGGAAAGCTAGGTTGGGTACTTGATCTTCCGAATAAAGTTGGCTGCCAACAACTTATTTGTTTCCTCCTTTATTACTGCTTTTCTATTAGGACCTAGTTTTCGTTGCTTATGCATTATTGGCTTGGCCTCTGGATCTACGTTTAGTGAATGACATATAACGCTTAGATCGATTCCCGACATGTACGAAGGGCTCCATGCAAAGAGGTAAGAGTTCGCTTTCAGGAGTTTGATCAACAAATCTTCCAAAACTTGATTTAGCATCGCATTGATTCGAGTGCATTGACTTTGGCTAGAACCTACTTGCACCAGCTTTAGGGATTCTACCGGTTGCGGACATTTGTATTCCCTTTCATCTCTAAGATCAAATCCTATTTCAATATCTTCTTCCACTATAAAAGTTTCTCTAGGTCGGAGACTTTTATGATAGCATTCTTGAGCGACCTCAGGGTTGGCCCGAACGACTCCAATGCATCCATCTCTAAGTGGGAACTTTATTGTAAGATGTAAGGTGGAGACGATCGCCTCGAGTGTGTTGAGCGTTGGTCGTCCCAGGATGGCATTGTAGGAACTAAGGATGTCTACAACCAAGTATTTGACCATGACTGCTTTGCTATCTTCTTCGGATCCAAAATTTGTCTTCAACTCCACATAAGTCATCACCTGCATTAAGTCTCCCATAAAATTGGGGAGTGCCCCATCGTACCTTCTAAGCTAGTTGGTAAGTAGCTGAAGTTGTTGAAAACCTTCCAATGAAGGATATCCGTCGAGCTCCCCTAGTCTACCAACGCTCTTCCCACAATGCACTTTGCTATCTCCATCGTGACCACCATTGGCTCATCTTTGTTTAGGACTCCCCTAGGTAGGTTTGTACCATCGAAGGTGATGGCCTCAGTGCTCGGGAGGCAGTGTATGGAGTTGACTTGCCCTATCCTAAGTGGAGTATCGCCTCTTCTCCCTAGAAAGCCTCTGGAGATTGTATGTATGCTCTTCCCATCATCTCTCACATCCTCTAGTCTACGGGATTGGGAACGCTTACGCTTACCCGGGTGCAACCCCATTTGGATCGCATGTAGGGCCACTTTCGAACTCAGGTCACAAATTTGAATAGCGTGCTCGTTGAAGCGAGCCATGAACTGTTTGAGAGTCTTTTCTTGTTCTTGTTTTAGGTTAACTAAGTGTTGCGAGGTCTGTTGCACCGCTAGGCTAGAGACAAATTGAGTTAGGAACTTCTCTTTCAATTCTGCGAAGCAAGATACGCTACTCGGAGGGATATGTGAAAACCATCAGAAGGCAGACTTAGCCAGGGTCATGGGAAATGTCCTGCAGAGCAAAGTGTCGGATGCCCCCGCGATCAACAAAGTGGTGGTAAACATGGTAAGGTGTTCCTCTGAGTCACCCCTCCCACCAAACTTTTCCATTGTCAGCGGTTTGTAGTGCGTAGGCGTTGGGTCTGCCATTATCTCCTTTGTAAACAAGTAGGCTACGTAGGACACTGACGGCTCGGGCTTGTCTGTCGTGTGTGTTGTGATGTCTAGAGGCTTCTCTCTTCTTCGTCCTATGACAGCGCAAGTCTTCATTTTCCTTACGTAGTCCCTCCACTGGTTGTTGCAACGTCTTAACAAGGGTTAGGACTTATTGTAATTGGTCATCCCTTGCTTGCTATCTCCCTTTGTTGCTCTTGATGATCGTTATTCCCCCGATGACTGAATTACTGCGCGTGGTTACCATTGTATTCCTTATAACTGGTCTTTCTCACTGAGATGTAGGAACCATTTTACCAGACCCCACGGTGGACGCCAAAATGTTCACAATGAGTATGTAAGACACAAAATCCCTAAAGAATTACCCTAAGAGAATTAGATTTACTGCTTAAAATGTTAATTGAATTATACAAAGTACGTAAGATTACATTTATACAATGGTAAAAAGAAAAGGGGAAGGGAGAGGCCTTTCAACCCAAGCCCAATATGCCAGGAAAAAACCATATTCTACTGTAGTCGTGGGAACTCAGAATCTTCATTATGCTCTGTAAGAATAAATGAGATTTGGTGGGGCACCTTTCGTATTTGGGGGAAGAATATGTAAACATCTTATTGGCAGAAAAACAAGTCCAAAACTTTAAAATCACTTCATACCAAAAACAATCATCCAATTCCCTGTATTAAGAGACGAGATACCTCTTCTCAACCTCCCCCTAAATTTTATTTTTCTTGATTTTGTTCTTTATTAGATAAATCCTTGTTATTATTACACGATTCTGCTTCAAATTATTATTATTATTGTTTATAATTAATAATTATTAATTTAGTGGCTGGCTGAGCAGGTACACCAAACGAAAACCAACGACTGCAGTCTCCCTACTCTTCCCTTTCCCATTTCCTTCCTCAATCCACAGATCCTCGCAAGCATCAAACACTCTGTCTCTTCTTCTTCTTCTCAAAGGTATCACTCTTTTTCCTTATTTTCATGTTAAAGTTGCAGTCTTTTAAGGAATTAAATTAACGGGCAATCTCTCTTTCAATCCACCAAACTCAATTTCATTAAAGTTGGCTTTTCTATTACTTTTCATTCGATTTATGTGTATATAGAATTTCCCTTGAGGCTTAGATGATCGGAAACGAAATGGGTTGTTGATGA
The DNA here is from genome assembly GCA_037962975.1 of Clitoria ternatea. Classification (NCBI taxonomy): domain Eukaryota; kingdom Viridiplantae; phylum Streptophyta; class Magnoliopsida; order Fabales; family Fabaceae; genus Clitoria; species Clitoria ternatea. The sequence continues at coordinate 4,489,506 of CM075676.1, forward strand.
GGTTTGATGGGTGTGATGGTTCAGATTTGGTGAAGAACAAGGAGGAGGAGAAAAGTGTGATGATTATGAATTGAAGTGTGAAGGTAGAGAGAGAGAGAGGAGTGAAGCGATGAACGTGAGCCATGCTTCGGTTCACCCAGTTGAAGAAGTGGCAACTACTGAAGGTGGTGGTGGCGACCAAAACGTTAACGCTCCAAGGGTGAGGATGAAGGATATTCAGGGCATGCCTGGCACTGCTGGTGGCCTTTCTTTGCGTCTCTCTCAGTTTGTTTTTGCTGCTGTTTCACTCTCTGTCATGGCATCTACTTCTGATTTCCCTTCTGTCACTGCTTTCTGGTAAGTTATCACTCTTATGGATTTAGGTTTTCATTTGTGTTTTGTTTTGTTTGTGATTGTGGTTATGGTTGTGAGAAATCTGTGCTAAGAGTAAGGGGGATTTGGTTCCATACTTACATGATCAAATTTTGGATCAAAAAGATTCCAATTCTGTTTTTGTCCCATAGGGTATTTGAAATTGCAAAAAACAAATAAAAAATAAAAAATGGCAAGTTTTCATACATGGAATATCGACTTGTAAGTGGCATATTCTGCACGAGTATGGAATGTGGATTTATGTGGCATGTTGTTTTGGATTAGTAAGTGGCATGTGCTGCTGATACATGGTTATGAATTTGAAATTGTTAGTGGTCTGAGTGTGTTATTGCTGTTTGAAACTTAGTGTGTGGGGTAGGGATGTTTGGAACACACTCTTGAACAGAGAAAATCTCCGTTCCAGCTCCGTTGGGCAAAAGTATCCCCTTCTTGCCTTTGTATGAACAGAGAAAATCTCCGTTGGCTTCCGTTCATGTGCTGCTCCAAACATGCTATACAACTCCATGTTTCAATCCCAAATTCATGTTCTACAAAGAAGCTACTATGTGTATAGCCCTGCACAGGGAAAAACTTAGACCAAGTTACTTGCATCCTTACTTTCAATCAAGTTTGGGTATCAAATGATGACACATGGATTTTTATTTGAAATTCTGCAACACTAATTTAACTAAAGTTATATATTATTGGAAAGAACATTCACGTGTCATCATTTGAATGGAGAAGTTGAGTGTATGGATATAAGGAATGTGATCTAAGTTTTACACTAGCCACCTAAATGTGCCTTAGAGTGTGTGGCTGTGTGCAACACTTGAAACCAAGTACGCAATCAATTGGTATTTCATTCTTCAAATCTTTCATGCTCATGGGTAGCAAATTCAGCATGTGAGTTTGATAGAGTTGCATGTTTAACATGCACTAGGTGCATCAAATTTATTACTATAATAAAGGGTGATTTTTTAGAGGGTTATTCAACAAAAGTGATGCCCATTCATATAACTACCAAAATGGAGCTAGTGTAGCTGACCTTTTAAGAATGTTAAGTTTATCTAATGCATCTGGTAGAAATGGCTCTTCTTGACTCCTAAAATATTCTGAATGTTAAGTTTATCTAATGCATCTGGTAGAAATGGCTCTTCTTGACTCCTAAAATATTCTAACATTGAATTTGAAATTTGATGTTTTTTAATTAATATGCTTTGATTAACTGATTACATATATCACTTCTGTTGCCAATCATTCTTAATAGCTTAAATACATTTAGTTAACATTTATCATAACTTCTGAGACAACACAGAGTATAGCTTTCTTAGCTGAATAGAAACATTAATAATTTGAATTAAAACAAAATTGACAGTAACTATTGGAATACTAACTGCTGTACAGAGTTTTAAAACGGAATGACTAGATTTTGTAATGACTCAATGCCATGAGAGGGGTTTTGTTTTGATGTTGGATATTTCTAATCTAAAACCTGTCTTTGACATTCGTGCCCTGTTGAATTTACCCTGCGCTGGTTTGTGATTATATGATGACATAGTTCTTAAATGTATTTGTCTATGCTGATTTTTTTGCACTGGTTAAAACATTGGTACATTGCAATGAGTTTTGGATTTATTCTTTTCAAAATCCCCATTTGTTTATGAATTGGCATAAACGCCATGGCACTACATAAAATCTTTGTCTCATCTTCTCTCAGTTACCTTGTTGCTGCTGCCGGCTTGCAGACTTTGTGGAGCTTTTCACTGGCTATTACTGATGTATATGCCCTTTTAGTAGGGCGTTCTTTGCAGAACTATCAAATTGTGAGTTTGTTTACAATTGGTGATGGGGTAAGATCCATAGTAAAACTCAACACTTCTTTTAAAATTTTGTTTTGTTAATATTTGCCACTTTCTGGTTAATTTTGCATTCCCTTCACTTTAACTGCCTGCCATGTGCAGCACACTTTTTTAAAAAAACTGTTACTGACTGATCCCACATAATTTTTATCAGTCTCAAACATTTTTCACGGAAGAATCACTTGGACATGTTTTCTTGGTACTCATTAACAGAATCACACACCATAAGTGCAGTAGAAAGCTCATTCCACAGTTCTCACTATTTTCTCTTGAATCTCTTCATTATCAATATCATCTAATTTATAAGTTTCATAATGTAGACATGTGGAGCTTTAACTTCTGTTGTATTTTCCCCCCTCTGAGTATGCTAGTGTTAATCTCAGAAAACCTGTATCTTCCATGCAGGTCACGTCAACCCTTACATTTGCAGCAGCCTGTGCATCAGCAGGTATCACGGTCCTTATCGACAACGATCTCAGAAGCTGTGCACAGAACCACTGTGTGCAGTTTGAAACGGCTACAGGCATGGCCTTCATTTGTTGGTTCACCACAGTGCCATCTTTTCTGTTGAACTTCTGGTCCTTGGCATCCCGGTAGTAGAAAAACAGTGGCACACAGAAACTTGGGCAGCTAGTGAAGTAAATGTTGGTGTCAGGGGTTTTGACTATTGTTTTGCACCTGTCAAAGTTTTTTTAAAGCTTCATGTCATGTCTTACCACGTAGCACCAATTGGTTGCATGCACTCTCCTTGATCATTTAGGATTCTGTGATGTGGTGGTGGAGTTAGTAAACAGGACTTGTGATCAATGCATACAGTGTAGTGACATGCATGGTGTAAAGGAACAGATTCAATATTTAACCTGGTGGCATTTTTGTATGTGCATGTGGGAATGTGTGTAGTCAGCAACATTATGGTATCATTGATTGATCTGGCAAGAAAACTAGCCTTGTTATTAGGGCTGCTTGAAAGGGATGTTGAGAGTTTTGTTCTGTTAACTATATATATTTTTAGTTATATAATTTGTTTTGGCTATATAATTTGTTTGTCTATAATTAAATATAATTTTATGGTAAACTACACTTAGTACCCTTCTCTTTTAAAAAAAACTGTATACATACACAAATCTCCCCTAATTTATACACAAATAACAGTAGATACTCTTCTCATTTACCCTGACCTATTCTGATTTTTTTATATACTTGTACAAAAGATGAGAGCTCAAAGTAATGATAAAAAAATTAGTGTTGAATGTAATTTCATCAAATCTCAGGGGTCTGACTGTAATTTACTCTATTTTAAAGATAACACAAAATGTCTTTTTCAAAATAAAACACGCCAAAGCCATTGTGTCACCTGAAAGATAAAAGAAGGAAAAAAGGGAAAATGGACAAGTTTTATTCCTTTGGTTCAGTTTCACATCTATAGAAATAAACGGTTAAAGCTGTGTATTCTCTTACAAGGTTCTGAGGACTAAACCTTTCACATTGTTTTGATGTTACCTCTTTTTTGGTTATTAATAATATGTATTCGAATAATTACAAATAATCTTCTCAAGTGTTTTCATCATTCTAGAAAAAGCTACTCATGGACCCAACAATTTTACCCTTCTATAATGATAATGGTTAAACCAGTCATCATCTTAAAGTTAAAAGGGGCAGTTAAAAATTACAAAATATAGGGATTAAACCCTGAACTAATCAATCTTACTATTTCTACTGTTACCACTATAACAAATCAATAACTGTTAGCTTTAAGGAGCATATTTAGTTATAAAGGTTCGTTATGTTTTTATTATAATGTTAAATATTTAGTACCTCCAATCAAAAATCATATTTTTAAAATTATTTAATAGTTTTTTAAAATTTTAAAAAAAATTAACGATTTCAAATGTTATTTTAACTTTTAGAAATAAAGATTTCATTGAATTTATGTGTAATAAACTAGATTTCATATCCCGTGGGTTATTCAAATTTTGAGAATAAGTAATGTTTTATTTTATTATATTTATTATTAAAATTTATTTTATTAAATAATTTTTAAAATTTATCTTAAGTATATATTTTAATGATAAATTTTTCAAATTTATTTGAAATAAATTATTTATCATAAGATATCAAATTGATTATTTAAAAATTTATGATTACAAATAATTTACCATGCATTATTAAAAGAATTATTTATTTTGTTTTAAAAATATAATATAATAACAATAATAATTTAATTTAATTATAAATTATAATAACAAAAAATATAAAATTCATGAAAGAGTCTTCTATCTTAAAAAATGCACTCGGATTTTCAGTTTCCTCTTATGAGCTTATCTATTATTCCTTTTTAATTGATTAGTCGTAATCCCAATTATCCTTGTTAAAGCTATTAATATCGTTTGGTAATAAAAACATAAATGATACTAGTAATATTACTAACATAAAAATTAAATGAAGTGAAAACATTTCATTATCATTTATTATAAAAAAGCTATAGTTATAATTTATTTTAAAATTTTATAACGATATTATAAAGGTTCTACTGATATTACTATTATATATTGCTTATATTACTATTATTAGTCTATTATTCTATATTATTTCTAATAACATAAAAATTATATATCATACTATTTATTTTGTATGATTTTTTTAAAATGATAATAATAAATATTTTATTATTACTATTGGTTAGTATTTTTTAAAAACTAAAGTAATATTTATTTTATATAGAATAAATTTAAAAATAAACAATTTTTATTTCATTTTTTATTTTTATTTCACTATTATTTATATAAAACTATCATGAATATTTACTTTATAATCATTACACTTTTATATTATTTTCTATTAGTATAACCACTACCATTGTAGTATATACTAATCTTATTATTGTTACATTTCACATAAAATATTTATTCACTTTTTCTTATTTACCTTTATTAATTAGCCTAAATGTTCCACATGTCATTAAATATACTTAGTGTTATTAAGGACGTTTAATTAAGATAATAATGGTAAAATTGTAATAGAATATGAAGTCCGACACACATAACTATCCTTAACTATTTTTATTAATCTTAATTTGATTAATTATGTCTTATATATGAAATTAGGAGAGTAATTACATGGAATAAATATTTCATTTTTTTACATATCTTAAAATAGTTTGCTATGAACTACTCTAATACCATTGCACAGGGATAGTCTATTCAATTTAAAACTAAATAACAACATAAAATTTTATAAACACGTCGACAACTTAACCGTGAATAACTATTTATTTTCTTTATCTTAATTAGTTTCAAAGATTTAGAAATACCGTAGGAATTATTTTTCAATAGGAAATGAATATTTAATAATAATAAATAATTTAACTATGAATATATTACACACAAAATGAAGTTAATAATCTTCAATTAGTTAATAAATAATTAAATACCTATAAAAAAAAAACCAAAGGACATTATAACGAGACACAATTTTTTTAGTTATATTGTGTTTCGCGTGATATATGGTTTCTAGTTTTAATCAAACATGGCATAATGTTAGATGAAGCTTATTCTTATTGAATGAGTGAATGAACTGCTATGAGTTTTTTTTGGTAAAAACTGCTATGATTTGAAATATCCCATTTTCACAATATTAATATTGTTATTTGTTAGGGGATATCATTAAACAGGGTTTCACAGATTGGTGTGACGTGAGATTATTAAGGTGTGTTTATTTTGCTAAAATACAAGGGGACATACCAAATTACATGTTTCATTTTGGATATGGTAATAAAACACCACAGAATAAAACTCTGAAATTTTGTCACTTATCTATCCATGCAACATTTTTTGTCTAATAAACAACACTACTTGTTTGTTTTATTCTTTCACTGTCTGTACCTAAGGTGTATCAAATGGACCGAAAAACCAACCATTTTTTTTTAAATTATTTTTATTATGAATATTTATGGATGTCCCCCCCAAAGTTTTGATATTTATAAATATCCCCCTCTCACCTCCTATAAATACCCCCCTCACTCATTAATACACACACACTTCTTCTCTTCAATTTTACTACTCTTTCTTTACTCTCATTATTCTCCTTCCTTCATCTTCAAGTTCACTTTCTTCTCTAATTTCCTCTCTAATTTTATAACACGTTATCAGCACGAGGTTCTGACCAACTGAATTTAAGGTAACATAGAATTTCAGTTTCTTTTCATAATTTCATTTCAATTTATATTATATGTATATATATATATATATATTATAATAAGTTCCCGAAGAACTTATATTCCACACATCCCAGCAGGATGTATAAAATATTAATAAGATCCTGAAGAACTTATATTTCAAACATCCCTATGGGATTTAAAAGAATTCCCGAAGAATTCTTGAAAATATTTACTGATAGTTCTTGAAGAACTAGAAATCAAATAATTTAGAATTCTTGAAGAATTCTTGAAAATATTTATGGTTCCTGAAGAACTATAACCACCTAAGAAATTTAAGAATAAAATAAAATCATAATGTTTAATTATTTTATATTAATTTATTTAATACTTTATGCTTTACTATAGCTTCACAAGTATGCTTTACTATAGCTTCACATGCATGCTTTACTATAGCTTCACAAGTATGCTTTACTATAGCTTCACATGCATGCTTTACTATAGCTTCACAAGTTGATTATTGATTTTGCATTCCATGTCACTAACTTCACAAGCTAATTATTCATTTTGCATTCCATGTCCTGTGTGATTATTGGTTTTGCATTTTAATATACTCTAACTAATTCTGTACTGTAGCACTGCGTGAGTTATTTTATATTACTTTGTTTTATAATATATAATCATTTTATATTATTAAATAATTAACTTTTAGACTCATAATTGGTATTTATAATTAATATATATTTTATTTTATATAAATTTGTTAATCAACAAGATAGTATTAATAAGAAATCGAACTTAGGTTTATACCTATGATAAGTTATTACCACTTGACCACTAATACTTGAATGATATTTTATGAAAATTTTAAATTTTTACTACCGAATCATTTATGTGAAATTTCATTTAAAATGATTTATTTACTCTATTAAAAAAAAACTGATATTACTCTTATAATTTAATAAAATATAAAAGTATAATAATTATTATTGACTTGTTATGATTATTGTTATTACCATCATTATAATGATAATTATAGCTAATATATTGAAGTATTATCTAACTTATTATTTGTAATTTCTTGCATAGAAATACATATGGCAAATATTACCAACCTTGAGTTTGTGGCCCTTGATATTACTGGCAAGAACTATTTATCATGGACATTGGATGCTGAAATCCATTTAGATGCAAAAGATCTTGGGGAAACAATTAAAGATGGAAATAATGCATCTAGTCAGAACAAAGCTAAAGCCATGATCTTTTTACGCCACCATATCCATGAAGGGTTAAAAAATGAATATTTAACAGTTAAAGACCCCCTTATTTTGTGGAATAATTTAAAAGAGAGATACGACCATCAAAAAGATATAATTCTTCCAAAAGCCCGTTATGAATGGATGCATTTGCGTTTACAAGATTTTAAATCTGTAAATGAATATAATTCTGCAATGTTTAAAATTACTTCAAGATTGAAGTTGTGTGGAGAAAAGGTCACTGAAAGTGATATGTTAGAAAAGACATTCTCCACTTTTCATGCATCTAATATGCTCCTGCAGCAACAATATCGTCAAAAGGGCTTTACTAAATACTCAGAATTGATTACTTGTCTCCTTGTGGCTGAGCAAAATAATGAATTACTTATGCAAAATCATGAATCTCGTCCAACTGGTACTGCTCCATTCCCAGAAGTGAATGTAGCAACACACGATCATCATACTCATGGTCGTGGTCGTGGCCGTAGTCGCGGTCGTGGACGAGGTAATGCTCAGGGACATGGTATTGGTCGTAGTCGTGAATATGTTTGTGGTCGTGGTCATGGTAGAAATGATAAGAAATCATCATTCACATGGAAAAATAAAGAACATATGAAAAAGGGGACAGATGCTCAAAATAGCGAACAAACTAAAAATATCTGCTATCGTTGTGGTAGCAAGGGACACTGGTCTCGAGTTTGTCGCACACCAAAGCATCTCGTAAATCTATACCAAAAATCCCTTAAAAATAAAGGGAAAATAATAGAGACAAATTTTACTGGTATAGATGATGATTTCTCTGATTTTAGTATTGATGATTTTCTTACTCTTCCTGAAGAAGACATTGACCACTCGGTTGGAGAAGGGAGTGCCCCTAAATAAATTATTTTAATGTTTCATGTAATTTGTTTTGTTGTAAATTTTGTCTTTATCAATAAAATCTTGTTAAACATTATTGTTAATTATATTTTCACTCATGATTTATTTTTATTTATTTAATGAAGAATGAATGCTCATGTGAATGGCGAAGATATATGTCTCGCAGACAGTGCAACAACTCATACCATTCTCAAGAATGAGAAATATTTCTACCATATAGTACAACAAGAAGCAAATGTTAATACAATATCTGGTAGTATAAATATAATTGAAGGCTCCGGCAGAGCCAGTATTTTGTTACCTGGAGGAACAAAATTGCACATTGAAAGTGCATTATATTCTAAGAAGTCTCAAAGAAATTTGTTGAGTTTTAAGGATATCCGCAGAAATGGATACCATATTGAGACCACAAATGAAGGAAATGATGAATATCTATACATTACAAAGTTAATTTCTGATAAGAAATGTATACTGGAAAAATTGCCTTCATTTTCCTCCGGTTTGTACTACACATATATTAGTACAGTTGAAACAAATGTTATTGTAAACCAGAAGTTTACAAATAAGAATAACTTTGTTATTTGGCATGAACGATTAGGCCATCCTGGAACAATAATGATGCGAAAAATAGTTGAGAATTCAAATGGTCATTGCTTGTCCAGCAGACAAATTCTCCAAACTAATAATTTCTCATGTGCTGCTTGCTCTCAAGGGAAATTAATTACTCGACCATCACCAATGAAAATTGGAAGTGAATCACTCACATTTTTAGAGCGTATACAAGGTGATATTTGTGGGCCAATACACCCTTCATGTGGACCATTTAGATATTTTATGGTTTTAATTGATGCATCAACTAGATGGTCACATGTTTGCTTATTATCAACTCGTAACCAGGCGTTTGCGAGATTACTAGCTCAATTAATTCGTTTAGGAGCTCATTTTCCTGATTATCCAATTAAGAAAATACGCCTTGATAACGCTGGTGAATTCACATCTCAATCATTTAATGATTATTGTATGTCCATTGGAATTGATGTTGAACATCCTGTAGCACATGTTCATACACAAAATGGACTTGCTGAATCATTGATTAAACGTTTGAAATTGATAGCAAGACCATTGTTAATGAGATCAAAACTCCCAATTTCAACTTGGGGACATGCAATATTGCATGCGGCAGCACTTATTCGCATAAGGCCTACAAGTAATCATGAATATTCCCCTTTACAATTGGTTCATGGTAAAGAACCAAATATTTCCCATCTAAGAATCTTTGGAAGTGCGGTATATGTTCCTATTTCTCCTCCACAACGCACTAAGATGGGACCTCAAAGAAGGTTGGGAATATATGTTGGATATGAAAGTCCATCAATAATAAAATATCTTGAACCTTTAACAGGTGATTTATTTACAGCTCGTTTTGCTGATTGTCATTTTGATGAATCTGTTTTCCCACCATTAGGGGGAGAAAATAAACAGTTGGATAAAAGGATCAGTTGGAATGAGATATCTCTCTCACATCTTGATCCTCGAACAAAGCAATCTGAACTAGAAGTTCAGAAAATAATTAATTTGCAAAATTTGGCAAACCAATTACCTAATGCATTTGCTGATCCAAAAAGAGTGACTAAGTCACACATACCAGCTGTTAATACTCCAATAAAGATTGATATCCCTGAAGGACAATCTAAATTTGCAAATGAGTCTGAAGCCAAAATAAAACGTGGCAGACCTGTTGGTTCTAAAGATAAAAATCCTCGGAAAAGAAAAGTAAATAAAGAGGATGGTCGAATCGAGGATATAAAGACTCCAGTAGAGTCTCCTGACATAATCAAGGTTTCAAATCTAGAAGAAACCAAGGTACTTGAAATTGATACAAATAAAGAGATCACAATAAATTATGTCATGGATAGAATACAATGGAATCGACCCGAAGTCGATATTGATGAAATTTTTGCATTCAAGGTAGCTCTTGATATCATAAATGATGATAAAGATCATGAGCCAAAATCAGTTAAAGAATGTGCACAGAGAAATGATTGGCCAAAGTGGAAAGATTCAATGCAAGAAGAATTAAACTCACTTGCAAAACGTAAAGTTTTTGGGCCTGTAGTCCAAACACCCAAAGGTGTAAAACCAGTTGGATACAAATGGGTCTTTACGAGAAAAAGAAATGAAAATGGTGAAATTGTGCGATACAAAGCAAGACTTGTTGCACAAGGATTCTCACAAAGACCTGGTATTGATTTCGAAGAAACATATTCACCAGTGATGGATGCCACTACTTTTCGATACTTGATAAGTTTGGCAATCCGTGAAAGGCTTGACTTACGCCTTATGGATGTTGTTGCAGCATATTTATATGGATCACTTGAAAATGACATATATATGAAACTCCCTGAAGGATTTAATTTGCCTGAAGCATACAAGACAAATCCTCGAGAAAATTATTCAATTAAATTGAATAAATCTCTTTACGGACTAAAACAATCTGGACGTATGTGGTATAATTGCCTCAGTGAATATCTGTTGAAAGAAGGGTATAAAAATGACCCGATTTGTCCATGTGTTTTTATGAAAAGATTAGGAAAAGAGTTTGTTATAATTGCAATTTATGTAGATGATTTAAACATCATCGGAACTCCTGAAGAGCTCTCAAAGGCTGTAAATTGTTTGAAAAGGGAATTTGAGATGAAAGACTTGGGAAAAACAAAGTTTTGTCTCGGATTACAATTAGAATATTTAAAGGAAGGAATTTTGATGAACCAAAAGACTTATACAGAAAAGGTGCTAAAGAGGTTCTATATGGACAAATCACACCCATTGAGCAGTCCAATGGTTGTAAGGTCACTTGAAGTGAGCAAAGATCCTTTTCGACCTCAAGAGAAAAATGAAGAACTACTTGGTCCTGAAGTACCATATCTCAGTGCAATTGGTGCACTAATGTATCTTGCTAGTCATACACGACCTGATATATCATTCGCTGTCAATTTGTTAGCAAGACATAGTTCTTTACCCACAAAAAGACATTGGAACGGGATTAAGCACATATTCCGCTACCTTAGGGGTACAATGGACATGGGTTTATTTTTCCCATATGTATCTAAGGCAAACCTAATTGGTTATGCTGATGCGGGATATTTGTCTGATCCTCATAATGGTCGATCACAAACAGGATATTTGTTCACATGTGGTGGTACAGCAATTTCATGGAGATCCATAAAACAAACAATCACAGCAACATCATCTAATCATGCTGAAATTCTAGCATTACATGAAGCGAGTCGAGAATGTGTATGGTTGAGGTCTATGATTCAACATATTCAAGGAACTTGTGGCTTGCATGATGGAAAATTACCACCAACAATCTTATGTGAAGATAATGCAGCTTGTATCTCTCAGTTAAAGGAGGGTTATATTAAAGGAGATAGGACAAAACATATTTCACCAAAATTTTTCTTTACTCATGATCTTATAAAGAATGGTGAAATAAATATCCAGCAAGTCCGATCATGCGAGAATCTAGCAGATATCTTTACAAAATCATTACCAACCAAAGTCTTCGAGCAACTAGTACAGAAGATTGGTCTTCGACGTTTACATAAGTGTTCTGATGAGGGGGAGAATTAAATATTTGTAATTTAATTATTTTTCATGAATATACTTTGTAAAGAATGTTGTACTCTTTTTCCTTCACTAGGTTTTTATCCCACTGGGTTTTTCCTAGTAAGGTTTTAACGAGGCACATTCTAAATATGGACATCCAAGGGGGAGTATTATGAATATTTATGGATGTCCCCCCCAAAGTTTTGATATTTATAAATATCCCCCTCTCACCTCCTATAAATACCCCCCTCACTCATTAATACACACACACTTCTTCTCTTCAATTTTACTACTCTTTCTTTACTCTCATTATTCTCCTTCCTTCATCTTCAAGTTCACTTTCTTCTCTAATTTCCTCTCTAATTTTATAACAATTTTAATGTGAGCTTCTCACTTACATTATAATTGATTGAGAGTAGTTCAATTTTACCAATAAAATCTAACAAAGTTAACAGATAACTCGGATTTTGCCACTGGAACCTCATCTTACGTAAATTCGGATTTCACAACTTTAATTGGTTCTGATTTGATTTTACTTGGCACATAGAACGGACAAGCTTTGTTAAGACTAAAGACAAGGAGACATACCAAAGACGACTTTATTTCTCCTTGTCGTGATATACACAAAATTCGGCTAACCACTCCCATTTGGGCTTCACTTTAGAGCACCAAGAAGTTAATTCATTCATCGTAAGCATCATAATGCCATGTAACAAAATTGAGTCTTACTTATATACATAAAACCAATGTAAGAAAATCAATTTTGTTCGTGTCAATAAACAAGACCGTGATCACATAGTGATCTCAGGTCATGCAATAATTTGTGATGTTATCCTATCTTAATATAACAAGTTATTAACTATTGTTCTATAAAAGTAGTAAAACCGTGCTTCATATGTTGATAAGAGGGTTCTTGCACTTATGTTAATTCCGTTATTCATTCTCTTATTTCAAGAAAATTCTACCAATGCAAGTACCTTGTTAGTATATAACTCGTCAAGTCTTGTAACATGTCCTAATCCAAACTAATTTCTGAAACCTAAATCATCTAAACTTTTTCACCCAAAAAAAGAGGTAACATTACACTAGCTTTGTCATGCACAAGCAATGCGTTGTAGCTTGACTGAAGTTGAAAGATACAGATACTAGAGAGAAAAACAAAGCACCTCATATCTGTCATTCAAGTCTCAACTTCATTCTACCACTAAATAATTTACAACATTTAACTTCAATTTTGTCTCTGCACTAAATAAGAAATAAATTAAATCGAATTAAATGCAAACCTGATCCTGTGTTTTAGTAGATTAACAAAAATTTAGGATTTCTTTTTCCCTCTAAATTTATCATCTTCTGACCCTTCCATTCTTTTTCTATATTCAGGTGGGAAAAAGCAGGCACACGAATAGGATTTTTCATACAAACGACCAATTTATGAAAGAGAAAGCCAAGCAATGAACAGTGTTGTTATCTTCTCCGGCTAGCACTTTCCATGCAATGGCTTGATCATATGAAACATGCCGCCCCATCGTGGACATGCAGATGCCAGCTGGCAAATAAGCAAACCCCTAGGGGAAAGTGAATAACCATACAAAAGTTAAGCCACTTGCAAAATGAGATCATGGTTGTAACATGAGAATGCAAAATATGTGATCACAACATAAATATTTTAAGCATGTTAAATGTAATGTCTTCATGTTTGGAAATTACCTGCTGCATTAACTTGGCAAAGTCTGCACACAAGGCCTTGCGTCCAGACTCATCAAATATTTTATCCAATGTGATGTCTTGCAAAGCCACTAGAGTCGTCTCCAACATGTCAAGACCAGCTTGATTAGCAAATATGAACACTGGCAGCGACTGCAAAATGTCAAGTGGAGAAGAATCAAGTCAGCCTCCTGCGATAAACGCTAAAAGGGTATCATAAAAGATACACCTTTTTAATACTAAAATTGAAATCACACAAGCATACCTTCAGTGAACAGCATAGAATGGCATCTGGATGTTGCCAGAGATTTTTTAGCATCATGTCACCAACAATAGAATCTGATCTCAGCAAGTCAGATCCCAAATAGTAACTGATTTGGAGAAACATGAAGAAACAAATAAGATTCTTTTCTTAATGTTTGATAAGAAATATCAAACATTTTAGTCAGATGAACCAATTGACATGAAAAAAAATGGTGACCGAAACTCAAGACAATCATGGTAGCATGCTCATATTAACTTCAGATAGAAATGTTAAACAGACAAGTGGACTTGCCTATAACTCTGGCAGATCCAGTGAGCTAGTGTAACAGCTTCCGGAGAACCAGGAGAAAGTTTTGCTCCAACAGAAGGGTTTATACCAGATGGTGATATAGCCATGGCAACCCTTTGCACAGAGGAAATAACACTACGGACATATTGACGTGCCATGACGGCAACATTATCTTGCAAACTACTATCAAAGGGGAACTGGAAGGCAATAGTCAACACTGATCTAGTGTTTTGACTTGATGCATCTGCACCTTGAGTTGTTGCTGAGCCCACTTCAAAACCAGATGTCAAATCCAGGGTTCGATTTGTAGTCACTGTATCCTTTTTATCACCCTACAAACCAATAACATAGCAATGTTAAAAATGGTTACATAAATGGATATCAGTAACAGAAGATCCATTCAAACTCTCAGACAGAACATTTTCAAACAGTTTGAATATGCAATCCCAACTGCAAGAAGATGAAATTAAGTAATCTTTATAAGTAATTACATGGGCTTACTACACAAACTTGAGAGAGACAATGATAAATATAGTTCAACCTAGTATAGTAAAAGCAAATTATAGAGGAACAAAACTCAACTGGTTTTGAATCCAATGGGATGATGCGGAAACCAGAAGGCACCAATGGTGCATCATCTGGGAACATTTCATCAATTGGAGCAAATACAAGCTCAGAACAAGCCCCCACGGCATTCTCATCAATTCCACTACATATCTGCAAAAGAAAAAAATAACTTAGAACCTACCTATGTTGATGATAAAGTTCATGCATCAACCATTAGGCTGCATTGGAAGATAGAAAAAGGACTATAAAAGAACTGAATGCTAAGAAAGTAGGCAGATGAATCCCAAGACTTGTTGATAGCCACATATATGCAAAGAATTGAATACAGGTGTACATGGATCGCATTCAACATCTAAACAAAATTCAGAGGCATCACCTGTAAGAGATGAATGTCCCTGGAAACAAAAGCATCTTCTTGAGCGAGAGAGTGGCCTTCAAGCCTAATAACTTCAAGCGTCTAGAGTGAAACCACAGAATTCATTAGGAATGTTGCTTGCAAGTACAAATGTCTTAAATTAATCAAAGCAAAGACTGTTGACATACTCCACTCTATAGCACAACTCATATATCTTGGCCCAAAGCAAACCTACCTCTTCATGTTCAATTGTGTGGCCAAGAGGCATGATTATTTGACTGCCGGTGAATCTTGTAGGCCTCATCCCCGGATAGGCATAAGTGCCAGCCTTCAGTGATGCAGCAGAATAAGCATCAACATTGAAATCAGCCCACTCTGAGCGATGCTCCCTCAGAAACCGAACCAAAACTGCGGGAGGGACATTCTGCAAGTCATTGTCAACCAGAACTTGTCACGACACACTGAAAGAGGAAACGTTACACAGCTACGATTATAAATTAAAGAACCATTTGTATATTTTTATAGCCAGGATCAAGTTCCATATTCATAAACATATCAAAGAAATCTCTTTTAGCTGAGGTTTTTTTCGTAAGAACAAACCTCTTATGCCTTTGTATTCATGTTAGCAAATACTAGACGCAGACAGAAAATTGAGGTGCAAGTTTTGAAAGAGAAAAGAAGCATCTATGCAAAGCTATTCTACACAATGTGTCCTCATCTTTCAACTCATGAAAAACTAGCACCTTAAAAATATCATGACATTGAGTTCTCAAGACTCACTTGGAGCAACATAGAAGCTTTAGCACAGAGAATTCCACCAAGAAAAGTAAGGGAACTTGCTGGATTAGAAGTTCCACTCAAATTCTTGGTTGAATTAACTGCAATAATTACATCCTCAGCACCATCACAGTTCAGAACAGTCCACCCATCATCATTGAATCCATTTACAGCATCGTTGAAACCCCTGCAAGTTAAATGCATCAATGCTCGGCCAAAAGCTCATATTGAACGAGAGATATTATAAAAATCAGTGTTGTAAAACTGCAGGCAGAAAAGGACTTCAATAAAACAAAACATTTCATGTGGCTACCTGCTCAATCTTTGGCTGAATGTTCGCAAAACAGCAGGCTGCCTTCCCAGTCCATATACCACTTCACCACTTGTTTCCTGAGCTATTTGCCTGATATAGCGAAGCGCCTGTCACAAAAGTCATCAAATCAAATAATCAACACATCTTCAGAGCAACTCATGCAACACAGGAATCATATGAAGCACAGTCCAGAAAACAAGTATTGGTTGAACTTGAAATGATGGGTAAAGAAGTAGGAAATGGGGAAAAAAGATCTATAGATATATAATCAAAATATTTTTATGCAAAGCCCAGAACCTTGGTGGTAATTTCCTATAGATGTATCAGCCATACACTCGAACATCTGAATGCCAGGGAATAACTACTCAAAAATTAAATGTATAATACTGGATTTTCTCAAAGGACTGTAGTCCCATTCAGTTTGCACTGGTCAATCAAAATCTGCAATAAATAAATCACTATTTTAAGAATTAAAAATAACAAACTTACCGCAATTGTCATTTTCTGAGCCACTACCTTTGAGGATTCATGAAGAGGTCGCAGCACTTCTGGCACACTCCATGCCTAGAAGAAAACAATAAGCAAATTAATTCATATAGGAATGAAAAATACACATTGGCTAATTGTTAAGATGTCAGACCTCAAGATTCAGATGGTCTACTATGTGAATGATTGACCCTCCACCCTCACATGGTCGAATCAAGTAGCCACTAGGGAGCGTTTCCGCCCTTACAAACTGAGCAGCAGCAGCTGGATTAGGACCCGTGCCGGAACCAGACAGGGACCTCTCACAAACCTCCAAAAGTATCGGAATGCATGCAAGCGCAAAGATTATCAAATTGTCTCTATTTGAAGTGTTTATAGAGAGGATAACCAGGTTTGGTTACGCAATAATAGTAAATTAGTAATGTGCCAGCTGACATAATATACTCACCACAAGACTGCCATTTTCCAAACTTGTCGTGTATCTCAGAGTCCAGAAATCCCGGGCAGGAACCAGTGTCGTTGGAGCATATGTCTGTAGCAAATTTGCAGTTTACTCACAGGAATGAAAAATAACAAAAGTGGTTTTAAAGTTTCAAATCTAATGCTCACCTGTGTGTAAACAAGCTCAATGCTTCCCCCATTCCCGGCAGGAAACATAGTGAAAACTTCTAGGCTCCGACAGTCCCGAAACCAAGATGGACGATCTTTAAGGATCTCTGCAATCTATTGAAAATTTGGAATTTAGTAAAACAAAATCCAAGCCACTAACAGACATTAATTAACAAATACACCAATTACCAAGAAATTACAGAAACACTTTTAACCATACTCCTACACATTGAATTTACCTTTGTCGGTTCTAAACTAACAAGACCACAGGCTCGAGCTGCCACTCCACTGCAACTTTGTGAAATGGCAAAGATCCCAACCGAATCCGGACCAGGCTAGAGAAAAAAACCTTCTTTAGATACATAGGTAATTAGCAGGTTAAGTGAAAGAAACCATACCCTCTTATTTGCCACCATCACTAATCAATAACCAATTCTATTGCAAGGAATACCAAAGAAAAAGAAAAAATACCTTCATCCCAGGCATCTGGACCCAATCTACAGCAGTTCCCGTAGCCTTTGAAAGGAACTCTGTCAAGGTCTCCTCTGCAATCGATAGGAGTCTGCAAGGACCACAATAGAAGAATTGAATTAGGTGAAGCTTCACAACAAGCACAAAAGAAAATCCATTTCATGAAGCTCAAAATTACCCAGCAGGGTTATTAGCATCTCTCATAGTTTGCTGAGGTGTAGTAACCACCGAATCACAACTAGCATCAGTAGTTGCTGCTGATGTCTGCAGATATAAAATACATCTCAATCAACCATATAATCAGTACTCTCAATTTCATCACAACATTAAGGCCTTAACCATGAGACAGACATGGAACAACCAAGAGCAAAAAAAAAAAAAAAAAAAGATCGATTCTTCCATCAGTTTCTCCACTCAGTTTGTTTTTTATAATTAATTTTCAGTTTAAAAGTTTAAGACTCTCAACAAGTTGAAGAATTCACAACCAGAGAGAAAAGGGTCATGTCCATACACACTTACACTATGCAATTGCTGCCGCATATACCCATTTTCACACACAAGCTGTGAAACCTGCTTCTGCAAACGATCATTCTCCTCCATCAACAACTTGTTCATTGCTGTGAGTTTGCGGTTCACAGTCTGAAGCCGAGAAGCTTCTTTCCTCTGCTTCTCTCTACACCTGCACAACCAGAACCAAATCTAAGACCCTGCTTTCACAATCCATGCAAGATGAACCATGAAAAAATGACCAACAAACAGAGGGTTAATTTGGGTTACCTTCTATTCTGGAACCAAACCTTGATTTGCTTAGGCTCGATGTTGGAAAGAATAGGACACTCCCTGATCAATTGTTGCCTCCTTAGAGAACTAGGCTTAGGGCACTCAGCATAAACCCTTTCAAGAGCCTCAACTTGTTCAGCAGTGTACCTCACATATTTTCCAGAGTCAAGGTGCTTCTCAATGCTACCACTGCTACTACTTTCCCTGTGTTGAGCCACAGCCATAGCCATTTTCTTCCCAGAACACACTCACTATATCAAGGTGGAACAACAACAGCAATAACAACAACCAGAAGAAAAAGGGAAAGTTGTTACTTCGAGTAGAGTTTGTGGCTTGGCATATAAAAAAATTATAAGGGGCCAACGTTAAAGGGAGAAATGGGTAACTAAGAATGAATAGAGACAGAGAAAGTGTGTGTAATTTTGTGCAACAAACAGCAATGGTTCCTCAAGTTCTACCGTGGAACCAGCTCATAGAGAAAACAAACAGAAGAGGAAAAATAAAAAATAAAAAAAGGAAAAGAAACTCCTTTTCATTAAAAATCGCAGTGAATGGTTCCAAAATTTAGACTGAGAAAGAACAAAATCACCCTTCAAACCACTATTCCTTTATTATTGTTAAAAATTTCAAAACATGTGAAAGATTAAATTTTTGGAGGAAAAAAAGAAACCCCAGTGGCCTCAAATTACGGGGGGTTTTTTATTGATGCGTTCAAAGTTAAGATGAAGAATGAGGAAAGAGCTTGAGGTAGAAGGAAGGAATAGAAGGGAGAAGAGTTTGAATTAACTTTGTGGAGAAAGTGAGGAAGAAGAAGGGAAAAGAAGATGAAGAAGAACCCTAAGCATGTTTGAAGGATAAGGGAATGAATAATGAGAGAATAAAGTGAGAAGAGAAGAGTGAAGAAGAGAATGAGGAAGTGGGAGCAGAGAGAGAGAGAGGGAGAGAGAGAGAGAGACAGAGACACGAATACCGAGAAACATGGTAGCGAGGTTTTCTTTATAATTTTCGGCGCATTTACGTCCTTGTCCCTGTTGTTCCTTTGAATTGACATTGTGGGCCCCACTTTTCATGCCCTCCTCACTCCTTCACCAAACTCTTTGTTTTCTTTTCTTTTTCTTCCCACAATTACAAATACAGTGTCAATTCCTTTCACTTCAATGTGCCTTTAACATTATTCTCAATTCTTAATAATATAATACTGCTACTTTGTTAACATAAAATGCAATTCAACTTCACACCAATGGCAACCAAACAAGTGCTTGCGGTCCACTGTAGTAGTGTATATTTTATTTTTTAAAAATAAAATGTTACATTGACTTTTGGAATGGAAAAAATTTATGTTGAAAGAGTTAGTTTTACCGTAATAAAAATGTTTTTGACTCAAATATAATTTTTTATAAAATAAAAACGAAATACACCCTAATGGCAAAGACTGTAATAATTTGGTATGTAATTTTCCATGGAAATTTTATTATGTAAAATTTAGTTAATAAAAATCAAATTTAACATGATGTTGAAAAACGAATTCTTGTATTATATCATACATTTCGATAAAAGAAAAATTCAATCATTTCTACAACCCAAAAAGATTATTATCTTTCGTTTCATTTAAAAACATAGTGTTGGTTTTCTAACAACAATAATCTCCACAGCCCAACTTTAATTAAGTATAAAAGTTAGGCATAGTTAAGAGCTAAGATAAAAGGTTTTCCTTTATCTTCATAGAATAATATAGAGTTTTCTTATTCATATTCTTAATTATAATCGTTCTTTTGTTGTGTAATGGGTTCGGATACCCAATTTATATTCTTATTAATACAATGATGTTGTTTGCTAATAAAAAGTCTATTGCTAGTAAAGTTACTTACAAATCAAAAGCATTGGTCGAAAATTCAAAATCACTATCCACTGGTTAGTTATGTAAGTTATTGCAACTTAATTTATGATGTCAAAATTAAATTTTTAGATTTTTTTCTTATCCTTTTGTAAGATCATTTTTAATTTTTTATTTCTATTATACACCTTATTAAATTCATTCTCTTAATACCAAATGGAAAATGAAAAATTTACTTATCTTATTAGTATTATTAGTAATATCAGGAGTATAACAATAATAATTAATAAAATAAGAGAATTTTGGTTTTGATATCTTTAAAATATTTTTGTCTTTTTAGAGCTAATTTTATATTTAATATTTTGTTTAGATCCTATTGTGAACTTAAATTTGTTAAATGTTGATATAATTAAATAAATTACATATTAATTTTTTATATGATTTTAACATGTCCAATTAATATAACCACTGAAATTATATATCAATGAGTTCATGGTTGATTATGGAAAATTCAACTAACTATAGCACATGACTCTAACGACTAAAATGTAATATTTAATCATTAAAAATTTCAACAATTTTATTTTTTTAATTTCAAAAGTAACTTTTTATAAGAAATTATATTTAAACTATCAAAATCGCATATCAACATAGTCATTTGGATATATTAGAATCATATGAATAACTTTTAATTATGAAATAGCATATAAGAAAAAATAGTTGCTTTTATACTTATTTTAAAAGTTGTATTTATTGTAATATTTTATTAATGTATGGTGTAAAAATCGTGCTATTATAACAAATACAATAAATGTATGGTCAACATGTTGAAATTACATCTATTTAAACTGATCGCTTCAACTAAAAATATTGTTTGAAAAATTAAAAGAATTCTAATTATCTTATTATTTTAGAAGATATATTTATAGTTATTCAATCTTGATTATAAATTATCTCAATATCTAAACTATTTAAACTGGTTTGGGTTGGGGTCCAATATTCGGTCTCGCGACAACCCTTAACTTTCTCGTTTACTCTCTGATATTACATTGGTCACGTGAGAAACTAGTATTATGCCCTTAATTTTAGTGGGGAGTGAAGGTCTTGGAGTGATCCCTGTTACCAAACCACCAGCCTTTACGAGTTGTAGGGGCAAAAAGGGTGTCATCTGCAAGGACACTCCAACTAAGTGAAAGTTCTAAGGAATTTTCAAAGCTCAAGCATAAGGTTAGGGAGAAAATGTGCTTACATGTTATGTTGGTGTGTAGGTATTTATACCTAGGAGGAGTGGAAGAGCTTTTTTGCACACCAAGTCTTCTGTACTGGTATCAGTACTTACTCTATTATTCTACAATAATGTTGACTTATGATGGTGACATTTCGTAGTGGCTCTGCCTAAACCACAGTCACTTTGCAAGCGACTTGCTTAGTACGCTAGGTCATATATTAACTCTGAACTTCTGGTGTTGAGTGAGTAACTCGCAAGGGGGTCAGCCTTGAGGACCTTTCATAAGACTACGGATACTGGTGTTAAACCGACCCGTTACATGAAATACCAGCGTTGAGAGAATAACTTACACCGGTCATCACGTAATATCGGTCCTGAGTGCGGGATTTTGACCAAATTACCTTTATGTCTAGAGGCTGATCTTCAAACCGGATCACTATCAAAGTTGCATATCAACATAGTCATTTAGATATATTACAGTCATGTGAATAACTTTAAATTATGAAATATCATATAAGAAAAAATAGTTGTTTTTCATACTTGTTTTAAAAGTTGTATTTATTGTAATATTTTGTTAATGTATGGTGTAAAAATCATGCTATTATAACAAATACAATAAATATATAGTCAACATGTTGAAATTACATCTATTTAAACTGGTCGCTTCAACTAAAAATATTGTTTGAAAATTAAAAAATTCTAATTATCTTATTATTTTAAAAGTTATATTTATTGTTATTCACTCTTGATTATAAATTATCTCAATCCTAAAGAATGCTTTAGAATTAGAGTTTTTCTTAGAATGTCACTTGGGGTCTTTAGACGTCTAGTGACCAATTTATACATAAAATATGGAACCTTAATTTAGGCCGAATTTACAATTTTCAATGTCTGTTTAGATCCTATGTATGGTATTTGATCTATAATGACAATTATCTTAGGCCCCGATCAGCGTGGTTTTTAGTTTTTAGTTTTTAGTTTTTTGTTTTAAAATTTTAAAAAACTAAAACCTATGTTTGGATTTTTATTTCATGTTTTAATTTATATAGCTTTGAATTTTAAAAAATTTATTCTAAAACATTTATAATTATGACCAAAACTACTTTACACATAAATAACAGCAATAATATATTAATATTAATTATAAATCTTCTACGGTGATGGTGTTGGTGATGGCAAGGGCGGTGGTGGGGTGGCAACAACAGTGGTGGTGGCAGTTGTGACAGTGGCGGTGACGATGATGAAGTGATGGTAACAGTGGTGATAGTGGTGCGAGATAGTGATGGTGGTGAAGATCATTGTTACTGTGACGATGGTGGCAATATTTGTGACAGTAGCGACGATGGTGGTGGTAGCGACAGTGGCAATAACAATGGTAGTGGTAGTGGCGATAATGGTGATGGTGGTTGTTGTGGTAGGGTGATGTTGGTAGTGATAATGGCGACACTAATGGTGGTGGCGACGGCATTGACGGTGGTGGTTATAGTGGTAAGGTGGTGGTAGTTGTGATAGTAATGGTGATGGTGGCGATGTAGGGTGTAACATCCCAAATTAATTATTGGTGTTATATATGAGTAAAACTTATAAATTGTTGACGGGTTAATCAGAATTAAATTAAATATGTGTAGGATTTAGTCAATAATAAAATTTAAATTATGGAGGAGGGGTTTATTGTAAAAGAAGGAAATCATTTTGTTAAAGTTAAATTAAAAGAGAAAGGGATTTAATTAAATAATAAGAAAAAAAAGAAACTAAAATTTAAAATAAATGAAAATAAAATAGAAAATAAAAAAGAATTACCATTTTGCCCTTGACATTAAGGAATTGTCATTTTTCATTTCTATTGCCTTACACACGCGAGAAACAGAAGAAAAAACATAAAGCATAGCCGAGAGTGAGAAAGTTGTCATTGTCATCCTTGTGAGCTCCAATTGGAGACCAAATTGATGTCGAAACCTTAAATTAAACGTATTTTTGGAACCTGAGTACTTGGTAAGCTTATTGGCACCTTTAATTTCTTGTGTCTCCTTCTTTACTCACTTGGCCGAGAATAGGTATCCATGGGGGTTTGTCGTTTCCTTTGCTTTCTTAGTATTTTGAAGCTTTTGAGTGGTTTTAAACCTTGCAGGTGTTGTTAAGCAACCAATAGGGTTCTATTTCGTTGATTGTAGATTGCAAAGCGAGGGTCGAAAGGTGGATCGACGAAGTGAAACTTGAAAGCAGAGGATTGAAATAGTAATAGTGAGTTAGAAACCTTTAAATGTATGTTGGAATAAAATTGGTTAGAGTTCTGAAGGCCGAAGGTGCCATGATCACAGGGGTTTCTTGTTTTTCCAATACCATGGTGCTTCGAAGCTTAGTAATGGTCTTTACTTGGATAGGTGTTGCGGAATAACTAACGAGTGGTGGTTTGAGTATTTTTAGATTTCGAAACAAAGATTGACGAAGTAATCGACGAGGTGGAACTTAAAACGAATGTTGAAGACGATAACGGTGAGTTTTGAAAACTTGAATTTGAATTAAATTCGTGTCGGTGAAAGGGGTTGCGATTTCGAAAGTCAAAATGTTAATTGTCTTATGTGAAATGCTTAAATGAAGATATTTTATGAATTTAGGGAGAACAATGTTTGATTTAAAGTTTTAGAGGCTCAGAGTTAAGGTAAGGGTGGTGTACCGGATGTATATATTAATGGGAGTAATTATTGAAGTCATTCCAACAATTACAGGAAAAGAGTAAAATAGTTAAAGATTAAGGGTTATATATAAAATGTTTATAAGTTGAGTAAGAGTATGATTAAATAGGAAATTGATTGAATTATAATAGTTGAAGTTGTGTGGTAAGTAAAATGTAGTCGATATTATTGGTTGTGTACATGTATTAATGGTTATTGTTGTTAAATGATGAATTCTTGATACTTGTGGTGATATGATATGATGACAAAATAATATAATAGATTCTTGATGTTTTAAGATATTGAGGAATGAGATTGTTAAAGAGTTAAATGCCCGAGTAGCAATGGTGATGGTCCCAGGGTGATAGCTTTAATGGTCGGGAATAGATACAATGCATTATTTAATTAATGATTATAAATATTGATTTAAATGTGTGGGTGATGCATTATGAATGTTTATATGCATATTGTGTGGTGTGGATAGTCGATCACTATATATGACCCCTTATTTTTTACTGTAGTGATCTGTTATGACCTAGTTGAACTACCTAGTAGTCAGGTATGACCTGGTGGTGAGGTGGGGAGCCAGACGGGCTTGGTGGGCCAGGTAGGGTCCACAAGGTGTTAAGTAAGACCCTCAGCTAACGGCCGATCCTTTCAGTATTTAGATACTAGAGGTTCATACTATTATCATGATGGACTGAGAGTTAGTGGTATTGTTATGCAAATTGATGCTGAATTGATATTTTATGATGTCATGTTGAAGTTAATGTAATTATATTGATGATGGAATGGAAGTTATTGCGATGGTGTTGATATTAGTGTTATTCATTTTGATAGTATGAATATATGAATTAAAAATTTGGTGCAATGATGATGATAGGCATGATTATAACAAGAATAGATGAATTGATATGAAATGTTGGAATAAGGTGTAGCCTTATAAATTGAACATGGTAAACTATTATATGTTTTTCCCAATGCATGAGTAAATGTGATTGATTATTTGTATTATAATCAGTCACCTACCCTTACAACTGTTTTAGTGACTGAAGACATGGATCTACCAGATGTTACAAATACTAGTGCCCAGAGGTGAAGCAATGCCAGAGGAGGGATATTTGAATGATGAATGGATATTTTTAATGATATATATATATATATATATATATATATATATATATATAGACACACACACACACATGTGTGTGTAAGATGTGTTTTGAGTTTTGGAGACCATATTAGGGGTTATGCTTACATTAGTGTCCATATGTATATATTTATGTATACTTGACGATGTAATGATGTTTTACGATGATGGATATAAGTATATAGTGGTATTTTGAAGGCCCATGTCTGTCGTTAGCATAGTAATTATTATGTTAATAAATGAGTGTGTGATAATGTCCATGTTATGCTTGTTGTGATTGGGCATTGAGCCTTTGACGACGAATATACATTAAATAGGTAGGTTCTGTTATTTATATGGCACTGAGCCTTTGTTGTTGTGTGTCGTATGCCTATTAGCAGGTTTTGTGATCTATATATGCTATACATATGTATAATGTTGCATTCAAGGGAATGTAGTTAGTAGAGTTAACATGTAAAATAATATGTAATTGTGTTAAATTAGGTGTTTTATTGCCACCTACATAGGTGATTTGGAGTTCAGACGGGTGTAGGAACCCCCAGAATGCATTGATAGATCCATGGAGTTATTTAGAAGTTGGTTATATTGGCAAATGACCGATTGAATAGAGTTTGAGGAGGATTAGGCATTGTAGTGACTAGAATTTATGTGACTAATATTCTTGAACATAAGTTTGTCATATGAAGAAATTTTGGTGAACGAGCTACGTCAGCAGGTCTAGAGTAATAGAAATATAATGTCCATGAAGTTTTGGTGGCAATTGGAGTTGAAACGGGCAAATTAGGTAGGGTAAAAGTTGGCCAAGAGGCCAAATTCTGCATAATTATGTAGAACAAAGAGTCTGGTAATCGATTACCAGAGATTATGTTTTAATTCCTGTGTAGATTGGTCTCTAGTAATCGATTACCAAGATTGTGTAATCGATTACAGGATTCCTGTAATCAATTACCAGCCCCAAAATATGGGGTTTTAAGTGATGTAACCCTTAGGTTTCTATTATTTATTGTCAGGTAAGTTTAGAAAGTGAAAAATTTACTTTGATTTTAACCAAATCCTATGTTAAGTATTAGAAATCGCTAAGGGGACGTTATAGAGGGTGTGGTGATGGCGACGACAACGCCAACAGCGACGATGATGGTAGGGTGATGGTGGTTGTGACGGTGATGATGATGATTGTGGTTGCGGGGGAAAAGTGATAATGATAGTGGTGGTGATGGTGGTGGTGGACAATAAGTGTTAGTTTATAAAATTAAAAACAAAAAAGAAATTCTTCTTTTAAAAAATGACTAAAAATCATATTGAAAATAAATAAAAACTCACTTTGGCACATTTTTGTTGATCAAGTTTTATTTTCAATTTTTTTAAGTCATCAGATGTAATTAACCATATATTTTTGAATTTTTTAAGTGATTTATTGTGATAAATATGTCAATGAATGACCTAAAACCAGTATTATAGATTTTTGGGAGACATCAATATTGGTTTAATATTTAGAAATTATGACATAAAATATTTTTACGATTCCTAACAATATGATACATGTTTATCAAGTTATTTTCTTTTAGTCATCGATTTTGTTTGATGAATATACATACCTAATATAAATCATTGTTATGTAATGACCATTGTAGATTTAAAATAAAGAAATATGTTAATAAACCATGAGGAAGTAGATATGAACCTTTACTTATTGATTTTCCTATAAAGAAAATTACATAAATCTTAGTTACATAAATTCAAGTGAGTATTTCTAAGTCAACGTAGTGATTTGTGATCATTTAAGATTGGAGAATTTATCAAATCTATATAATGGTTGTAGTCAATTATGATGGAATATGCAATCACTTAGTTAAGGAATATTTAATTCATTATAGAAGACAATAAGAAATGATTACTGATCTGTCCTGAACCGGGGTCAAGAGATCCGATCTCAAGCCAGTCACAAATAGTATGTCAATACTCTCTAGTAGACCGGATGTATGTGTATCCGATGTATGTATCCGTCGTCCTTGAATGAGGAGAGCGGATTGGGCGTTGCGGAGATCCTTCACACCGACCTAACGCGTTGAAGTGGGCGAATGGTGGTGTCACCTGCAAAGATTCTCCGACGCTCAAGTCAGTGATTATATTCCAAGTAAGGAATGTATTCAGAGAGTAATCAGTCGTAAAAGAGCTGAAGATGAAGGTGAAGATCCCTAACTTCAATCATGAAGTTAGTTCATATACCTGATTGGCTCGATTAACGAGGACTCGTTGGTGGGGAACCACCAACTCCCATTAGCATTATTATATTGCGCACTTACCTGCATGATTGGGTCAAGTGGCTATTTTATATTGAACGTAGAGAATGTAGACTAGGATTAGGGAACAAGTTGACCATTCCCGTGAGCAGAATTTGGCTCGTAGTGCAGGGAATTATTGATCGATCCCTGTAGCAACAATCCTTGTCTTTTGCATAGTGACGTGTGTATTATCCGATGTCATGGTGTTATCCTGGATAACCGGTATAGGGAGAACGCCTGATACGGAATTACAGTCCGGATGTATACCGATGACACCGGTTACACGTAGATGTCTTATCAAAGACGTTGAAATATGTATAGAAGATCGGATACCGGTATTGAGTCCGGATCATATGTCCCCTAGCTTGTGTGAGGGACTGAATAGTTGTTCACATAAGCTACTCAACCTGCGAGAGGTCTTAATATAGGTAAGCTTACGTGTGTAACAGTTCCTTAGCATCTGTTGTCATTCGTAAAGAACCGCTCTGAATTTAATAGAAAAGACCTTTCGGTACTGTCACAACGGATTCAGACAAAGATTCATTGTGTGAGAATTTCAAGAGTTTATTGGAATTGAAAGCTCTTGAAGTTCGTGTAACGGCTGTAAAGCGTAAATTGCGTTGCATGATTAGACATTAATGCTTTTAATCACGTGGGCAAGCAATTATTGCGCCTGAGATGAAAATCTCATTAACCGTCGTTTTGGGCTTAATGGGCCTGAAATTTTCGAAACTTTTGGGCCTAGTGGATAGCCCTTTGCTGAGTCGCTATCGTTTTGGCGCCCAAGAATTTGGAACGGTTGTGTCGTTTCGCTTGTGAACGGGTGCGTTTTATCGAGAACGACACAACTTCAAGAGGAGGTAACCGGTCCTCTTTGTTTCCTATAAAAGGAATACTTAGTGGATTCTGAGTTCCACTTGCTTTTGCTTTCTCAACGAAACTCTGCAGAAATTTTGCAAGGAAGTTTATCGCCTACATTGCGACGGTTTCTTTGTTCCTCAAATTCATCACCGTTATCTGAGGTAACTATCTCTTCCTTGTCGCTTTAGTTTCGTTTTGAGTTGCTACTCGTAGTTATAGAAAGTAGGCTTCATCTAAGGGGAGGGAATCAGTTTCCCTCAACCCTAACAGTCGTGGGGAAGAATCCTTGTGATTCTTCCTAAGACTGAACCGCGTCGCTCAGAAAGGGGATCTTATTCACTGCGGGAAGTGACCTTTCCCTTCTCAGAGTCGCCCTCTGATTGTAATTGCTTTAAAAATGCAGTGAGTAATGATTGCAACTTTCTGACGACATTTTATTCCTTATCGTAGATTAAGGAGTTCGGTCTACATATTTCCAAATGGCCACTGGAGAAGGAACCTCTGGAAATAGCGCTATTTCGAGGACAACTGAAGGTCTCTATAGCGTTGTTGCTTCGAGGCTGAATTGGGAGGAGGTTCAGGCTAAATGGCCTTTCTGTTGGGTGTCCAGCGAATTTAAGGACTTGGCCTCTCGTCATGCGGATGAGGAGGGATCTCGGATTCAACCGAGGTTCACGCTGAGTACGGATGAGGAGACAAAAAAGTGGTATAGGGTTTACGCACCACTTCCGACAGAGCGGATATGTCATGTCGTCCCCAACGATCGTTCAGTGTACATGTACGACTTCATCTTTCATTATTTGGGTGTCCGCTTCCCATTAACCGAACTCCAGATGGGTGTGTTGAGGTTTCTGAACTGTGCACCCTCTCAACTTCATCCCAACGGTTGGGGCCTCATCCGAGCTCTCGAAGTGCTTGGGGAGCACTTCAACTTTACGCCAACAGTAGCGATGCTGTTCTACTACACTCAGGTAGTTAGAAGGGCGAATAAGCAGGGCGGAGTTGGTTTAGTGACACTCCGGACTCTCTGTTCCTTTGTGAACTTTGAGTCTTACACTGATTCGGTCAAGGTTGATGGGAAGTCCTTCAAGACTTACTTCACTCGCATCTCCATCAAGAAGGGCAAACCAAAATTTTGGAAGGATGAAGAAGACGTTGACAAATTTCCCTTGAGCTGGACACACGAGCATTTCCTCTTGAGCTCTCACGCGTACTACACTGATCAATCCGATCTGTCTCGTGAGACATCGAGAGTGTTGTTCGCGCTTGAATCGCACACTACAGGTCGTCACGTCTTTTCGTGTAGGCGTCTGCTAAGTAGCTCAAGCGGAGTCCGGGAGGAATATTTGCGTACTTCTCGTTTTATTTCATCTTTCCTCCTTTATCAAATATATATAGAATATTTGCAGTTGCTGACATCTTGTGTTTGTTCATGTAGGTGAAATAGAACAGCAAACTCCGGAAATGGATAAACTGAAAAAATTCAAGGCGGCTGGTAAATCCGTTGCTCGAGAGAATGAAGTAAAGCCCAGGCCCTCAACTAAGGATCGTCCTGAGGTGATCATCTTGACCTCGGATGTTGAAGGGGACATCCCACTGGTTGAGGGCGGTAAGTCCGATGTTGGTGTAACCTCGGGTCAGCCTCCCGTTACTGAAAGGAGAAGAAAGATCCAGAATGATCCTGCAAGGCGTCAGTCCAAGAAGCAAAAAGTTTCGGAGGATCCTGCTGCCGGGGTTTCTGGATCAGAACCGACCTCCTTCCCAACTACCTCGTTTCTCACCCCCTTCCTCTCTTATGAAGGTTCTACTCCAGCCACTCTTCCTCCTCCGATGTACAAACTCCGGCCTACACTCAGTCCTAAAGAGATTACGGAAGCGTGTAAGGCCGGAAGGTGGCAGCTAGCCGAACTTGCTGGAGTGCTTTCTTCAATCAGCGAGTTGGCTAGCAACGCCGATAAAGTTGAGGAATTGAGCGACGAATTGAAAGAACTCAAGCTTTCCTCGGAAAAGGACAAAGCCGCCGTGAAGTTAATGGAAGATCGTCTTCACAAGTCTAAGGAGTTTGGGGATCTCATCACTAAAGAGAATCTCAAACTCAAAGTCGATCTTAAAAATTTGGAAGGCAAAATGGCAGAGAAGGAGGAAGAACTCCGCAGCAGCCAGGATAAACATAAAGCTGATGCTGAGGAGTGGTCTCAAAGGGAGAAGAAGTTCCTTCTTGAGATAGAGGGACTGAAGGCTAGGAATGCGGAGTTCGAGGTGTCTAGTGAGGAGCTGTCCAAGTTGCGGGGAGAATTGGCTACAGCGAAAGCTGAGAGAGAAGAAGCTGTTGATATATGCAGCCGTGCTGTCGAAGAATCCTTCGGCCTAGCTATACGCCAAGTTTTCTACCGCAACCCCACTGCGAAACTTGACCTTTATGGAATGGATCCGTTCTATGAATTCCATGGGGGAAAGTTAGTCGCAGTGGTGGATGGTCGTCACGAAGATCCACCGATGTCCCTGTATGGTTTGCCTCCTCTTCCTGAGGGTCAAACCATGGGACCGGATTACGTCTTTTCTATGTCCGAGGTTCCCTCTTCTGAAGAAAGGGCTGAGGCTCCTGGAGGTGAGACTCCTGCGGAGGTCCCAAAGGAAGGGGGACGAGAGCCTGGTGCTGAGGAGGCACAAAAAACTGAAGAACAGATTCCTCCTCAGTAGTTTTGTTTTTATTTACATGTATAGTTGTGTACCGGGATCAACTCCGGATTTAAACTATTGTATGTAATTTCGTTTCAATGAATGAATTTTGGTTGAAGAAATTTGTCTTCATTGTTTCATGTATATATAAATCGTTACTAATCCGTTCAATGTAATTAATCTTAAGGCCGGATTGAAATAATAGCCTAGGAAGATTAAATAACAAATAAAATTTAGAACGGATAAATATATACATGTCCCCAAGTGCGTATTAAGAAGAAGGTGCCTGTCTTTGGGGCATGATCCTTAATTCTTTTGGGGAAAGATGGGTCGATCCGCTGTTTAGCAAAGTAGTGTAACAGGACGGATGACTGCTTACAGGAAATGATAATATTGTTCCAAGTTTAGAGAATTGCAAGGAAGTGGTGTTTGAGCCCTTTATCATAAGGATGATGATGGGAGTTTTTTCTGCACCAGGAGTTACGTCGTTGTATCACAGAATAGGTGATAAAGAGTATCCGTCCTGGGAGAATACCACTAGAAAGCGAAAGTGCGGACTGACTTTCAGAATTTTCCATCATAAAGATGATTGAGTATTGATCATGCCAGGTGTTTTATCATGAAATCACTTCATAAGTGATTGAGATCATCCGTCTTGGGGATGTGTACGATACCAGGAATTACATCATCAGGTCGCATATTAGGTGATTGAGATCATCCGTCCTTTGGGTGTGTATTGCGCCAGGAGTTACATCGTCAGATCACAGCATGGGTGATTGAGATCATCCGTCCTGGGCAGGTACACCGCGTTAGGAGTTACATCGTCATATCACATAATGGGTGACTGAGGTTATCCGTTCTGGAAAAGTACACATCGTCAAGAGTTACATCGTGAGATCACAGATTAAGTGATTTAGATAATCCATCCTGGAGACATTTTTCAATCGTAAGAGTACGGATTGAGTGAATACTTTCATCGTAAGAATGATGATGAGAATTGTTCATACCAGGAGTTACATCATCAAATCACTGAAATAGGTGATTGAGATCATCCGTCCTGGAATGATTCACACCAGGAGTTACACCATCGAATCACAAAATATGTGATTGAGATCATCCGTCCTGGAATGATTAGTGGAGCTCTTCGTACCAGGAGTTACATCATCGATTCACTGAATAAGTGATTGAGATCATCCGTCCTGATGAATTTTTCCAATCAAGGGAGTGCGGATTCAATTGGCAATTTTCGCTCCATCCGAAATCCAAGTCTTACCTCTACTAGCCCCCTAGCTGATGTGAGGAAGCAGTTGACTTGCTCATATGAGCTATATTGATCGTAGTACATCTGGATTTCGGGTTTGTACCGAAGTGTAAATATCCGCTTTGGGAACCATGTTCCGTAGTGGTGAAATTTTAAGGGCGGATTCGACAATGGGAATATCAGAAGTTTATCGAATTTCGCAACCCTTGGTATTCGAGTAATGGTGGCCACGTTTCTAATGATTGGACATTTAATGCCTTAATTCACGTGGGCGCGCCATTATTGCGTTAAATGCGCATGTCTTAATAACCGTCACGTAGGGGCTTGTTGGGCCTAAAATTTGGATTTAGTAGGCCCATTTAGAAAGCTCTGTGACGAAACGATGGCATTTTCGCGCCTTGATGTACTAAACGACAATTTTGGTCCACTAAACGGGAGTCGTTTGGGGGCAAACGACAGGTTATGTTTAGTGGGTATTTGAAAAATTTTGGTGCCCTGATATAGGCATATTTGGCAATCTCAGTTACCATTTCTCCTAATTCTCTTGACGAACTTCTGCAAAAGTTTCGAGAAGATTATCGTGTTTGCCTCTGTGAATCTTAATTCACTATCCTCATCCATCCTTAGGTAACCACTTTCTTTCCATACTTTGTGTCTTGTTTCAATTTCTGAAAATGTCTAGGAAAGGCGTTAGTTTTAGTGGTATCAGCCCTAGAGGAAGAGGAGGAAGGGCCTTCAATCAAAACCCCACAGTTCGTGGTGGGAGGATTCCAGTGGTCTTTCAATCGAAGCCACTAAGCTCAGAGAGGGAGGCGTCGCCGTATCAGAGGCGAAAGGCGATTATACCCTCTTCAGAATCCTCCTCTAGTGAGAGTGCTGAGAGCGGTGACCTGTATGTATCTGACGATGTGGATTTTTACCGCAGTGTAAAAGCTTTCACAATGGTGGTGAAGAAAGCGACTGGGAGGAAATCATCTGAAGGGGGATCTCCTTCTGAGAAATATATCTTGAAGACCCAGTCCGGCCTCTGCAATGTGGTTGCACACCGGATAGACTGGGTGAAATTCCAACAGAAACGCCCATTCAGCTGGGTGGCTGAGGAATTTCGTGAGACACAGTCCGTCCATGCTCGGGAGGATGAAGGGGAGCTGGAGCCGCGGTTTACCTTATGGAAGAAGGATAAATACAAATGGTGTTTTAAAGTATTTGCTCCCCTTCCATCAGTACGGATATGCCACACACCGGACGAGAGGTCCTTATACATGTATGATTTTCTATTTCTGAACTTGGGTGTGCGTTTCCCCTTGACGAAGTTTGAGATGGGAGTCCTGAGATTCTTGGACTGCGCCCCCTCGCAACTTCACCCTAACGGATGGGGATTGGTCCGCTCTCTTGAAGTGCTTGGGGAGCACTTCAACTTTAAACCGACGGTGGCCATGCTTTTCTACTTCACTCAAGTGGTCCGCCGTGCGAATAAGGAGAAAGGAGGAGTGAGCTTGATATCCCTCCGGACTATCTCCAAGATCATCAACTTCGAGGCGTATACTGACTCCGCCAAAGTTGATGGGCGTTCATTCAAGTCCTATTTCACAAGGATTAGCGTCCATCCGAGTGAATCAATTTTTTGGTTGACTGAAGAAGGGATTCCAAAATTCCCAGTGACCTGGACGCACGAACATTTTTTGTTGACCTCCCAAGCGTACTATACCGAGGAGGACGAACTGAGCCCAACTTCAATCTCAGTTCTTTCGGCTCTGCAGTCCTACACAGCCTCACATCAATTTTTCTCCTGCAGGCGTTTGTTAGGACAAAAATCTACTCGCGAGGAGTATTTACGTAATTTCCCTGCCATTCTTCATGCGTTATTATGTCATGTCTTGAAACTTTTTCGTCTCTGATTGTGTCTTTAAATTGTGCAGGTGAAATTCAGAGCGAGTCACCAGAGATGAATAGACTAAAAGGTCTCAAGGCCGGAGAGACTTCCGTTGCGGCTGAAAATGACATTCAGGCAAAGCGGAACTCGAAGAAGGCTACTGCTGAGACGATAATATTAACTTCGTCTGCTGGTGACGATATTCCTCTGATCGAGGGCGGATCTGAGAAGGTGGTCGAGAAAAAGAAGAGGACTAAGCGTGATCCTTCGAAGACCTCAGACCGTCAACCCTCGCCCAAAAAACCAAAAACTTCAAGAAGGGCTACTGAGCTTGTGCCCTCTAAAGAAAAGAGAGCGGAAGATCCCACTCCGGATGCCCCCGGCAGTATAATCACTTATGGGGCGAAGCCAATAACGACTTACTTCGCGCCCAAAGCCCCTTGCTCTCTTGAAGGTAATTCCGGTCTTGTTCAACATCCGGTGTACGGGGGCTCTGTTCCAGAGGGCGTTCCTGAATCCTCACCCAAGGTGAAGCCCTCGTTAAAGAATGAAGAACTGATCAGAGCTTGCGACGACGGACAGAAGCACTTGGCTGATTTATCCGAGCTCCTCAAGTCGGTTCGCGAGCTCACAAAAGAAAATGAGAGGCTCACCTCGGTGGTTGGCAAGGACAAGGCAATCATCCTCCAATTAGAAGGAAAATTAAAAACTTCTGAAGAAGAAAATCAGAAGAAGGATGAAGAAATCGCCAAGTTGAAGAATCTTGCCAAGGAGCTAGAGGGTCAAGTTTCTGATCAGAAGAAAATCAATGCTGACCTCAATGCTCATCTCTGCACGGAGAAGGAACGCTCTTCAAAGCTGGAAAAGGGGTTGAAGGAGGCTAAGGTCGTCCATTCTCTAGGAGTGGAAGATTGGACACGTAAGGAAAAGGAGCTGCTATCAAAGCTGGCGGATTCGAATGGCGAAGTCAAGACCCTGAAAGCAGACCTGGACGATGCTGTAAACATGTGTGACCAAGCAGTCAAGGAGGCTTTCGGGTTAGCAATTCGTCAAGTGTTATACTGGAATCCCAAGGTGTCACTTAGTTTGAACGGTATTGATCCGTTCTATGAGTTTCACCAAGGGAAACTGGTGGCCATCGTTGACAATCGTCAAGAGAGTCCGCCTAACACTCCTTATAAGTTTGCTCCTTTACCTAAAGGTCAATCAATGAGACCTTCCCTCCTGAAACCCACGAGTACAGGATCGAGCTCTCGCACTGAAGGAGGCAAGACCGGAGGCAAAGGCAAGGGGAAAGAGGGAGACCCAAGCCAGAAAGAGTAGCACCTTTCTTGTTTGCTTTTTCGTTTTATTGATTTGAATTCGCTGTGTTCCGGGATCAGCTCCGGATTATTACACGAATTGTAATTCTTATTGAATCAATAAAAGAGTTTTTTACCTCCATTCTTGTTTAGTGAAAAACAACTTTAATAGAGGGATTGCATGTGTATTGTATTGTCCCGGATTTAAGTAATGAAGATCGGATTGTAAAACAAAATCTCCATACCGGACATATACATGCGAAATGAATTTCATAATAAAACCACCGCTTGTGAGGGAACACATCAGTGCCTCAAGAACGGCTTAAGGGGAATGATTGTGAGATCGTTTTAGACGAGAGTTCATTCCTCAAATTATTCGTTAAACCGTTGATGTTGTCCCCCAGTTTCATTGGGTGATGATTCACTTTGAATAAACTCTGAGTAAAATTTTCTCGTGAGAGTTTTTAAGAGTGAGGATTTAGAATAGACATTCCTCCTCAAATATTTCCGACTGAGAGATTTCAGGTGAATATGCCTTAGATTGTGGCGTACCCGAGTGAATCGTTTGTGTCGGAGTTTACGAGTCAGGTCTCAATTGAAGAATTGATGACTCAGAACTATAAGCTATAAAACTTCCAAATAAAGAACTTCACGAGAGTATTAATTTGGAGTTCAGTATAACTTACTTGTTGTGTTTGGAGTTCGGTTTGATCCTACTGTCCATGTAATATTTGGCGTTCGGTTTAATCCTACCAGCCGTTCTTCAATTGGTCTTTGGTTTTATCCAATGACAATGCTTCACCGACGTTCGGTTAATCCTACTAGTCGTACTCAGAGTTCGGTTTAATCCTACAATCCGAGCCTTCAATACGGGGTTCAGATCAGGGCTAATCCTGAACCTACTGCGCCCGTCACTTGGGGTTCAGCGTGGTCTTGAAGAAGAACCAGCTTACTGCGCCCAAGCCTTCGCATGGGGTTCGGTTTGTGGCCTTGAAGAAGGACCAGCCCTACAACCCATGTAGTCTTCGAATGGGGTTCGGTTTGTGGCCTTGAAGAAGGACCAGCCCTACAACCCATGTAGTCTTCGAATGGGGTTCGGTTTGTGGCCTTGAAGAAGGACCAGCCCTACAACCCATGTCCTGAGGTTCGGTTTAATCCTACAACTCAGGTCTTCACCGACGTTCGGTTAATCCTACTAGTCGTACTCAGAGTTCGGTTTAATCCTACAATCTGAGCCTTCACCGGTGTTCAGCCAAACTTACTAACCGTACCCAGAGTTCGGTTTAATCCTACAATCTGGGCCTTCAATGCATACACACTCGAGGAGTTACATCGTCAATTACAGAATGGGTAATTGAGATCATCCGTCCTGAGTATGTTCTTGTACGTTGCGCATATTCGAAGAGTTACATCGTCAACTATAGAATAAGTAGCTGAGATCATCCGTCCTGAATATGCTTTTGTACACCGGATAAGCTGAAAATCACAGCATAAGAAAAACTCGAAAGAGTTAAATTGTTATGAGAGATTCTTATTAAATCAAAAATAAGAATTACAAGGAGAGCGTAGCTGTGAAAATAAATTCTCCAGTATTCAATCCAAGATAAGGATAGGAGAGTGTAGAAACAGCTAGCTATAGTAGATGCGCAAGTTTTGGGTGTTCCATTTGTTTCGGATAGGAGTGCCATCAAGGTTTTCAAGGCGGCAAGAGCCTTTGCCAGTAACTTCGGATACCCTGTATGGGCCTTCCCAGTTTGGTGCTAGTTTGCCTTGATGGGCGAATTTATTCCCTATACTTGCTTTCCTCAAAACCAAATCTCCAACGTTGAAAGTCCTTGATTGGACTCGTTTGTTGTACCGGAGAGCAACCTTGGCTTTGATGGCTTGATCCCTGATGAAAGCGTCTTCTCTGAGTTCTTGTATGACATCCATTTCGGATTCCAAGTTAGCATTGTTGGTTTCTTCAGAGAAGTATTTAACCCTGGTGGAAGCAATTTGCAGTTCCACAGGTATCATTGCCTCGACCCCGTATGTTAGGCGATATGGGGATTCATTGGTGGATGAATGAGGCGTTGTCCGATATGCCCATAGGACGTGACACAGCTGGTCTGTCCATCCGCCTTTGGCTTCACCAAGGCGCTTCTTTAATCCCTTAAGCACCTCCCTGTTGGCCACTTCTGCTTGACCATTAGTTTGGGGATGTTCGACGGATGAGAATATTTGGGTTATTCCTAACCCTTCAAGCAAATCTGTGAATTTTCTATCCGTGAACTGGGTGCCATTGTCTGTGACAATCCGTGCTGGGACCCCGAACCGTGTTATGATGTTTTCATACATGAAACGGCGAGTTCGGGCTGAAGTAATATGCACCACCGGCTCTGCTTCTATCCACTTAGTGAAATAATCGACCCCTACAATGAGATATTTGATGCCCCCAGGAGCAGTTGGAAAGGGGCCCAGAATATCCAATCCCCATTGATAGAAGGGCCATGGAACAGCGGATGTGAAGAGTTCTTCCGCCGGTGTGTGGTGTAGGTTGGAGAATTTTTGGCAAGCGTCGCATTTTTTGACGAAGTCAATGGAGTCTTGCTTCATTGTGGGCCACCAGTATCCAGCTCTGAGGATTTTTCGCATTAAGCTTCTTCCTCCGGCGTGGTGTCCACTTTGTCCTCCATGCACTTCCTCCATTACACCTTGCACCTCATCCTCTTTGAGACAAATTAAATAGGGCACAGAGAGTGCCCTTCTGTAGAGATTACCATCAATCATAGTGAAATACGGTAATTCTCTCCTTAACCTCGTCTTTTCCTTCTCATCTGTGGGCAGCTGTCCATCAGCCAAATAACGGATGTAAGGAGCCATCCATGTATCTCCGTAAAGGGAGTCAGTCATTATGGCGTTTAGAGAAGGGAAAAGAGGGATGCTGGGCGACGTTAGCGTGCTTTGAACCAACGTAGTGGTGCTACCTGGTCGTTTAGTGCTTGCTAACCTGGAGAGTATATCCGCTCTCGTATTCTCTTCACGTGGAACATGCTTGAATTCCACCTTTGAGAATTTCTCAGTCAACTCCTTGACACAGTTCAAGTATAATTGGAGTTGAGGTTCGCGAGCTTGATAATCTCCTAAGATCTGCGAAATCACCAGCTGTGAATCGCTACAGAGTGTCGCCTCAGAAGCTCCGATGTCAATTGCAGCTCTTAGCCCGGCCAAGCAAGCTTCGTACTCAGCTTGGTTGTTAGATGTTTTGAAATTGAAACGGAGGGAGATTTCCAGGTGTACTCCATCGTCACTTTCGAGAACTACACCTGCTCCAGAACCTCTTTGGTTTGATGAACCATCAACGTAAATGGTCCAATGGACTCGAGGGTAGTCTGGATCAGTCCCTGTCAATTCCACAATAAAGTCAGCCAGGACTTGAGCTTTAATAGCGCTGCGGGGTTCGTAGGATATATCAAACTCAGAGAGTTCAATAGACCATTTGATCATCCTCCCAGCAAGATCGGGCTTGATTAAGACAGAACGGAGTGGTAAATCCGTTCTCACTATGATTGGATGGGCATGAAAGTACGGACGCAACCGTCGTGAGGCCCAAACAACAGCGAGGGCGGCCTTTTCAATTTTTTGATACCGGATCTCAGCACCTTGCAAGGTCTTGCTAGTGAAATAGACCGGTCTTTGTCCATCAGGAGTTTCTTTTACCAAGGCAACGCCCAAAGCTTCATCTGAAATAGCCAAGTACAGAATGAGTGTGTCTTCGGGATCAGGCTTTGTGAGAATGGGAGGTTTGGACAACACCTCCTTAAGCTCTTGGAAAGCTTTTTCTTGTTCCTGTCCCCACTCGAATTTCTTGGACTTTTTCAGTATTTTGTACAGAGGGAGCGACCTGTGAGCCATCTTCGGCATGAACCGTGCCAAAGCTGCTACCTTGCCATTCAGGGATTGGACTTCTTTGAGATTCTTAGGACTTTGCATGTCTAGAATCGTTTGGCACTTCCCTGGATTGGCTTCTATACCTCGTTGAGTTAACATGAAACCCAAAAATTTCCCAGCAGGGACAGCAAATGTGCACTTCATTGGGTTCAGCCTCATGTTAAATTGTCTCAAACGGGTGAATACTTGGCGCAGGTCGTCAATATGATCGCCACCAACCGGTGTTTTTGCTATTATGTCGTCGATATATACTTCAACAAGTTTGGTGTGCATACCTTCGAAAACCTTGTTGATCATACGTTGATATGTCGCCCCAGCGTTTTTCAGGCCAAAGGGCATGACTGTATAGCAAAAGACACCACGATCATTTATGAAAGCTGTCTTCTCTTGATCCTCTTCGCACATCGGAATTTGGTTGTAACCAGAGTATGCGTCCATAAAACTCAGGTATTGATAACCAGAGGAATCATCCACCATCCGATCTATATTAGGAAGAGGATAAGGATCTTTTGGACAGCAGCGGTTGAGGTCCACGTAGTCAATGCACATTCTCCATTTACCATTGGATTTAGGGACCATCACCACATTTGAAAGCCAAGAGGAATATCGGATTTCCCTGATAAATCCGGCCTTCAGCAATTCCTCAGTTTGCTGGCAAGCTGCCTTCTGTTTCTCTGGGCCCAATCGTCTTTTCTTTTGGGCCACAGGTTTCGTCTCTGGATAGACGGAAAGTTTATGACAGCAGAATTCAGGGTCTATGCCTGGCATATCGGCTGCGGTCCATGCAAAGAGGTCTTTAAACTCTTGTAAGAGAGCCAGCAGTCGCTGCTCTATTTCAGCATCTAGCTTGTCATTGATATGGGTGATCTTTTCTGGAGAATCTCCCAAGACAATGTCCCTGGAACTTCCATCCGGTGTGGGCTTTGATGGGTTGAACGGATCGATGTTCAAATCCGCTCTAGGATCCAGGTCGACAAGACTTACAGATCCTGCCGATGTTCCACCATCATTAAGTTTCCTCTTTTTATTGGAGGCGTCCAGCTTTGTCATGTTGAGGCTAAGGTTGTAGCAGTACCTAGCCATCTCTTGATCACCCCGGATAGATGACACAGCATTATCCTTGTCAATGAACTTGATAAGGAGATGTGGGGTTGATACAACTGCCTCCATTGCATTCAGAGTAGGACGGCCTATGATGCCATTAAATGGTGATTTGACATCAATCACTAGCACCCGAGATCTAACCGTCCTGGCTCCTGGCTCGCCTTCAAACGAGATAAGGGTATCAAGATACCCTCTAGTTAATTGCTTTGCGCCATTGAAAGCTGTTAGTTCCTGCGTGTAAGGCTGTAAGTCTGAGTCTTTAAAACCCATTCTTTCAAAGCAATTATAGAAAATAACATCGCAGGAACTTCCCTGGTCAACAAGGATTCTTCGGACGTCCTTGTTGGCGATCACAGCAGTGATGACTACAGCATCGTCACCACCAGGAACGGTTGGGCCAAAATCCTCGTCAGAGAAAGAGATTATGGGAGCCTCAATTCCTCCTCTGTAAGGGCGATTGTCTTTGACTTTCCCTTGCACGGATAGAATCATTCTGTGATGATTCTTTCGGGCTGTAATTGAAGCTCCTCCTCCAGCGAACCCTCCAGCAATCATGTCAATGACTTCACGTCGGCCCTGACGTTGTTGCTGGGGCATGCTGTCCTTCTGTGCTGCATTATCGGTCATTACACCTTTTTGCTTCTCTGCAGCAGTGAACTTTCGAACCGGACTGGGATTGTTATCATCCCCATCGTCGGGATCTCTTTCTCTTTTCTCATTCCGTTCTGCCCTGTCAAAGGATTTTTCTTTGAACAGGTATTGCTTCAATTTGCCTTCTCTAATTAGCGTCTCAACCGCGTTCTTTAGAGCTTGGCATTCATCAGTGGAATGACCATTTTGTTCATGAAAATCACAGTACTTTCGTGAATTTCCTGGTCTTTTCATAGGGGCTGGTCTCCTGATGCCATATGTGCTGAAGACTGGCCATCCGACCTCCCTCAAAATCTGAGATGGTCTGGCAGATAACTGTGCATAATGGCTGAAAGAATTGACATGCCTTTCTCGAGGTCGAGGAGGGCGGTTATCCACCTTAGGATTGGTGAATGGCCTCTCCATGCGTTCTGACCTTGTCTTCTCCTTACCCTTCTGGGTTTGGGGAGATGGTGTTGGTGGCTTTTTCTTTGCAGCCATTGCCTCCAAGTGCATCTCTATGCTCACATACTTTGAGGCTTTTTTCCTGAACTCCTCAAAAGTTGTCGGGGGGCTCTTTGCTAATGAAAGAGCGAAAGCTGATCCTGGCTGCAATGCCTCAATCACGATATGCAGCTTGATAGATTCTGTGAGGTTAGGAACCAGGGCTGCTTCCTTATAAAACCTCTTCAGAAAATCTTTTAAGCCCTCTGTTTCACCTTGCTTAATCTGAGCCAAGGTGTGAGACGTCTTGGGTACGTCTCTGGAGATGACAAAGTGGGTTTCAAAGGCAGCTGCCATTTCCGTCCAAGAATCTATGGATCCAGAAGGCAGGCCTTTAAACCACCCGAGGGCTTCCTCAGACAATGTTCGAGGGAACATTCGGCACATCACGTCTTCATCAGCCCCCAAGTACATGGCTTCAAACACATAAGCATCAAGGTGCTTAGTTGGATCAGTTTCACCATTATACTTTCCGATGGAAAGTGGCTGAGTGGTTTGAAGGTGCTTGGGGATGCTGATGCCCATAAGTCTCCTTGAAAAAGGAACCTTAAGATTGTAAGACAATGGGGGTGCTGTTGTTGAATCTCTCTTCCTTCGGGAAGCTGCATCCTCAGAATCGCGAGTTTGTTCTCCCTCCTCAAAGGTTGGGATCTTTGAGTACTGAAGTGTGGTGGACTTTTCACCATCAGTTGTGTGGGGAGTGTTTCGCGTGCGAGATGACTCTTTATCCTCGCTTTGCCTTTTTTCTCTTCGCAGTTCAGCGAGTTCCCTCTGAAGTTGTCTGATCAACTCATCGCGAGGATCAGGATCAGACACAGTTACTATCTTCTTTGAGTTGCCCCCATGAGAATCAAGGTTGAGCTTTCTGTAGGCATTAGGATTGGTTCTGCCTTCAGCTTGATTCTCCATGGAGTCTTGTGCTTCGCCTTGCATGGTGGATTACCTGCTCTGTCAAAGGATATGGGAATAACTTTATCGTGTCCCACCGGGCGTGCCAATGATCTGTCCTGAACCGGGGTCAAGAGATCCGATCTCAAGCCAGTCACAAATAGTATGTCAATACTCTCTAGTAGACCGGATGTATGTGTATCCGATGTATGTATCCGTCGTCCTTGAATGAGGAGAGCGGATTGGGCGTTGCGGAGATCCTTCACACCGACCTAACGCGTTGAAGTGGGCGAATGGTGGTGTCACCTGCAAAGATTCTCCGACGCTCAAGTCAGTGATTATATTCCAAGTAAGGAATGTATTCAGAGAGTAATCAGTCGTAAAAGAGCTGAAGATGAAGGTGAAGATCCCTAACTTCAATCATGAAGTTAGTTCATATACCTGATTGGCTCGATTAACGAGGACTCGTTGGTGGGGAACCACCAACTCCCATTAGCATTATTATATTGCGCACTTACCTGCATGATTGGGTCAAGTGGCTATTTTATATTGAACGTAGAGAATGTAGACTAGGATTAGGGAACAAGTTGACCATTCCCGTGAGCAGAATTTGGCTCGTAGTGCAGGGAATTATTGATCGATCCCTGTAGCAACAATCCTTGTCTTTTGCATAGTGACGTGTGTATTATCCGATGTCATGGTGTTATCCTGGATAACCGGTATAGGGAGAACGCCTGATACGGAATTACAGTCCGGATGTATACCGATGACACCGGTTACACGTAGATGTCTTATCAAAGACGTTGAAATATGTATAGAAGATCGGATACCGGTATTGAGTCCGGATCAATTACATACCATGGATTGTCATGAAGCAAATAACATAAGGATTTAACTAGATAAATAAGTACAATATGGACTAAGACATATTTATCCTTTCTCACTATGATAATTTATTATACACGATTACATTAAGGAAAATAAAGTAGAACATCTAGTACATCATAGATAGAGGTTTAAGAGTCTTGGCAATACAAAAATTATCCAAACTAGAGAAATCACCATAATGATTATAAGAAGTGAGGCACTTGTTACCACGAACTGTAGTCCATCTCGCCTTCGTTCTTCATCGCTTCTAGGGAGGTTGGCCATCGAGTAGTACAATATTACCTGAGGGAAAAAGATTGAAGAAATTGGATAGAAGAGAGAAACTAAGAAACCTTGAAGTTGTGATAGGAAGTGAGAATGGAATGAGAATTTATAAGCAAGCAAGGGAGGGAGAGTTGCAACGGTCATAAACGGCTAGTCCAACGCCTAGTTGCTAACGGCTAGTTGTCCAGTAATTAATTCTTAGCAGTCCATTTTACTATGTTACGAGTAGGAATTTTAATTAATGGATGTTATGGATTATATTAAGTAAGGTTTTAATAGATTGAGAAACGTAATTATTGAGGTGTTTAGAGTTAACCATCAATTTATGATGAACATGGTTGACAAAATTAAGATTGGTAATATTTTTGAGTTAAGGAAATAAAATATTGATAAAATTAAAAGAAGATAAATGGCAATGTTAAGGAAAATGTACACAATTGTCAAGGAAACTAGAAATATATTTTAGAACAGTTTAGTTAGTTTAACTGTAATAAGATTTATTAACAATATTAAATTTTGAGGACGAAATTTCTTTTAGGGGAGTAGAGTTGTAACATCCCATTTTCAATACAAATAGAAAATAGATATTAATATATCTTTCTTGAGAAATACTTACTATAAGTTAGTTTATTATTATCATTTTTTTTGAAATTTTGGTATTTATATTTAATTATTTGTGTTTTTAAAATAATAATAAAAAAATAAAAATATTTCTGAATAAGAATTTTAAAAT
Organism: Clitoria ternatea; assembly: GCA_037962975.1. Taxonomy (NCBI): domain Eukaryota; kingdom Viridiplantae; phylum Streptophyta; class Magnoliopsida; order Fabales; family Fabaceae; genus Clitoria; species Clitoria ternatea. The sequence continues at coordinate 4,534,310 of CM075676.1, forward strand.
GACTTAATTAGTATTCACTAATTAAGAAAATTATATTAAGAATTTTTAATATCTTTATTATTCACCATTTTTATTTTATGCTCTTATATTTATGTTTCTACATATTTAAGATTTAACTCTTATTAGAATTTTAAAATAAAATTTTGAAGGAATTAGACTATGATTCTTTAGAACTTTTTGATTTACATAATATTTATGATTTTCTGAAATTTTTTAAAAATTTTGAAATATTTTAATAAAATAATATATTTTAAATAATTTTAAATTCATATAAAGTTACTTAAAATTAAAAATATTTTCAAGAATATAAATTTAAATTATAAGAAAATTTTCTAAAATCTATTTCAAGTAGACTTATCTAAAAATTATCGGTTTAAGTAAAATCTTGATTTTTACCAATCGTAAAAAAATTGAAAACGTACTAATAAATTTTTATTAACAGAAAATTTTAGATTTTTAAAATTTAAACTTTATATTACTTATCATAAAATTAGTGAGAACTGAGATAATATCGCTAAATTTCAAAAAGAATTAATTTTGAATATTTAAAATATACCGAGTGAAAGGTTACTATTTGGCTTAATAATTCTGCCGACATTTACTATGCAAAATACTGTGCATGTATGAAATTTTCAACAGGTGCATAGTAACTAGGTTTTAAATTTCAAAAAATGTATAGTATTTTTATATTAAAATAATGGAATGCATAGTAATTTTTTGTCCTATAAATACCGAAGGAATTCTTCTTTAGAATTCACAATTTCAGATTAAGTTTTCTTAATATAATAGTGCTAGTGAGATAGTGGTGGAAGTAAGAGAGAGAAATAATTTTTTTTGGAAGAAGGTTCTACTAAAATTCTAAGGTACGAATACATCTCTTTTATATTTTTTAGGGTTATTTTTATATCGTTTTTAGAAATCTATTATTATACTGAAATAATATTATTTTAAGTTACTATTCTGCATAGTAAAACACTATTTTAATAGTAAATTACTATTTCAATAGTAAATTACTATTCAAATAGTAAATTACTATTTACTGTTATTATTTACCTTTATTATTCACGATTTACTATTTACCGTTACTATTCATGATTTACTATTTACCATTACTATTTACGATTTATTATTTACTGTTACTATTCATGTTTTACTATTTACCATTACTATTTATATTTTACTATTACTATTCACTATTCACTATTCAAAATTTACCATTTCTGCTTTAAGTAGTGATCTTAATTTTTATTTTGTAACTATATTAAAATGAAATTGGTATGTTTTAGAACTCGGAGACGAGGCGTGCACGGATTTACAATAACGAATCAGTATACAAGAGGTAAGGGGGAGTGAGATAAAAATATAATATGAAAAAACATAAGAATAATGGGAGGAGTCCCTTACTCCTTTTAAATTTGAAAATATTATTATTTTAAATATTAACTTGTAAACTTAAAATTTTTAATAAATTTTAAATTAAATATCTGGTTTAACTAACTCTAACATACTTATGCAAGGACTTAGATTTTTATAACATATACGAACTGGACTAATACCTATCCAGGAACTTGGACCACTATGACCCATATGGACTGAATTATACCTATGCAAGGACTGGATTATATGGACTTATAGACCTATGCAAGGAATGGACAATAAGGACTCAAAATCAATTTTAATAATTTAAATAACCATTAAAATTTGAATTATATTTAACTTATGATATGGAGTTTCATGACAGAAAGTTAAAACTCAGTAAGAATTTTCTTACCTTACTCGTTAAATTTTTTATTCTAAGAGAAAATATTTTATTCTAGTCTTTTATTTCTTCTTAGAAATAATTTTCATTAACTTTATTTTTAATCTCTAGAATAAAATCTAGTATTAGAAAGAAGCTATTTTATGAAAATCGGAGGTTGAGATAATTAATTCTTGAATTAAAATTTTTTTTATAGTTTTAAGTATTCTTAATTAATGATTTATATATATATATATATATATTCTTTTAGAAATCAGAAATTTAAATTAGTTTTCCCTAAGGAAATAACTAAAGGATATTTTGTTATGGTCGAGATTTCTAAACTCAATCTAGTTAAGATTCAAATTTGGAAAGATTATGTAAATATGTGAAGTTTTTTTTAAGAGAAAGTTTTGAGATATTTAAGGCTTGGAAACTCAATTTTGGTAAGATCTGAATTTGAAGACTGTACTAAATTTGTTTCTGTATAACAAAAGTTCAAATAAGAACTTATGGGAATGTACAGTTTATTGAGATGATTTTGTGAACCTTTATGGTATTTAATAATTGAGTTTCTAAAAGTCTTAACTAACTAAATATGTGAGTAGTTCATGCATCATGAATCATTAAAGAGAAATGAGATGTGATATTGCCTGGGGACGGATTATAGAAACCGAGGATACATTAGAGGAGGCTTAATTGCGAGCCTTGGGATGAGAGGGTGTGAAATGGTGCTTCAGGTGACCTAGGGTCGCTCCCTAGTGTCGGGTACTTTCACAATAAAAACTTTCTCAGTCTGACTAGTCTCTAAGTGTTTCCATGCCAGTTGAGTTGTTCATATGCCATGAAGGCATTTATGTTATTATTATCCAGAATTTATGGAACAGTGTAAACTCCTGATTAGCCCAGTGCAAACTAAAACTTTAAGGGCCCACATGCATAGAATGAATGAGATGATAATATTAAAAACATTGCATGACATTCATGTGATTGTGACATTCTATGTGGGTAGTTGTGAATGAAAATATAATTGTTATGTTATGAAAACTCTACATTCATAATTGATTATGTATATGATTGTGATTGAAATTATTATATCAGATTATGAAAACCCTAATGTTTATGTCTTATCTGTAAAGTATTATATTCTGTTTCTCACTCCTTCTTGTTTGAATTTTGTGTCCAAAATATATGTTATATGATATATAACTAGCAGTTCAAGACGGAAGGATGAAATTACAAGAGGGTAAATTGGTCTCATCCTCAATCGGATAGGAGAAGAGATGTGACAAGAATAGGATTCAAAATCACATAGTTTGAAGATAAGGAAATAATTGGTTACAGTCGAAGTAGAGGTATTAAATTTTTAGTTTTATTTTACCTTAATACAATATTAAGTTGGATGATTGTAAATCAATGTAAAGGTTAAACTTTAATAAACCTTATTCTTTGGATATGATACTGTAATCTTTGATCACTTATGATTTTCTGAAAGTTCATTTTATCATTATGAATAATTTGAAACTTTTTACTTTCAAAATTCAAAGAAAATCAGATGTATATACGTCCTTGTATACACGAGATAAGAAGTGATAAATATGTATATCTTTCTAAAAAAGAAAAAAAAGAGCAAGAAGAATAGATATATGTCTCGTGTATATAAGGGGGTGTTACAACATATATTTTGTATATATTTTTTTACTTTTCTTTACTTTTTTGTTTTAAAATTATTAGGATTTGGTCTAAAACTAGGGATGTCAATGCGGGTTACCCACCCCGCCCCGCCATCAACCCGCCAAAATACGGGGCATGGGGGGTTTGACTCCCTACTGGAGGCGGGTTGAAATTTCTGGCTCGCCTCATTTCGATGGCGGGGACGGGGCGGGTCATCCCGTCAACCTTTTAAAAAATTTAAAAATTTAAAATTATTTTTAGTATTTGAAAAAATTTAATAAGAGGTTAGTTAATGATTGGTCCGCTTAAAAATATAAAGTAATAGAAATTAATAAAAATCAATTAACTTATTATTTTTAATAAGAAAAAATTAATTAAATTTAAAAAATAAAGTTCTATACCACTAAAATAAAAAATTTAAATATAATTATATTAATAATTCTAACTCAAACACTAATTAAAGTTATATGCTAAAATGAAATAATCATATTCCTCATAATAAATTAACGATAATAAATAAGGACTAAACATTTAAGTTTCCATTAATATCCAATAATAAAAAGTGCAATATCTATCCAAAATAAATAATCAAACCATCATCAATAATTAAACTAGTCAGGTTCATTTTTCAAAATAGGTAATTAAAGTTATCAAATTAACACTAATACCAAGAAACAAACTAGTAAAATGCATTCTCCAAAACAGGTAATTAAAGTATTAAACCATCACTAACACCAAGAATCAAAATAGGTAATCAAACTAGTAAAGTACATTCTTCAAAATAGGTAATTAGAAATTTTTTTATACGATATTATTAATATTATATTAGTATTTTTTAAAATAAAATATTATATAATCCGTCAGGTCAACCTGCCACACCCCGCCAAAAAATAGGTGGGGCGGACCAATTTTGAACCCACCACAAAATAAATTTGGCCAACTCGCCCCATCTCGTTTTAGGCGGGTTGGTGGTCGGCCCATCGGGCTCAACCCGCTTTGACATCCCTATCCAAAACACATATTTTTTTGAAACTCAAGCCACATATAATTTAGAACACTGAATCATTCAAAATTAGGAACCTTCACAACTAATTTTTAACAAATTAGCGACCAATAAAATTTAAGTATCAACTTTATCATACTTCAATGTTAGGAATAATGATATAACATCATCTTATATTAGAATTTCATCATTTTTTCAAAAAAAAAGTATAGTGTTAAAATAAGATAGTATGGAGAAACGGTAGAGTTTATTTAAAATAAAATAACAAATTTAAATATATATATTAGCCCGCAGGTTGGACCTGTTTAACCTACGAGTTAAATGGGCTCAGCCCACGAAGCCATATTTTAAATGGTCTTTTTTTCAACTCACAACCCATATAAGAGTGGATTAAACGGGTTGGCCCATGGATCCATACCCATATACCTAACTCTTGATATTACATAAAAACATAATTAATGTTTATGTGACCATTCATGATTAGACAATCGTGTGTGTTTTTTACACTAACTCAACATATTCTAATTGAATTCCAACCCTTTTTACATGTTTATTTATATTATTGATCAAAAGGTTCATATTTATAAATTAATTTATACATATTATATATACACACACATATATATAATAATAATAATAGTTAAATATTTTTCATCTATGTAAATTTGTTAAATTTTATTTTTTGTCCTTACCAAAATTTTATTATGGTTTTCATCTATTACTAGTGTACTTATTTAGTTTTTCATCCCTCTATTAAAAAATGGTCCTTTATTGATTTAAAAATTTTATTTTAGTCTCTTATTTTTTATTGTTAATTGTAATTTTTTAATAAATTTTCACTCTAGCATCTAATTATGTTGTCTAATTATCCTATAAATCACCTAATTTAGAAGCTTTTATTAAAAATCTGAAAATTATGATAATATGTAACAAACTTACCACCCTAGTAAAAAAATCAGAAGAAGTTAGTGTCTCTCACCATAAAAGTTTCTTATATTGTCTCTTAAAATAATTAAGGAATAAAGAATGGTATAAAGTTCCATAGAAAAACCAATTTTTAAGAGTAACCCTCTAATGATAAAGACCATTGTTAACATATTAGACTTTAATATGAATGAAAAATGTAACAAAAGATTTGTAGGACAAACTAAAATTTATCAATTTTATAGGACTAAAAACATATTTAACAATAATAGTAATTGTAACAATAATAGTAATAATTAATTACAACATATTAATAAATAGCTAAACGTGTTATTAACATCTAAAACTTTATACACATGGAGACATAATTTGGGACAAGTTTGGTGTTTCATGTCATTTTAATAAACCTCAAAGGGGTTTTTGTTAATTACCTTTAATATATTTTTTCCAAGAAAAAATAAGTTGCTTATACAAGCAACTCCATTATTGGGTTTAGACAACATTCTTCTACCTTTATAGGTGGATTGAAACTATAGGTGACAATCGAATTGTAATAAAAAATAATGAAGTTTAGCCAATTGAAGGGATGAAACGGAGTTCTAGCGGGATCCAGAATCCCTAGAGGATATGGGGCCCTAACATATTTGCAATGTGTATACGCAAAGAAATCCCTAGTTGAAAGGCATTTGAAGGGTTTTAGGTAATGTAGATGTTTGAAATTGACATGAATGTATTTTAGCGCATATCTTTATGATTTGGATGAATGTTTTAGTACAGACTGCGGTCACAGGTCCAAAATGAATGGTAGATAGTGTCTATAAAGTCTCGTAGTAATCAGAGTCAAAACGGGTAAGACAGAGTACGTAGAAGTTGATCGAGGGCCAATTTGCTACAACTCTTGCTTAAGCAAGAATAAGCTCGCTCAAATGAGGGGATTTTCGCTCAAGCGAAACCCTGAGCAAAAATCCAGTATGTTCGAAGTAGTTTTGAGTCACGTAACTCTTAAGTTCCTATTGTTTATTATTAGGGAAAATTTTAAACGAAAAAAATTATTCCGATTCTAACAACCCCTGAAATAAATTTTAGAAATTAATAAAAGATTGATTTCAATTAAACTCAATGGATTGTGAAATGTACAATTTGTTCAGCATTGTTTATTGATTGATGTAGAATTCAATTTAGTTTTAATAGTTGTGTATGATTTTCTATTTTCCTGGGAATTTTGTGTGAATTTTTTTTGCATGTGTTGAATTTAAATTGTTAAATTAAAATAAACATTATTTATAGTTTCTAGTCGATGTTGATCCTTTTGTTATCATGTGATTGAAATCATTATTTCAAATTAAATCATTATCATCAATAGAAAATATTGATAAACCATATATACTTCATGGTCATTCTAAAATTCACAATCAAGGGTAAATACTCGTGTGCTATATATTAACATTAAAATCATATATTTATGCCTTTTGTCGTATAAGTACTTTTTTAAAATTATGGATATTATTAATTTACGAGGTTTCACTTGTACATTGATGTTAAAAGTTTGCATAATATTAAGGCTGCGTTTAGTTACAGAAAATTATTCTAACTTTTTAATTAATCTACTTTTTGAGAAAAATTTCTACTTGTTTTCTAAAATTTTCATTTCCTAGAATAGCGAACAAAATTCTTGAAAAACTTTTCCACTTTTTAATTTTCTTGTAAAACTTTTTTTAATGACTTATCTGTTTTTCTTTAAAAAATAAAAAATATGGTTTACAGTTTTCTATAAGTTTTCTTTAAATATTTTATAAACAAACACTTTTTTATTTTTCTAACTTTTTAAAAATAGTTTTTCACTTTTCTTAAAAAACTTGCTACTTAAACACGACCTAAGTATTTATTATTTGAATTGGAATTGAATGATATTGTTACACAACTAGCTCATTCGTAATAAGCGAATCATCATCTTCAAAAACAACATTATATATTATAATGTATCTTTGTTCATACATAAATCGTGACTCATTTGAGGGTACAACCTTAGGCAGTGTTTGTTCTGCCATTGCGTTGAAAGTAATGCAGGTATTGTAAAGGAAAAACTTCATCCTACGATCAAACAGAGTTTTAATTGTCTCAAACGACGTGAATGATCAATATCAACCTTTAGATTTTTTTATTTCCCTAACTAGAAACTAAACATCCCTTAGTTGTGAGGTTAGTTTAGACATTTTTTCTTAGGAAAAATATGTAATTATGTTTTTTGAATTATATGTTGTCTAGTAATATATTCTAATGCATTTTTGTTATATCCTAAATGGAAAAAATGTCATCATTTGTGAATACCCAATTTTATCCTGGCTAAGTTTTTAAATTTTGATATTTTGGTCTTCAAAAAAGAAAAAATAAAATTTAGGTGTTTAAAAATAATAAAAAGTTTTGTTTGAAGTAAAAATAAAGTGAGTGTTGTAATATAAATTAGATATAACAAAACAAAAATGGGTGAATAAAAGGATAAGTTTGGAAAAAGAGTAACAGTTTAAAGGTTTTGTTTTTCGTATTAAACTATAAAATATGGCTCGTAAACACATGGGTAAATTTGATAAAGATATGTTTAATTAGGGATAACAAAACAGGCTGGCCGCCGGGCCCTGGCTCGCCATGCCAGATTAAACGGGCTAAGAATTCTAGCCCGTCCTGTTTAATGGTGGGCTCGTGGGCTGGCCCGCTAAGTGTTGGGAAATTATTTTAAAAAATATAATTATATATACTGAAAATTGAAACAACCTAACTTAATTAAGCAAAACCGAGACCAGGGAAAATTTTTCCAAAATTTAGAACGTTCCAAACGTCCACAAATTAGCTTAGAATAGGAGTTGGGGAATAAAACAAATAGGGAAACAAAAACCGATCGGGGAAAGAGAAGACCGGGTCAGCATGCCACGCTGGCAAACCCAACATCGATTAACAGCCCCGCGGAAGACAACACTTGAGCGAGCCCTTCCTCGCTGGAGCGAACCCTCATTCCCTTGAGCGAACCATTCACTCGGGAATTTCCATCACTCGGATTAGAGACCTAAGTTCACTCGGTAACTGACCCTCTGGGGTCATGCTTCACCCGGTAAATTCATACTTAGCCAGATACTTAACCTTATTTTATTCCAGGAAGGTCACACATATGTTCCACTCGGAAAATGATAGTTATCCCACTCGGGATCTATAAACTTCCCTCACCCGGAATATTTCCCAGTCATGCATCACTCGAAAGTATTTCAACCTTAATTCACTCGGAAATGTTTTACTAATTCTCCACTCGGCACATTTTAATTTTCCTTACTCGGAGAACACATAACCCCCTCTTCCCTTGGAAGGGACCTCCACCATCAAGTTCCAGTCAGAATTACTCCGACCTCACATCACTCGGAGGAATCCACCAAGTTAAGTCTCACTCGGACTTATTTACATCTTATCCACTCAGAATACATAACCTTATTCACTCGGAATATATAACCTCATTCACTCAGCTATCTTCACTTGGTAACATATGGACTAGCCTTCCCCTCGGAAGTAGTCCACTCGAGTACATTTCATTCAGAACTGACTTAAGCCTTCACCACTCGGAAAAGGACCACATGCTAAAGCCTCACTCGGAAATGGCTCTAAGCCTTCTTCACTCAGAACGGGCTCTTACCACTATGGTCCATTCGAAATCTATTGACTCGACATTATTTCTTTCAACACTGTTCTTAGTCGATCCAAGTAACAATATGACGATATAAGATATATATATATATATATATATATATATATATATATATATTCTTGTTCACAATCCCGACTGTCGGTTCGTATAAATAAATGAATATGTTCAACAATGTATTACATGAGAGTCGGCCAAGGCTTTAACATATCTATTTTATAATCGATACAGCATACTGTGTACACCACAATAGTATATATATATATATATATATATATATATATATATATATATATATACCCATCACTCGGGTTTAAAGCCTTCTCGTCATTCCCAATCTAACCTGCATATACTGAAAAATATAGCCACAGTAGGGGTGAGCTTTTACATATAAAATGACAGTTATTGACTCGGATTTAATCCTCAATTCTCAACTATACAATAACATTACTCAATTAGCAATAATACACTCTGCCATTCAACATGAATACTACACAACATCATCTACTCGGGATTCATGCAATTCATTCAGGCTAAGAAATTCACATCATTCACAATCACGTATACTCATAGCCATAACATCACCTTGCACTCGGCAACAGTACCAACGTACATATATTCACCCAGTCGGAATTCATTCCATTTATTCATGGCTATATTAATCATGCTATTCACAACAGCTTTTTCACACACATATATATAATCACATTAAACTCATCAACAGCATAAGTGTGCACACATCATTTCAGTCGGATCTGATTGGTTTTTATTAGTTTTTACGTTGCAATGTTGACTCTCAGCCTTTCATTCAGCTCCCAGCTGATTCGGCCATTTTACTGGTACCAAACCGTTTACCCTCTCATGTGACACAGACACTCTCAGCATCAACGGCAGTGTCACGGGCTAAACCCCGATCCCCGCTCAAAGGTCTTTAACAACATCCATGCATATAATTACCGATTCAAATAATAGTGTCACACACTAAATGATCTCAGCATTTTTACCGATGTATCTCATGCAAGGTATTATCATTGAACTACACACAGAATCGGTAAACCACTTCCACAATACTAACTCATGCATCTCATACATCACATTATGAACCACACACGGAACTGACCATACAAATACGGATTTCACACACTCGACCATTTACTTAACAATACATGCATCACATGCAATCAGTCAGCATTCTCAAGAGTATTAACATGCATTTCATGGACGAAAATTGACATGCATTACACAACCCATAATCATCATACATCCGGGCTATCACTCAATCGACTACAATAATCAGCACATTACAAGTATAACATAACACAATGAAGTAGTTTCACCCGGAACCCGTCCATAAACTATGCATCTGAGATGTAAATCAGCCCCCCTACCTGGAATGAAGATTCCAGAAGCTCCATTGGCTCACAGTTCCGATCGGCTGCTCTCCGATCGTTCCATTAGTAACTCGTCCTCGGCAGAACGACCCGATCCAGTCATCCACCATGGCACCCTGCTCTCAGCTTTGGGAGAACCAAACGTTGTTTCCTCGAGCAGCCCTAACACCAAGATGCTCAGCACTTCTGCATGCAGGGACAGTGGGGAGTTCCAAGCCCCCAAGGCACCACGTTGTCCTCACTCGGCCCAGTGGAGGATTCCGAACGCTGCTCCACACTCAAACAGACCAATCCTCGACAACAAATGGAGGGTTTCAGGCTTCCAGGCACCCATCGCTGTGTAGGCAATAATAGTGAAGGAGTTTCAGCCTCCAAGACACTCAGCACCACGCTGTTCTCTCCCTCTACCACATTGTTCCCACTTCCCACTCGGGATTCCACTCAGCGTTCGAGTGGAAGAAGAAAAAGGAGACGAAGACGAAGATCAGCAAAGAAGAAGGAGAATGCATATTGCATGTGCAGGGAGAAATGCATAGCTCTCATCGTCTCTTTTTCCCACAGCGTGAAATAAAAATGAAGAGAGGGAACCGAAGCCCCTTTATACCCCTAAGGGCACATGCGTCATTATCTCCAGCCACTTGCATTAATTAACCACTAGTTTTTAATCTGCAATTAACCTTAATTCAGTAACTAATCTCAGCCGGTAATCAAATCAAAAATCAGGATGTTACAAAAATCATTGAACTGAAATTATATATATACTGCAAGCATTCAATTTTCAAACGCAAGCATTTTACCAAATATAAATCATTGAACATGGCAAATTATTCACTCAACATGGCAAAAATTGTTCACTTACTAAAAGGAAATAAATATATATTATATTCACGTCATGCAGCAGCAACTTCAAAGTCACGCACACACGGTTTGGAGAGTATATTGTCATGCGTAGCAGCTTCTTTCAATGGGCCAAAATTAAAATTTCAAAACAGGCCCAAGTTTACTCCCTTTTTTATAATTTGATTTAAAAATATATATAAAGGCAGGCCTGACAGGCTGGCCCGCCCTGCTTACTCATTGCCCTCGGGCTGGCAGGCTAGGCAGGTCGGGCTACAACGGGATAGCAGGCTTAAAAATAATGTCTGCCCCGGTAAATTTGACGGGTTTGGCAGGCCAGCTCGACGGGCCTGGCCTGTTTTGCCATCCCTATGTTTAATAATGATAACGTATAGTTTTGTGTTGTATAGATAAAAAAATAATTAGGTAATTAACCAATAATCATAACAAATATAATTAGCTGGAAAAGAATTTGATAAGAAATAAACATGGAGGGTGAAACATTTATATTATGTAAACTTTATCTTAAAAATTGTTGTTTAAAAAATAAAATAAAATAAAACAAATTGATGATTTATAATATTTGTATAGTTTGATCTGAGAGATAATTTGAGATGCATAAAAACTATATAAAGTCAATATAATATAATAAATAATTTCAAATTCTCTATATGAGTTAAAATTCATATAAATCTAGTTTTAAATTGTTATAAATTTTAATTTTGATTTTTGATATTAGAATATTGATATGTGTATTTTGTTAATAAGTTTCATGGGTCACTTGTATTTGTCCATATTTCATTCTTAAGCATCTGTTAAAAGTCCCAATTTTTAGAGGTATGACCAATTAAAAATATATAAAGTGAAAATAATTCTCATTATATGAGCTAAGGGTGTTTATAAACCAAATCAATCCAATGCAAATTGCAAAATCGATAAAAGAAACTGATATCCAAATAAACCAAAAATAATGGAAACCAAATTTTTTTATTGAATTGGATTTTAGATCTATGCTTTAGAATTGATCCAATCTAAAACAAACCAAACTTTTATTTTTATTATATAATTTTATTAAAAAAAATAAACTTCAAAGTTATGTTTATGTAATTATATATTCATAAGATTGCATTACTCATTTATTTTCATATTTACTTTTAAAGTTATATCTTTTTATTATTTTTAAAGAGATACATGTCTTGATATTTTTATATACTTACAAGGTTATTATTTTTAACATCAATTTAGACTTTATTTTACGTCATATCCCTTTTTACTATTTAAATTTTACATTTTCTTTTAACATTAATGTTTACCAATGAAATAAAATTTATTTATTACATTCTAAATTAAATAATAAATACAAATATAAAAATCAGACTATCCAATTCAATCCAAATGCACTTAACCATATCAGATTAGATTGGATTTGAAAAATTATTCCAACCGATTTAACCTAAACCACAATATAATTTTATGATCAAATCGGATGACTTTTTACTCTAAGACCGATTGAATCCAATTCGTGAACACTTCTATTAGCTAGCTTTTAGGATGTATCAGGGTATAACTTAGATTCGTTATTAAGTCGCATGTATGTTTTCATGCTTCATTCTTGAGTGTGAGGTATTATGTAAGTCTCAAAAATCATTCATATTCACACTTCACTCCTTATGTGAGGGGTGTGTTAATAGGTCTCAAAGGTCATTTATTTTTGTCCATGCTCCATTAATGAACGAGGAAGGGTGTGTTAAAAGTTTTGTATTGTCTAAAGACATGACCAATTGAAAATGTATAAAATAAAGGTAATCATCATGGTATGAGTTAGTTTTTAAGATCGAGTTAGATTCAATATCTAAATTTAACATATATGAAATGCTAAGATGGTTGTTTAATTAGTTCATTAAAAACATTAAGATATTAATCCCAAGTTCACAAATAATTAAACTAAGATACAAAATTTATTTATTTGTTGTAAAGCTCATTGAAATAATATAGAATAATATTAAATGTCCAAGATTAAGTCATAGAAAAAAAAAGTAATCTATAGAATTTATAACACAATTTTTATTTTATATTATATCAAAACATTTATCATACTGTAGTTAAAGCAAGTTAAATTCATTCTAAATGTAAATTATATTAAAGTAATCAAGACAACATCTTAGTTTAAATTATTATTTAAGCGTAAATAAAAAAAAACTAAGGTTGACATATTCTACATAAAAAATATTTTCTACTTAGCCCATTGTATTCAATTCTTGTTTTAAAAAAATATAAAATGTATGATATAAAATAATAGGAAAAAGAGAAGTATGTTTCTGTGATACACAAGGAATATATGTTATATTCTGTATGTCTGTATTAAAATATTTATCAAACAATGAATTTTAAATCAATTACATCCACTAGAAAAAGAAACTTGAATTGATATAGTTCATGCCAGGAATATAATAAAATAAAAAATATAATTCAAAATACAATAACTAATATTAGTCCTTATGATAAATAATTATTGGATTCTATAATAAAAAAAACATTTTTTGGATTTATAGTGGAAATCATTATTTAAGATCAAATAAATAAAATAAATATAACATGTTTCCCCTGTTATGTAAGGAGTATATCATTTTAGTTGTAAGCCTAAACAACAAAAGATTAAAGCAAGTCAAATGGAGCATTATAATTTAGTAAATCATTTAAATTTAAATAACATTTTTCAGGTAGAAAGATGTTGAAATATTGATAGAATTCAAATTGAAGATAAGAAGCGAGAAGCAAGTGGTAGATTGTTGACATGTACTTTTTTTTCCCAAATAAATTGTTTGAGTGTGAATTATTGACATGTGAATGGAAAAAATAGTGGATGCATTGAAGTTTTTTGAATACCCAACTTAGTTAGTTAAATTCCAGTTTGATCAATTTAAAAATAAATCCTACAGTTAGATAAAGTTTTAATTGTCTTGAATGATATGAAGGATAAATATCAACCTTTAAATTTTTTTATTTTTCAAATTCCATTTTCACAACTACAAAACAAACATACCATTAACTCCTGGGATACTCTTGAACTTGATTTTCTTAAGTAGAGATACCTGTAGTTAAAATAAAAAATAGCCCACGAAATAGATCAAAAAAAAAAAAAATGTACGTGACTAAACAGAAAAGGAAAATGATGTGTAAACTATTATATGAAATTAGCAACAGATAAATGGAAGTTAACTGCGATGCTAGGTGAGACAATATGTTTAAGGATAAACTTTGTGATGATTAAGGATAAGTTTTACATAACGGTTTTGGCTATGGGCTTTACGTTAAACATGAAGCCGAGATTATTCAAAATGAGAATATTTGTTCCTTAAAATCATAGTACATAGATGAGATTATTAATGCATGATGGGATTTAATAATGGAATAAATTGTCATTTCAACCGACTAGAAACATGATGCATATGCCTTTTTTTTTATTTTAAGAGAATCAATGGCGTTAAATTTTATGATTTTTACAAAACACAAGTCATGTTAATTTTGTATTAGGTGTTTTGTGTATACTATGAGCTCCTAACATGTTAAAAATAAAATAAAATATCCAAAAAGAGTATGTAAAATTATTTTTTTAATGACATTGATGACTTTTAATATCATTCAATTTAAATTGAGTATACCATTTGTTAACTCAATTTAATTTTTAAATAAATTTTTAGAAATCATACATTAATAAATATAATAAAATTTAAAGGTGATCCGGTCTAGATACCGGCCCCCATCTTTGTGACGTCAGACTGACCTCATATAAGGATAACCGGTGTCCTGGTTCAATGTTGCCACACCGGATATCCGTTGTCTGGCCGCCCGCCCTCGCTCCACGACAACATCATTCATTTTCTCCATAGCGGTTCTAAGTTCATCTTTACAGGGTGTTTATATAATTGTTAGCTTTTCCCTCATAGCAAGAGAAGAGCCCTTGATAACTTATCAACGAAGATACTGTTTGTAGCAAAATACGTCACATCAATGGTTTCAGAAAGTAAGTGGGTGTGTCAGCAGATTATGCGGAAAAGGTGATTATCCTCTCCTTTCCCTAGAGGATTGAACTCTGATAATTGACCTACCCTCCTGACACATTCGGAAAGTCGAGCCACTTTGATTGACACAATATACACGCTATCAGAGCTGAGGGACCCACCTGTATTCAACGACTCATTTTCTCACGTACAACTATAAGTAGCATATTTCAACACACATGCAGGGTATCGTTATTCTATCTCACACTTTACTGTTATTACGCTTGAGTATTCATTCAGTTCATACACTCTTCTAACTTGAGCGTCGGAGAATCTTCGCAGGTGGCACCACCTTTCGCCCCCCTACAACGCGAATCGTTGGTGTAAAGGATCTCCAGGACAACAAGATCGACCTCTCCCACTGAGAGACCGGATTAATACATCGGATATACACAGTTCCGGTGTGCAAACCCTAAAAACACCTACATCCTTGTGGCTGGTCCCACACCGGATCCTAGACCCCGGTCCAGACCAGTTCATTGGCACGCCCGGTGGGACTCGATAGAGTTATTCCTATTTTCGCGGAAGTTAAGTGGTTACAATGGAAGGTGATGGGAGAGATTTCGTGGAAGGTCACGTGGAGGATGTGACCCATCAACAGGCTGGGAGGAGACTCGTCTTCGAACCCCCTGCAACTCAAACCCGGAGGATGGTGCAAGTCCAGACGCCTGACCCTCGCGATGAGGTTATCAGGCAACTGAAGGAGGAGCTAATGGAGCTGAGGCGAGAGAGAGGAGGAGCTGGGGACAGAGTAGTGTCTCATGCAGAGGAGGCTCACCATGCATCAGCGAGGGATAGATCTACCACCCTCCAGTATTCGAAGATCCCCACATATGAAGAGAGGGAGCAGATGCAGGACTCTGGTGATAGAGTTAGTATCAGGAGAAGGGAGCAGGCGGTGGTAACTTCAGGGACATACAAGCTTAGTGTCCCTTTCTCAAGAAGGTTGATGAGTATTGTCATTCCAAAACATTTGCAAACAACTCAGCCATTGTCGATTGGGAAGTATAATGGAGAGACCGACCCCACTAAGCATTTGGATGCTTATGTTTATGAAGCTATGTATCTGGGAGCAGACGAAGATGTCATGTGCAGAATGTTCCCAAGGACGTTGACGGAGGAAGCTCTCAGCTGGTTTAAAAGTTTGCCTTCAGGATCTATAGACTCTTGGGAGGAAATGGCTGCTGCATTTGAAAGCCATTTCGTCATCTCCAGGGATATCCCAAGAACTTCTCACACCCTGGCCCAGATAAGACAGGGAGAAACTGAGACTCTTAAGGAGTTCCTGAAAAGGTTTTACAAGGAGGCTGCGTTGGTCCCTAACCTCACGGAGGCCATACAACTCCATATTGTAGTGGAAGCTCTTCAGCCAGGTTCAGCCTTTGCCCTATCTTTGGCAAAGAGCCCACCTACAACCTTCGAGGAGTTTCGAAGGAAAGCTTCCAAATATGTGGGCATAGAGATGCATCTAGAGGCAACTGCAGCAAGAGTAAAGCCTTCTGCACCCGCTCAGCAGCCACGGAGAGAAAAGGAGAGAGCGAGGCCCGAGAAGCATGCCTTTAGAGAAGACTTTGTGAATGCTCGTCAGCATCCACGAGATAGGCGCGTATCATCGTTCGATCACTATGCTCCGTTGAACACCAGGCACTCACAAATCATGAGGGAGGTTGGTTGGCCAACTCTGAACGTCTTTGGTATAAGGAAGCCAGCCCCAGCCAAGAGGGGTGGTAACCCACGTAAATACTTCACTTTCCATGAGCAGACAGGGCACAACACTGATGAGTGTAAGGCGTTAAAGAATACGGTGGAAACTCTCATTCGGGAAGGAAAGTTGAAGCAGTATTTGTTTAAGGAGAAATCTATGGATGAGCCTCACAGGATGGAGAAAAGGAATAGAGATCCTGATGATGAAGATGATAATACACGCAACCCAGCAAGGAAGTTCACTGCGGCTGAGAAGCAGAAAGGGGTAGTGATTGCTGAAGGTGCCCAACAAAGTAATATGCCCCAGCAGCAGAGACAGGGCAGACGAGAAGTGATTGAGATGATAGCTGGAGGATTTGCGGGAGGAGGAACATCAATCACAGCACGAAAGAACCACCATAGGATGATTCTGTCAGTCCAGGGTAAACCGAGGGATAACCGCCCTTTCAGGGACGGAGTGACAGCCCCGACGGTGTCGTTTACAGATGATGACTTCGGCCCAACAATTCCAGGAGGTGATGATGCAGTAGTGATTGTGGCCGTCATAGCCAATAAGGACGTCAAGAGGATCCTCGTCGATCAGGGAAGTTCTTGTGATGTTATCTTTTATAATTGTTTCAAACGAATGGGTTTCAGTGATGCAGATTTACAACCATATACACAAGAACTCACAGCGTTTAACGGAGCCAAGCAACCCACTAAGGGATACCTCGACACTTTGATTTCTTTTGAAGGGGAGCCCGGTGCAAGAACAGTCAAGTCAAGAATTCTGGTGATTGATGTGGAATCCCCGTACAACGGTATCATAGGCCGTCCAACATTGAACGCTATGGAAGCAATTGTATCCACCCCTCATCTCTTGATCAAATTTATCGACAAGGACAACGCTGTGTCCTCACTCCGTGGAGATCAGGAGATGGCTCGATATTGTTATAATCTGAGCCTCAACATGGTTAAGTTGGATGTATTCAACAAGAAGAGGAAGTTGAACGACGGAGGAACAGCGGCAGGGTCTGTCAGTCTTATTGACCTAGACCCCAGAGCGGAATTGAAGATTGATCCACTTAATCCATCTAAGCCCACACCAGATGGTGGCTCCAGGGATGTCGTATTGGGAGATTCCCTAGAGAAGGTCACGCACATCAACGATAAGCTGGAGTCTGCTATGGAGCAACGCTTGTTAGCCCTTTTGCAGGAATTCAAAGACCTTTTCGCATGGACAGCAGCAGATATGCCGGGGATGGATCCTGAGTTCTGTTGTCACAAACTTGCAGTGTATCCTGAAACCAGACCGGTGGCTCAGAAGAAGAGGAGGTTGGGACCGGAGAAGCAGAGGGCGGCTTGTGAGCAAACAGAGGAGTTGTTGAAAGCAGGTTTTATAAGGGAGATACGTTATTCATCTTGGCTTTCTAATGTGGTCATGGTGCAGAAGGCTAACGACAAATGGAGGATGTGTACTGATTATGTGGATCTTAACCGTTGCTGCCCTAAAGATCCATATCCCCTGCCCAACATCGATCGCATGGTGGATGATTCATCTGGTTACCAATATCTCAGTTTCATGGATGCTTATTCGGGGTACAACCAGATTCTGATGTGGGAGGGAGACCAGGAGAAGACTGCCTTTATCAACGACCGTGGTGTTTTCTGCTACACCGTCATGCCTTTTGGACTGAAGAACGCCGGCGCTACCTATCAGCGCATGATTAACAAAGTCTTTGAAGGGATGCATACAAAGCTGGTCGAAGTTTATATCGATGATATCATAGCCAAAACGCCCGCTGGAGGAGACCACATTGAAGATCTACGCTAAGTTTTCACTAGGCTTCGGCAGTACAACATGAGGTTAAATCCTTTAAAGTGCACTTTCGCCGTTCCAGCAGGAAAATTCTTGGGATTCATGTTGACTCAACGAGGCATTGAAGCTAACCCCGGGAAATGTCAAGCAATCCTGGACATGCAGAGTCCTAAATGTTTGAGGGAGGTCCAGTCGTTGAAGAAACACAAGAGTTTTGAATGGGGAGAGGAACAAGAGCAAGCCTTCCAGCAGCTCAAAGCCGTTCTCTCGAGCCCACCAATTCTTGTTAAGCCTGATCCAGGCGAAACGTTAATCTTATACTTGGCAATATCCGATGAAGCTCTAGGCGTGGCCTTGGTGAAAGAACCCCTGAAGGGCAGAGACCGGTGTACTTTACTAGTAAAACGTTTCAGGGGGCGGAAGGAAGGTATCAGAAAATTGAGAAAGCCGCCTTGGCAGTTGTTTGGGCGTCACGACGGTTGAGGCCTTATTTCCATGCGCACCCAGTATTGGTAAGAACGGATTTGCCACTCCGTTCAGTACTCAGCAAGCCAGACCTCGCTGGAAGGATGATAAAATGGTCTACTGAGCTATCTGAATTTGAGATTTCATATGAGCCTCGAGGAGCCATCAAGGCACAAGTGTTGGCCGATTTTGTAGTGGAAATGACTGGGGCAGACCCGGCTACCCCTCGAACGCATTGGACCATCTACGTTGACGGTTCGTCAAACAGCAAAGGATGTGGAGCAGGTGTGGTGGTAGAAAGTGATGACGGCGTACACTTAGAAATCTCCCTCCGATTCAATTTCAAGACCTCCAACAATCAAGCTGAATACGAAGCATGCTTGGCCGGTCTCCGTGCGGTAATTGATATCGGAGCATCAGCAGTTACCCTCTGCAGTGATTCTCAGCTGGTGATTTTGCAAATCCAGGGAGAGTACCAGGCGAAGGAACCACAACTTCAATTGTACTTGAATTGTGTTAATGAGCTGAAGGGAAGATTTGAAGTTTTAGAGTTCAAGCATGTGCCCAGGGAAGAAAATACCAGAGCAGATATCTTGTCAAGATTGGCAAGTACAAAGCAGCCTGGTAGCACAACAACGGTGGTTCAGAGCACTTTGACATCACCCAGTATACCTCTGTATCCTTCTCTGAATGCTGTCATGGTGAGTTATCCATATGAGGATTCTTGGGTCATTCCCTATATTCGTTATCTGGTTGATGGTCAACTTCCTACTGACGAGAAGGAAAGAAGACGAGTAAAGAGGGAGTTGCCATATTTTACTATGGTCGATGGTATTCTCTACAGAAGGGGATTCTCTGTCCCGTATCTTTCATGTTTAAGAGAAGACGAAGTTCAAGCGGTCTTGACTGAGGTACACGAGGGGCAATGTGGGCACCACGCTGGAGGCCGAAGCTTAATGAGAAAAGTCCTCAGGGCTGGATACTGGTGGCCCACTGTGAAGCAGGATTCCACAGACTTCGTGAGAAAGTGCGACGCTTGCCAAAAATTCTCCAATCTCCACCATACACCAGCCCAAGAGTTATCTTCATCTGCTGTGCCTTGGCCGTTCTACCAATGGGGCCTTGATATTTTGGGTCCGTTTCCCACTGCTCCAGGAGGAATCAAATACTTGATCGTGGGGGTAGACTACTTCACCAAGTGGATCGAGGCAGAACCAGTAGTGCATATCACTTCTGCACGTACAAGACATTTCATGTACGAAAATATCATAGCTCGGTTCGGGGTGCCAGGGCGGATGGTGACTGACAACGGCACCCAGTTTACAGACAAAAAGTTCACGGATTTACTTGAAGGACTGGGGATAATCCAGATATTCTCATCCGTTGAACATCCCCAAACCAATGGGCAAGCAGAGGTAGCTAACCGAGAAATACTGAAGGGGTTAAAGAAGCGTTTGGGAGAAGCGAAGGGAGGATGGACTGACCAGCTATGTAATGTTCTATGGGCATACCGCACTACGCCTCATTCTTCAACCAACGAATCCCCATACCGGTTGGTATACGGGGTCGAGGCGATGATCCCAGTGGAGTTACAAACAAGATCGGCTCGTGTGGAGTATTTTTCAGCAGAAGATAACAACGCCAACTTAGCATCAGAGCTGGACGTCCTCCAAGAGTTAAGGGAAAAGGCTTTCGTCAGAGACCAGGCAATAAAAACAAAGGCTGCGCTCCGGTATAATAAACGTGTCCAGTACAGAGCTTTTAACACCGGAGACCTCGTTTTGAGAAAGGCCAGTGTGGGGAATAAGTTCGCTCACCAAGGAAAGCTAGCACCGACGTGGGAAGGACCTTATAGAGTTTCGGAAGTGACTGGAAAAGGGTCATACCGATTGGAAGAACTTGATGGAACTCCAATCCGCAACAAATGGAACACTCAGAACTTACGTGTCTATTACAGCTAGTTGGTAAGACGGCGTGTACTCTTTTTCCTTACTTGAGTTTTTTCCCATTGGGTTTTCTCAAGAAGGTTTTAACGAGGCATGACCCCAACTACGCTTTTCATGTAATGTACTTTCAATTTTAATGAGAATACATTTTAACCGCCCTATCATTCTCACGTTTCTTATGTGTTGTGATTTATAGCCGTAGTTTAATACGCATACACCTCAGGACGGATGAACTCAACTACCAATTCTGTAGTTGATGATATAACTCCTCGAGGAACTGATGAAGACCCCTCAGGATGGATGATCTCAATCACACATCGTGTGTTTTGACGATGTAACTCCTTGAGGTGGAATGGGTTGTAGGGCTGGTCCTTTCTCAAGGCCACAAACCGAACCCCATTCGAAGAATACATGGGTTGTAGGGCTGGTCCTTTCTCAAGGCCACAAACCGAACCCCATTTGAAGACTACATGGGTTGTAGGGCTGGTCCTTTCTCAAGGCCACAAACCGAACCCCATTCGAAGACTACATGGGTTGTAGGGCTGGTCCTTTCTCAAGGCCACAAACCGAACCCCATTCGAAGACTACATGGGTTGTAGGACTGGTCCTTTCTCAAGGCCACAAACCGAACCCCATTCGAAGACTACATGGGTTGTAGGGCTGGTCCTTTCTCAAGGCCACAAACCGAACCCCATTCGAAGACTACATGGGTTGTAGGGCTGGTCCTTTCTCAAGGCCACAAACCGAACCCCATTCGAAGACTACATGGGTTGTAGGGCTGGTCCTTTCTCAAGGCCACAAATCGAACCCCATTCGAAGACTACATGGGTTGTAGGGCTGGTCCTTTCTCAAGGCCACAAACCGAACCCCATGCGAAGGCTTGGGCGCAGTAGGCCGGTTCACAGAGAAAACCGCGCTGAACCCCGAGTAACGGGCGCAGTAGGTTCAGGATTAGCCCTGATCCGAACCCCGTGTTGAAGGCTTGGATTGTAGGATTGCACCGAACTCCAAGTACGGTTAGTAGGATCGAACCGAACACCGTGTGAAGACTTGAGGTGTAGGACCAAACCGAACCTCAAGAGAAAGGCATAAAGCTTACCCTTGCCAAAGCTATACAAAATTCAAAGGCAATATCCGTCCTCAATTGTGGAATATCCATCCCAGAGCGGTTGAAAGCTAATGTACCCGCTCTACATCTTCGAGGACAGATAAGCATTTCTATCTTTTGAGAATTTAAAAGGAAATCTTTGAGATAAACTCTCCCTTCCCAATGAACTTACACTTGGGGACAGGGCATGCTTTAACTTAATTGTTATTTATTCATTACAATTTGTTATCTTAATCCAGTGTGATGAGCACGCTTTAAGTAACTAAGTAACCACGCAGAACGGATTCGCAAAGCATTGGAAATAATAAAGTGTTTTGTATAACACCAAGTTATTCAGCACTCACATATTCGATGCAAACAGTTGAGGAAAAGTAATAATGAATCTTATTTTTAAAAATAAGGAAATATGCAGGTTACAAAATGTTTTAAAGCTGGAGCCGATCCCAGAACACGGCTATGAGTGAAAGCAAAAAATTAAGAGGTCGGTGCTTGATCCTCCACAGTGGATACTCCCGCCTTCTCCGTTTGGTCCTCCGCCCCAGTTTGGGCACCTTCTTGTGCTTTAGCCCCAGAGGCAGCAGTGGACGATGTAGGCTCCATACTTTGACCTTCTGGGAGGGGAGGCAGTTCGTATAGAGATGCATTGGGTTCATGGTGCGATCCGTCCTTGTGAACTTCTACAAGTCTTCCCCCATGGAACTCAAAGAACGGATCTAATCCGTACAAATTCAGCTTTATTCCAGGGTTACGATAGTAGACTTGACGAAGGGCCAGGCCGAAAGATTCATACGCCACATTTTTGCATATATCCAAGGCTTTGGCAGCCTTGGCCTTTGCAGCAGCTAGCCTTCTTTGAACCTTGGCGTAATCCTCTTCTGAAGGCCCAGCACTCGCACCACCCTTTTTGAGTTCATCAATTTGGGCTTGCATCTCCTTCCGAATAGACTCCCACTCCCCAAGGTCCTTGTTGCGACCATCCTCCATAACTTTGAGATCGTCAGCAAGCTTAGCCGATCTCTTCTTCTCCAGTTGTAATTCTTCTTCAAGGAGGGGTATGGATTTGTTCTTATTTTGGAGGTCGGCAACTTCCCGTTCTAGGGCCTTATTCGCAAAATGAACTTTGCTTGCCTCTTCAGTTTTCCTCTGGAGTGTTTCTTTAGTTTTTTCCAATTCCGATTCCACTCCCCTGCGAACTTCAGCTTGCTTGGCCGCCCATTTCTCCTTCACTGCGAGTTCGGTCTCAAGTTTTTCAACCTGATCCATATAGTCAGCTTTCTCGCTCAGGGACTCAAGCAGGCCAGACAGTTCATCAAGTTGCCAACGGCCAGCCTTACAAGCACCTCGGACTCCAGCAGCGTCGAGGGAAGGGCGGAGGCAATACTGTGCTTTTGGAAGAGTAGGAGGCATGGATCCTTGAAACCACAAGTAAGGAGAAAGGAAGGAGTCACGTGGAGGATCGAATGCTGGAGGAGGACCATTCCCAGAGTCCGGTTCCGAAGCATTATGAGAAGAAGGGGCAGAAGACTCAGGAACGGGTTTCTTTCCCTTGTCCTTCTTCAATTCAGCGTCTTCGGCCGTCCTCTGACGCTTCTTCGCAGGGTCATCAGAGGAGGGCTTCTCTTGATTGGCCTTCTTTACAAGATGCCTCTTCTTCCTCTTTTTCTCTGGGACGGCCTCTTCGCCACCCGCTCCAGCGGCCTCAGATGCTTCTTCGGTCTCCTCCTCCTCGAAGAGAGGAACCTCATCTCCTACTGCAGAAGTCAGAGGAATGAGGGGAGTTTTGGTGGCGTTCCTCTTCGCCTGGATTTCATTTTCTTCAGAAGAGGAGTCATCGTCAGCCATCATGGACCTTAGCGACAATATTTCTGGGCAGGCCTTTTCAATTTGTTCTGCAAAACAAAAAGAGTTGAATAAGCATACAAGAAGGAAAATAACTAGAACGGTATAACCATACAACACAAGGAGAATAAGAGCGAATATTACGGAGGTAGGTGTTTTTGATGTCTTCCTCGGCCAAGAGAAGACGGCTGGAAAACCCTTTGAGGGTCTTTGAGGCCGTCTGCAGGGCGCTCAAGACCTCAACAGAATGAGGGGAAAGTTCACTCTCATCTGTATAATAAGCACGACTCATAAGGAGAAAATGCTCGTGTGCCAGCTAAGGGGAAACTTGGTAAACCCCTCTTTATTTCGCCAGAAGACCGGCTTATTTGGTTGAATCCGGACCCGCGTGTAGTAGTGCTTGAAGGAGCGCCCATCTACCTTTGCGGATTCCGTATAAGACTTGAAATTTACAACCCTTGAGTCACTACGGAGTGTAATGAACCCAAGGCCGCCCTTCTTATTAGCTCGGCGGACCACTTGGCAATAGTAAAATAGCTTGGCCACAGTGACGGAGAAGCCAAAATGCTCCCCCAAGACTTCCAGAGCCCGGACAAGACTCCAACCGTTGGGATGTAATTGTGAGGGGGCACAGTCTAGGAAACGCAGGACGGCCATCTGGAAATCCGTCAGTGGAAAGCGCACCCCCAGCTTTAAGAAAACGAAGTCGTACATGTAGACCGACCTCGCGTCAGGGACGTTGTGGCATATTCTTTCAGAAGGATGCGGAGCCATCACAGCGTATCGTGCTTTGTACTTCTTATCCGAGTATATCTTACAGCGGAAAGAAACCGTGCGCTCCTCCTCACTTGCATGGTGCGAAGGGATCTCTAAGAACTCCTCTTCCACCCAGCAATAAGGTTTTTCCCTGTTGAGTTTCTCCCAATCAAGCCGGTGTGCCACAACATTGACACACCCTTCAGCAGAGCGGAGAAACGGCGTTTTTCCACGTCCTGGAAGATCCATGGTTGTGCAGGCGCGGTGGAATGCGTAGGTGCTGTGATAAAAAGCAACATCGTCAGAGAGATAACCCTCAGCACTTGACCCCTCATCAGAGCGGCTGGTAGCCCTCGAACCAAGGGGAACCTCAGAGCGACGAGATGAAGAAGACGCTCGTGAGGAAGAAGCTTCGGCTCTCTCTGAGCGATGGCGCCCAGCCACAGGAGGATTCGCTGGAATCCTCCCACCACGGTGGCTAAGGGGGGCACGAGAGCCAAACCTCCCTCTATTTGAAGGACCAGCGTGTCCAGCTCTAGGGCGCATGATGGAAATAGAATGATTAAAATTGCAAGGAGTTGAAGGGAAGGAAGGTTACCTAAAGGAAGAGGATCTTTGAGAAGTTGAAGACGACAAGGAAATTCCAAGGAAATTTGAGCAGAGTTTCACTAAGTTTGAGAGCAAGGATGGATTCCTAAATCTGCTAAGAGTTCCTTTTATAGGTAACGAAGAAACACAGTGTTTCATCGAAGGTCACAAGGCTTGCCTCAAAGCGCAACCCTTTCAAATTGAAACGACTCCGTCGTTTCACCACAAACGGGCGCGAAAACAGTAACGTTTCAGCAAACATTTTCGTTTAATGGGCCCCCACTCAGTTTGAATCCAGGCCCAATAAGCTCAATCGACGGTTACACTCTTGGGCAATGATGGCTCTTGCATAAAAAACGCATTTATTGTCTAATCATGCTGTGCGCATTTAAGGCCTCCCAACCACTTTTCGAATACCAAGGGTTTCGATTTTCAAAGACTCTTGGGATTTCCATTACTTATTTTATGTTGTCTGAATCCGTTGTATGCAACGCGAGAAGGGCGGTCACTCGTTTGCTAGAGCGGACGCCACCGAGTTTCCAGAGACTTACAAGAATGTACTACCGGCATCTAGACTTCTCTTAAGAGTTGTGTAGCTTATATGAGCAACTTAACAGTCTCTCATACAAGCTAGGGGACAGATGATCCGGTCTAGATACCGGCCCCCATCTTTGTGACGTCAGACTGACCTCATATAAGGATAACCGGTGTCCTGGTTCAATGTTGCCACACCGGATATCCGTTGTCTGGCCGCCCGCCCTCGCTCCACGACAACATCATTCATTTTCTCCATAGCGGTTCTAAGTTCATCTTTACAGGGTGTTTATATAATTGTTAGCTTTTCCCTCATAGCAAGAGAAGAGCCCTTGATAACTTATCAACGAAGATACTGTTTGTAGCAAAATACGTCACATCAATGGTTTCAGAAAGTAAGTGGGTGTGTCAGCAGATTATGCGGAAAAGGTGATTATCCTCTCCTTTCCCTAGAGGATTGAACTCTGATAATTGACCTACCCTCCTGACACATTCGGAAAGTCGAGCCACTTTGATTGACACAATATACACGCTATCAGAGCTGAGGGACCCACCTGTATTCAACGACTCATTTTCTCACGTACAACTATAAGTAGCATATTTCAACACACATGCAGGGTATCGTTATTCTATCTCACACTTTACTGTTATTACGCTTGAGTATTCATTCAGTTCATACACTCTTCTAACTTGAGCGTCGGAGAATCTTCGCAGGTGGCACCACCTTTCGCCCCCCTACAACGCGAATCGTTGGTGTAAAGGATCTCCAGGACAACAAGATCGGCCTCTCCCACTGAGAGACCGGATTAATACATCGGATATACACAGTTCCGGTGTGCAAACCCTAAAAACACCTGCATCCTTGTGGCTGGTCCCACACCGGATCCTAGACCCCGGTCCAGACCAGTTCAAAAGGGTTAAATAATATTTAGAAACTTAAATATAAAATTAGCCTATAAAAAGTATAAAATTAAGGTTTCTAAAAATATTTTTTAGAATTTAGCCCCTAAAATATTTTTTTGTTAAGATTAAGTCACATCATTAACTTTTCATCAGTTAAGTGTTGAGGTAGCTAATGGTTAAATATGAAATTGGCCCATCAAAGAGTTCAAAATTAGGATCAACCTCCTAAAACTTTTATTTTAGGATTTAACCATTGAAATGTGTATTTTAGTAGGATTAAGCACTGTTGTTAACTTTTCATATCATACATAATTCTATACTTGAGGATCTCGTTAAGATGGTAGATTTGGTTTTTTCTCTTCATATCATCGAGTATAGAATTAAGTTTGATGTCGGGTAGCGGAATTGGATACGACCAAACTATGGGAGCATGTCTTCGATTGAACTTATCTGCCTAAGATCTCTAACAACTCCAAAACCAATCATTACCTCTTGCATCGTATTGTACTTCTCTAGTGCCACAACAAACCTACATTTGCATCACCAACATTGTGTCAATGATACCCCTAAATGAATCATGAGGTATAGGAGAAAGAAGGGATGCTATCAAGGAAATAAGAGAAAAATGAGAACACGACAGATAGAAGTGGTAGGAAGAACAAGAAAAATAATAAAAATCAGATATGAGAATAAGAGAATGAATAAGGCTTAAGTGGCAAAAAAAATTAAATAAATACACATATTAACTTCGGATCAAAATTTAACTGAAAGAAACTTAACGGTAAAGTTCAATCCTAACAAAAAATATTTCAAGGGCTAAATCCTAAAAAAGAATTCACGGGGGGTTTATCCTAATTTTGAAATTTTTTATGGGCTAATTTTACATTTAAGCAAAAATAAATTACACATGATGATGGCCACCTCAACAATTGAATGACAAAAAGTTAACGACAGAGTTTACTCCTAACAAAATAAAATATTCAAGGGCTAACTCATAAAGTAAACTTTCTCAGGGTTTGTATTTTGTCCAAATAGGAACGTACCATTCTTGTCATAATTTGATGTTATATGGCTTTTGGTTGGATCAAGTCTTAATTAAGTGTTGTATCAATGGATCATATGTTTGTGACCACGACATGTCATTGGCTTGACAATCATTTTTGAAAGTATTTGTTTAACATTAGGAACTACACAATTGATTTTGCAAATTATTGTGGGATAAAATTAATTGTGATTTTTATTTTTGACAAAAATAGGCTAATAGAACAATACATTTGGTGATACTTAAATTATTTATTGTGTTTCATAACTAACACGGTTTGGACACCTAATATTGATATTATTTAATTCAAATTATTTTCCTTTAAAATAATCAATGAATGTAAAGGATCAAAAATTTCAAATATGCATTGGTACGAATTAATCACAATAAATTAACTTTGACTCAAAGTGGCTAACAAAGGATATATACCACTTGATCCCTCGGTCTGAATTTAACAACAATTGCCTTATTTATATCCTTGAGTTTAAAGTGTGGCACATAAAAGAGACGACAAAGTAGTCTGACCATAGTAATATCAACTGAAGCAATAATAAATTAAAAATTTTACTAATAGTTAATTGTAAGACTTAGGTCTATCTCGCTATTAGATGCAAACTATATTTTTAGGTCTAATATGTCATGTTTAAAAGATTGAATTATCTTGGTAGTATGTGTAAAAACTTAATTTACATTAAAACCAATAAAAAGTCAACAAACAAATATTAAATATCAACGAATCCATCACAAATGAATCTCCAAATAGTTAACGACCTATACAAAATATATATTCAATTATTAACTTTGCATATTTAATTTAATTAAACATATTTTAATCTCATAAATTGAAATTTATATATAGAAAATACATACACATGTATTTATAAATTATAATATATCATAAATTATGATTTATTTTATAAAATCATATAATAATTGTATAAACCTAACCGGATAGGTTAAAAATATTTTTTAAAAAACCCAAACTCTAGCTTTTTCATTATAGCAGGACTTGAACCTGCGACCATTAGGTTAAAAGCCCAATGCTCTACCTGAGCTATACACCCAAAAAATATAGATAGTAATACAGTAGTAAATCAAGATTGGTGCAGAAAAGAGGGTGGCCCCTCTACTGATCGAACCCTCAGTTCGGGGGTCTTCGTCAACATGTTTTGAGGCTCCAGTCTTCGGCGGGTTACCATTACTTGACTTAGAAAGGCAAACATCTAGGCAAGGGAGAGCGCAATGCGCCTAGTGCAAATGGCTTTCTTTTTTCATGATATACCAATCAGAATGGAGGACCCTAACTACGTATATGATTGATAGAAGAACTACGTAGGGGGTCGGTCAACTTGATGCGGGAGAGGCATGAGTGCAGTTCGATCTTGTGATATATATTTTTTGAAAAATTTTAGCATAATATCATTATTAAAATAAGATCTTAAGTAAGTTAGGCATGACCCCAAACAAACAATCTGACCTACTCTCACCTTTATTAATTTTCATGGACCTAAAATTGGTTTTATAATATTTAACTATTTGTTTTAATTATATATGTCTAAATATTTAAAATTGAAATTCAAAATTATATTAACAGAACCGCCCTATAAACACCCCATGAAATATTTGAATTAAACTCTCTTGTTATGATATAGAATAAGTATTTTTTTGTTAATTTTATAAAATCAATATAAAATACAATAAACTATGTTAGTTAGAAAACATGCAATAAATCTGTTCTAATAAAAATAATACAGTATTAACGCCTTTTATTATTGAACCAAATTTATACTAATTTTATTAAAAAATTCTCATAAATTAATATATATATATATATATATACATATATTGAGTATAGTCTTAAAACAATTTTATTCCAACTATAAAATTAACATCTTAAAAAAATATAATTATAGTGTTAAAATAAAATTACAATGAAAATTCAAAATATTACAAATGAACTAAATTTAACTGAGGTGGGTCCAGTTTGGTATCTGTGACGCCCCGGTTGCTTTTCAGGAGTGAACGACTCTCCCCACAGACCAACACGAGACCTTTCCAATGTGCGTTTGTCCTCACTCACACACTTCCGGAGAACTTCCCAGGAGGTCACCCATCCCAGAATTACTCCAAGTTAAGCACGCTTAACTTTGGAGTCCTTATGTGATAGGCCATCGAAAAGGCTAATGCATTTGTTGGTATAGGTAGTACGAATTCATTTCTTTAAGCTATCCTCGACTGTATAGTCTCATACCTATACAGTCTTTGGATCCCTTTCATTCTGGTATGTATTCGGTTCGTTCATGTGTCCCTCCCACTGGAAGCCTGCCAGGAGCCGTGTAACACCCTCTATTACACCTTAATAAATTCTAGAAAAATTCGTAATTTTTTTTTACTAAAGATATGATTGTTAAAAAGAAACTATCGGAATAAATTATATACATTATTTGTGAAATACCTCATAAATATTATTAAAACTTTATAAAGTAATTTTACATTCATCCAACAGAAATAAATATTAAACATTATAAGAAAGAGAGGAAACTCCATGGCCCAGAAACAGCTACTTATTAACATTATTTATTCATTGGACCACGGTATTCATACCGAGCTCCCTTTCTAGAATGTGCTATATTTACTGCCGATATTCTTCGATCCTTCCCTTTGAACCATCAATTTAAAACATGTGAAACAAAAACACGGAGAAAGGAGTGAGAAACAGAATATAATATTTCCGAATAAGACATAAGCAACAAAGGGTTTTCACAACCAATACATAATAATATCAATCACAATCACATACACAATCAATTATGAATGCATGAATGTTATGCAATATCTTCATCATAACTTACCTATATATGTGGGCCCTTAAATTTTAATTTGCACTGGGCCAACCAGGAGTTTACACTGTTTCATAAGTCCGGATAATAATAATATGAACAGCTCAACTGGCATGGAAACACTTAGAGACTAGTCAGATTGAGAAAGTTTTTATTGTGAAAGTACCCGACACTAGGGAGCTACCCCAGGTCCCCTGAAGCACCCTTTCACACCCTCTCATCCCAAGGCTCGTAATTAAGCCTCCTCTAATGTATCCTCGGTTTCTATAATCCGTCCCCAGACAATATTATTTCATTTCACTTTAATGATTCATGATGCATGAACTACTCGCGTATTGAGTTGGTTAAGGCTTTTAGAAACTCAATTATTAAATCCCTTAAAGGTTTACAACATCATTTCAATAAACTGTACATTTTCTCTGAATTTCTGTCCCACAAAAATAAATTTGGTACAGTTTTCGAATCTCACTGAAATTGAGTTTCTAAGCCTTAAATATCTAAAAACTTTACATAATCTTTCTCAAATTAAATCTTAACAAAATCAAATTTAGGAATCTCAATTATTTCCAAATATATTTAGTTATTAAGTTGGAAAAAATAAAATAATTTTCTTTCAAAAAAATTTGTTTTATTAAAAGAGAATAATTATTAACCAAAAATACTTAAAATTACAAAATTTTTCTTTAACTCAAGATTTAATTAAATAAATTCTCATAAAATATTTTCTTTCTAAAATAAATACTAATTTTTTTATTCTAAATATTGAAAATAAAGTTAATAAAAATAATTTCTAAGAAGAAATAAAAGATAATAAAATTTAAAGAGTAAGGTAAGAAATTCTTACTGAATTTTAGCTTTCCGTCATGCTCGCTATATGCTCAAACTCCACATTACAATATCATCAATCAAAATCAAACAATATCAATCATAACTAAATATCATCAATCAATCAATCATAATCAAATCATAATCAAATCAATTAAATATCATTAATACATATCATAATACAAAATTTAATGATTATTAATATAGTCAATTTTAGTCCTTTTGGTCAATTCCTCGCATAGGTATATGTAAGTCCATATAATCCAGTCCTTGCATAGGTATAGTTCAGTCCATATGGGTCATAATGGTCCAAGTCCTTGCATAGGTATAGTCCAGTCCATATAGGTCATAATGGTCCAAGTCTTTACATAGGTATGTTAGAGTTAGTTAAACCGGATATTTAATTTAAAATTTATTATAAATTTTAAGTTAAAAAGTTAATATTTTAAAATAATAATATTATCAGATTTAAAAGGAGTAGGGGACTCCTCCCATTATTCTTATGTCTTTTCATATTATACTCTTATCTCACTCCCCCTTACCTTGAATTGTTACCCAAAATGAATTTGCTTTGCGCCTCCGATTTCTAAAAATATTAATACCAATCTTATTTCAGTATAAGCATAAGACGAAGATTAAGATTACTACTTAAAACAGAAATGGTAAATTTTGAATAGTAAATAGTGAATAGTGAATAGTAAATCGTGAATAGTAACAGTAAATAGTAAAACGTGAATAGTAACAGTAAATAGTAAAACGTGAATAGCAACAGTAAATAGTAAACCGTGAATAGTAACAGTAAATAGTAACAGTAAATAGTAATTTACTATTTGAATAGTAATTTACTATTGAAATAGTAATTTACTATTAAAATAGTATTTACTATGCAGAATAGTAACTTAAAATAATATTATTTCTAGTATAATAATAGATTTCTAAAAACGATATGAAAATAACCCAAAAAATATAAAAGAGAAGTATTCTTACCTTAGGATTTTGGCAGAACCTTCTCTCCAAAAACTTTTCTTCTCTCTCTCACTTCCACCACTATCTCACTAGCACTACTATATTAAGAAAACTTAATCTGAAATTGTGAATTCTAAAGAAGAAATCCTTCGGTATTTATAGGAAAAAAATTTACTATGCATTCCATTATTTTAATATAAAAGTACTATGCATTTTTTAATTTTTTATTCCAGGTTACTGTGCATCTTTTGAAAATTTCATACATGCACAGTGATTTGCATAGTAATTGTCGGCAAAATTATTAAGTCAAATAGTAACCTTCACTCGGTATATTTTAAATATTCAAAATGAGTCATTTTTGAAATTTAGCGATATTATATCAGTCCTCACTAATTTTATAATAAGTAATATAAAGTTGAAATTTTAAAAATCTAAAATTTTCTGTTAATAAAAATTTATTGATACGTTTCAAATTTTTTAAAGATTGGAAAAAATCAAGATTTTTCTCAAACCGATAATTTTTAGATAAGTCTACTTGAAACGGATTTTAGAAAATTTTCTTATAATTTAAATTCACTTTCTTATGAATATTTTTAATTTAAGTCACTTATATGAATTTAAAATTATTTAAAAAATATTATTTTTATTAAAAAATTCCAAATTTCCAAAAAATTCCAAAAAATCATAAATAATACGTAGATTAAAAAGTTCTAAAGAACCATAATTTAATTCCTTCAAAATTTTAATATAAAAATAAAAATAGGGGTGTTACAACTCTACTCCCCTTAGAAAATTTCGTCCTCGAAATTTACATTAATCAGTAAAAAAAATGAGGATGAGACTCTTTCATCTCAGTTTCTAGTTCCCATGTAGCATCTTCTCCTCTCGTTTCACTCCAAATAACCTTTACAAGCGGAATTGTCTTGTCTCTTAATTGTTTTATTCTTCTGTCACCTATTCTAACAGGTGGTGCATCATATGTAAGATTATCTTTAACTTGTATGACATCAGGTTCAATAATATGTGTAGGATCAGATATATACTTTCGCAAGTTTGACACATGAAAAACATTATGGATATTAGAAAGAAAAGGTGGTAATGCTATTTGGTAGGCAAGGGGACTAACTTTATGAATTATTTGGTATGGACCGATAAATCTAGGAGTTAGTTTTCGAGATTTCATTGCCCGACCGACCCCAGTCATAGGTGTGACTTTCAAGAATACATGATCGCCTTCTTGAAATTCGAGCGGCTTTCTTCTTTTGTCATAGTAACTTTTCTGTCTGCTCTGTGTTGCCTTCATCTTTTCCTGAACTATTTTGATTTTATCTGTGGTTTGTTGTACCAACTCTGGTCCTAGCATCAAGTTTTCACCAGTCTCAAACCAACATAGCGGGGTCCTACATTTTCTTCCATATAATGCTTCAAAAGGTGCCATGCCAATGCTAGCATGGAAACTGTTGTTGTAGGTAAACTCCACATATGGTAAGAATTGATTCCAACTTCCTTTATGCTCTAACACACAAGCTCGTAACAAGTCTTCTAGAGATTGGATTGTTCTTTCTGATTGTCCATCCGTCTGAGGATGATATGCTAAACTTAGACGCAGTCTTGTTCCCAAAGCCTTGTGCAAGCTCTTCCAGAATTGTGATGTAAACGAGGGTCCCGATCAAAAATGATACTTGAAGGAATTCCATGCAATCTCACAATCTCCTCGATGTATAATTTTGCCAGCTTCTCCATAGAGTAACGAATGTTGATGGGAATAAAGTGGGCAGACTTTGTTAGTCTATCAACTATTACCCATATCGAATCATGTCCTAATGGAGTTTTGGGTAGAGAAGTCACAAAATCCATGGTAATGCCATCCCATTTCCATTTCGGTATTTCCATTGATTGTAGTATTCCAGGGGGTTTTTGGTGTTCTACTTTAACCTTCTGGCAAATTAGACATGCAGCCACGTACTCTACCACTGCTTTCTTCATTCCAGGCCACCAAAATAACTTCTTCAAATCTTGATACATTTTAGTAGCTCCGGGATGAATGCTCATATAACTTTTATGGCCTTCTTCCAGAATTTCTTTCCTTAACTCCTCTTGATTAGGGATACATACTCGATCCTTATACCTTAGCAATTGGTCACTTCTTACATTGAACTCGACTTCTTTTCCTTGTTTCAAGAGTTCTTTCTTCCCTTGCAGGAATTCATCCTCTCTTTGAGCCTCTAAAACTTGTCTCAGGAATTCACTTGTCACTTGCAACGCTCCTAATCTGTAGCTGTTAGCATTTACCTTTACTGCTAGGTTAAGATCTCTGAAGTTCTCTATTAATTCCAGCTCTTTAATCATCATTGTGGATGCATGTAGAGACTTTCAACTTAAAGCATCAGCTACTACGTTTGTTTTTCCAGGATGGTATTGCAACTCAAAGTCGTAGTCCTTTAAGAACTCCATCCATCTCCGTTGCCTCATGTTTAACTCCTTTTGATCGAATAAATACTTGAGACTCTTATGATCGCTAAACACATCGAATGTTGCACCGTATAGATAATGCCTCCAAATCTTTAAGGCAAAAACTACAGCGGCTAACTCTAAGTCATGGGTAGGGTAGTTAATCTCATGTTGCCTTAATTGACGCGACGCATAGGCTACAACCTTCTTGTCTTGCATGAGTACACTTCCTAGTCCTTGTTTAGACGCATCACAGTAAACTTCAAAACTTCGATGTGGATCGGGGAGTACTAACACCGGCGCAGAAGTAAGTCGATCTTTCAGCTCTTGGAAACTATTCTCGCATTGTGTCGTCCACACAAAAGGTTGTCCTTTCCGTGTTAACTTGGTCAATGGGTATCCTAGCTTTGAAAATCCTTCAATGAATCTTCTATAGTATCCAGCAAAGCCCAAGAAACTTCTAATCTCAGTGATCGTGGTCGGTCTCTCCCATTTTAAAACTGCCTCTACCTTGGAAGGGTCTACAGCTATTCCTCCTTGACTAATTACATGTCCTAAAAAGTTTACTTCTTCCAACCAGAATTCACACTTCGACAACTTTGCATACAGTTGTTTCTTTTTCAGGATTTCCAACACAACCTTCAAGTGTTCAACATGTTCTTCTCTGCTTTTAGAGTACACTAATATATCATCAATGAACACCACTACAAATTTATCTAGATATGGATGAAAAATCCTATTCATGTAATCCATGAATATGGCTGGTGCATTAGTTACACCAAAAGGCATTACTAGATATTCGTAATGGCCATAGCGTGTTCTAAAAGCAGTTTTTGATACATCTTCTTTCTTCACCCTTATTTGATGGTATCCAGACCTCAAATCAATTTTGGAGAACACCGTGGCACCATGCAGCTGATCCATCAAGTCGTCAATCCTTGGTAGAGGATATCTGTTCTTGATTGTCACCTTGTTCAGTTGTCGATAATCTACACACAACCTCATGCTACCATCCTTCTTCTTAACCAACAACACTGGTGCACCCCAGGGGGATACACTGGGTCGTATAAACTGCTTCTCTATCATCTCTTCAAGTTGTTTCTTCAACTCTGCTAATTCTAGAGGTGACATTCGGTATGGTGCAATTGAAATGGGTCCAACTCCAGGTACTAGATCAATGGCAAATTCCACATCTCTTTCTGGGGGTAAACCAGGGATATCTTCAGGAAAAACGTCAGGAAATTCACACACAACCGGCAGATTTTTGATTTTTGATTCTTGCTCTCCTTTCGTTGAAAGCAATAGCATGAATCCTTGAGCCCCTCCTTTTAAAGAGGCACTCACTTGGTTGGCGGTTAGAAATCTCGAATCCTCAGGATTCAAATTCACTGGTTCTTTAAACATTATGGTTTTATTATGACAATCTATTAGAACATGATTGTCAGACAACCAATCTAGCCCAATAATAACTTCTAAGCCAGAAAGGGGTAAACAGAAAAGATTAGCTTTAAAGTCCCTACCATTTATGACAATAGGGCATTTCCAACAGGCTTTAGAAGTGACAATGGGATTGTTTCCAGGAGTATGTACAGATAAGTCAAATGGCAGTTCTATCACAGGTAATTTTAGTTTTTCTACACAGTCATTAGCAATAAAGGAATGTGATGCACCTGAGTCATACATAACAGTTAAAGAAATCTTATTAATGATACACTTACCTTCTACCATGGAATCAGCATGAGATGCTTCTTCTCCAGTGATTGCAAAAACCTTTCCTTTTGCTTTCGGCCTTCCGACTGCACTGTGCGCGCCTCCTTGAGTATTTATGCTTGTACTTGCACCTTCAGGGTTTTCTCTCTTCATCTCTGGGCAATCCTTGATGTGATGACCTGGTTTGTTACACTTAAAGCAAACATAAGTGTTTTTAGGACAATCCCTTTTCAAATGGGGTCCTCCACAGATAAAACATTTAAAATTTGGTGCAGATGTTGGGTAATAGCTTCCAGTTGAAGCTTGGGGTCTGTTAGGAACAGATGCTGCTCCAAACTGGCGAAATGGTGCTTGGTAAGGCTTATTCCTTCTGAAATCTCTTCTTTGGTGATGGTGAGGTCCTCCACTTCTTATTTCTCCTGCCTTGTGAATGGGCTCACGACTTTTGGTCATTCTATCCTTATGGTCTTCTTCAAAGATCCTGCAGCGATTTACCAATACAGAAAATTCACGGATTTCCTGCATTCGTATAGCTTCCTTAATTTCTGGCCGCAGTCCATTTACAAACTTTGCACACCGATCTCTTTCATTAGTAGCATCATTATAATGAGAATGAAAACGAGATAGCTCTTCAAACCTGGATGCGTACTCTCCAACGGTCATATTTCCTTGGGCCAGCGACAAGAATTCGAATTGTCTTTTCTCTTTAACATCAGCTGGAAAGTATTTCTCCAGAAACATATCCTTGAAATAATCCCAAGTGATCTCCACGTCGTTGACTTCGAATTGTCTACGCATGCTATCCCACCAATGTTCGGCATCCTCAGATAAGGCATAAGTAGCGAAGACTACCTTATCAGCTTCATTACATTGCAATGCTCGAAAGATCTTCTCTATCTCTCGAATCCAGATTTGTGCTCCATCAGGGTTATATCCTCCCTTGAAACGAGGTGGATTGCGCTTTTCGAATAGGTCCAGCCTTCTCAAGGCGTCGTTACCTTGACCTTCATGTGCTCCCATTGCATTGATTAAGCGTTCTACAACTCCAGCAAGATCGTTTCCAGCCATTAGTTTCCTGTTTCACAGTAACTGAGATTTGTCACATCAATCACAGTTACTACCAAGTCAGATATTCTACCTATACAGAGTTTACAGACAAAGCAAGATAGACCTTTTCCCCAGGCCTATTGGATTAACTGCTCTGATACCACTTTGTAACACCCTCTGTTACACCTTAATAAATTCTAGAAAAATTCGTAATTTTTTTTTAACTAAAGATATGATTGTTAAAAAGAAACTATCGGAATAAATTATATACATTATTTGTGAAATACCTCATAAATATTATTAAAACTTTATAAAGTAATTTTACATTCATCCAACAGAAATAAATATTAAACATTATAAGAAAGAGAGGAAACTCCATGGCCCAGAAGCAGTTACTTATTAACATTATTTATTCATTGGACCACGGTATTCATACCGAGCTCCCTTTCTAGAATGTGCTATATTTACTGCCGATATTCTTCGATCCTTCCCTCTGAACCATCAATTTAAAACATGTGAAACAAAAACACGGAGAAAGGAGTGAGAAACAGAATATAATATTTCCGAATAAGACATAAGCAACAAAGGGTTTTCACAACCAATACATAATAATATCAATCACAATCACATACACAATCAATTATGAATGCATGAATGTTATGTAATATCTTCATCATAACTTACCTATATATGTGGGCCCTTAAATTTTAATTTGCACTGGGCCAACCAGGAGTTTACACTGTTCCATAAGTCCGGATAATAATAATATGAACAGCTCAACTGGCATGGAAACACTTAGAGACTAGTCAGATTGAGAAAGTTTTTATTGTGAAAGTACCCGACACTAGGGAGCTACCCCAGGTCCCCTGAAGCACCCTTTCACACCCTCTCATCCCAAGGCTCGTAATTAAGCCTCCTCTAATGTATCCTCGGTTTCTATAATCCGTCCCCAGACAATATTATTTCATTTCACTTTAATGATTCATGATGCATGAACTACTCGCGTATTGAGTTGGTTAAGGCTTTTAGAAACTCAATTATTAAATCCCTTAAAGGTTTACAACATCATTTCAATAAACTGTACATTTTCTCTGAATTTCTGTCCCACAAAAATAAATTTGGTACAGTTTTCGAATCTCACTGAAATTGAGTTTCTAAGCCTTAAATATCTAAAAACTTTACATAATCTTTCTCAAATTAAATCTTAACAAAATCAAATTTAGGAATCTCAATTATTTCCAAATATATTTAGTTATTAAGTTGGAAAAAATAAAATAATTTTCTTTCAAAAAAATTTGTTTTATTAAAAGAGAATAATTATTAACCAAAAATACTTAAAATTACAAAATTTTTCTTTAACTAAAGATTTAATTAAATAAATTCTCATAAAATATTTTCTTTCTAAAATAAATACTAATTTTTTTATTCTAAATATTGAAAATAAAGTTAATAAAAATAATTTCTAAGAAGAAATAAAAGATAATAAAATTTAAAGAGTAAGGTAAGAAATTCTTACTGAATTTTAGCTTTCCGTCATGCTCGCTATATGCTCAAACTCCACATTACAATATCATCAATCAAAATCAAACAATATCAATCATAACTAAATATCATCAATCAATCAATCATAATCAAATCATAATCAAATCAATTAAATATCATTAATACATATCATAATACAAAATTTAGTGATTATTAATATAGTCAATTTTAGTCCTTTTGGTCAATTCCTCGCATAGGTATATGTAAGTCCATATAATCCAGTCCTTGCATAGGTATAGTTCAGTCCATATGGGTCATAATGGTCCAAGTCCTTGTATAGGTATAGTCCAGTCCATATAGGTCATAATGGTCCAAGTCTTTGCATAGGTATGTTAGAGTTAGTTAAACCGGATATTTAATTTAAAATTTATTATAAATTTTAAGTTAAAAAGTTAATATTTCAAAATAATAATATTATCAGATTTAAAAGGAGTAGGGGACTCCTCCCATTATTCTTATGTCTTTTCATATTATACTCTTATCTCACTCCCCCTTACCTTAAATTGTTACCCAAAATGGATTTGCTTTGCGCCTCCGATTTCTAAAAATATTAATACCAATCTTATTTCAGTATAAGCATAAGACGAAGATTAAGATTACTACTTAAAACAGAAATGGTAAATTTTGAATAGTAAATAGTGAATAGTGAATAGTAAATCGTGAATAGTAACAGTAAATAGTAAAACGTGAATAGTAACAGTAAATAGTAAAACGTGAATAGCAACAGTAAATAGTAAATCGTGAATAGTAACAGTAAATAGTAACAGTAAATAGTAATTTACTATTTGAATAGTAATTTACTATTGAAATAGTAATTTACTATTAAAATAGTGTTTACTATGCAGAATAGTAACTTAAAATAATATTATTTCTAGTATAATAATAGATTTCTAAAAACGATATGAAAATAACCCAAAAAATATAAAAGAGAAGTATTCTTACCTTAGGATTTTGGCAGAACCTTCTCTCCAAAAACTTTTCTTCTCTCTCTCACTTCCACCACTATCTCACTAGCACTACTATATTAAGAAAACTTAATCTGAAATTGTGAATTCTAAAGAAGAAATCCTTCGGTATTTATAGGAAAAAAATTTACTATGTATTCCATTATTTTAATATAAAAGTACTATGCATTTTTGAATTTTTTATTCCAGGTTACTGTGCATCTTTTGAAAATTTCATACATGCAGTGATTTGCATAGTAATTGTCGGCAAAATTATTAAGTCAAATAGTAACCCTTCACTCAGTATATTTTAAATGTTCAAAATGAGTCCTTTTTGAAATTTAGCGATATTATATCAGTCCTCACTAATTTTATAATAAGTAATATAAAGTTGAAATTTTAAAAATCTAAAATTTTCTGTTAATAAAAATTTATTGATACGTTTCAAATTTTTTAACGATTGGAAAAAATCAAGATTTTTCTCAAACCGATAATTTTTAGATAAGTCTACTTGAAACGGATTTTAGAAAATTTTCTTATAATTTAAATTCACTTTCTTATAAATATTTTTAATTTAAGTCACTTATATGAATTTAAAATTATTTAAAAAATATTATTTTTATTAAAAAATTCCAAATTTCCAAAAAATTCCAAAAAATCATAAATAATACGTAGATTAAAAAGTTATAAAGAACCATAATTTAATTCCTTCAAAATTTTAATATAAAAATAAAAATAGGGGTGTTACAAGCCGCTCCTTGTCCGTGCCCATGCACCGGTGATCACTCCCCGCCCTCAACAGCGCCAGGATGTCACATGCCCACCAGCTTCCGCCTGGTTCGTCCCCGAACCATACCGTACTAGGATAGGCTAGGCTCTGATACCACTGTAACGCCCCGACCGCTTTTCTGGAATGAACGACTCTCCCCACAGACCAACACGAGACATTTCCAATGTACTTTTGTCCTCACTCACACACTTCCTGAGAACTTCCCAGGAGGTCACCCATCCCAAAATTACTCCAAGTTAAGCACGCTTAACTTTGGAGTCCTTATATGATAGGTCACCGAAAAGGCTAATGTATTTGTTGGTATAGGTAGTACGAATTCATTTCTTTAAGCTATCCTCGACTGTATAGTCCCATACCTATACAGTCTTTGTGTAACACCCCTATTTTTATTTTTATATTAAAATTTTGAAGTAATTAGATTATGGCTCTTTAGAACTTTTTAATCTACGTATTATTTATGATTTTTTGGAATTTTTTGGAATTTTGGAATTTTGGAATTTTTTTTATATAAAATAATATTTTTTAAATAATTTTAAATTCATATAAGTGACTTAAATTAAAAATATTTACAAGAAAGTGAATTGAAATTATAAGAAAATTTTCTAAAATCCGTTTCAAGTAGACTTATCTAAAAATTATCGGTTTGAGAAAAATCTTGATTTTTTCCAATCGTTAAAAAATTGGAAACGTATTAATAAATTTTTATTAACAGAAAATTTTAGATTTTTAAAATTTCAACTTTATATTACATGTTATAAAATTAGTAAGGACTGATATAATATCGCTAAATTTCAAAAAGGACTCATTTTGACTATTTAAAATATACCGAGTGAAAGGTTACTATTTGGCTTAATAATTCTGCCGACAGTTACTATGCAAAACACTGTGCATGTACGAGATTTTCAAAAGGTGCACAGTAACCTGGAATAAAAAATTCAAAAATGCATAGTACTTTTATATTAAAATAATAGAATGCATAGTAAATTTTTTTCCTGTAAATACCGAAGGATTTCTTCTTTAGAATTCACAATTTCAGATTAAGTTTTCTTAATATAGTAGTGCTAGTGAGATAGTGGTGGAAGTGAGAGAGAGAAGAAAAGTTTTTGGAGAGAAGGTTCTGCCAAAATCCTAAGGTAAGAATACTTCTCTTTTATATTTTTTAGGTTATTTTCATATCGTTTTTAGAAATCTGTTATTATACTGGAAATAATATTATTTTAAGTTACTATTCTACATAGTAAACACTATTTCAATAGTAAAATTACTATTTCAATAGTAAATTACTATTCAAATAGTAAATTACTATTTACTGTTACTATTTACCGTTACTATTCACGATTTACTATTTACTGTTACTATTCACGATTTACCGTTACTATTCACATTTTACTATTTACTGTTACTATTCATGATTTACTATTCACTATTCACTATTCAAAATTTACCATTTCTGTTTTAAGTATTAATCTTAATCTTCGTCTTATGCTTATACTAAAATAAGATTGATATTAATATTTCTAGAAATCGAAGGCGCAAAGCAAATCTCTTTTTGGTAACAACTCAAGATAAGAGGGAGTGAGATAAGAGTATAATATGAAAAGACATAAGAATAATGGGAGGAGTCCCCTACTCCTTTTAAATTTAATAATAATATTATTTTAAAATATTAACTTTTTAACTTAAAATTTTTTAATAAATTTTAAATTAAATATCCAGTTTAACTAACTCTAACATACCTATGCAAGGACTTGGACCATTATAACCTATATGGACTGGACTATACCTATGCAAGGATTTGGACCATTATGACCTATATGGACTGAACTATACCTATGCAAGGACTAGATTATATGGACTTACATAGACCTATACGAGGAATTGACCAAAAGACTCAAATTGACTATATTAATAACCATTAAACTTTGAATTATAATATTTATAAATAATGCTTTGTTAACTTGATTTTGATTGATATTTAATTGTGATTAATAATATTTGATGTGATTGATGATATTTAGTTATAATTGATAATGTTTGATTTTGATTGATGATTTTGTGACGTGGAGTTTGAGCATATAGCAAGCATGACGGAAAGCTAAATTTAGTAAGAATTTTCTTACCTTACTCTTTAAAATTTTACTTTAAATCTTCTCTTCTTAGAAATTATTTTTATTAACTTTATTTTCAATATTTAGAATAAAAAAATTAGTATTTATTTTAGAAAGAAAACATTTTATAAGAATTAATTAATTAAATCTTGAGTTAAAGAAAAATTTTGTAATTTTAAGTATTTTTGGTTAATAATTATTCTCTTTTAATAAAACAAAATTTTTAAAAGAAAATTATTTTATTTTTTTCCAACTTAATAACTAAAGATATTTGGAAATAATTGAGATTCCTAAATTTGATTTTGTTAAGATTTAATTTGAGAAAGATTATGTAAAGTTTTATATGAGAAAGTTTTTAGATATTTAAGGCTTAGAAACTCAATTTCAGTGAGATTTGAAAACTGTACCAAATTTATTTCTGTGGGACAGAAATTCAGAGAATTGAGAAAATGTACAGTTTATTGAAATGATATTGTAAACCTTTAAGGGATTTAATAATTGAGTTTCTAAAAGCCTTAACCAACTAAATACGCGAGTAGTTCATGCATCATGAATCATTAAAGTGAAATAAAATGATATTGTCTGGGGACGGATTATAGAAACCGATGATACATTAGAGGAGGCTTAATTACGAGCCTTGGGATGAGAGGGTGTGAAAGGGTGCTTCAGGGGACCTGGGGTAGCTCCCTAGTGTCGGGTACTTTCACAATAAAAACTTTCTTAATCTGACTAGTCTCTAAGTGTTTCCATGCCAGTTGAGCTGTTCATATTATTATTATCCGGACTTATGGAACAGTGTAAACTCCTGGTTGGCCCAGTGCAAATTAAAATTTAAGGGCCCACATATATAGGTAAATTATGATGAAGATATTGCATACATTCATGCATTCATAATTGATTGTGTATGTGATTGTGATTGATATTATTATGTATTGGTTTGTGAAAACCCTTTGTTGCTTATGTCTTAATCAATAATATTATATTCTGTTTCTCACTCCTTTCTCCGTGTCTTTGTTTCATATATTCTAAATTGATGGTTCAGAGGGAAAGATCGAAGAATTTCGGCAGTAGATATAGCACGTTCTAGAAAGGGAGCTCGGTATGAATACCGTGGTCCAATGAATAAATAATGTTAATAAGTAACTGCTTCTGGGCCATGGAGTTTCCTCTCTTTCTTATAATGTTTAATGTTTATTTTCTTCGGATGAATGTACAAATACTTTATAAAGTTTTAATAATATTTGTGAGGTATTTCAGAAATAATATAATTTATTCCGATAGTTTTTTTTTAACAATCATATCTTTAAAAAAAAATTATGAATTTTTCTAGAATTTATTAAGGTGTAACAGAGGGTGTTACACTTTGGATCCCTTTCATTCTGGTATATATTCGGGTCGTTCATGTGTCCCTCCCACTGGAAGCCTGCCAGGAGCCACTCCTTGTC
This sequence comes from Clitoria ternatea, assembly GCA_037962975.1. NCBI lineage: Eukaryota > Viridiplantae > Streptophyta > Magnoliopsida > Fabales > Fabaceae > Clitoria > Clitoria ternatea. The sequence continues at coordinate 4,578,971 of CM075676.1, forward strand.
CGTGCCCATGCACCGGCGATCACTCCCCGCCCTCAACAGCGCCAGGATGTCACATGACCCGACGTAAATAGAATTGCTTCCAGAGGAGACATTCAGGGGGAAAACTAAAAATAATTTATAATTGTTAAAAATAAAAAAAGAAATATGAAAAATAACAAATAATAATCTAATACATATAGAAATATAAAAATGACAATTACATTGCCAAAAAAATTTAAAAATATATGAAAATTTTAAAAAGGTATCTAAAATATTTTTAATTTATAGTAATATGCAAAATATGCATCAAACAATTACATTATTATCTAACAATGAGGTGTGACGTAAGAGTAACTCAATTCTCCCCTTTAACACGTTTGGAGGTTCTATCTTTATTAGTGGGATGGAACAATATTTGATGGTCACCCGACAATTATTTTGTACGAGTTCAACTTTCATGAAAGATCAGTCATTACATCTGACAATATTGAATATAAGAAAAAAGTTATATTATTTATAATTTTAAAATAAATAAATAAGATATAAAACTTTAAAAATAAAAAGATGGAAATTATTCAAAGACTTTTTCTCTAAATAACGGTGTAATATTCTTATATTTTATTTATATATATATATTTAGAAATTTTATATAAATTATTATATTATAATTTCATATGTAAATAATTATTGATCTGGGGTGGTAACCAGGGCCCAGACTGAGGTCCAGAAACACACGCCATATCACTGAAAAAGCTGGCAAGTCCATGACCGAGGTCCGAAACCATTGGTTAAATGCGGATTCCTCCTTAACCCCGGCCCGTTACTGACAATTAGACAGCGAGTAAGAGGAGGTATGAGTAACCTGACCCTGCAAACACTGTATCAATAGTAAGTTAGGAAGATGGTCAAATCACTTCCAAAACTAAGGTAAACACTATAAATACAACTCATTTATTACTGATGAAGGACTCAACTAATCTTGTAAGTTACCTCCGTAATACCGTATTACCTTAGTGACTGTACTGACTTAAACATCGGAGAATCTTCTGCAGGTACACCTCCGGTGTGGTCCTTAACTCCAGTACGGATTGAACATCAAAAGCCACCTTTACTTGAAGAACCTCAGATTCTCACTGAACCAGGTGCATAATACCGCACTCCACTGAGGCGGTGTAAAACTAAGAGTTAGTGAGGTAACTACAGTCAGGGTGCTTAAACTTTGACCTGGTTAATACATTCAACTCTTGACCCCGGTTCCAGAACAGAACAATTATCATTTGTGAGTACAAGAAAAAAAAAAGAAAAGAATTTAAAGTTGGTAGATCAAGACATGTTTCGCATCTCCCCTCTTCCAATTGTAGAAATATCTAATTATATACAATAACAGATTTAGGTCAAGGGTACACACAAACCTAAAGTTAAGGGTTTCTATGATTTGTGTTTCAATATTTGATTTTTAATTTTAATTATAAAATTATTATTATATTTGTTGTTTTTGGGAAAAAGTGAAAGAGAGAATGAAAATAGAAAATTATAAGAAAAAATATTTTCAATATTTTCTATAAAAAATTTTAAAACAAAAAACAAGATGATAATTTTATAATTAAAACTTAAAATAAAAAATAGAAAACACAAACCAAAATAAAATATTTCAAAACCTCTTCACTAACGCCGGTGAAGTGTTTTGCCGAACAACAAATCACCACAAAGCAAAAACAAAATTAGTTCTTCGTGTGCCCTCACTGCACCTCGTTGCAACCGCCACTAAAGATTCTTCAAGCTTGGCCAAGCTGCATGGTGAAGAAAAATGCATGTTAAAGGATTTGGAATTAAGTAACACTAAAACCTGATGGATAATGTTGGTAATTTACCCGGATATATGTTTGCACTATAAACAAGTTATAAACCAATTATATATTTAATCATTCAAATTCAACCAGGTTAATTTAAATCAGATTTTATTAAATTTTCAAGAAACAATTACGTAAACTTTACTCAATCTAATCCAATTAACATAACGATTAAATTTTTTAGACTAAAATTTGATCAATTCGATATTATTTATGAAACACTAATCTATTCAATCAACATATTTTTGAGGCAAAGTCGTTTCAATCGTTACTTGAAAAGAAAACGGCTCGAAGAAATATAAAGTTATTATGAGGTAATGGAAATGGCAGTGTGGAGATTCCCCAGATAATGTGAGGACAAATTCATAATACAAATATGAGGGACCATACTTCCACACTACATCCTAAGCTTTTCAAAGTCTCTTTTATTTTTTCACTGATGAACATGCTTACAAAATAAAATATAAATCTGGATACAAATCTTTGAAGAATTGAGTAGATGTTTGATAACTCTATTATAAAAAATAGAATTTGATCATTGATAATAATATTCACTGTTTATTTTATCTCATACACTATTTAAGATATTTTTAAATTTTATTTGATCATCAAATCTAAAAATTTAATTAAGTAATTCTAACTGAGAATCAATAATCACTCAATCAAGTTTAACTCCTAAGTAAATTGATTATCAATTTCGTTTTTATAGTTATTTATGTTGAACATGTGCATGTTTATCCAAGCTTCAAGTAATTAAAAGAAAAACATAGAAAATCATTATAATATGAAGAATTAGTTATATTTTTATTTCATCAAAACGTAATGTTTTGGTAGTAGTGCATTAGAAGAGGTTTTGCAAGTTTTGTTGAAAATCTTATAATAATTGTTACAAGAGAGTTTGCCATTTTTTTTAAAAAAATTACAGGAGAAGACATTCTTTTTATTAACCACATATGTTTTTCAAACAATCTTGAGACACAATTAAAATTTTCTGTACATCTTAAAAGATATTGTTTAATAAGAATCAAATACGAGATTCTTTTAACAATTTAAGTTTATTTTGTCAACAAAGACACAAATTATTATTCATGGAAGAATTGTAATTGAAGTAATAATTTTTTTATGTGAAAGTAGACATGAGGTATGAAACCACTTATATTTTTGTGTTTCCTTTTTGTTTGAGGGCTTTATTGAGAAAGAGTTTTTCTCCCACTGTGACCCAGCAAATTGATCCTTCTCCATTGAATATTTTATTTGACATTGGAATATTTTTTAAATGAACTTAGTAGTACTATACTATATAATCAACAACAATAATCTTCCGGCGCCGACCACACCATCGGCGCACGTTAGCCTTTATCGGTGAGATTTTGAGATTTTTTAAATAAAAAGGGAATTGATTGAATATCCACCGTATAAAAAACATCGATAATTTAATATCATTTAAGTAAGATGTCAGATTTGATATATTACATAGGTATAAAAATTTATAGAGAGTCTCATATATTATATTTCACACTAGATTGATATAAATATTTTCTAGAATCAGATCAATCATTAAACCAGTCAAAACACTAGTTCAAATAAATTGTAATTAAATTAAATCTAAATAATATTAAAAAATTGACTTAAAACAATTACATAATTAATTTAGAGTTCAGTCGTAGGTTTTAATAACAAAATGGATATAACTACCCTAAAGGTATATGTGGCGGAAAAAAGTAGGTGGCTATGTATAAAAGAAAATGAAATAAAAAATAATTTATGACGTGTCATTTCCATGTATTGCCTGCTTTTGGCATGCGTGAAAAGTAGTGTCACGTGCTTCCCATGAATTCAATACTGAGATACTGCTTAGGTATATTAGTTTAACCACTATACTTATTCTTTATTGGTTCCTCATTTCATTATACCCAATAATTAATCCAACTTTTTCTATTATTGCATCACAAGCAACAACGAACATACATTAAGTTTTTGCTTTTTAACACTTCAGGTCGAAATTAATCTTTTCATCCATCAAATGATTTTTTTAATTTGGGTGGTCTCATTAAATATTTGCTGCAGTGAATATGATTCAGTGCATGCTAATCCACCACAAAGACATGCGTGCAGTTGCAAAATAATCAAAAGAGAAATATATATATATATATATATATATTTATAAAGACGTAAACATATATATACAATAAAAGAGAGAAATATAAGATACATGAACAATTATGTAATGTGATAACAAAAAAAAAAAGTTAGATAAATTGTTGTGTGTTTTTATTACATAAATATTTTGTCTTTAATCGAAATATATAGACATACAAATGATGAACAATTCTTAACATTGATTTATTTTGGAACTAAAGTCAAATGTTTAGAGTTTTTGTTTACCATTATATCAGGTCAATATATGTCTTGTGCCTATGTTAGTTTTAATTGGTATGCTTATAAAAATGTTATGAAGAAATTAAGCGGTGTATCACTCAAGACACCTTTAATATTTAAGTTATTAGATATCAAAATTAAATGACTGATGTAAGAGTAAAGAGTAGTTGAGAAGGTGAAGGAGTCTACCTTTAAAAGTTAATGATAGAGATGTATGGAAATAATAATGAATGTGTCAAATGTCTTTTTCAAAGGTTGTTGGTGATGTTACAATGTGGACGGAGGTCAAAATAGGTTTGATCAACGTAGGTTTAGTTGATATAGGTCTAGTTGACATATATAGGTCCGGCCAGAATGAATATGTTTAGTGTGTTATAGGACACAGGTATACTGCTTTAGGTCGACATAGTTTGACTCACATATGGTCGATATACCAATATAGGTCAACATAAGCCTGGTGAAATTTCTCTCCATTTCCTTGTCCTTTTTAAATAAAAATAAAATGTTTGATATAATTACTACATTTGTCTCTTAATATAAGAATCTCTTAAGAAAATTCTTTTGTCCTTAATATAACAACCCTTTACAAAATTCAACAACATTAATTATTTTTTGCTTCAAAATATCCTTAATGAAATAGAACATTAATTAAATACAAAGAGAGTAAGATTTACGAGTCCCAAAAAATATAAGATGATACTGTTGGAAAATTGATATTCTCCATGTTTTAAAACTATTGTTGTTTTACCTTTTTTCTCCCTGTAACTATTTTCACTTTAAAAGTTTAAGGTGCAATCAATTTCATATTTTCTAACTGTAGCATCTTGCAATTAATATATCTTTTTCTCATCATTTTCATTTGACCAAAGAATAAGATTTAGAAAGTTGAGACATTATTTAATAATAATAAAATAATAGAATTAATGGGGGTATTTTAATCCATATTAACTCAAATAACTATACATTTAATAATTTCTTAATTTGTGTGAAAATGTTAAAGCGACAATAATTTTAAGATATAGTGAGTATAATTAATAGATAAATCAAATGAATTTATCTAATTAACTATTTTTAAAAACTGAAATTAATTAAGAGGTTATTAAGAGATGAATGTATTATAATTATTAAAAATATTAAATAATTGTATAAGTATTTATATACAATAAACTTATTATGCATTAGAAAAAACTCATTTTGAATTGTATTTCTTATGTAGTATATATAATCAATGTGTTATTGAAGCAAGCAACCCTTAGTAGAAAGTGGAAACAATGGCTTAAAATTAAAAAAGTCAAAGCCATTATTTTGGAAAACCAAAATATAGAAAATGTCATAATATGGGTGGTGAATAGAAAATCTATCATCTTACAGTGTTTGTGCTTATATGTGTAGGCAATTCGGTGGTGGTGAATGAAATGACACCATACAAAAACGCTTTTCATACAACAAACAAAAACAAAACAAATATGGATGGCAAAAGGGGTTTGAAAATGTACAAAATGACACAAACAGGGAATTTTTGACAAATCTACATAGTTAAAAATAATACGAGAAAATAATAGTCAAGATCTATGTTTGGATATGATAAGGGAGTTTGAAAAAAAAGAGGAGATTTTGCAATCTGCGTTAATTCCAATGGGAAATACACATGTGGAAAATAGGAAGGAAATGGGGTAAGAGAAATTGACTTGCAAGATGGGAAAAAAGCCCTTCATGCTTCTATGCTGTTGTCGGCATTATTTGGGTGCAATCAGTTCATATCGGACAACAATTCTCTCTCTCATTCTCTTTTCTGTCAAAGTGAAAACAATCCACACTTTGTGCCTCATCTCTCACCACTATTCTATTATACCAATCTTTTGGTTTGTAGTTGAGGAAATAAAGTTGAGTTAAAGTGAAAAATTTAAAGGTTGATATTAATTCGACAATCAAAATTTTGTTGACCCGTATGATCTAAAACTTGCTTCAACTTAACGGAGGTTTTTCCGTTACGTATGCCTCCAAACGTCCTCTTAATTTCTCATCAAATCCATTCTTTCTTAGATAACTTAATTCATAAAACTCAACAGGTCAACTTAATAGTTATAAAGTATAAAGAAGTTTTGAGATTATATTTATATAAATGTGTAATTTTGTTTTTATTTAAACCCAAAATGATATAGATGTAACTATAGTTGGTTAGAATTAGAAAGAGATTAAATTCCCTTTTATTCCTATCTAAAATAGGTTAAAGAGGAGGTGTCGTGACCCTAATCCCTCAACGTGGGGCAATAGTATTTTTCGGGAGAATAATTTTTTTATGTTTCTTATGTTAAAAAAAACTGGATAAGTTTCGTATATTTTTAAGATCGAATAATCACATACAAAATTGTTTTTTAATCTTCTATAAATGTCATATTAAATAGAATAAAAAGATTGATGAAATATTTAAGTTTTGAAAACTTTCCCGCTTAATGAGTTAATTTTTTTGATTGGTTTTTTCTTATACGGCTAAGTCATATTTATGATTTTTTATAAGTAAATAATTTACGATTTCCCACTTACGACCACAAACATATGAATTGATGACGTCTTTTCCATTGTTTTGGGACAACTTCGGTGTGCAATAATGATGATTCTATCAATCTTACTAATATCATTTTAAAAATCGAATCAATAATTCTAACATTAACGACACCATTGTTCTAGAATATACGTACAAGAGGAATAAAGTTCAGAGGGATGGTTTATAATCTTGTCGTATTGGTATTGTATAATTTACATTATACCACACACTATTCTAGAAATTTAAGGACTAATTTTTTAGTTTGAGTAGGAATTATACCAACATTTTGCTTGAGTGAGTTAGAAAAAGGGTCAAGAAAGTACAATTTTTTTTTACATAACGTTATTGTTAAAATAATCTGGATAAAGATTTGATAAAATTATATTATCTTTTTTTAAAACATAAAATTATATTATCTACTTTTTTTTAATATTACACTCACCTTCCTCTTTTATATAAATATATTAAAGGAGGTCATTATAAATCATGGTTTAAAAATTTAAATTGTAATAGTTTGATTAGAAACTAGTCAAGATATCAGTTTTGGTCAATAAACAAATTATAACGATTCATAATTAGTCAAGATTAGTTGAAAACCGATAAAAATCTGAGATCGAACTGTTTTTGTAATTGTTTTGTTCATTTTTTAATATTTTAAAACTTTATTTTAAAATAATTTTAAATTAATAAAAACTCATATAATATTTGTATATAATTATTTTATTTTTAAAAAAGACATGTGATATGATCTTTTTATACAATTTTAAAATTTTTCTTAACTTAGTTGTTATATAATTTAGTATTATTATATTATAAAATATATTATTATAATTGATTTGATTTCGTATTACCACACTTGAACCGATAAATTATAAATAAGTATTTTTACATGTTTAGTCACTGATTTTATTTTTAAAATATAGGTGAGAATAATAAGATTACCTGGTACTATATTTTTATATAAATCAGAAAGATTTGTGCAAAATCTAAAAAAAGGAATTCTTAATGTAAATGGTAGGAGTACCAGTGTTATATTTTTTTGTCAATCAAAGTAGTCATCATTTTCTTGTTTTCAAAATATAACGTTTACGGTAGTTGTATATTTTTTCTAAAAAAATAAATGTCTAGTTTTTTTCCATAAAAAAATACAACTTTAGTAATTTAACTTCAAGTTGATGGAAGGATATTATAACAACGGTTAGAGTTTAAGAATTCAACGAGATGAAACAAAAGAAGGATACAAAATTTAGGGGGCTAGTATATGTTCTTTTTTCAATAATTTTATTACATGCTTGGAAAATTAGATTCCATTGCTAAAAATTTAATAGACAATAAAATGAAGAAAATTTTTGAATTTTTGTTAAACGCATGTAAGAAGATTCACACATTTCAGGTATTCTACTGAATTAACTAACTGAACTACCATGTTTTGTTATGAAAATGTTTTAACTTATATAATGTTTATTGAATATTAACATAGACCTATTTTGGTTGTTTGTTAGGGTTGGTCGACTAACTCAACAAAAAAATTATACGGTTAAATAAAGTTTTGATTATCTCGAACAACGTAAAGAATCAATATTAACCTTTAATTTTTTTTTATTTTCATAACTTTGTTTCCTCAACTATATATTAAACAAAGATGTAGAATTCGACCGTAACAATAAATGCATCAATAAATAAGTTGAAGAAAACAAATCTGATATCTCTTTTTTCTTTTTAACGTGACATATAAATGAAACTAAGTTACAAAATGAAGATTTTTGAAATACACAAAGCATAGTTGGAAACAAGTTTGATTTGTTGTTTTGTCAACTTAGAGAAGAACAAGCACAGTTAAGGGTGACATAAGAAGGAATATAAGAATAATGTTTTCCCCCTAAATAAAAAAATAAATAAATGTATATATACATATAGTACAATCAAAGGTGTATGATGAGATATAACAAAGTCAAATGGGAATATTTTCTTTTCTAAACTTTACAATGATGGGATTAACATCCTTCCACTTTGTCCCCCTCTTTCCTTGTGTGATTGTATCATCTTTTGTGTTTTTCTTTATTGTTTAACTTGATGTTTTCTTCTTCTTCTTCTTCTTCCCATTGCTTTACTTTTCTCATAGGAAAGGAATATAATGCATTGGCAGTGAGTGGCTGTGGCTATGGTTGTGCCTCCCTCACACACAAACACCCTTTGGGCCCCATTAAGGTCCAATCCATGTGGGCCCACCTTGTCTGGGCCGGCTCCATACACACCCCTCATTCAGTTTTATTTTTTGGTTAATTTGTTGCGTAAATCAATAGAATGCTGAGGTGGCCTTGCTTTGAGGGGTTGGTGTCTTTGAAGTGGAGACTTGGTCCCACACAAGTCAGCCACTTTGACACACAGTGAAACTCTCTCTCTCTCTCTCTCTCTCTCTCTCTCTCACTATAACCTTTGCTTCTTTGGCACACTTATTATTGTCATTATCCTACCCTCTTTTTTATTTTATTTTATTTCAAGTTTTCTCACATCATTTCACCCTCCCATGCTATGTTCCTTTCACCATAAAGCTTTAACCCACATATGGATAAAGATGCCATTGCTGGGTCTTGGTGGTTAAGGGTGTTGCCTAAGCAAAACCATGTACTTGGTTTGAATGGGGAGCACCATCCACACCTCTCCTACCTTGTTTTATTCCCCCACTCCCTATTTGAACAACACCACTTCATGACATCACACTTTTTTTTTGGTACATGGACAAAACTTCATGAGTTGAGTTTCATTAACATATAATCAACAAAATAATTGAACTTACTAGGACCAAACTGGTAAAATATACCAATTGAGCTTTGAGTTTTAATGTTGATTTAACATGAAAACCTAGCAAAAATATATATAAAGAAACCATTTAGTATTATTAAAATTAAACCAGTAAACAACTAGATTAAGATAATAAATTAATGACCAAACCAATAAATTATCATTGAACTGTTTAATTTAGTAAATTAAAAAGTTTTAAAAATATAATTTACTAAATTTAGTGAATCAGTTAAACGGATTTAATCCTAATGATTACTAGTTTAATCGATTAGACCATCAATTTAGATAGTTGAGTCATTGGCTCAAGTTGTCAAACATCTTATTTTTAATGGATCATATATATATAACCGATCTTATAATAGACTAACCTAACGAAACTATTATTTCTAGTTAAATTGATGAAATTCATCTAATTTTATGGTTACAGGATTTTTTAAAACAAAAATCATATTTAACAAGGGGTTTTTGTCTGTCACCCACATCAAACCTACTTGATGCAAATTGATAACCCAACCAATTAACTATATCCTTCCATAATTAGTGAGGTTTTAACTCATTCTTATAAATACAAACATAATCTTTTACCCACTCCACCAATTTTCATTTGGTTCAACGTGGCACTTTTCTATTAGTACCACTCCAAGACAAAGCAAATTAAATGATAATATTCTATAACTACCTGACTTAAGTCTCTAACCTGTTGTAAAGATCATTATAATTAGAAACAAAGGGACCCATTGACCACTTGATATGAATGTGATCACTGATACATATCAGCAATGCTTGCCAAGAAATTAAACACATCAACATTGCTGCAGAAGCAGCACCAGCACCAGAGGCTTGTCTTATCTTTTTTATCTTTCCTGCACTCTTAAAATTTGTTGGTATATACTCCCAATGTAGCGTATTGAATTTCTTGTTCTTACGTAGTAATATCTCACCAGTAAAAGGTTACCAATCAAGGTCCAAACAAACTGGCATGAATATGAAATTAAATAATCGTACCTATGATATGAGATACCCATAGGACTATGTGAGGAATCCGTGCACAGTTTTACCTTGTCCTTATCTGATATGCTCAACTTGTCTCTAAGATTTTACCACGTAATAATACTCTATCTCTTACCTAAGCCCTTTTATTATTTATTTATTTATAAAGTGAGACATAATTGTTCACCCCATCCATATGCAAGTAAAAAATATAATCTTGTCAAACAAAATGTGATGTAGTGGTAACTTTACTTTATTCTTTAATCACATATGTAGAAGCGATATTTCATATTCACCCACATGAGCTCATTTTCAGAGAGGAATTAGTCACTCTTTTCAACGGTGAATACCCGATATATATATATATATATATATATATATATATATATAAAATCTTTTTTTAGTAATGACTGCATATCATTTTCTATGAACTTTGTTAAGTATGCAAAGTGGGATAACATGGTATAAGCCACCTAACAACCTTAACTTCTTTGACTTAAGGGAAAACCAATCAAGTTCAGGGGAGAAAATTCCCCTCACACATCCAAATTCTAAAGCCAACTACTAAAATTTTGATGGGCATTATTGTATGGCTAATTATAAGAACCAAGTTAGTAGTTTTGGAAAAAAAATTGTGAATGAGATTGGTACTCAACATTGTGTTGCTTATTATAGGCAACTAGAGAATTGGTTTCGATGCGTCTGCATCAAGTTTTGAACATGTTGGCTTTAGATTCTTCTAAGGTGCCCCACTTAAGAGAGTCCAAATATAAGAGGGTATGTATGGTATCTATGAGGATTAAATCCTTTAGATAAGCTCCAAACAATTGAATAATCATGGAGAAAAATAAGGTTGGTGATTTAACAAATTTAACTCAGATGAAAGTAAAATAAGGTTGCATAGCAATAAATGAATGAGAATAAGCAGTTATACGCTTTGGGAATCTCTGAACTCAATTATGACATATACTTGCAGTTTCTGATTGTAATGTTTTTAGAAAAGAGGACCTGGCTCATAATAATTACTATTAACTTGGGAAGAATCATGGTCTGCTTAAAATTCTGTCCAATTCAAACAAGCATTAAACAAGCACCAACTACCACCCCATGAGTCCTTCTGCAGTTCCATTTAAGACTGGGACACAAAAAGGTTGCAGGTGATTAGTCTAAGGCTATGCTTGTTTAATTATAGAAGCTCGAGTTAACCCTTCTTCACTTGTCACCTATCTGAGATTTGCATTATTTCACAAAGTGAAAAGTTTTTGCTCTTTGAACAGTGGTTAGTCTGGTCTACACAGGAAGGTCTTGTAAATCAACCACAGGATGAAAATGACTTGACAGGTTGGGAAGGCATTTCATCTGGTTTAATGTGATTTCACATTTGAACTACTCTTAAAGAGTGCATGTTTCAACCCTTTGAGTACAACGTGGCAAAGAAAGGTTAGGAAAAACAATGACAGTGAAATATTTTCCACCAGAGAAGGTAGGGTGGTTTAGTACCAGAAAGGTAAGGTCCATTCTATCTATGGAACTAAACATCTTGTGATCTTCCCTCTTGACCTATAGAATTTTGTGTAATTCTTCCTTGGCAATAATCATATAATAATAACAAGAATAATGTTAACATCAGCTTTAAACCAGAAGTATAAGACTTTTAAAACTGGGGACATTTCATTTCAACCTTAAAACCAAACTGAGAGGCTGAGACTGTTAGGTTTTGAACTGGACTACCAGTCAAGCTGATGGCACAAGACCATGAAATGATGTTAACTTTTCAAGTATTATGTTGCAGTACCAAGACAGACATATCCATCACTCTAATACCATATATGATTTGAAAAAATAAACAAAAGAAGAAAAACTACACAAGGCTTGCAATTATTTATGTTGCATCAAAATCTTTAGATGAATATACATTCAACACCATCGCTTGACGTTGTTATATTTATGATTTATCTGTTTTTAGTTGTTCACAAAGCATCATCCTGTCCAAAAACACTGAACCACTTAGGATGGAAAAGTTTCTAAACTTTAGGAGAATCTAATTAAGCTCACATAGCTCCATTGATGTATAAGGAACACTACAACCTAAGTTGCTATTAGAACCTGTTTGATTTGATATTGGTTACTATGCAAACCACATTTGCTAGAATTTTTTTAAAAAGTATATATCTATTTAACCAACTTTTGAGACTCATAACCGTATTTACGAAGTGTTAGAAACCAATTCCAAGGTATAGAATATGAATCCCACAAAAAATGAGATTCTGGTGTAAGGGTTATAAAGTTTCGGATTCTCCAACAACATTGGCTAAGGGTGTGTTTAGTTCCACTTATTTCTGCCTTTCCTACATGATAAATCACGTTCATTGCAAAGAAACATTTTGTTGCTTATCCATTGGCGTGATATGAATCCAACACGCACTAACTTTTGTTGTGGTGTAGTTCTTCTAAGGTCCTTATCACATAGTAAGTAAAATCAAACCACATGCTATAAGGGACTGCTTCTAGTCCATTTCATCAGTTAGGCTTAATGGCAACGAATGGGACTTCAAAGTTGTAAGGAATAATGGGCCTGTGTCCACCTTATCATTTCAACAGAACAGACACAATATCTCAAAAAGACACACATTAAGCCTCCTTTGCCTGCAGAACTAAGAGAGGTGGTGGGGGAATATGTATAAGATAATATAATATATGACTAACATACATGAAAGCAAAAAAACATGAGCACATTATATGCTAAACCGCTCTTGAATTTCAGAGATATTTCGACTGCTGATGCTAATCAGCTGTCACATTTTAACAGGACAAAAGGAAGGGATGATGTTACATCACTCATTTTAAAATGAGAAGCAAACTCCACATCTTCACAAAACCATGACCACATTCCCATGGATCTCCAATAAAACATCACATTTTCAGCTGCTCCAAACCCTGCACTGTCTCAGATTCAGATGGAATGTTGTCAGTCTTGTTGGTTTCTGTCTCTGGAGTTTTAACTACCAGTTTATCTTCCTGGCTGGGGGCACTAATAGTTGGTGGATCATCTTTTTGCATCAAAATAGGTTCATCTTTTCTAACCGGTGGAGCAGCGAATACTGCAACAGCTTGCCGAACTGTTGGTGGATCATCTTCCTGGATCAAAACAGGTTCATCTTTTCTAACCGGTGGAGTAGCGAATACTGGAACAGCTTGTTGAACAGTTGGTGGATCATCTTTTTGGATCAAAACAGGTTCATCTTTTCTAACTGGTGGAGCAGCGAATACTGGAACAGCTTGTCGAATAGTGACAGGAGGAGCTATACAAACAGGAGGAGCTCGTAGTACTTGGTGGGACACTACAGCTGCTGCTGGTGGCGGCGGTGGTGGAGAGAATACAGGTATTGCAGTTCTTATGGTCACTGCAGGTGCAATACCATGGCAAGGTGATCTCATTTGTCGAATTGGAACATAAGGTGCTGCTCCAGCTGCAGGGAATTTCGGGCGACGGGGCCCTCGGTTTTCTGGTGTAGCAGATATTGGTGGCATTGAAGAATGGTCACAGGCAGCTGGCGGAGGTGGTGGTGCTGCTACTGGATGTCTACTTCGGGATGCTGTTTTTGGGCAAATTAAAGGAAGTATCTTTGATGTGGCGGCAGGTGGAGGGAGAGGACTGCTTGGCCTGGGATTTTGAATCTGAAACTTCTTTGGAAATGGGATTGGAGCATTTGGATTTGACATTGTCATTTTTTCCTTCAACCGGTAGTTCAGTAAGGCCCGGGCTATGGTGATCTGTTCTAGCTCGTCGCTGTTTTCCGGTTCACTTGAAGACCGTGTAGTTTCTTTTGCCACTGTCAAGAAAGAAAATTTTTATTACATATATCTTAAAAACCATAATTGTCAATCACGGATAATAACATTGCATAGCAGCCAACCCCAAAAATGCCACCGCAGGATAGCAATTGAAAGAGACCAAAACTGGCTGGTATACTAAAGATTATGAATACAAGATAAATAAATAATTTATACTTAACATATGCTAGCACTAAACAATCAAGCACCCAAAATAATCAGTAGTTTTAGTATAGACACAATCACTTCTAATCATAGCAAGAGCAGGGAAGTGGGCTGGAACTAGAACAGGGGCGGAGAACTTGCTGAACCAGAGCAAATGACACATAAAAGTGTACAGCAAGTAACAAATAAAAATGCCTAACAAGGTTGGGTGCTGGCACATCTAGTTGCCTACCTATCCAAATGAAAAATATTAGTCAATTTGGTAAAAGGTTTAATCCGGTAGAAAGGAAAGAGAAAGACATTCTAGAAAGTTGCAAGAAACAGTCGTGTGGCAGAGAAAAGACCCAACAACAGAGGCCAGGCCGCTGGAAGATAGTAAGGAAACAGAAGGTGGAGCTGCTCGTTTATTTATGGAAGGGATTCTAACCATTAAATAAAAGTTCCGTCCCTAGAGTCGCCAGTGCACTAGGTTTCATTTGTCCCCTCTCAACCATGATCTATTCAAAGTAAAAGCACATGATGATAGATATTAGACAATAGTTTAAAGCAAAGGCAACCAGAGGCCACTCTTCCTGACTTTCCACTATAGCAGTGTGACTTGCTTGCTTGTAACTCACTCCAATAAAAAGAACACAACGGAAGGTAGTCCAGAGAAGCACAAAGCCAAGTAAAACAATCTGGCCTGTAGTATGTTTCTAAAGGAAAATCACAAGGGAACAGGGTGAATAGGTACAAGGCATCTAGGAGGCTTGTTAATTATTTATGAAAGATGGTCTTTGACATAACCATGGATAATTTGTGGACATAAACAACAATGTTTGGCAGAGAAAGTTAGAGCACTGATTCCGCAGTACCATAATATAAAGTTTTCAGCCCATTTCGCAAGCCACATTTCATACAAGAATTAGGGAAACAAGACTAGATTGGGAATTTCCAAACTTCAATAATTTCATTTGGTGGAATTTCCACATATATGAAAGAAAAATATTCACACAAAAGCTAGTTTGGGCACCTTACATTGCTTTAAAGAAGACCAAGCTGCCATAGCTGCGTTTTTCTCAGCTTGTTTCTTATTCTTGGCAGGTTCACCAGTAAACATAATTCCAGCTAATTCTACTGTCCCAGTAAAAACAGGTAGATGTCCTAGGCCTGACCTGTATGTAAAATACTGCGGCAACGGAGCTCCGACCCTCTGCGCAATCTCCTGTAGGAGGTTCTTGTACACTCCCGTTTCATCCTAAAAGAATGTACATTGTACATGGTGAGCAAATGATCCATAAAATTATCAACCATTGATTCAATTAAGACATACCATGCAATGTGGATAGATAAAACATATAAAGAATATATTTCCAATGAAATGCACCTACATAACCTACTAGGTAAACGGTAAACCCCATGTGTGGTCTCGGGTTCGAGTTTAGGGATTTGGGAAAAGCAGTTGCTTTGAATTTTGTTAAGAAAAGCTTTGAAGCCCACTATCATCTTACCGGTTTGACTCTGAATAGGATATATCAAAAATAAAATTATGTTTACAATCATTCACTCCCTTTTTCCCCTTTCACACAAACAAGTTGGCATAACAAAAAAGAGCAGGCCAGCATAAAAATGATAAAATCATATACCTTTGAAATCCCAAAAAAGTAAACCTTTTTAGCAGGGTGAACAACAGAGAAGAGAAAACTTTCAAACCCTTCTCACAAAGTACCACGATTTCTTCTACATGTCAGTTTCTTTTTTTAAAAAAAAAAAAACCAGCATGCCAACTTAAAGAACATAACTTCCATAAACCGCAAAATTTGACCAAAAAAACAATCTCAAATTCAAGACCAAATCCTTCCACTGCACAAACAACAACCAAAAAGATGACAACATTGTCGAACTTAAGTACAGACATGGCAAGGGTAGTTCGGTCATTCCACAAAAAAAACAGAAGCATGTTGAAGCACCGACAAACGCAGAACAGAACAGAGAGAGAAAAACAGAGAAAACAAAAACTCACGAGGATTCTAGCGGCGAGGGAATGAGAAGGAGCACGGTGTGAGAGAGAATTCAGTGCCACCTCAGCAGCGGAGTGTTCCGCTTGACGGAGCGTGGAGCAGTAGTGGGGACTCTCGAAGATCTCGCCGTTAAAGTTAACGGTGGCTTTGAAGCGCGGCGCGTGATCAGGACCTTCCCGAATGCACGTGTACGAAGGGAGGTTGAAGCAGCTTCGCTGTGCCAGCTCCTGAAGCTGGTTCTTGTACATTTTCCCTCTCTCTCTCTAACCCCAAACCGCACTTTCTCTCTCAAGAAAGTGGGCCTACAACCCGATCCACCTCTTTTCGGGCCGGATTCCAACCGCCCAAAGGAGACGCCTTTCCAAACTCTTGACACCGGCGAAATCGTGGGTCGCTCTCCGTTTAGGGTTTCAGGTTCGGAAATGGGAGGGAATTGCAGCAGCAGCACCGGCACGGAGAACAGAGAAGAGAGAGAAAGTGAAGAAAGGAAAATAGAAGATGAAGCTAAGGAGAAAAGGAAAAAAAAGAGAGATAGGACTTAGTAGTAAAATTATTAATTATTTTATGATTATATTAAATTTAAAATGTCGTATGTTATTATGAATGGTTAAATTCATTTAATAGTTTGGTTCACTGTTTTGGTTTAAACCAAAGATTCATAGTTTAGTTCCTCATTTATTCAGTTTATTTCGATTTAGTACTCCCTCTCTCCTTTTCTTTTCTTTTCTCTTTTTTTTTCATTTTGGGTTTCTTTCATTATATCAATTCCTCCCTTGCTCTATCTATCAAATGTTGGCAAGTGAAAAAAAAATTAAAACTTTTTTTTTTCATAAAAATTGAACATGTGTTACAAAATATTAAAAACTCATGTAGCCTATTTAAATAATTGAGGTAGGTTTACCATTAAACTTGAATTAGATCTCTCATTTTTTTAATGAGTTTTAAATTCGACCTTCATCTTTTTAATAAGTTTTAATTATTTAAGTTATTATTTATTAAGTTTTAAGGAGGATGAAGAATTTAATATCTATTTTTAAGTTGTTGGTATTAGTATTAAGAAAATGTTAACTACTCTAACAGATAAGAAATTAGTTAAGGAAGAAAAATAACTTTCGATTAGTTAAATACTCTTAAGATACATATTCAAAGGACCTTTAGTATTATGAGTTTAGTTAAATTTAGCTTTTAAACTATTGAAAGTGATAATTGTTTTAAAAAAACATTTTTATTGCACTCTTATTTTTGTGGTGCAATAATTTTATGTATTTCAAAAAAAACTTATCTTTTTTAGTAATTTAAACTCAACTTTAAGGTTAACAAGACTTCGTTTATTATTAGGATTTATCAAACTTATACAACATTGTATATGACAATAAATCAATAATAGATAAAATTTATGTTGAGCTTATTTTACAAATCATAAAACACTTTAATTTTGAAAGGAAAAAATTATCATTTTGATTTCTTATTAAAATAGAGAAACTCTTATTATTATCATAATATAAAAATATCAAAACGAAGACCAAATTTAAAATCTATTTTATGATTATATTAAATTAAAAATGTGGAAAGTTATATTATTAGTAGTATTATTGTTAAATGGCAATTATTAATGTGAGAGACACATGACTATGGAAGAATTATGATTTGAATCTGAAACTTTATATCATTAATGAGAAGGAGATGAGACATGATATTAGTGTTACGTTTCATATTTGTTAGATTTTAAAAATAGAATCGAATAATGGTATAAACATTTAAAAAATGAAACAAATTTGCTCATTTTAAAAAGGTGAAACGTAACAATTTTAAATAATATTTTTAAATTATTAAAAAACCTTAATGATAAATATTGAATTCTATTTATTATATATATAACAAATTTAAAATATTATATACTTAATTAAATTCACAATAACCATAATAATAATAATAATAAATAATGTTGATAGTGATTTGTTTTATTATTATTAATAATATGTTATTATAATATACCCAATGTCATTAATTATCTTAGTCTTGTAACTTTTAAAAAATAATAATAATAATAATAACAACTAGTTTTATATTTTATTATTATTTAGTTATATTTTTAAATTAGTTAACTAAACATTAAACAAAATAAAAGTATAAGCATTAAAAATTAAAATAAAACAAGAAAAATATGTAAACAAATCAAATTACTAGAAATAAATAGATTAACTTTAATAATAATAATAATAATAATAATAATAATAATAATAATAATAATATTATTATTATTATTATTATTATTATTATTATTATTATAATACTCGTTTATTAAACACATATACACTCTTTTAATATGTTCGTTTTGTATTTGTGTTATTTGTTTTTAAATTAGTTTATTTTAATTTGTACAATTTGTTAAAGGGAAATTTATATTCAAAATTGTGAAAGTCTAGTTGTTTTGAAAATCATATGATACTATATTAATATTAATTTTAAATAAAAAATTATCATTTTTTATTTCTTATGTAAAGTTGTACAAATTTAAAAAATTATTTATAAATATTGATCCAGTTAAAAATTCAAGATTATATGCCTTTTTTAATCATGTTCTTATTTTTATTTGATTATTTTATTTTTTTTATTATTAAAATATAAAAACATTAATTAAACATTGACTATAAAAAGAAAAAAGGTACTAGTATTTTAGTAAAAATAGGGGGAAAGACATTAAACATATATTTTAATTTATATGAAAATTAAATAAATGGATAAATTATATATATTAAAATTATTTGTGGAATCTGTATAATATTGTGTAGGATAAAACTTTAAATAGAAAAAGTTATATTAAAAACTATGTTGAAAATATCTAAGAAATCACATGATACTATTAGTTTTAAATATAAACTTTTTTTTACTTTATAGAAAATTGCATATGTTAAATAAATTGATATTAGAAAATGAAATGGGTTTTTTGTTTTTTTATTTCTATGTTGCTGGGAGTTAACTGAAATAATTTTCAATAAAAAAAAATCATTTTGAATTTCTTAAATATGTGCTGTACCGTAGTGCAAGTTGTTAATTGTTTTTGGTTCAAAAGTGTTGCTTAACGCTTCTTATTGCTTCACTTTTTTTGATGCTGAGAGTCAATTAATGAAACGCGTAATTGAATTGAATTAGTGGGAGCCAGGCACCAAAATACTGGCTACTACTAATTAATTACATGCACTTTATTTTAAAATCCTTATTCTCTTGGACCAATAAATAAATAAATAAAATTTCTTATTCTCTTTCCCTGGTTTCAACCCCTTACATTTAGGATTGATATCAATGGGTTCAAAATAAACACAAAAATATTTATAAAAATAGGGTTATTCGAAAAATATTTACTTGTTTGGAAGTGTTTTTATATTGGTGGCGCTTAATTGTTTTGGTTAGATGTTTTTTAATTAGTCACACGTTTTTTTATGACCAAAAACCACCATAAACAATCATCGGTCATGTTTTCCGGAAAATTAAGCAGAGAATGAAATGCGCGTGATTTTGATTAAGGAAACGTTTGCTGAAAGGATTTTTTTTTTGGTAAGTTATTTCTTTGAAAATGAGATAGTATAGAATAGGTTACAAATGTATTTTGTAATATTCTGATTTTAATTATTAATTATTTTATTAATCAAATAATTAAATTGATAATGTTAAAATAATTATTGGTGGGTATGTTAATTTCTAAAATTTATCTGGATAAGTTTTGGATAACTTGAAGTTACCTGATTGGTTTCAAATTTTGACTAAATTTGTAAAAGGACAAAACTGTCATTAATGACCAAACCTTCTTTTCAAATTTCCTTTCCCAACTTTCCTTCTCTCCTCGCATATGCATGTGACAAGGAAATTGAACTCCTTCTTCATCTCCTCTCCCTATAGCAGCATCACCACTTCCCTTTATCATCCTCTCAACTTCTCACATTAAGGCAAGATTTGAGCTTCTTTCCTCCACCTCTCTTCCACAACCAGCAAGTAAAAAGCTCGGGGTTCTTCAATTCCTCAATTGCTAAGGTATGGAGCCATGAACCCCACTCAAGTTATTGTTTGTTTCTTACCATTCTCAATTTTTGTTTGAATTCATGGACTTTAGGTCGTTTTAAAACCTATTTAACTTGGGGCATCATTGGGTACTTTAGGTTCTGTCAATTCTTCCATTGTTAGTAAGTGTCGAAATGACTCATCGTTTAATTTGATTCCGCTCCATGGGTTCAAGCTTCATTTTCGTCATTTTCATGCCTATAGGTTGTTTTAGAAATGTCGGTAACTTGGGGGTAGCGATGAAACTTCTGGAATTTGGTTTTGGAACTCGACGATGATATTTGATAAGTCAAAAGCCTCTGAATCTTTGTTGTTTCGTTGCATTGTTAATATGTGTCATGTTTCAGGTTCCCATGTAGTTGAAAAGTAATTAAAATGTGAGGGTTTGGTAATTGGTTAATTAATTAGAAAATATTGGGTTATGTGTAATGTGAATTTTGATTCCAGAACGTGACTAGAGGTGTGAACTGATACTCAGAATTGTTGATTCCAAGTAGGGGAAGTGTTACATTTTAAATGTATAGATTATGAACGAATATGGGTATATGTATATGTTATGTTTGATGATTTATTAATGCCTTGGTGAAACTTTGTGATGATGATGATATTGGTAATATACCCCTTTTGATGCTATTGTTAATTTGATTGATGATTCGTGAAGATGTGGAATCCATTCATATATATTTATATTGATGTTGAATTGATGAGTAGGATGTTATTTGCATGAGGTTGCAATAAATGAGTATGTTGATTGATTGTTGATTAATGAGAATTAGGAATGAGGTTGCCATTGATGAGTGTATTATATTGATGATGATTGGATAAGCTTGAGGTAGCTTAGTTGATGCTGTGAATTGATTGTAATGGATATTTGCATGCTATGCTTGGTTATATGTTTGAAATGAGAACCCTTGGTGATGGTAACCAAATGGTGGCCCCCTGATGATGGTAATTAGGTGGTTTATGGATGATTTGTGATTGTTGTGTAACATAGCATTTGACATTTGCATTTAGCACACATAGGACTACATGGGTGTTGTGATGCTTACCCAGATGAGAGGGGCGACCTTTGGATAGGCACAGACTATGTGGTGGTTTCCTTGGAATTCCACAGTCGCCTTGGATTGGGTTCAAGGCAGACTCGCAACACCTAAGTTGAGGTGTCACTATCATTGAGAGTGACTAGTGTTGCGTTATTGGCAAGCGGTTCATTACTGGTAAAAAGATCTACGGTATATGTTGAGAAAATTTAATACATTAATAGAGTCGGATTTGCATGCATATGCATTGACATATAGATTATGATTGAAAAGCTGCGGGACAACTATAGATATTGGTCTTGAATGTAATTGTGTAAGTGATGATGATGTATGGATCTATGTTAAATGACAAAGTAATGATGTGATGATGATTTGTGATGATTAATGAATGGTGCGGTGAATGTTAGAACTGGATATGTCATGTTCATGTTGTGGTTCAATCCATTTTAATATTTTTCATTTAACATATATATGCCCACCCTTAACCATTATTGATGCAGTGAACATGGAGAAATATGAAGAATAGTGAATGGTCACCAAGTGTGTAGTAAGGATCATATGTGGAAAATCTAGTACATATGCACAAATTGTATAGTTTTGATGTGTTATGTCTCGGTTAGTTCATGGATTTGTATATGTTTGTATAGTAGATTTAGGTATCTAATATCCTCGTTGGAGGATTAGAGTTATTTTTGATACCTTTACATGCATATGTAATTGATGATTTTGATGGATTGATACCTATGCCCAGGAATTACTGATATGAAAAAGATGATGTTGCATTTATGATATGAGCAAGTTTTGCATGTGATATGTATTACACATGAGATGATTGGGTAATAAGGAGATGGTCATGTAGCACTAGAATTGATTAATGACATGTGAGTTATGGTAAAATATGTCATGTTAAGGAACTGATAGGCTATATTTTGATCTGATAGGTTTTGGAACCTATGGATAGGTTGGATAGCTCCCTTAGAGTGATTGAAACATGTTAGGAGGGGTTTGGACTCAATTGTATATGGATCGAGTGGGTTGGTATTGGATAGAGATCGGGTGGTTTGGTTTATTAAAATGACCCAAATTGGTCCATATGCATTTTAGTGCATAACTTCCTCATTTTTAGGAATTTTAAGGTGTGACTAGTGGCCACAAGTCATAAATAGTGTGTTTTAGGAAGTGTCAATATTTGATGATGATTGGAGGTCATTTGGAGAAGTTAAGGTGTACGAAAATTAGCCTGGATACTAGAATTCTACATAATTCTATAGATTGGGTGTCTAGTAATTGATTGTTAGATGACCGTATCAGAAATCCTGTGTAGGCTCTTCTGGGTAATTGATTACACAGATTGTGTAATCAATTGCACACCTATCAGGGAACCCTAATTCCTTTATTTCGACTATGTATTGGTAGAACCTCGATCTCCCTAAGCCTAGGCTATATCCTTGGAGGCTCGTAGTGTCCTATGAGGTCATTCTAGATTGGATGAAAAAATTTTGGAAAAGTTTCCCCCATATTTTCAATTAATGAACATGAGGTGCTCATATTTTTATTGGTATCAAAGCGTAGGGTGTTACATATCTTATGAGAAAGGTTTGAGAGTGAAAGTAGTAAATTTAGGCCGTATAACCATACATGGATGGTTATGATTACATTTTTTAAAAAAATCACATGATCACTTTAAAAGTCACATGGCCTTTTAAAAAACTCACATGACTAGTATATTCTAATATCGATCATTCATGATAAGATCTAACTGTTCAAATTTATTTCTCTCAGAGTCTTTCACATATGATACATTGTGTTTATATATATATTTACGATTGCATTTTTAAATCTTTTTATGTTTTTAAGGTCATTTTGATATAATTTATATATTTGAGATTCTTTTATATGTCTCATAGTTTAATGCTACGACTTTAGTATTACATAACTATCAAAATTGTATTTGTTTGATACGACACTGTAAAAGTTATTTCATTTTAACAAAATACTCATTCTGTAAACTTTTTTCAACTTTCATTTATTTAGTATCCTTTCACTTAATCATTTCATAATGCACACAATCTTTCTTTATGTATTTGCTTTCGTTAATTTCTTTTACACCCTTAACTACACATATTTTAATTTATGAATCATAGCAAAAATACTCAAGAAAAAATGTTTTGATATAAAATATTACTAAGTACAAAATATTTAATGTTTATTTTGTCTTTTTTTTTAGGTTATGAAAATAAAATAAAATAATTATATTAAATTATCACTTTTATTTTTATTTGTTAGCTTGTTATTATTAATAATATTAGTAGTGATTTTATTGATAACATTGTTGTTATTATATTATTATTATTTGTTATTATTTTTATTAAATGACAAGTTTTTATAGTGATATAATTAATATCTTGTTTCCAAAACATTTTAAAAACAAATTTCCCACTTTTTATACTTATTAATATTTTATATTAGAACATTCTTTTTAGTGTTTTTGTTTTTATTAATTAATTAAAATATTTGTAGTTAAGCAAATAAAAAAAAATAACAAACGTAAATACATAAAAGGAAGACGTTGTGCATTGTGAAACACTTAGGTAAAAGGATGAAAGACAAACAAGAGTTGAAAATAAGTGTAATATTAAAGCGATACTACTTTGGTAGTATCACATCAAACTAGTAAGACTTTGATAAGTCATATAACAATTAACCAACACTAAAATCATATTAAAGTAAGTCTACATGCTAAAAAGCATGAGACATGTAAACTATGTTAAAGCAACCCTAAAATGTAAAACGTTTTGAAAAATACATTATTCATAATAAAAAATCACATATAATAAGATTTATGTGAATATTTTATAAATATATTTGGTTGTCATCTAATTTTTTTATAAATAAATTTTTATTCTTGTCAAAGTTTTATTATTATGTGTAACGTTCCTTTAGCAATTCTAATTTTTATCCTAGGGTCTGATTAAAATCAAAGGGAATTTTTCAATTTGGAAACATCCCGAATGATAAACACTAGGAACCTAAGATCAACGTAACTCAAAACCGCCCAAAAATCCTAAATTTTGGCTTTGGTAATCAATTACACCATATGGTAATCAATTACCAGACTACAGAATGCATACCCATATTCCAGTAGTTGGTAATCGATTACAAATATGTTATAATTGATTACCATTAGCACAGGACCAGAAATTATGCAAAATTTTACATGTTGTAATCGTTGGAATCTTTGTAAGACTAGCACAGTCTGACCCCTGCTCCTTGTCAAAGTCTGGTCATTCAACACCTACTTTGAAGATTGCTAAACTTGTCCCTATCAGATCCTCTGGAAGAATCACACGGAGAATGTTGCAGAATATCTTTATAAGAAAACTTGTTTCAGAAGGATCCTTAGCTGCTAATCCTTTGATATTCGACTCTTCTGACTCCAAGTCAACCACACCTTCATCTCCACCTTCAGAAAATCCATCTCAGATGCTTCATGATTAACCTTTACCTCATCAGGAAATCATATATGTTACCCTTGCTCAAAATTAAGTATTGCAGACTTACACATTAATGTTCACTTCTGTGCCCATTCAACATCCAGAAACCAGACTTCAGACAACTGGAATCAAATTGTCATCCACCTCACCATCACTCAAATTTGCCTCCCCTTTGCCTGCACAAGAAATACTTCAAGATGATAGTCCATGCCCCGCTTCTGAAGCTGCAATGTATTACAAGCTCAAGAAAGAACAAAGATCAATTATGTTGGATATTCAACAAGGAAGATCATTGACTGAGATCACAAGTGGAAAAACCAAGTCTACTTTCATCCTACCATCTATAAAGATCCTCATTACTCTAAACAAGCTTTGCCCTCAGGATAAGATTTAGTCATTCGAGAAAGGAAAAGAACCTGTCTCTGATTTGGTTTAACCATACTTGCCCGCATGGGATAAACCCAGAACAAGAAGATTCTCTGACGAAGAAGTATCCAAACTCTTACAGTCTGATCACAATACTGAGGAAGATGTTAGACGAATGTGGAATCACATTTTGTAGATGATTGGTGAAGCCAGTTCTAGCTCTAACAGTTCTAATCAGTCATGATCTCTCTTGACGCTCCCCATGAGCTGAAATATTTTTTTTCAAACTTCATCTCCCAAGACTCCTAAGTCTCAATGATGGCCCCAAATTTGTTGATCACAAAAGGGGGAGAACAATTAGAAAGTAGTCTAAGTTAGTCTGTTGTTTGTTAAATTTTTTTGAGTCTGTAACACATCTTGTGTTCATGAATAAATTTTGTAATTTTGTTCTATTTCTATCTTCATGAATTAAAGATCTATTGCTTTATATTCTTAAAGTCTGTTACATACGATTAACTTAACTATCCTTTGCAAAAATCTTGAAAGAATTTGAAACTCATGCTAAATGAATAAACTCATGATTCAATGTTCAACTCTTCACTTGATACAAAATTCATTCTATCTTCGAGACTTAATGTTTGCTACCAACAAATAGGGGGAGATCGTTAGAGACTAGTCTGAACTATTGATTGAGTAGTCTGAATCCCTTATGATTCGTTAATAATGCACATTAAGATTCTCAGCTAAAATGAAGTCTGTACTATTTGTTTGTCTAACAATTCTGTTGAAGAGTAACAAGAGTCCAAAGAACTTCATTTGCAAAAGATAAGGGGAGTCTGTAGAAATCATTTCGCTTCTAAAATGAAGAAGTCTGTACTCACATGAAGCTTCTCTTAATCAAGCCAATTTGAATCTATAGACCACAAGAAGATTTCTATAGACTATGGAAGGATGTCTAACTCTTCGAGTATTGAAAAATGATTTTTCGTTTCCAAATATGAAGCTGCATGAATTTTTCCATGTCATCTCTGAAGCTACCATAAAAAAGGCAATCAATGAAAAAGTTGAAGACTTTCTCACGCTTATCAAGAAAACTACCTCACATGTCTCAAGGTGTCAAAAAAACTGAACCTTGTTCAGAACATATAGCCTAAGGTCAATTACTATAGAGTGTACGAGCTTTCCAAAAGTGCATAAGCAAATGAGATCTTTTGTTGGAGACTTTCGAAGCAACCTAGTTAAGGAAATTTCTTTGAAGCATGTGTCTGCACTCACTAACAACACAATCCTCAAGAGACCAACATCCTTTAAAGCTGAACTAACAGATATTTTTTAGAAGGACTATAAATACAAGAAACTTCATAATTCAAAAGACATATGAAGTAACAAGTTACGCAGTCATGCTGTTCAATTATATCCTTGAATACTCTCTTGTGTTCTCTCTAGAAATCAAAGTCTGAAGGACTTTTCTTTTAAGTTTCTAAGTTCTTGTATTCACTACTTAAGACTTCTTTGTAGTTCTGCTTCCAGCAGACCTTGACTTATAGTAGTCTATAGCTCAATGTACTTTGTAATCATTTCATATCTTTGTACCTTGAGTTATTTGATTGTAACCTCAAACTCTTTATCACTTCACTTTGCATATTCTGGTGTGATGCCAGAATCGGTAAATGTTGGGAAACACTGTGGCCTGAAGAGGCTTTTGAAAGAATACTTGGGTTTGTAGCCAGGAGTGGCTAGTGTCAAGAATGCTTGGGATTAGGCCAAAAGTGGCTGAAGTCAAGAATGCTGTTGCACTAGGCTGATGCAGATTGTAAAGGCATTTTACAATAGTGAAAAATCATTCGGTCTGAAGGGATTGGGTGTAGCTTTTAAATTGAAAGTGAACCAGGATAAATTTTGTTGTGTGATTTTCTGCTCATTTCGCTAGTCTGTTAAATTGATTATTCTGTTTGAGCGGTCTATACAATTTTTGAAAACAAGTTTAAGACTTATTCACCCCCTTCTAAGTTTAACTCTGTACTATCAAGTTCGAATACATTAATCTCCTTGTCAATTTGAATCATACCAAACTCCTCATTAATTACATTAAGATCAACCTCATCATTAGTCCCATTAACTATAAATTAATCACATCCTTTGATCGTCATTTAGCTCCTCCTCACATATCATTATTTAACTCTACATCATTTTATCATCATTTAAATCAACACTATCTCATCATCAAGTTAATCAACATATTTTCATCACCATTTAAGATAACATCATCACATAAATAGATCAATCCACATTATTTCCTCATTAATTTAATCCACACCAACATAAATGTAATCATTACAGGTATGCCTTAGATTCACAACTCAACCGTCATAACACTTAATCTTATCAAACCATCGCCAACCCACAAAGCCTTACACAGTATTATACTCATTAATATAATGTAATTTACTTTCAAATAATTCATTTAATCAACAATCATCAACAAAACATAACTAAATCTCAAACAATGTAATGACTCGCTAGTATCCGGATATTAAAAGGATCCACCTTCAGCTGAGGGTCCTATTTGACACTCCGTGAACCTAACTTGGTCCACCGAGCTTGAGTTGACTTTCCACCTCAACCACTGGGTCTTACTTGACCACCGGGTAGCTCAACTAGGTCCTGCTTGACCACAAAAGCCAAAAGCGAGGGGCAATATATACCATCGGCTATCCTCAACCACACAACCTCATATATTCATTTTAAATTTTCTTTCTCTTTATTTAAATGACACAAAGGCCTTATTTTAAACAGAAGGGGTGACCACTCAGACTCGACCTAAACATAATTTCATATCATCAACAATCCTCGTATCATCAAAATCATTAAATCATCAATAATCATCAACATCACTCATTTAGGAAAAATGGGGCGGTCACACAAACCCGACCTACCAAAACGAAATCTTAATCATAATATATCAATATTATACTCATCAACCACTACTCATTTTCATCTCAACAGCTCATAACCATTCGTCATGCATTACAACAGGAATATTTCCATGAGTTAAACACCTCAACGATTTTCATTATGTCATACCACATTTTTCCCATTTATGCAAAATACATATTCATTAATAAACAGCCACTACAATAACAACAAATTCCTTCACCTAAATTCATTATCCATCTCAAAAGTATCAATAATCTTAAAACAATTAATTAGTATCTGATTCATTATTATAGAGCCAACATTACTATCATTATCCATCACAATATTCATGATACTTTATTATTTTACACCAAATTATCACCATAAAAAACATATTT
This sequence comes from Clitoria ternatea, assembly GCA_037962975.1. Taxonomy (NCBI): domain Eukaryota; kingdom Viridiplantae; phylum Streptophyta; class Magnoliopsida; order Fabales; family Fabaceae; genus Clitoria; species Clitoria ternatea. Next base: position 4,607,785 of record CM075676.1, read on the forward strand.
ATATAATCCCTTATCACATGACTACTTGATATTATTATCGTTGTCTCAGTTTAATATTCACACCATCCATTCACTTATTTAACTATCGAACTTACATTCCTTCATAATTCTATATCCAAATATTCATAAGTTAGCATAATCTCTCTTAGTTCACATAACTCATAGCTTATCATTCTTATTATTGAAGTATACAATTTCTCTTCATATTTTTTAATCATCTTGATTGCATATATTTACATAATCGAGTTACATGTCATCCTCGCCTTTCTCATAATGAATTTAATCATTTTATAGCTCCTTATCAATTTATACATCATCCTCACCATTAATTAAATTAGCCAATATCAGCTATGATCTACCCTTTTCCTTAACACCAAATGATGTAAATAAATTTTCTACATTAACCTTAACTCAGCACACCCCTTTTACCTCGATTCACACTTTTCGGAGCTTTGAATCAATCACTGATTCCACCAAGTTTTCTAGAATCATAATTTAAGGAAATTACGACTAGATTTAACACGTTGGCTATGGAAATCAAAATCCATTCCATTCAAACAACATCAAACACATATTTAGAATTTTTGAAGCTTATCGCTCTTACTACGGATAATTATTTTAAGATCCGACATCGTTTAACAATTCTCTGATCATTAACTTAAAGCCTAACATTGCCGAAACTAACGTTCATTAGCTAATTGGGAATACCCACAACATATAGCATCCTTGTCAAGCTTCCAAGAACCATGAAAACGAAAAAAATGGAAACCCCCATGCAATAGCCATACACAACCATGAGAGAGAAAGAAAGATGGAGAGAAAAACATGAAATTGGAGACACCTAAAGACTCACTTCGATTTGCTGACTCCGAAAATGCATTCTATTTCAACTTTTAACAAGAATTTGGGCTTCAATTGGACCCTTGAAGCTTCACGGCCATGGCACTCTCTTTCTCGAATTCACTCTATCCTTTCTTTCTTACGCACAAAAGAGATGGAAAGGAAGATTGGAAATCACATTTTCTTAATGCTAAGGGCAATTTAGATAATTCACATCCTTTTTAATTTTCTTTTCAATTTTCTTTCTATAACCTTAAATAAAACTTCACTCTTACCTTTTGGCAAATTAAAAATTTACCACCACCTCTTAAATTTTAAATTTACAATTTACCACTTTATTTAATTTATTTAAATTTCATCACCTTAAGCAATTTGTTAATTAATTTCTAATAATTTAGAAAAACCCAAATTAGCCCAAATAAATTTATTTATTAGTTATATATATCGCCTATAATTTATTTAAATATCTAGGATGTTACATTATGTTTGATCATGTCACATCCTAATTTTAATTATTAATTAATTTTTATTAATTAAGTAATTAATTGAGAATGCTAATTTAATTAAATAGGGGTACATTAATTTTTAGAATTTATCTAGGTAATTTTTGGGTAACAAAAAATAACTAGGTTAGTTTTAGAAATTAACGAGATGGACAAAATGACCATTTCACTTTTAATGCATAAACTAATTCAATTTCTCTCACTTTCATTCTTTCCATCTCACGAGCAAGGTAAGGAAAAAAGAAACAAGCTCCAAGTTCTTCCTTTCCCTCTCACCCGCGACGACAACATCATCCCCACCATTTCCATCACCCTTCCATTTCTCTATTAATGCTAGATCAATTCGAAGCTCCATTTTCCTTTCCCATCCCGTGGACAACATTGAAAGGCTAGGGTTCTTTGTTTTTCCATTGCCAAATGTAAGGTTCCATGAACCCGTTCTCGATTTTTTTGGCTTGCTTCTTGAATCCTATCGTTAAATTCTTTAAATTAATGATTTAAGGAAGCTCTGGAAGCATTCAGTGGAAGTAGGTAGCTTAGATATTTTGAGTTTCATTTGATTCGTTCATCGACGAGTAAATTCAAAGACCCATTGTTCGGTTTAGTTCCATTTCATGGATTCAAGCTTTAATCCTTTTATTTTCATGGCTATAAACCATTTCGGAACCATTTCTAAGTTGTGAGCTGTTTTAAAGCTTAACGGAATTAATTTTGGAAACTGTCGGCAACCGTTCAGTAAGTTAGAAACCTTGGCCATTTTGCTTAATTGGTTTTCGTTACATGATTTTGAGTTTCTTAGTAGTTATAAATTAGTTAAATTAGTTTAAATTAATAAACGATTAAGTAATCAGAAAGCTTTAATTATGTTTTCGAGGTAGGTTCACATCTGAAACAATACTAGAACGGGTATTTAGATTGGAACCTCGGATTCTAGGTAGGGGAAATATTATATTTTAAATGTACGAGTTATGAACGGATATGTGATATAACTATATTTATATATGATCATGTAATTTATGTTTGATGGAATTAATGACAATAATATTATATGATTGAATTGGTAGTATATCCCCTCTTTGTTATTATTATTGATGTAATTGATGATTATTAGAATTGAATGAATTTCGTTCGTATGGTTTGTATGATCAATTGATGATTATGATAAATATTGCATAAGGTTGCAAATTGATATCTATTATGCTTGATAAATTTTCATGCTATGCTTTGGATTGGAAATATGTTACCCTTGGTGATGGTAACCAAGTGATAGCCCTAATGATGGTAATTAGGAGGTTTGATAATGAATTATGGATGTTGTGACATAGCATTTGTATTAAGACGCTAATAGGACTATAGGGGGTCTATGATGCCGGCCCAGATGGAAGGGCGTCCTGATGATAAGGCACAAACCCTATGGTGGTTTCTTCAGATTCCACAATCGTTTTAGAGTAGGACCCTAAGGTGGGCTTGTAACACTTGAGTTGAGGTGCCGTTGTCACTTGGAGTGACTGGCGTTGCAAATGGACAAGTGGTTCGGTATCGGTAAAAAATAGATATTGATATATGTTGAGAACATTTTATACTGTAGTATGAATCCCATTAGTAGAGTTGGATCCACATGCATATGCATTAGTATATAGACTTTGAAATTGAGATAATATGTTGTGGGACTAGGGATGGCGATTTGGATGATCTGTTAAAAATAGGTGGGTCGGGCCAAGGATTTGAGCCTGCTTTTCCAAATAAGTCTGGCTCATTTTAGTTTGTCAAAAAGTAGGCCTTATGCGGGCTGACCCAGCGTAGCCCGTCAGATCAACATTAAAATATTAAAAAAACAAATGTATATATATGTTAAAGAGACTATATTTTTGTTTCCTTTCTTTATGTCAGTCCTAAAACATTTCCTTTCACTTACACTGTAAATTTCCTACTTTCTTAATTTATATTTGTTATTATAAATTTAATAATGTAATATTATAAAATATAAATAATAAAATTTATTTCCATTTAATGCATATATAATTTATTTAAACTTTTAAAGAAATAAATTAGGTTAATTATAAAAAAACTAGTTTTAAAAAAGTTGAAATCTAGTTTTTATATCTAAAGTTTTTTTTTAAAAAGGCTTAAAATAGTACAAATTTAAAATAAAAATAGCATGCATAATTTGGAAGAAAACAAAACGGGCCGATTGGTTGGCCCACAGGCAACATAGAATGCAGATAAGGCCAATGTTTCTAGCCTATTTTCTTGTTTTGGTCTGACCGGGTCGGGTCTGTATTTTGACAGGCTTATACGAGCCTTAGGCCGGCCCGTTGGCCCATTTTTCCACCCTTGTGTGGGACAGTTATTGATGATTGTGATTGTAATTATATCTGGGTTGATGTAAAGGTATATGTTTATGTTAAATGGAAACTGTTAAGGATGATAATTTGTGATGGTTGGTTATTGAAATTAAAAGTATGATTATATTGTGGGTTGAACTCGATAGTAATATTTAAATAAATCGTGGTAAATCCAGCTCTATATTTGTCATTTAATATATATATGCTCACTCCTATACATTTTTATTTTAGTGAATCTGGAACGAGGAGAAGAATGGTGAATTACCTTTGTGGGTGTATGATAATCCTTAAGGAGGATTGGTATATGTGTATGTATGCTTGTATAGTTTTTGAGGTCATAAACCTTAGCCAGCTCTTTTAATAGTTGATATATATATATATATATATATATATATATATATATTTGTATAATGGATTAGGTATTTGACAACCTCACTATATATATAAATGAATTGAGGTAATTCTCTACGATTACGTTTATGTCCTAAAACCCCAAATGAAATCTCGTTCGGGGTTAACAACAATTCTCTATGATTACGTTTAAGCACTAAAACTTTAAGTGAAGTCTGGCTCGGAGTTAACGGCAATTCTCTTTACAATTATGTTTAAGTCCCAAAACCCCGAGTGAGGTCTCGCTCACTCGAGGGTAATGACAATTCTTTACGATTACGTTGAAGTCCTAAACCTAGAGTCAAGTCTCGCTCGCTCGGGGGTAAACACAATTCTCTATAATTATGTTTAAGTCCTAAAACCCCAAGTAAAGTCTTGCTCATTCGGGGGTAACAACAATTCTCTATGATTATGTTTAAGTCCTAAAATTTCGAGTGAAGTCTCGCTCAGGGGTAATGACAATTCTATTTACAATTACGTTTAAGGTCTAAAACTCCGAATGATGTCTCACTCGAAGGTAACGATAATTCTCTTTATGATTACGTTTAAGTTTTAAAACTTCGAGTGAAGTCTCGAGAATAACGGTAATTCATTGTTATTACGCTAAAACCTAACCAATCAGCTAAAGATAAATCACTCTTGAGCTTAAGTCTTAGTAATGAAACAATAACAAAAATCATGGTTCATTTCATTGATACGAATAAGGGAAATCATTGGCTAAAAAAAGAAGAAAATACATGGTAGAAAAATCATAAAATTAGCTAGGAGGAACCACAGAGTCGGTCTCAGAAGCTTCCATCTCATCATGAGAAACATGGGTTGCAGGGTCGACAACGATATCTTCCACACATGACTAGGGAGGATTCATGACCTTCCCATTTACCACCACTTTGAAAGGATCAGATCCCTCCCAAGAAATGGTTAGAAAAGGGTTCAAGGCCAATACCTGCTTACGCCAAAGGTTAAAACCCAATACAAACTTCTTCGCAACCCCCCTAACACTTCAATCTTCTTCTCTAACTTTGAACGTTCCCGACTACCCCTTAATTTAGTATTTAAGAAATTTTACCGTGTAGAATCCAAGATTTACACCTCTTTTAGAGATGCATCAACCTCCATATTTTTCACAGCAAGCTCCCTGTAGGCCTCCTCAGAGCTTGCCAGTTTTTCTTTAGAGCAAGCCAATTTTTCCTCGACATCCTCTTATGATGCCTTAACTTTTTCCAACTTTGCCTCCTGAGCCTTCAGCCGCTCCTCTAACTCGACCATTTTATTAACAACCTCCTCAGCCTCCTGAAGTTTAGCAGTAGAGCCTTTCTTTTCATTGGTCAGAGCGACCATGGTTTTATCCTGGGGAAAGATATACTCGTCCAAGTAATGGCCCATAGATATCGCCCGAAGACAAAACATTTCCATTTCCTGGTAGATAGCCATAAAGTTGGAACCTATGTACCTCACTTTGTCCTCCTTAAACATCAGGGCCTGGTTAATAAACTGGGGGATGAGGAACTGAGCATCCCATAAAGAATAAGCAGGGTTCCTAGTGGCAACAAGGCTCTGATTCATGAAACGCTCCTATTCCTAGGAAGCACTGTCATAGTTAGAACGGAGGGGAGCCGCCACGCACTCAGCAGTGATGTTATCCTAGGGGACCAAAGGAACCTTAGGGGAGCCAAAGCTTTCTATCACTTAGATGACGGGAGTCTATAGTAGGGGACCTCCCTGGGAAAATCTTGCATCGCTTAGGGAAGACTCCCGTTGGAGCCTCTGCCTCTTAGCAGCTCGAGTAAGGGTCTTAAGGTCAGAAGCCGATGAGACAGAAGGGAGAGTAGCCACAAACAGAAAGGTAGTAGGGTTGGCAATCAAAGTCGGGGTAGGAGTCTTAGAAACTCATCTTTTAGCAGGCCCACCCTTCTAGTAAGCCTTCTTCAAATCTTAAACGAACATCTTACGCGGGACCATGTCAGCTAAAAAAATTAGCAAAGGTAAGTATGATAAACCGAGAGGTTAAGATAAAACCCTATATAAAGTTTTACTTACACATCTAGGAGTCCAAAGAGCAAGGGTCAATGGACAATGAGATCGGCGGTTGTGAACTAACATAATGCCCCACATTTTTGGCAAAAAAATTTACCTCGTCACGTTTGGCGCAAGATAAATCCTCTTAGTTTATCCGATATTGAACAAATGCCCGAGTCCAATACAACAAAAAAGTGGGATGTCCATATAGATAATGAAGAAAAACTACCTCGGGTACATCTGGACTCACCTAAATTTTGAAAAATAAACCCTTAAAATTTTTATACGATTGGTTGAACGCTTCTATCAAATGACGACTAGAAACACTGCTTAGGGAAACCCACCCCACTGGAACCCCAACCTTAAAGATTTTTGCTTGAAAGAAATAGAAAAAGATAGGAACGAGGGAGTCCGCCCAAAATAATCACACACAACTTCAAAAGATTTCACAAAAGCTAATCCGTTCAGATGAAGCTAGGTTGGGGCGATGTTCAAAGCATTCATAATGCCCCTCTCGAAGTCAAAAAAAGGAAGAGATAAATAGAGGCGGAAGAAAAAGGTTTCATACACATAGATGTAGTCCAACTCTTCAGGGTTTGTCCTAGCATGACAAACCTTTTCCTCCAGTGAACAACCCAGACACTATATAAAGGCTAACGAGGAGCCATTAAAGGTCTTTTCTTTCCATAGACGGGAAATGGCGACCTTATTACTAATGAAGGAAGGGAACGATAGAACTTTCTCCTTAACCCATGCAAAGAAGTTAGAAGAAGAGGCCATTTTCTTAAAGGAAGAAAAACAAAAGATAGAGAAATGAAGAAAAACCACAAAAACAAAAACTAGAACAATAGGGAAGAGAAGGGGAACAACTAACCTTTAAAGAAAAACATAACCTAAAAATGAGGAAGTGAAAGAGCCAAAGAGAATCATAGCAGAAAAGCAAAAGATTGAGGGAAATAGGAACAAAAGGTAGAAAATAAAGGAGGTTTAGACTATATATACAAGGAAGGATTCATTCCTAAGCAAGAGATCTAACTGTTGGGAACAATCTGACCATTTTCACGGTCACGATGCCACGACGACCCATCGAAGGACAACTGCCTTCAACATGTGGCAAGTAAACCTCTCACCTTTGGAATGACACACTTGAACTCAAAGGATGCATTTAAGAGCCTAGGAATACAAAATTCCTCATCATTATGAAAATGGTTGGATCCAAACATCACATTGAGTAATGAAACGACTACTATCCACCATCAAACATGTGTCCCTCTCTAAAACCCCTTAGAGAATGTTATGAATTCCTCATTTATAATAGAATCCTATCTTAACCAGAGTATTGTCTCACTCGGAGTATCGTCTCACTCAAAGCATTGTCTCACTCAGAGTGTCGTCTCACTTGGAGTATTATCTCACTTGGGATTCCTCACCCAGAAGAAGGCCAGTCAATGTCAATAGGCTCGAAAATACCTTAACTCGACATCTAGTCACTCGGCCCGACTATTCGCCTCAAGCTCGTGACTGGGAGGCTCCTGCCTCCCCCCCGGATCGGGAAGGGGCCCCACGGGACCCCTTCTCCCACTATTTTTGGAAAATACTTTTTGGATATGTTGTTTCTCTAATTTTAGAAAATAATAGTTGTTATCTCTTTATAAATGAGTCTAAGTCAAGACCCTTTTTTTACTTTAGCGTTGTACAAATATAGTCTTAGGCCTCTCTATAATTCAAGTGTCATTTTAAGCAATAAACCCTAATTCTCTTACAATAATTCTCTAGGATTTTGTGTTTTATTGTACTCAAAGTGAACAAATATAATATTTAAAGTTATACTACATTTTATGTTGCTTAAATACACAACTCAATTGAATACATTAGGATATTTTCAATAAAAACATCAATTAATATATTATTGAATTAGATACAATAATTTTTGTTTTGTCTTTAATTTGATATTTGCTCTTTAAAAAATCTATTTAAATCAACCATTCTCTATAATCTATAATACATTAACATATAAGATATGATTAGACTGTTAGGATAAATTTATTCGTTATAGAAATGAACAGGATACTTATTAATTTTTTTCTAAAAGAGTGTAAAAAGTTTGAAATAAATATATAAAAGGTTGTTGATATTGTTTGAACTTTGAAGATATGAACATTTTCATGTAAATACTAAAATAGGTGGTGGCTCCAAAAGAGGGAGGGGTCATGATTGTAAAACGGTAAGTGAGGCACTTACTTTTCTCCATAATGCCACTCAAAGTGATCTCAATTTCTCAATTACTCACTTACTTTTCTCCATGAGATAATATGTTTGATTTGTATAAATAAATATGAAAAGCATTATGATGATGGTGTTAAGTGGGGAACATAACTTTTTATAATCTGAGAATAGTGGGTTTGACAAATTGGAGCCACCGAATGGAGAAAGAGGAAGTATTTATTAATTTTGGCGACCCAACTAAATTGAAACACACCTTATCATTATTCACATCCATGCATTTAATGGACCATCGTTTTTGGTACACTTCCATTATACTCCATGCTATTTACATTTTTAACAATTATAATTAACTTTAACACCTATTTAATAGATAAGATACGATTAACACAAATATCATCAATTTTTATCTTATTTGTATGTTTGGTCTACATTAATATAAAATATATAAGAATACGATATGATAATAATAATAATGATAATATTAAATAAAATTAATGATAAAAGTACTAATAACAATAAAATAATAATGATAATGAAATAAAAGTAAAAGTAAAAATGATAATACTACCGCAAATACTACTAAAGTTCAAGTAATAATATTAGTAATTGTCACAAAATGGTTAAAAACAAAAATAATAAATTAACATTAAGATGATGATGATTTAATTTGTCATATTACTTAAGAAAAATGTGATATTCTTCTGTAAATTTTTCTATAAATCTTCTCATTTGTAAAAAGTATGAATTCTTTTTTAGATTAGTAAGAGAATTTGTAGTAAGATGATGTAGGAAAATATAAATTTTTTCATAACTAATCTTTTTTTATATAAAATTTACATTTAGCCAAACAAATTAAATTTATTTTATTGTATTGTCTTTATTACGTTCTTATCATTGTGTTTAGGTATGGCAACAAGGCGAGTTGAGGGCAGATTCTGTTCTTCCTCTTTTGTCCTCATAAAAGTCGAGGCATGTTAAAAATAAGACGAGTTTAGAATTTTAAGACTTATTCTCACTCTTATGGGTTTCCGTTGGGTTCGGGGAACCTCTGAGAGCTTACCATACTTTATTTTTCTTTATTTTCTTTTCATATGATAACTTAAATATATAATTTCAAATAAACTATATATCTAAGACATTTTAATTGAAATGATATATAAGCTGGAAATTAATTTTTTTTATAAATGATAAACTTCATGGTTATATTATTTTAAGAAAAACATACTGACTTTTTATTATCATTTCACTATAACTATAAAATTATTAAATTTATATATTAGGATGAGTTCAGGTTTGAGGTTGGGATGAGTGGTTATTTCGCCACACCCGCCTTGTCCCCATTAAAATCAGGTTGAAATTGAGACAAATTTTTATTTATTTCTGACTAAAATGAGTTTTATCCATAAAACTTATAATAAAAATAAGTGGGTTGCTATAAATTTAGTTACAGCTCCCATGCCTAATTAATTTTTGACAAAGATTGGATGCTGAGATTTGAGCACATCCTTGGAGAAGAAGAGTTCACTTCCTTGCCAAACTTGGGCCCTTGAGATGACAAACTCCAAAATCTTTGTCACCTCTTTCCATTGATCTTAATGCTATTCAGCTAATGCTACCATGATTCAATCCTAAGGCATTAGTTTTATGCTTTTGTTGCTTTTTCTTTTAATAAATATACAAGAGAGGCGCGACTAATTGTTGTTGGCTAGTTTAATTGTCAAAATTGGACCAAGTTAGTTCTAAAATATTAAGAATCTAACTATAATGAAACGTCTACTTACTTAAAAATAAATTTATCGGAAATAATATGACGCCACATCATTATATATTAAATATTGATAGAATATATTGACATTGGATTAATAACATTTTAAAAAACTCATAAAAATACAATTTTAATATTTTTTAGTGTTCAACTAATATCCTTAAGATATTGATGAATATTTGTCTTTTCATTTAATTTGTTTAATAATTTGATGGTTAAAAAATGAATGTGTTTATCATTCAAAATGTATTTGGATACATAATTTAATTAAAAATTTATATAATAATTTTTTTAATGAAATATTATATTAGAAATTTAATTATAAAACTTATCAAAACAAATTAAAAGTAACTTATTTTAATAAGTTATATAAAAATTATAAACTATATTCATAAATCTACTATTAATCTATAATTTATTTGTTTCATTAGTGATGTAACAATGTGTCACTATGTATCATTGCAGAATGAAATGAAATTTTGTTGTGTTTAAACTAAAGGGTTGGAGTAATTTTTTATGGATATAGTTATTAAAATCAAATTGGTGATTGAATTGGTCAAAGACACTAGCTTAATGAGATAATGGTTGAGTCAGTTGAATCAGTTAACTTAGTCTATTTAAAAAATAAAAAATAAAAATCTAGCATAAGTAATTTAATTATTTCATATTCCAAAATTGCAAAATCAAATACTTCATAAAAAAAATAAAACAACGTAATTTTGAAATAGGAAAAAATTAAGGAAATTAATTAATTTCCTACACCGAATTGACCGGTTCAATTGGGCTGTCGATTTTAAACAAGACCAGCCGGTTTAATTGGTTTTTTCCAGTGTCGATTGCATAACCAGTTCAATAACCTATTCAAACTGATTGGGTCATCAATTACCGATTCGACTGGTCCAACCAACTGATCCAAACAAATTTTTATGACACTGCCTATAAGAGTTAAATAGGTTTTTCCGCACTAAATTTAGTTTTAATATTTCGAATTCAAAGTTAGTGTAGTCTTTTGATGTATGTAAAACATATTTTGTCCTTGAACTTAACTTCGTTAACTAGCGCTGTCAAATGAATTAAGATTAAATATATTCTAGTCTCTTAATTTTAAATTAAATTTGATTTTAATCTCTTAACTTAAAACTAATGTGCATTTGGTCCTTGATAAATAGCTTAATTCTACCTCCAATTCCTTATGTCGCATAAGGCATTTGATGGCCAATATCTCAACCAAATTTAAGCTAAAAGTTAAGGGAAAAAATATATTTAATTCTTTTTTAGTTATAATTTAAAAACTTTATTTTAATTAAAAACATCCAACTTAGTTGAATAAGAGGTATGGATTATTTTGAAAAAAAAAAATCTCATTTTAATGAAATTAGTTTTTTTTTTGGTATAAATGAAATTAGTTGTAATCCAAATATTTTTGGAGAAAAGTTGTAATCCAAATTAAACCAACCCATAACACTCATGGTCCTGAAGGTTAACCCGTTTACATTTGGGCTTTGATGACAGGCCTGCATGGTTAACCCAATTAACTTGGTAAAATTTTAAAACAAAACAGTACTACTCCAAAAAAAAAAGTACATTCTTTTACCAAAAAAAACAGTACAGTTCAATCACCAAAAAGAGAAAACAGTACAGTTCAAGACCAAAAAAAACACAGTACAGTTCACATTAGAGAAAACAAAGCACGCAGGTTTAGAAATTGGATAGTTTCAGCCACTGATTTTGCTTCCAAAAAAAAAAGCCACTGATTATTTTATTATTAATCTGTTAAAAATATTATGGTGTCCGTTGGTAAAAATAGTTTATCCTTTATTTAAGAGTTTATAATTTTTCAAAAGAATTATTTGATAAAAATAAAACAAAAAACAAACTTATAACTTTTAAAAAAGCTACTTAAAATAGTTTATGACATTTTAAAAGTTACAAGTTTTCTCACTGTTGTTTAGATATTATTTTACTCATGTATTTTTTAAAACAATTTTTACTTCTCACAAAACTATAATACTGTTTTCTTTAAAATCATTTAATACAATTTAACTTATATTTTAACAAACTACTTTAATTCAACAAACCATCTAAAAATCTCTAAGATATAAACTATCCAGAAAACCACAGGCAATAGATTAATTCCGTTTCTTATTGTCAAGTTTTCCCTTTCTCCTATTTTTGATGCATCCCTCTACAGAATTTTCTTTGGCCTCAAGAAAAAAGGGGAAATTGCCTTGTATAATGGTGTACCAATAAAGAAACAGAAATTATTGATAGGTTTTCTATTTTCTAGTACAATTTCATCAAAAGACAGGGGAAGGTTAAACCTAGTAGTACTGTGACGGTTGTTTATGTCTATGGTCTGTACAATTCTTTGGAGTTGGATCTATAAAAACAAACATGTAACTGAACTCCATTTTTCCTGTCTTTTTTTTATTATTTTTCTCCGTCCTTACAGTAAATTTTTTCATCTTATTTTTTTATTATATTTATTTTCTTTCCCTTATTTTCTATCTTTATTTCTTATCTCCATCCAAACAAAGCTTAAGAGTATGAGGAAAGATGAAACTTGATATCAATTAACCTATGCATGTGGATTAATGCAGTCAAACTTTTTACTGGCATCACATTATGTCAAACTCGATGAGTAGATTATCTCGCATGAATTTTTCACCAGAAAAAGTTATATAACTGTGACTCTGAAATTGACTATCAAGATCTCACTGTTCAGAAGACAATTTAAAGTGATTTTCGCAATTACACACTATTTTTTCAATGATTGAAAATTCAAAAGTGATTTTAACAATTACATAAGTTGCATCAAAAGCATTTTAAATAAAAGCAGTCCCTAAAACTAATCCAAAATTAAGTTTACTCATGGTATTGGTATCTAATATCTATCCATTGGCTCCCCAAAACACAAACAAATTGTCATATTACGAGCGCAAAAGTTAGTTAAACACATAAAACAATCCTTCAAAACTGATGATGAGGAAAAAATCAAAGAGTTGTTTAGTTTGAAAAAAAAAGTGTTTTTTTATTATTTTCATTTCCCTATATCACTGTCAATTACAAAAACTAACATTCTGTATTTTTTTTTCAAAATTTTGTATAGAACACTAAAAATAACCCTTTTTAATTTTTTTTTTGTTTTCTATGTAAATTTTTTACAGCGCAAAACAATATAGTAATAGTTACGTAATTAAAACAAAAAATAGAAAATATTTTCCCAAACTCTCAAACCAATTAATCTCATATCTTTAGGGCCTGACACTTCACAATTTGATAAACAATAATTTTTAATGAAACATGTAACATTCTATATGAAATAAATTAAACAGAAGGAATATTTAAAAAATTCTGTAGGAATTTCATTAAAAGAAAATTATATTTATCTTACATGTTTACAGCAGTTGCAAGGACATTACCATGAAAAGGGACTAGCACCTAGCAAAAATATTTCATTTTCCACATCCTTTATCCACTGACAAATATGGTTGCAAGTCTCTATTGCCAAGGCCTGCATATACACATTGTACAAAACCATTTGAGAACTTATCCAACAGGAGTGGCACAACATAAATGCAATTTGTAGTTTTTGATCATCCATTGCTACTTTAATGTATTCCCCGTCCTCTATCTTGTACCTCAAGTATTACAACAAAATGCTTTTTCCTAGAAACCACCCTATTCACCTGCTTTTTATTCTTTCCCCATACATATGGATCAAAGAGCCTTTCTTTCCCCAAACCAACCATAGCAATCCCAATAATTAGAGAAAAGGAAAGGGCGATATTAAGGTAATTTAAAACAAGCTAGAGATAAGCAATGCTAGATTTCAAACTAGGTAGGAGTAAATATTATTTGTATCAGGCCTTCATTGTTAATTTGGAAATCAATTATGAATCTACAGTTAGGCACTGATAAATAACATTAGAGAGATGAGACGTTCACATAATTAACAGAAGATAATCAAAATATCTTAGAAACACGCAAATTCTGTACCTTGTCTGCAAGGGGATCGAAGGCAGCATAGAGCTCAAAATCCTGTGTCACCCAACAGAGAAGAACTGCCATAAAAAGAAGTCCTATGAGTTTCATTAGAGTTCAATTAAGTCTTCCTTTTTTAGCATAATTAAGAAGGGGGGTCACGTTAACTAGCACATTAAGGCCCTATTTAAGGAATTAAAAGTAGAAATGTTTTATTGGAAATTGACTTGAGATTGCTTAAAAATCAGGGTAAGTGGATATTAATGATAATTTTAAATGCAAGCTTTCTATTTTTGATTCCTTAACCAATGCACCTAGGGCTATGGTTAGTATTTTCCAAATGAGAATGCTAGCGACGCATTATTTGACCTACTTTCCCAAACAATTTTTTATTATTGAGTAAAGTTTATGGAGAACCAACCAAATCACAGGGTCTCACTCTCCAATGGGGCGCACATGAAATTCACTGAATAACACAGAACGTATTACACATTTTTCTTGACAGAAATATCAAAATACCACCTTACAGTGAACACGCTCAATCTCAACATAGCAATCACAGGGTCCCTTTCTAAAAATACCATCTAAGATATTAAGAACAGACCCTCCATCCCCAATTCTCCTTGCACAAGGAAAAACACAAAATTCATAAAATTTTGAATTGAATAGTTGCAACAGCTCAGAAGTGCAGATTCAAAATATTACAAATATTAAGAACATGGATATATGATAACTTAGAATGTTTGGATAACTAGTGCAGGATTACTTTTCAGTAGAACGTATTATGAAAGAATGAGTTTTATGTCTGGGAATATTCAAATAAAAAATAAAAAAGAATTAGTTTCACTAGTATGGTGTTAATTACAATTACCAAAATGATATAAAACTTAAATATTATAAATGAGGACAAATTGGTAAAATCATGATAATGTATTTGAAAGCATTTTGGCTTAACAGACAGTGATAAAAACCAAGCAAAACTTGCTTCCTGCTGAATGTGGGTTTCACAAAACTAAATGTCAAAAATGCATTATGTCATTTCCATACCCATACATAATTTTTCCACCAAAATGAACAGTGCAGATTTCATTTCAGAGAAAAAACAGAGGTATAAACCACAATATTTATTACCGTAGTTTTCATCTCTTCTAAATTGAGTTTTATGTGGTCCAATTCCTCTATCATGCATGGATGCAAAAAGTTTCTGGTAAGCTCTATACAGTCTGCAACACAGGAGACAAGTTACACTTCTGACCAGAATAGATATGCATATAAAGAAATGAAAAAAATAAAAAGATACAGTCCATTGAAAGACATAAAAAGTGAGCAAGTGGCAATAACACAGCTAATACCTTTTTTGCTGCTGAGGCGTATTAATTGATGATGAAAACTCCGAGGAGACATATTGATCCAGAAATATACTGCGGTACAAGAAATGCCACAACCCAGCAGGACCACCAATGCTAGAATTGGGTTCATTAAATCTTTCAGGAGAATCTGATGGAAGCATGTGCTGGCTCAAATGAGATGATCCAGAACAAGGTATAGGTGGCAGATCCTCAACATGCATTCCCCCATTTAGCAAGGATCTCTGAACGTCACTAAGGACACTTGACTTCAAAAGGACCATTTCAATATGAATCCTACAAATGGCATGCAAATTTCTGAACTGTACAAGAAACAGAATAGCTACAAGAGAGTGTGTTTAGTGCTGAAGAAGTAGTTGCTTACTTATTGCAGCTTTTTGAGAAAGCTTTTAAAAACAAGCAATTATTTTCTTAAGAAAAACTCTGCCAAAGATGGGCAGAGACATAAGATCTTTTTGTAAAGTTATGGAATGCACTACCTCCAATAATAGCATGAACTAGACACATGAAGAGCACAAATAAGGACACTTGACTTCAAAAGGACCATTTCAATATGAATCCTACAAATGACATGGCATGTAAATTTTTGAACAGTGCAAGATAATTGCTACATAGAGTGTGCGCTTAGATTTGCTTATTTTGAAGAACTAGTTGCTTATTTGTAGCTTTTTGAGAAAGCTTTTAAAAAATAAGCAATAATTTTCTTAAAACAAAAAACTCTTCCAAACATGGGCAGAGACATAAGATCTTTTTGTAATCTTAAGGTATGCACTACCTTCAATAATAGCATGATTAATTTTAAACCATCATTTACCTGCAATCCTTAAGATGATAAAATGCATCCGAACTAGTGGTTAGTAGCATCAAGTATGTGTCAGCCTGCCACAAATATACAAAGGTTTGTCACTAATGTTCTAATGTACAAAATATAAATGTGTTGATGATGCACTAGTGTACTACAATCTGACTCACATCAAAATAATGGATATAAGCATACACAAATGCTGAAGGATTATATCTTGGCAAGCAAACCGGAGAAAATGATTCTGATGTCCTGCATAATCATACCCCAAGAGTGATAAAACAAATAAATGGAACTGCAAATTTTTCTGTTTAAATGTTCAACAGCAACAGGAAATGAGCAAAGACTAAATAAGACTAAATATCTAGACAATGTTAGAGCTAACCAAGAATGAAGCTGTAAACCAGTATCAGATTGCCATCCATCATATATGTATATGATGGTAAAAAAGGTTCTAAACCTTTTAGTGAAATAAAGGGAAGAAACCTACATGTAAACTTAAACAACTTTTAAAATAGATTTCTAATATATATGTGATTAACAAAAACCACATTAGCTACCGTTTGAATGATGCTTCTAAGTAGGAAAATATTTTATATCAGGTGTTTCCATAATCATAATCCACCCCATAATTATCTCCAAAAGAAAACATAAGAATGCTTACAAGTTTACAACTTCCATTACCAAAATAAGCAATTAGTTAAATCTCTAACGAATGAGTAAATCATACCGTCAAACCATCTGTAAGACTGAGTACTAATTGAAAAATAGGGTGTGGACAACTCTACTTGCCTGAAGGATTCAGATGACATGACAAAGTTGGCCAGCAGCAGCATATCATCAGGATGAAGGGAAGCTTTCTGAGCACCAACAAGGCTGATTATCTGCATTCAACCTACATAGTGTTACTTTAAGTCAGTATATAAATACACAAAATCAAGTAGAGTCAAACCTTGTGTCTGCACATCAAAATTGCAAACAAAACACCTGAATCAGCAATGTCTTGCAAGATGGCTCCTGCAGCTTGCCTTGTTGCGTATGCAAGAGGAAGACAAGTATAGGCATGTAGAAATATAGCTGGGTTCCTGAAACAATATAAAAAAAAATTAGCAATATTTGCTTCCGAAAATAAAATAGCTTGAAAAAAAAATGAGCATGCTAAGAACAGAGAAACAAACCAACTGAAAGAGTGGATTAGAGAAGAGAAGACAATGTCTGTTCCACCAAGCAAGGGAGTCATATCAAATTTTGGATTCTTCTCAAAACATCTGTTTACTGATTTTGTTAGTATAACAAGCATCTGCAGGTGTATGAACAGCAGGAATAAATCATATAACCATCACAACATAAGGTCTCCTTTCGAATGTCGAAAGGAAGTATAGTAATTCAAGAAGCATAGAAGAATGCATATTGAACAAGCAAATGAATTGAATTTTTTTTATGGTGGAAAACAATTATACCTGACCATAAATTAGCTCCAACTGTTCCCTTAATGACTCATGAGGTTCATCCGTGGAGCTGATGCAGACTAAGTAAATTGGTCCTTTCACAAGAAAAACCACCTACACCGTGATTAAAAAACTAGAGATTTCACAACTGAAACATTGCATCTGTCCAGCAAGACATAACAGACTCTTTGCCAGGTTTTGAAAAGTGTCACAACTCATGAAGAAAAAAAGGATCTGACATGGAAAAGCAGCAATAATATTTCAGTAGAAGTTTGGAATTTTGCATTATTTGGGTAGCAAATCCCTTTCTCCTAAACACTTCTTACATAAGACAAGCAGCTCACTGACAACAAAATGACCACATCCATTAGCCACTAAATGACATTTACAAGTAAAGCTAAGTGAGCATTAAAATATAAGTTTTCTTAACTTATTCAATGCGATGGGTTGAGGAAACACTCAAATGTAACATACTATTCAAGCACAAAAACAAAGAGACATAAAACCATACAACCAGACCTGATGCTTTCCAGCCCTCACCAATTTGACAGAGTCACCCCTAAAAGGACAAAAAGAAAAGAATCCATTGCAAAATTATATTCAAATGGGCAGTCCCCCAAACATAGTTAAGGAATATAAGTGCTATTTAATTAAGCAGAAACAGAAATAGCCAAAATACCCATTCTCAACAAAGGAAATGATTGCTTGCAAAGTTGCTGAAAATCCTGCAAGCCTGTGCTCATCTCCATACCTAGAAGGAAACAAATGGTGTAAAAACAACAGTAAAACTAAATTGGCATCGTTGGTCAATTTGATCCTTAATATTGTGAAAAATAAAAGTAAATTTAATCCCTGATTTCAACAAATATCAATTAATTTGATCCCTGAAATTGGCACCGTTGGTTGATTTAGTTCCTAATTGGCATCATTAATTAAGTGGGTTTCTTAACAATGTCCAAAAAGTAAAATTAGTCCTTGATTTCAACAATCATCAATCAACTCAGACTAAATTGACTTACATGTACCAGAATCCGGAACTAAATTAGCCAATAGTTGTCAAAGGTTTAGGGAGGGACCAACTGGACTTTTTAGTTGATAAATTCAAAAATTAATGTTTCAGTTGAAAGTTTAAGGATGCAAAATGACAATTGGAAAAAGGAAAAAAAAAACAAACTCGAACCTAGAATATATAGGTTTGCCGGAATGACTGAGAATAAAGAAATGTTTCTTCCTTTTCCTCCATGATATGGAAGCATCATCCTGCACTATATTCATTAATCATACAGAACATAATAATATTTACAGATACCTTATCGAGTAAACTCCCAGGTTAGCCTTCAAGATTCTATGGATCAAAGGTTTAGTCCCTGAGATTTTGAAAACTCCAATTTAGTTCCCAATTTTAAAAGAGTTCATCCATTTTAGTCATTTTCTAATTTTTTTTGTTGTCGTTTGATACTCAAAAGAACTAGATTGAATGTCATTTTACTAAGTAAGGAACTAAATTAGAGTTCTCAAAATTTCAGGGACTAAATTATCTTGCCCATAAAATCTCGACTATCAATCCTCATAGAGTGAGTGTAGTGTGTACTAATTAAAATCAATGCAAGTAGTACATAAAACAATATTAATTAATATATACCTCGTCTAGATGGCGTTTTCCAGGAATCCAAGAGGAGTGGGAATCGGAAACTGAGATTCTATCGATTTCAATTGCAATGTCGTCCTCTATATCATCATCGTGGTGGATCTCAATTTGGGAATCGGTGGTGGCGGTGGTGCTGCCTCTTTCGGCGGCGTAACCGCTACTGCTAGGGCTGGAGGGAAGATCCTCCGAACCGGGTTCGATTGAAGCCCTGGTCTCTCCTTCTCCCTCTCTCTCTTCGTCGGTCATAGTGGTGAAAATTGTAGAGGGAGAGAGGGAGAGAGAGGGGATTGGGGTTTTGAAATGGTGGTTGTGGCGCTGCCAGTCGCGGCTACTCTCGGCTGAGTCTGACCGGTAGCTAGCTGCATTCAGCGGTCGTTCTCGTTCGCGCTCACACCCCGCCACAAACTGTTTTCCTTGGGCCGGGCCTTATCACATTCCGGCCCAGAGTTTTTAGTTAGTTCTGAGAACTGAGAAGCTGACTATTGCTTTTGATACCACCCTTAATATTTTTTATCTTGTGAAAACACCCCTTAACTTAAACTCACCCTTCCACCCCCGCTCATAGGCACATCACTCCTCAATGGATTTTGAATATCAGGAGATGCAATATTAGGTAGAGAAAATAATAATAAATTATAGGTAGATATTTACAGAGTCAATCTTATTCAAGTTGGGTCATGCGAGTAACAAGTCTTATAGGGTCATACTTAAATAAATCATTTGGTATTTTGGTCTTAAAATTGGAAGTCCTAATAACTTACTTTATGTGGATTATGGATAGGAGTGGAACTAGACCAGGCTAGACCGGACTTTGTTAGGTCAAGCCTAAGTTTTAAGAAATCTAAAAGCCAAAGTGTCCATTTAATATGCAGTTGGGAAAATAGAGTTATGAAAATAAAAAAGTATAAACGTTAATGTTGATTATTCACGTCTTTCGATATAGTTAAAATTTCATTTGACTTTTTAGAATTGATCAAACTGAAGTTTGACCTACCCCAACATTTAAACAAACACCTCATAAGTTTAGCCAAATTACTTTTGATAGGTCTTTTTTTAAGCCTGAACTTGTCTTGATTCAATCAAAAACCCGTCTTGATAACTTTTTAAAGTTCTCTTAACTAAACAAAGTTGTACAATTCTCAATACCTAATAAGATAACATACATAACATACTACGACAAGTGGTCGGTTAAAGTATTATGTGTATATATATTAAAGAGGATGTAAAATTTAGTAAAAACAACATTGTTTCATAAGTCACAATTTTTATGTTTATTTTAGTAATTTATACTTAACAAGTGTTTTTTAAATTTAAATAATTGTTTTTTCATAATTAAATCAAAACATTCAAATGGACTTTATTATAATCTATTATTTCAATAATTGACTATAAAAATAAATACTTTTAAAAGTAAAGTACTTTATATCCCAAACTCACACTAAGGTTGTTGTGGTTAATGATGTAATTTTCATAAGCATACAAATTAGTCTCTCAAAATTAAAATAATGTAACTTAATCTCTCTTAAATTTCATTTTTTAAGCATACAAATTAGTCCCTCAAATTTAAAATCATGCAACTTAGTCTATCTTAGATTTTTTTTAAAATTTTTGCATTCCTAAAAATTTTCTCTCTCTCTCTCTCTCTCTCTCTCTATATATATATATATATATATATATATTAAATTTGTATCTTTATTTTAAAATAAAAATGGTCTTCCTTGTCTTGTATTAATTTCTTTATCATTTTTATTATTCTCAAGTATTATTTCTTAAAGTTAATTTACCTTATTTTCTTTAATTATTAAAACTTACATGCACACATTGAATTTTGGCACATCATAATAATGAAATTTAATAATGACATATGTTCAATAATAACAGGAAAACATGCTTGTTCAAAAATGGCATGAAAACATGCATGTTCAAGATATGATCGTTATAATGGTGATTACTTCATTCAAAATTTAATTTTTGAAGTTTTTTGGATAAGCCCCCTAATAATAATAATAATTAATATTCCAAAAATAAAAATCATTTATCTCATGTTGAACTCGTGCACACAAGGGACCTAACTCTTTTTATTATGTTAATTAGACTAATAAACACATTAACATATAAACTTTTAACATGTCTCAAGTTCAAGCAATGATGGACTTGACATATTTTTAGAATAATATCATATACAATACAACTCAAATGGCTTGTTTATGTCTACTAATAATTGATCTTCTCTAACTCATTCTTTTACAGATCTTACCATATAACGAGAAACTATTGATAAACAAGGGGGCGTTTAGGCTTAAAGTTTAATGGACATGGGGGTAAGTTACCTCTAAAGATGATGAGAAATTTTATTTAATTATCATATGTTCTCATTTATGAACTTAACATTGGAAAGGACAATATTTATTCTTAGTGGGAGATTGAAGGAGGAAGGAAGATGGGATGAGAACAAAAGGGAAATGAAAAACAAAGGAGAAGAAATATGGTATACCATAACCGTTTATTTTGGACCTTTCTTCCAACGATTATAATTTTGACACATCTCAATAAACTTAACAATGTTAACTATTTAATGGTTTTTGATAGATTTGTAAACATGTTGAAACTTAAAAGACTAAATTAATAGAAAAAAACATAAAGGACCAAATCAAGAAAAAAAATGTAAAATTTAAAGGACCAAACCTTTGTTTGCCCATTAAGTTGGAGCAAATTTACTTTTCTATCTAATATCATCTCTAAAGGACTAAAACTTAAACGATATCATGTCTTCGGTATGGCACTATCACTATTTTTGTTTGGTAAAGGGGATTGAGGTGTTTGCCATTTGGTTTGATTTTGAAGTAAAAAAAATGAACTAAATCACATAAAAATATCTACAAATTAGTTTGGTGTGGTTAAAAAAAATTATGAAAATTAAACTAAACCAAACCAAACCAATCCATTGTAGTTTTAATTGATTTGGTTTTGTGATTTTGAACTTCCATTTTAATTATCAAATACACATGTACTCATAATAAATCAAAACATTAAGAGGTATAATCCATCCACTAGTAAATACCTCCTTCGATCTTATCTATAAGATCATGTTTTTTTAGTTTTTCTTATCCCTTTTATAAGACTTTTTTCAATTTACATTATGTATCTATTATTTTTTCTACCAATACTCTTATTAATTACACTTTCTTTCTCTTAATATCAATAATTTTTTTTTTAAATTTCTCTCTCTACATTAATACGAAGAATAAATTTAGAAGTATAACAAGAATAATTAATAAATTTTATATATTTACTTAGAATAACTAAATTTATTAATATGTGTAAAATGATGTAAGTTATAAAAAGACTAATTTGTAAAACAAAACGAAAACACCATTTTCCCTTTCCTTTCTCTCCTTTGCATCTTGTGGTCAAGACCTTGCGAATTTGTGGTGTAAACTTGCAATCTTTGGTACTTCGGACTTCAAGGATCAAGGTAGGCTATGGGAGAACCCCCAATTCCATGATTCTTTCTCTCCTCTTCCTTCCCTATCTCAAAGCTGAATTGCTTGTGGCCACGTAGGGTTTGGATTTTGTGTTTTACGAGCTTGAGAGACCTAGATATTGATTCTAGCATGTTAAGGAAGGCAATGCACTAATGGGTTTTGTGTTTCAGTGACCGTAGGTGCTGGAACAAATACCAGAGGAACGATTGGCGAAGCAGGCGTCGAGTTTGGAAGCGTAGAAGCGAATCAAGTGACCTTAGGACATAACTGACATCAAGAACAAAATATCGAGGCTTGGAATCGAGGTAAGGAGGTGTTCGGTTCGTAATTAATTAGGATTGGTATAAGGAATGAGATTCGGGAGGATTATAAAATACTTAGGAGTTGTTAGGAAGTTTGTAAATTAGCTATATAATATTTATATAAATATGTGTATATGTGTATGTATGATTAAATAGTTAAAAGTTTAAGAAAGTATGATGCATTGATTAATTATGGAATAGGAAGTAAAGAATTAAATATATGAATTATATATGTGTGTGGTACCTTATGAATCATGAGTTGAACTGAATGTTAATGTTGTGTGGTATGGTATATGTTATTTTGATTTTGGAAAACTTGATGAAAATGATGAAATCATGATTATGGAAATACTATGGCATGATGTGTAAGGGTCGGGTCTGTGTGGCCGCCCTATGTGGATACGAAATGTTAGTTTTTGACAATTATATATGAGTTTGATGATGTTGAGTATGTATGATATGTTATTATCTGTGATTATGTGGTGTGGGACAGCCGATGGTATGTGTTGCCCCTCGTTTTTGGCTCTTGTGGTTTTTGAGGCCCAGTTGAGCTACCCATTGGTCAAGTAGGACCTAGTGGTTGAGATGAAGAGCCAAGTAGGACTCGGTGGACCAAGCAGGAATTCACGGGGTATCAAGTAAGACCCTTAGCTGAAGGCCGATCCTGTAGTATCTGGATATTAGGAGTCAGATATGCATACGAGTCAGTTATGATATATGTGATTTGATATTGATGACTTATGGATTGATTGTAAATATGATATGAAATTGAGAATATTTAAGATGTTGGATGCAATGTGCGTATGTGAATTACGTTATTTTAAGAATCCTATAGAGGTAGGTGAATGTGAATTAGTATGCAATAAAACAATTAATTATGTATCAACAATGAAATCGGTAAGTTAATAATAGGTGACTAAATATTTCTGTTTATTATATATATTACCGTTCTATATTAATTACAATATTCCGAACACTTACCCTTGTTGTGCTTTTCTTTAATTTAGTGACCAGTGACAGGGAGGGTACCAATGCCTCGGAGGGTGTGCCAAGCGGATAGTTGATGCCAAGGAGCAATGGAAATTGTGAAATGAATGGATAATGATATGTATTTAGTGTATCTAATAATATATTATGCTTTATGTGATTTGTTGGAATAGTTAGTTTGTTGGCAATATGGTTTTGTTGAGATAGTGATGATGATGATGATGCTTGAGATATAATTAATGATGAGATTATACGATGAATCAGTAAAGTAGCAATTTTGTTGATGGTGATGTTGAATTTGATGAATATTGGCATAGAGCCAAGGTTTTATGT
Source organism: Clitoria ternatea (assembly GCA_037962975.1). Taxonomy (NCBI): domain Eukaryota; kingdom Viridiplantae; phylum Streptophyta; class Magnoliopsida; order Fabales; family Fabaceae; genus Clitoria; species Clitoria ternatea. The sequence goes on from CM075676.1 coordinate 4,632,229, forward strand.
ATAATGATTGCCATAGGTAGGTTTGCAATGTGTTGTTTATGCAAGTGAATTGTGTGTGATGTGATTAGGAAACTGGTTGGTGTTTTGATGATTTAATGATTTTATGCATATTGGAAAATATGTGATTTATGTGAAAATAAGGAGCTAAATAGATGATTTGGAGATCCGCCGGGTTTTAGGACCTTCGAAAAGGACCAATAGGTCCCCTAGAATAATTTGAAGTCGTGGATATAGGCCCTAGGCAAATTGGAGTCCATTTAGGTAGTTTGGCGCATAGGTTTTGCACATAGTTGAGTTAAACACATTTTCACGCATAACTTGTGCATATGATGGAATTTTAGCGAACAGATAGTGCCAACAGTTACAGAATGGGAAAAACAGGTGGTCGTGAAGTTTCATGGCAATTAGACATAAAACAGGTCAATTGGGTAGGTCAAAAGTTGGCCGAATGGCCTAAAATACAACATCATGTGTTGTTACTAATAAGCTGACGCTGGGTGTCAGCCTCACGCGTGGCGTGAAGGTTACGTTGTGAGCCCCATGCGTAACGTTATGCCCCTGTTTTCCAAAAGCTGTATTTTTACATTCTGAATGGCATTTTGGGTTCTAAAAATGTTATATAAGGTGTAATTTAAAACTTTTAACTGGAAAAGAGTATTTCGATAATTGTGGAATAATTAATTAATTATATTATGAAAAATTTCCTTTTCATTTTAATTAAACGATTTTAAATAAAGGGAAAAACTTAGAAAACGTCACATAAACCATAATAGTTTAACTTAATTTTTATATTTTATTTCAACTAAACTAAATAAAACCAGACATTTTTTAATTATGTAATTTAACTTGTTTTTATTATTATTTTAGAACTGATCCAAGGACAACGCAAATCGTATTCTTTGTTGCCCCATGTGTTGTTCAATTAACTTGTTATAATGCGAAAAACTAAAGATGCCAGCTATGAATGGATATTTGATGATAGTGTAGTCGCGGGTATTTGTGGTCCACCAAACCTACACAGCTAAGCCCAAACCACAGCACCACCAATCATTGAACAACCAGGTCTCCTACCCTATTGATTCAAGTGAAAAAAAGAAAGAAATGTATAAAAAAATATGTAATTCAATCAAAATTCACCAACTAACAAATAATTGTTTCATACTCTGACACACACTATCCCCTTGATGAGATTAATGTATCCAATAGCATTGATCAAAATTCAAGACGCATATCCTCCTTGAAGGTATGGTAAATACAAATTACAAACCTCAGGTTTCGAATAATAAATGAAACCTCTTACAACCATCTCATATGTGAACACTAATCGCCAAAAAAGAAAATAACAAAAAACTCTGTTCAAACTAAAAATACATGACAATAATCCCCGAGCAGGTATATCAACTTATAAATACTATTTTGATAATTTTTTTTACCTAATAGATAAGATCATGAAGCAGCATAGATGAAATTCTCAGTCTTGAAAACCGGTTTTGGCCCAAATGGCATTTCTGACCCTACTGAGATCCCTTCCCTTAAGGGTTCTTCCAACGCCCTCGTGCACCGAAAACGAAGCGACCCTTGTCCTCGCTAGAAACTCATGCGGTGGCAATCTCCCATTAATTTTCTGATCAACATCGTAACCCTCGTCCAGATCGATATTAACGTTGCTCCTTCTGTACTCGTCCCCGAGAATCTTCGACCAATCGGGAATGTTCACCGGCACCGACGCCGGAGCCCCGGCACGGCCACCGGAGGATGATGGTTTCTTGCAAGTTCGCCCGTGAATGGATCTGCGGAACTCGACCGAGTTAACTCGGGCCGAGTTGCTGTTGCTGTTGTAAATGTCTGACTCGTCGAATTCGAAATCGTCCATTGAGAGAGAAAGCGAGTGAGAGTCTCTGTTGGTGACTATTGGGAGGAAGTGGTTACTTGTAGCCATTGATTCATGAAAGTGATGGTGAATTTAAACGACTATTGTTTCCCCTATTAATCCTCTGTGTCTGTGTGCTAGTTTGTGTGTCAATGGTTTTCTCTTTCTTATTCGTACGTTGTTGTTTGTTATGGTTCCTATGGGGTGTGCTTTTATAAAGGGTTTCCCACTTGCTTTTCTTTATTCTCCTTGTTATTATTTTGTATCGCGTGAACGACAAAAAAAAAAAAATGTGTAAAAAAAATATTCAGGGTTACATTACGGATAAGGTTCGATCTTCTCTATGAAATGAAATGAAGCTACCAAGCACCTACCCATTTCACTGTTGAATTTCAACCAAAACCCGCGTCATACAGATTCCCCCAAACGCTTTCATTTTTACACACATTCACATTGTCCCCGTTTAATATTCATAATTTTCATTAGTTAATTAAACAGACAGATTATCCTTTTATTTATTCTATTCCAACGTTCTTTTCTAATCAATTCGGGTATGAAAAACGACGAAGTCGATTTTACGTCTTTTAATAAAACTTTTTATATTCATAAACATATGTTAATCCATTAATTGTATATTTTGAAAAACTTTTCTCCTTTATCATTCGACTGTGTTATTCATGACATTTACCTTGTGCTTATAAAAGGGCTTTTTAATATAGAATTAATTTATAAAAGGATTTTCAATATTACTCTTTATGCCCTAAAACTAAAAAACCAAAAGGTTGTTTCTTTTTATAAGTCATTATGAAAAAATATAAATATTTATTATATTTTTGTTTAGTTTATCCTTAAGAATTTTATGTTTTTAAATTTGTATTATTAATATAGGAGGGTGAAGTTTGACTTTAAATGATAATGATAGTTAATTTAAAAATATACATTTTTTTTTAGAATAAAACAATAACTAGTATCCTTAAGATTTGTTAAAAAAGAAGCCTGTGTCGTTTAGAGATATGGTGTTGGGTTCACAAGAAGCATGTCTTGAGAATGTGGAAGTGGACATGGTGGAGAAAAAGTTGGCAGATGTAGAGCTTTTGGGGAATAACAGACTGAAATTGATGTTACACCTTTCATCGGAGTATATGACGACTATTTATGAACCATGAAAGGATGCTCTTGTTATCATTTTATCAGGGAAGAGGTTGAGTTTAAACCTAATGAAAGAAAGGCTTGCTAGGTTGTGGGAACTTACTATTGGGTTTGGGTTAATGAATTGGGTGTGGGTACTTTATGGTGAAGTTTTTTCATGAAGCTGACAAAGCCAAGGTCATGGAGCCTTGGATGATATTCAACCATTACTCTACAGTACAACTATGGTCTCGAGAGTTTATGTCACCAAAAGTTAACGTGGATAAGACGTTGGTTTGGATCTATTTTCAGGGTTTAAATCTAGCGTTCTTTGATAAGAATGTTTTGATGGTGATAGCGAAATTTGTTGGGACTTTGATCAACGTGGATACAAATAGGGATAGAAATGAGTCAGATCGTCTGTCGGGACCCATGGTCTGGCCTGTTTAAAGTCTATATAGGCCAAGTTTGTCAGGTTAGAAGATTAGGCATAGGCTTTTAAAAAGGTCTTTTTAAGGAAATATGTCAAGGTATAAGCTTTCTAAAAAGTCGTTGAAGCCCAACGGATTGACTCATCTAATTGGTTTAACTACTAATTATTTATATATATTTATAACACACATATATATTACATATTTACAAGATATAAATTAATATTACAATTATAATAAATTTTTATAATTATAAAATTTTATTTTATAACTGTTTGGATTAATTGTGATTATTTTATATTTAATTACCTTTGCTTTGTATGAGAAGTTGTATTTGTCCTGCTGAATTTAAAATCAAGTGCATTTGACTCATTTATATTAATAGACTCGTTTATAATTCCTAAATGTAAAATAGCTTAAGCCTAAATGGCAATGCCCAATGTTTCAATTTTATAATTCACGCGCAAAACAACTCAAGGCCAAATGGCAATGCCAAACGTTTTAATTTTAATGTTTATGATTCACGCTCATCAATTGCTCAGATTAGAAAGAAAAGAAACATTCGTTTCACTTCTCTTGTCTGTTACTACTGCTAGTATGTAATTTCTATAGTAAGTGATTTATTTTTAAGGTATTTTTTAAAAACCAAAATCCAATCCAATCCAAACTGATATATATCAGATCAGATTTGGATCGGACTTCATGGTACATCCTAATCGATCTAATCCAAATTGCGTCATGATTTCTTGATTGGATTAGATGACTTTTGGCCTCACAAGTGATCCAATTTAATTCGCGAACACCTCTAGATCCAAATACCTTTAAAGACGAGGTGATGAAGTATTACAAAAAGTTTTTTGCATGATTAATTGTTCCACCTGATCTGTCATCTCAAGTGTGTCCTTTGCTTCTTGAGGCATCTATTCACTCTTTGTTGTCTTATAAGACTAGAGATGAAGTGAGGCAAACAACTATATCAATAAAGACCTACGAATCCCTAGGGCCCAATGGATTTCATCCTCTATTTTATAAAAGGTATTGGCACATTGCGGTAGATGATGTTTGGAAAGTGGTGGCAGATGCTTTTATGGTTGGTACCACTTATAGAAAATGTATGGAAACTCTTTGGGTTTTCATTCCTGAAATTGATAAACCAACATAGTTAGAAAATTTCAAACCAACTAGCTGGTGTAATGTAAGCTATAAGGTAATCACCAAAGTGCTTATCGGTAGGCGAAGACTTTTCCTTGATGGTTTGATTGGTCCTCACCAAAGTAGCTTCATTCCTAAGAAAAGTACAACAGATAATGCAATTCTTATGTAGGAGACTATTCAAAATATGCATATCTCTAAGGCTAAGAAGGGCACAATGGCTTTCAAGATTGATCTAGAAAAAGCTTATGATAAGGTAAGTCAGGACTTTCTTGAGGAAACCCTTAATTTCTTTAGGTTTCCACCGTGTATCATTACCTTGATTATGTGGTGTGTTCGATCTACTCATCTGTCTATTATGTGGAATGGAGAAAAGCTAGAAGGGTTTAACCTAGTCGTGGCTTGTGTCTGGGAGATCCTATGCTACCAATTTATTCGTTATTTGCATGGAGTGATTGGTTGTCCTTCTTCAAAAAAAATATAAGTGATGGCATTCTTAAATCAATGTTTATTTCTAATGGTAGTCCTCCAATTTCCTACCCCTTATTTGTAGATAATGTGCTCCTTTTTTGTAAGTCATCAAGGTCTCAAGTCCAAACACTCATGGTACGAAGGAGTTTTGTACTGCTTTGGGGCTTAAAATTAATATTGATAAGTCTAAAGCCATGTGTTCCAAAGGGGTCTCTAGACAATGAAGGGAGATGCATATATGTGTCATATCTATTAAAATGGTGAGTGATTTAGGTAATTGTTTAGGATTCCCTCTCATCCATGGGAGAGTTCGACATTCCCATTTTAATAAAGTAATTGAAAGAATTTGAACCAAACTCTCGAGTTGTAAGTCTTGTATTTGAATAATGAGGGAAGTGTGTGCCTTGCTAAATTTGTGTTAAGCATTATTCGTATTTATCCTATGCAAGTATTGTGGCTCCCACAAGGTATTTTTAATAAGATCGATATAAGAGTTAGAAGTTTTATTTGGGAAGGTAATGGAGGTAACAGAGGATGGCATTTGGTTAATTAGGCCACTATAACCAGGGACAAGGATCTAGGGACTTGGTCTTTGTAATACGAGGTTGGCTAATGTTTCTCTAATTGGGAAACTTGGTTGGAAAATTTTGGCATATAAGGATACTCTATGGAGTGGGTTCTTGAAGCACGAGTATTCATGCAATGCATTTGCTATCTTTAATAGTCCAACACAATTAAATGTGTCTTATTTTTGGTAGGGATTAGTGAAGCCATGCAACTTTTACATGATGGTTTCCAATTTGAAGTAGGAAATTGTGATTTACCTGTTTGGGACTTGGATCAGACGGGTAAAAGAACAAATGGGCCGTGGGTGGACTTTATTAATGTCAATGATCTTCATTTTCGAATTTGATTCAAAATGGGGTCTAGGCTTTTGACCATTTTGCAATATCATTCATGCGGATTTGGCCAATGACATTCAAAGTGTCCCTCTTATTTTGAATAGTAATTTGCCTTATTAGTGTTGGATCTCTGGTGGACACGACTTGCTTATGACTGGCTTCATCAGGGAGAAAATATACCAAATGCTACCCATTTTTGGAAACGGGTATGGAGGGTGCCATACACGGAAAAAATTTGTGTGCTCATTTGATTTATTTGTCATAATGCTTTGCCTACCAATTTGTTAAGGCATTCACGTGGTTTGGCGTCTGGGCCGACTTGCGTAAGGTGTTCACATGGTGATGGGACAATTATTCACTCCTTAAGAGATTGTCCTTATTATAGAGACGTTTGTTCTTGGTTTGGTGTATGGGTTTAGAAGGGGTTTTATAGTAATGAATCATGTGGAACAAGTTAGGAAATTATGTTTTAGACCCCATAAACTTATTTTTAGGGCTTGCTTGTGGTGGATCTGGCATTGACGATGTTCCATGATCTTAGACAACACACCCACGAAGATTGAAAAGATGGTGATCAAGGGGAATCAATGCACTTTGGAATGAGTATAAAAAGCCTCATAGACCCCGTATCCAAAAGTATTTCAATGATTATACACCGAGCTATTGGATGTCTCTACCTAGTAAGGTGCTCAAGGTGAACGTTGATGGTTGTTTTGGGGTTTCTAGATTGGCAATAAGAATGAGAGGTGTTGTTTGTGATAACATTGGTGATTGGGTTTATGAGTTCTCAGTTAGTAAGGGAGTTGGCGATGCTCTGATGGCTGAACTAGTGACCATCTGTATGGGCCTTAAGATGTTATGGCTAGGAAAAAGACTTCCTATGATGGCATTTGTGAGAGTGATTACAAACAAGCATTGAACTTGGTGGATCAAAACATAAGGGATGCAACCATAGTTTATATGATGGATGAGATCACACACATCCGAAGCCTGTTCTTAGGAAGGTGGAATATACGATTGTGTTAGGTCTTAAGAGAGGCTAATAAGGTAGCTGACAAACTAACTCACAGTGGGGTATAAAGTGTTAATGAGTATATAAATTGAGGATCTCTTCCTAATGGGGTTCTTGATATAATTTTGGAGAACTTTGAACCACTTCGTTAGTTATTGTTTTGTTTTATTCTCATTTAACAATAAAAGACTATGTGTCTTTGTAAAGAGGAACTTATTGTTGTTAAAGATAAAAAGAAGTAGCATTAATTAAAATATGTTCCTTTAGTAATTAATATCAATAATTGAATTTTTTATTGGTACTTAATATCATTAAAATTAACTTATCCGATTTTTAAATAATCCTCACATAATTACCAATAAAAAATTTATACTATTGCCTCATGAACCAATACCACTAGTTAACAAGATATTATAAACATTACCTTTATGGCCTTTTTTATAAGACTCTATTATATCATTTTACATCTATTAAAAATTTAACTAGTTTAAGTAAATATATTAAATTAGAAAGAGATAACATATTGGTATGAAGATTATGTGTTGGATAAAATTAAAAATGTAGATTATAAATTAAGAAAAGTCTGGTAAAAGAAAGAATAAAAAACTGGTCTTATAAAAAAAATAAAAAGGGAAATATCTTGAAAAGAATAATTAAATTCATTTAATTGAATGGGATCCGATTTGATTGGTTAAATGAATAGTCTGGAATTTGGGTTGCGTTCAGTTCATCTGATGAAAAGAAGACGACAAATGTGGTTTTGTTTAGAAAATGAACAACGAGGATAATGACACGTGTTAAAGGAGGATATGTTTAGGACACGTGGCGTAAAATTAGTTGGGGAAAGAGGAAGGACCAATGATGGCACATGATTATTTCCTGCTGCCAGCTGGCCCTGACCTTATGTTGTCTTCTCAAATGCGACACGCGATTATCTCATCATTTTAAACTTAAACAATCTACCCATTACCCAACCCAACAAATTATACCATTTTTAGCTTTCTTTCAGGTTTATCTACCCACAAATTCAACTTATCTAAATTTTATTTATAAAAATTCAACAATAAGTAAATTTTCATATGAAGCACATAGATCGATGGATTATTGAATTTCTTGAAAACATAATTTGGTTAAAGAGTTTTACCTTTCAGGATATATTTGATAAAACTAAAATTGATTGTATTAAAAATATTTAATTAAAGTATCTATCATATAGTTGTAAATAAATGTAAAATGATATGTTTTTGTTCACACACAACTTGTAACTTGTTTTGAGATATTTTAATTAATTTTAAATTTAACAAAATATCTAAGTTTTTTTATTTTTTTTATAATTTTAAGTTTTATCTGCAATTAAAAATATAATTACCAAAAACAATAAAAATAAATATAAATTAATTTCAATAATAACTTTTATATTTAAATGTGTTGCTGAAGCGTAGCCATTATTAGCGAAGGATGAAAATGTTGACTAAAGGGTAAAAGGCTAGAAAGTATAAATATAATTTTTGAACAGAAAGATACAATATGAATACAAAATGTTTTAAATGTGATAAATACTTACCTAATTAGAAATGAACAAAGTTATCGTTGAATCGATTAGATAATTTTAATTTAATGTTTTATTTTTGTCGATTTTATTATGATTTATTTAAATTAATATCTTTATTGATTTAACAATAGATTCAATTTAAAAATAAAAGAGATTGAATCAAATTTGTTAAATTGAAAGTGTATAATTTCTATCCTTAAAAAAAAGTCATTCTTTAAACATAATTTTATACGAAACCGAGGTTTGATCTACGCGTATAACATTTTAAAAATTCATACAAGTTAAAGACAATGTTAGAGCTTACTTAGAAGATTTGTAATAACCCAAACATTGTTAAGTCAACTATCTAGACCCCATTAACAATATATATATTCTTTTACCAACGAAGTCAAAAATAATTGAATTTAAGTGATTAAAAATTAATTTTAATTTGTAGAAGGCCAATTTTGTGTAGAATTATTTTTTATTTCCAAATTTAATTTTAAAGCCACGATAGATTATTTTCAAATTATTCAAAAACAAAACTAAATAAATGATTTCAAACAAATAAAAAAAATACACCTTTTTATAATATCCAATCACCTAAATTTACACTGATTAAGAAATCTAATCAAATGCATTAAATTTATCAGTTATTTCCAAAACTAACCTCTATAAATAAAGAAAGAGAATCTATTGAAATATCAGGAGATACAAAATTAATTAAGAATGACATATGTGAAAGGAAAATAATGAAACTATATTGTAAATCGAAGATAATCTTGTCAAGTTGATTAAAAAATTTTAAAAATATGTTATAAAAGAACAGAATAACTTTTTTTATACAACTAATAGTCTCAGATACATATATTTTTGTTTTTAGTCATTCTAAAATTGGTAAATTTTAATTTTTATCTTCACATAATTTTTGTTATATTTTTTATTTTATTAAATGCTAATATTTTAAAAATAGTCTCAATCATCAAAAGCTTTGTTCCTTTCTTTTTTATGGTAAGTGTTGTAAAGGTTCTAATATGCATGACTTTTAATGCATTAAGTGTTTGTTTGATTTATAGTTGAGAAAACGAAATTATGAAAATAAAAAAATTTAAAGATTAATATTGATTATTCATGCCGTTTAAAACAATTAAAACTCCGTTTAACTATAACCAACCCAACGTCCAACCAAACAAACAAACGCTAAATCATTTTTATTTGATTACATTAGAGGACTACCATATTTTTTTTAGGGCCATGGCTAACAACCGCAACCCCAACTTTTGATCTTTAAAATTAATAAATAAATATTATAATTAATTTACTTAAAAATCACTTACCCAAACAAAACATTAATAAAAAAATGGATATCACACCTAAATATTACTTGATATGTTATCGCAAAAGGGAGTAAAAGTTTAGAATTTAATAGGTATATTTGGTTTGTAATTGGAAAAACGAAGTTGAAGAAATGGAAAAATTTAAGGGTTCATATTGATCCTTCACATCGTTCGAGACAATTAAAACTTTGTTTAACCGTAAAATTTATTTTTAAGTTGATCAAACCCCGGTTTAACCAACCAAATTAGGTATCCAAACATACCCTACATATATATATCCACTTTGGCATTGAGTATAATGTGGAATGCGTGTCACAGCATTTAACCGATGATTAGTTGGAGTTAATTTATTTTATTTAAAGTTCACTTAGAGGACGCGGCATATCTGTAGTTGAAATTTGTTTGCCACTTAAAGAAATCAACAACCCTCCTCAAAGGATTAGTGGATTTTGGTATAAAGAATATTTTAAGAGCTTTATGATGAGCACCAAAATTAAACATAATTCAATTATACTTCTAAATGCAATGCATGGTGGGTTCTTCTTCCTTTTTCCAACAGATAACTAGTGGGAGTCTTATTAAGATGCCTCTTAACCACTTTTTAAATTCATTTTCATACTCGTTTCAATATGGGAAACATTTGAACTGGGTTGCATTGCAATCTTCTGTTTTCATTTTCTTTTATCCCTTTTTCAATCGAGTATTTTGCATATCGAAAATGCTACTGCCACCAAGGATTTTTTGTTAAAATATTGTCAATAATGGATTTCATCAATCTTTCGAGAGAGACAGATCCATGTAATGGAAATTTTGGATAAGATAGGCTTCATGTAGTTCATGAATTTAAATTTTCATACTAAATAGTTGCAATACGTGTATGTATATAATATTTTAAAAATTGGATCAACCAAATTAAATAAGTTGAATCAATTACTAAAACAATTTGACCTTAATTATACACCTAATCAATCTATAGTTCAACCTCATAAATAAACTAATGCAATCCGATTTTCATAACAATATTCGTATGAAAATTTTCATAATCCGAGGCAGCACATACCAATTGATATAAAAAGTTGTCTTGCTATTGCCATAAGAACAAATTCTTACATTCTTTATACGGGAATCATTTTTTCTTTTTATCATTAAAGAAATTAATCATTAAATTTGGGAATAACCAGTTACAGTACTTAGACTATTTCTAAAAAAAGTATTCTTAGAATATAACAAACATTTTACATAATTATTTTATAATTAAACATGATAATAAATATTTCACAATTAAAAGGTTCAAAAATTTACATCTGATTGCTACATTAAATCCGATTACATCAAGATTTATAACTATGTTGGCTAAGAATAATAATTAAATGAGATGTCAATATTAAATGATAACTAACTTTGGAAGGGAGGTTATCTGGCGAAAACCATAAGACTAATCTTTATTCTAATGATCAACACATTAAAGGAAAAGACCTACCATAAGAAATAAAATTTATTTCATAAGAGCCATAGATGTATCACAAGGACTCCTATTCCAACCCAAAACATCTCTATCAATATCATGTTAACTCTCTCCGTTGATATTTTTCTTTTTATCTATAAAGTTTGAACCCAAGAATTTACTTAAAAGAAATTTAGTATGTATCACTTGAATCAACTCTAGTTGATTTTTGATTCATGATTTAATTATTTATCTTTTTTTGTCAATTTAATTCTTTATGCTTTGATATTTTTGCAAAATTTTTCTTTCCATTAACTTTTTTATTGCCATATTTTTTTCATCTCTTCTTATAGCCATGTTAATTTTTTCTCTTTCCCCTCTCTAAACTACTAAAGTATCATCCACATTAAACATTGATCTAACATTCATAAACACTACCAACATCCATAATACAAAATTGAATTTTTCTTGTGATATCCATAAAATATCTAAATGATAAAAAAAATTTCTTCATTGAATCAAGGAAAGAGACAATGGTAGTTCTCCTCCTAAAACCCTAACCCTTATTTTCATTGTTTTCACATTACTTCCGCTTGCCATCCTTGAAAAAGAAAGAGAAACACATCATAAGAGAAAGAAGGAGAACTAGATCCCCTTCTTACATCATATGGTATCTAGAGCCTAAGGTTTTTTTCTCCATTTTTTATTTAATTTACGTTTTTTGTGGGCTGTTTGGTTGTTGGAAATTCTGATTTTTTTTGTTATTCACATTTTTTTTGCCTTCTTGTTAAGAAAATACAAAAAATAACCAAAAAGATACATGTTTCTTGCTTTCCTTGTTAGTTTCTTTCAATTTTCTTCTTGCATATTGTTCGTCCCTTTTCAATTTCAGTTTATGTGTGTTAGAATTCTCCCTATAAGCACCATTAGGATCCAGTTTCATGTCATTAAAATTTGATCTTGAAGCATTAAAATTTTTAGTGCCAAATTCATGTCATAAAAATTCTGCCTAAACACTATTATGATTCAGTTTCATGTCATAATAATAGTTATTATTCTTTTATTAATTAAAATTTTAAATTAAATCAAAATAATAATTATCCTTTATATTTTAAGTTATGTAGGTTATATTATTTGTTTGTGTTGGGCACCTATGACAAACATCTCGAGCACAATTGTCCTTTCATGCTAGCGATGTCAAGGTTAGGATCAACTCCTTAATTTAGTGTCATATAGAATGTCGTTATAATTTATTATTTCTTTTTAAAATTTAAAATAATTATCTTTTATTATCATAATTATTTTAAGTTATTTTTATTTATTCAATTATTTTAGTATTAAGGTTAATGCCATTATTGTTGAGTCCTTGACAAACATCATAAACTCATGTATGGTAGTCATTTCATGTTAGGAATGTTACCTTAAAATTTAATTATCTTTTATTATCATAATTATTTTAAGTTATTTTTATTAATTCAATTCTTTTAGGACCAAGGTTAATGCCGTTATCGTTGTTGAGTCCCTAAAAAACATCATAGACTCTTGTATATTAGTCATTTCATGCTAGGAATGTTCTTTAAGGTTAAACTTTCCTTTATTAGTTGAATTATTTTAGGATTAAGGTTAGCGTCTTTATTGGTGTTGAGTGGTATAATATATTGTTTTTTAATTAATTTTTAAATTAAATACAAAACTAATAGTTATCTTTTTTTTTTTTATGTTTATTGTATTTCAAAAACTTAAAAGTATATAAAAATGTTCCTTGTTCCACAACTATATATATCTTCTTTTCAATATATATGTATGTTATACAATGCTCTCTTTTTTCATTATTTAATTGGAACGTGTCTTACTTTCAACTTTATATATAATGAGATTATGTAGCCATTTTTTGGGAAGACATTGAAAAGAAAATCAAATATTGCTGATAATTATATTAATGGAGTATTGATATACTACATGCTGGTTTAGTATACTTGAAACACAAGATTTTGGATTCCTAAATTCACCTTGAAGTGAAATGAAATCATTCATTTTTATAAATGAAAATTTTCTAAATAACATTAACATGGGTAAGCATAGTCTCCAAAACAACCTTGTTCCCCATTTTTGAGGGAATATCAATCTCACTTTTTGTCAAGAGTCACTCTCAAGTGCTATTAGGTTGTCTCCTGAGTTGTTGATCATGCATTTGAAGTGATAGTCATCATTTTTTACCCACATGATAACTATGTTTATCTGGTTGAAGGTGACAAGCAGAGTCATCCGGTACTAGCTGCAAAAAAGAAAAATGAATAAGAAAAAAAAATCCACCATATCAAAATTTATTGGTCGCGTAAGGATAACATATACATAAACTTACTAATTTCCCATTCAACAATTTGTTAGTAATCCTAAATCTAGAGATTTTGTAACAAACCGGGAATTGCTTATCAGATGACGATTCAACCCTTTTAGAATAAGTTGATTCACCATTTGCATGAGTACAAGCAGATTTCTTCCTAGGACATGGCATGGTATGAGTTAGTGATGTTGTGAGATTGCATTTCATGTCCTACATAAAATATAATTTCTAGGATGATGATGTTGTCAGATAGCATTTGATGTTATACATATAATATAAAGTCCTCTTGTTCACTTTTAAAATCAAATACTTCAGGTTACATTAACTTCACTTCATGTGAGGGTTGATACCTTAAACACTAATAAAATCGAAGGTTTCAATTTTTATGAGTTCAATTTTTCATTAGGAAATTAAGGGTGGTTGGAAATCATACATTGTCTGTCTTGTAATATTTCGAATGGTTTAAATATCTGTTGGGTCACTCTAACCATTGTCAATTGGTCTTGGGTTGGAAACTTTAACAAGATTGTTTTGACTATCTCATATGTTTAAAGGATCAATATTAATTTTTTATTTTTTTATTTTTATAACTCTATTTCCTCAACTACATATCAAAACTATTATCTTCATATCATATTCAATGCTACGTGCATATAGCAAAAATAATAAATTTAAATATTCAACATATAGCATTAAATTTTCAACATAATAATGACAAATTTAAATACCATGGAAATAATAATAATTTAATTTTGTTCAAGTACAAAGAAGTATTTCCATATAGCTTTTTCACAACACCTCTTTACAAATTTAAATTTTCAACAACAATAATATCAAATTTAATAAAATTTCAACAACTGCATATAATTTTCAACACAAAAGCAATAAAAAATTAAAATTTTCAAAAATATATAAAAGAATTGCCTATAGTTTTTTTTTCAAAAGACCTATCACAAATTTAAATTTTCATTAGAAATAATTATAAATCTGGTATATTTTGAACAACTGCATAGTATTTCCAGCAGAAACATTGCCACAAACAAACTTCGAAGCTTTTTTCACACAATACCTCTCGGAAATTTAAAATATTGACACTTATTTTGAACAACCCAAGTAAGAATGGGTGTCCAAAATGTTGACTAAGGCCAGTACTGTTCAATAGCATTTCCATGACCAATCAAATAACAAAGCACCTCCAACCTATCTAAAAGCAAAGCACTCCCAATTGGTGGTACAAAGGGTGACCCGAAAAATATGGCTGGCCCTCACTCAGGCAAGGTATAAGCTACTTCTCAATAGCATTTCACACAAACCTTTTAATAGTTAATGGCTTTATTCATAGAAAGTTGGTATGCATTGAAGGAGACTAACAATATGATTTAATTTGTTTAGGTTACCGTGGATTATGACAATGGTAATCATTAGTTGTTGAGATGTGAAGACCGACAAAGAAGATATTGAGGTACCTTACATTACAAATGCTACATAGTAACTCAATTAATTTCAACTTGTGTTGGATCGATGAGCATTATATCTAATAATGTAGGGCTTAAAGAAATCAATGTAATGTCTCCAAGAAATTACAGCACACATGGTAAAATTGTTAATTGGAAAGGCTAATGCAAAGGAAGGAAGGACAAATGAAAAATACTCTACCTCTATGCAGAAGAATAACCTGCCACTGAACATTATTAATGTGGAAATCATTATGCATATCTCAAAAATAAAACACTTAAGAAGAATAAGGTTTATCAAGTTTCTGATTCTGAAGATGCTAAGGAAGTTCAGGTAAAGGCACACCATGTTTTAAAGTACACACCAAAGCCCAATATGTCTTTCTTAACAAAAAAAAAAGTTAGTTCAAATCAGAATTTCCATAAATGTCCACATTCACGAAATACTAACTGCATATGACATCAAACTTTTTTTTTTTGGTTTCATGATTTTGTTTAAAAAACAAATATCAAGACATAGAAAGCCCTGTGATCCTATCTGTTTGGGATATACATTACTTGAGGTATGATCAACTCTACATTTTAAATAAACTAAATGCCAATTTAGTCCCTTTATTAATTTAGTTCTATCGTTGGTGTGTATCTTTGGTATGGGTTACTTGCTATGTGTATTTGATAACTAATTTTAGTGTTAACTATTTTTCTCAACACCATTAATTACAAAATCCCCCTAGCAATTACTGATTAAGAAAATAATATATATATATATATATATATATATATATATATATAAGTACTTATTATATTATAAATATAAAATTATTTCATATTTTGTTATACCAACAATGAAACACTATATGAATTTGTTGGTTTGTCAGAATCACATAACAAAATCGGAACCACTAAAGCTAAACTACTTTTAAATCTAATATAGCAAGAAGAGATGAAAAAAAAAATACTTTTGTTTATATTTAACTATCATCTTAAAAAGGAAAAATGTCTTATTTCTTTATTGATTTTAAATATGTAGATAAAATTAATTATTATCTTTATATTAGTGATAAATGTACCAAATCTTTTATGAGTACAAGAGGTGCTCAGTTACGAGAAAGCATGGAACCTACAAGCGCACGAGTCCAAACTGATACGTATATCATCAAACACCAACAACCTATCACAAATAACAAATCTTTTATGAAAATATCTGGATAGTACCAATAGCTCAAATATCTTAATGTGTCATGATGAGCGAATTACAAGCTAATGTTAGTTACTTAGTTCTGTTGGCACATGTATCTAATTTAGACAGACTAGAAAAAAAAACCACAAGAAACTCTTAAAATAAAGTAAAAAAATAAGGCACATTGAACCAAACACTTACACTCAACAATCATGCCATTTTGCTCTACATAACACACAACTCACTGGTTTATACCCTTCCTAGCTTTATCTTCCAAGTCTGGAAGCAATCCTGATGAATGGGATTTTGACACTTTCTACAAACCACCAACTTTTACTCAATTCCTTGATACAAATAGAGAAATATAACATGTGATATCTTCTTTAATCTCCATTTTTGTTTTTGTTCCCCTGGATTGAAAGGGAGAGCCCCATAACATCCTCACTTTCCTCCATTCTAGGCAAGAATAGAGGAGATTTTAATTCTCTCTTGATTTTAGATGGATTCAGTTACATCCACATCATTTTGGGTAAGGATTAAAGACCCCATTTTCCTTCTTTTTACCGCTATATAAGTACGACATCGAGACCCCCTTTTAATTGAAGCATGACACATTATTGAGTGAAATACAACCCTAATTTTCCTAGAGTAATTTTCTAGAGTTTTTGTGTGTATCGAAACATTAATTGTGAACAGTTTCCTTTAAGGAGTTTGATCCTTCTTGTGTTGGCCAGAGGGACATGACAACAAGGTGTTAAAGAAGAGATGAACAAGTGGTCTTCCTCCGTAAAGAGGCGTCATCGGGGGGACACACCCAAAGCTTGGACCAGTATGAAATGGTAATGTGTTATCATGACAGTTACACAGATGGGTTTGCATGATATATTGAACGTATACGTCGTGTACAAAGAAAGAGGAGTTGAATCGGGTTTAACCGAGGAAGGTAGCGTTGACGATTGCAACGAGAATCGTAATGGAAGAAGTCCATTGTGGATGATATTTTTGAAATGATCATTGAAGAAAAGGAAAACGTCCTTATCCATCACAATTCACAATTCACGACTTATGTCATGTGGAAACTAATAGAAATAGCTAATTCACCGTTGATTTAAATTAGAATATCTTATCAATATAACTAATCGCAAATCAATGGTGACTATCTCCTACCTTCCTCACTTTATAGGAGCCAAATTTATATACTACTTGTGTTCCAAGAGCTTTTAGTAAGTTTCCATTTGAGCATGGGCTCATGCATAGCTCAGTGCAGCTCTACATAATAAGTTGTTTGCGAGTCATGCAATCAAATTGAGGTTTCCTTTCCATTGTAATGCTTTTATTCCTTCTCTATATCTTCAACAAAGACATAAGAAACAAGCTTGTAGCCATGAAATCAATGACAACTCTTAGACTTGGAGAAACAAACACGGCAAAATAATCAGTGAAACAACAAAATAAGAGATTACAGCAGCCAATCCCTTTATTTGAGAAATGGCATTATAGTTGCATATGGTCTTATTATATAATTTTTTTCAAAAAAAGCCTTAGCTACCATCAGTGCATTAATCAATTATAAAATGAAGTGAGAATTCATTGGCTGGTAAAATCATACCATGTAACATCAAAGGAAAATGAAGAATTATTCAGTTTAGTATTTGGTGAACAATTTAGAAAGACTACATTTCATGGTCACCAAAACTAGATACAATCGGTGTGTATTCCAAATCTAGCTATTGTTGCATTTCTTTTCCTTATTTTGCCCTAACAGATGGTGATCAACCACCAGTGAAGCACAGGAGATATGTTTCCTATCATTTTGCCATAATATTGAAAGGATGGTGGTATGTTTCTTGTCATTGTGCCATAATATGTTTCTTGTCAATGTCAAATGGGACCATGGAAAACAAAATGCAAATGAGTGTAAGTTACAAAATAAACTTTACCTTGCAGTGTAATTCTTCTAGAACCTCAAAATGTAATCCACTCAAAGCTAATGGTTGTCCAGCAGTGAGTAATGTAGCAAAGCAATTAATTTACAAAAAGATGATAGTAAATGGAGTTATTTTTAATGAAGGAATAACATCAAGGATAACCTGAAAAAAAAATGAATTCAAGTACCAAAGTGCTGGTTATAATTATAAACATTTTCAGTTCATGTTGTTCAAATAATTCTTTTTTCTTTTTTATCACTTAGGTGAGATCATAATTGAATGCTGATTAATACAAGAACATTGTCATCGTATGTTGACATTATTAACATCCAGTGGAGAAAAAACATTCCCTGTATATGATTCAGATAAACTGCCACCGGTGGATGCCTTATTGCCCGAATCAACCCTAACCTCATGAAATGACTATTTAGTAACCAATGCTTGTAGCAACTTTGGCGGTAGAGAAATATTCATCTCCACCAACCCCTTTAACATTTTCACCACTATACCCATTCTAGGTCTCATTGCTTCATCATCTTGAGCCACCAATGTAGTCCTCTTAGCCTCCTGAAGGTAATATACATTTCCAAGCCTCTTATCAATCAAATTAGTCGCATTACCCTCGATTATCCGTTGTGTCGCCCACGAAGGGAAGAACCACTTCTCTCCCATCTCGCAACCATTCTCTCCACCACCACCAGCAGACGGTGGTGCCTCAACACCCCACTTTCAAAGCTTTACTTGCCTAGTTTTTGTTTAGACCTCTTGAGTAACAAAAAATTAATAATAAAATAAAGTAAAGATTAGGAACACACTTGCTAAATCGAAATAGAGGAATCAAAAAACGTAATATATTGGAAAAGATGAAGGAAGGGTTTAACACATAAAAGAGAAGCAACAAAGAAACGATCATTCTGATTTAATAGATCTGAAAATTAAAGAAGAATAAAGAGAAAATATATATTTTAAAAATTTATTGTGCAATTATTCATACAAATATATATATTTTAAATTAATCGTAACATATAACACATATATACTATAGTAATATTATATGAAACCAACTATGTATACTCGATTTAAAATAATGTAATGTGCACATACTTGAAGAGAGATGATCTATGTCGTTATGTGATTAAATGTGAACGTATATTATATATTATATATTACTCTATATTTAATTGTTCTCATTCTCACACACTGAATAACTGTATAATAAAATAACAAATGTATATATAAGCTTGATTATAATTTGTCACTTGACATATAGGATGAACCAATACATCACGGACTATCCAATTAAAGAGCCTAATCACTAAATCTATTTGATATAACTAGATAATTATATTTGTATTATTTTATATTATAATTAACAACGACCTGATATTTTTATAATAAATTTAATACCAAGTGTGCAAACTACGTCATCGTAACAAAGTTCTTAATTATTACCAAAGAAATAATACACTCGTGACAGTATACAACTATACCTAATAAGGATATATATTATATATCTCAATAGTTTATATTTTAATCACAATAAAGATAAAAGAAATATAAAATTTATTTATACAAGTTCCAAACATCCAAAAAATGCTATAGCAGGTATGTCATTAATAAAGTGGCGTCAACAAGATACATATCTCATAAATAAATAGTCTCAATAAGCAGATATTAAATACAATTTCCACAAACCTAAAACATCAAAAAACTCAACAAATATCATATAAGCTACATGAATTTCAAAGCTCCAAAATAAGTATTTATTAGTATAAGGTATTACAACAAATAACCAAACAAAATTCACTTGAACTTAAGTGCTTATAATAGCTCAAGAACAAAAATGTTCATAATTGGGCTAGTTTAATAACATAAGTGATCACAAATGAGCTAAACAAATTGCTCTACATTATGACATCTAACAAGTGTCCATAAAATATCAATAATGAGCAAGCACCTAAAATCTTTAGTTCCAAACATGACATTAGATGACAAGTATCAGAAAAACAAACATCATACTTGATAGGAGTAATGACATCGTACATAATAGATACATGTATGTATATGATCATAATAAAAGTGAAATGTCAATCAACATGAAAATGGACATTAAATTTGCATGCCAAAAACAAATAGGTATTAACATTTGTTTTGGATGTTTATTGAGATTTGACAAAAAAAATATTTAAAAGTTATTTGTCTCCAAAATGAAACTGAGTATCAAAGTCTCCCATATGTCCATAAAGGGCACACAATAATATCTAACAATAAAATAACAATAAATCTCAAGATGTAACTATGGCATAACTATTCCCAACATACCAAATGTTGACATTAATGTTCTCATAAAAGGTTGATATATTAGAAACCCAATTGGCATAATAATGTACTAGAGTACTCAATATGAGTCTAAAAACTCAATTCTTTCATCGAAACAAGATTACAATGTAAAGGAAAATACATTAGTAAAGCTATCAAACAAAAGTGATTACCAAAACTAAAATAAAAAATGAAAACGCAAGACAAAATTTAATCAACCATAGAGTCTTATAGAATTTGGGTTTCATGGTCAACCACGTACTCTACTTACAAACAACAGAGATTGTAAGTGTTCACTAGACATTTCATACCATAAAATCTTCCCACATTAAAAAATTCCAAAGGATTTTTCTAAACAAAGTAACCTCAACTTTACAAAAATATAAATTGATCACTTAAGGAAAAATATTCTAATAAGAACGAGACCAAACAAGACATTATTTATATATTTAAATAACTCACTCAAAACTTAGGTGTCACAACACAGCAGGTTATCAGAATCATATGAGACCAACAACTTTATTTTAAACATTATGAGGACATAGATTTATAAATTATAATTAAAATAGGCATGACACTAGGAACAAAAATAAATAAATCAAATGAGTGACATTTTCAAGTATTCTCATTTGATACAATTCAAGAATGCTACATAACCTTTTACAATGAAAATTGATGCCAAAAGAATAGCTAAAGCATCACTAAGGTCCTATACATTAAAAATGGCTACTAAACATGTGATTTATCTCAACAACAAAATTTGATGTAGCTACCAAAAGAATATCATCAAACACTTAACACAAAGATGATAAAATTGATCAATGATTAAATTGATATAAGGAAAACCATTGAGCCAAAAATGACTAGTGAGTCAAAAATAAAGTGTCATAGTCAAGAAGCCTATTTAATCTCAAAGACTGATTTTCAACCTATAAACTAAGACTTGTCAATTTGACAAAAGTCATTTGGTTGAACTACACAAATAATTTTATCTAAATTTGTATTTTACAAAAGTGTTTTAACATCACTAGTGCAACTCTAAATCACAAGATAGTTTAACTTCAAATCATAACTGACTCAAAAATATAACTCAAAAGTCATCCTTAGGGGGTGAGGTAATATTTTTAAACTATATTTTAATATTTTATATAGAACTATAGGTTAAATATCAAAAGATCTTAAAAATTAATGATTTTAAATCATAAAGGCTAATCATAAATTACATTCAATTAATTTTAAGTATAAAATCTTAAATAGATAATATTTTCTGCAAAAGGGATCACAACAATCAAAGGTGTCTAAAATCTTTGTTTCAACAATAGGATCATATTTTTATCACTAATTATATTGTTGCATTCTTGTACAACATAAATCATGACATCAACCAAAACAAAATAGGAATAACAAAATGGTATTTACAGAAAAGAAATTACACACGACATACAACTTCCTTTGTTCTTTGTCACATTGTAAAGAAAAGATTTATCAAGATTAAAGAACATGAGAATTTTCATATATGGAATGCAACCGGCTAGTAAATGGGTTGAAAACATTGTTAGGAGAAATCTAGCTTTCTCGCTTGAGAACTATAAGGGCTTGACTTTATCCTACACCAACTCTTTACAAAGTTAATACATTAAAAACATAAATTACTGGGTAGTGAGAGAGATAGCATGCTGGAAATTTTTCTTTCAACTTTTTCATATCATGGTTTAAATTTTTGGTGTCCACCATATTATCAAAGGTGTATTAAACTTAAGTTGGGTGTGAATACAAGACGTAAGATCAAATAATTAGTTAGACGTTACACTTTTGGTTAGGATTTTTCATATGGACAGTCTAGTTGAGTTGTATTTGATTTGTGGGAGCCTGTACATGCCCCAGAGTATGTAAAAGCACTGTTGAGACAATGTATGGATAAAATGATCTTATGATGTTCTCGATTCACCTTGTTTTATCGTATAAAAAAACTAACACTATTTCTTACAAACTCGTGGCACGTTAGTTAAGTAGGAAAATCTAATATGAAAGATTGTCTTAGTTAACCGAGAAATGCCACAAGATGCATTAATGACAGCAATGAACAATGATTGAGGATAGCCAAAGAAAGATTCAACAATGGTGGAATCTGATTGAAGGCAATGCCATTTTTGGAGGAACAATGTGTCAAAGGGGAACATGTTAAAAAGAACAATGTTGGCTAGTATTTCAACTTCAAATTAGTTAATACTGGAGAGACTAAGTTGCAAAGCAAGCATAAAAATAGGATGACAAGTTAGTGACTGGTTCTTCTAGTAATTCCTAAATAAGATACACTATTAGATTCAATTGAACACCTTAAATGAACCTGATCATGGTGCAAACTCATTTCCAAATCCACCTTAGAATTTTTCTATAATCAATGTTGAGCATTCAATACACAAAATAATTTATACACAAAATAATTTATAATAAATTTTTAAATTACTATAATATTTTTTAGATAAAAATTTTACTTAATCTTAATCAATAATTTTCTAATTAATGACTATTAGTGCACTATATCATCTAAATTACAACTCTTTATTTAAAAGAGTTAAAACCATAATGATTACTTTGTTTTTACTTAAGAGAACCCCATTATGTTCCATAGTCATTTAACCAATGTTATTACCACTTCATTTTTTTGAATTCTTATCCTTATTTTATTTTTAAAATAATTTTATTATGAAAATACTATTTTTTCAACCGTCTTCATCTGTATGAATAATTTCTCCACTATTCCCCCTATTCTTTCATTCCTCTATCATTATTACTCTTTCTCAAGCATGGACAAAACTGTCAAAATAGGTCAACACAACTCACTCAGGTTAGCCCACCATGGTTTGAAAAATTTCAACCTAACTCAACCAGTTGGTGAGCCAAGTTGACACTAAAAAATCATTAAAAAATAGAAAACTATATAAACTTAAGATGTTTACAATTTTTTTACATTGTTCCCAACAAAAAGACACCAAAAATCACATAAATACATAATTAAGGATTTAAACATGTTATCCAAAAGATTAAGGATTTAAATACAGAATTAAGGATTTAAACATGTTATCCAAAAGATTAACAGTAATAACCCGACGAAAAATAAACAATAATTTATTTTTTTAGTTTCTTAATTTAGTTGAGCCAATTTGGCTCTCCACGGGATAGCTCAACCTAGGTTACAAGTTAGGTGAGTTAGAACCCAATTTCAAGGTAGGCCTTAATTTTCTGAAACAGGCTCATTAATGAGACAGGTTGAGTTGAGTCAGCTTACCAGTTCTGACTCATTTTGACGACTCTAAGCATAGAACCACCCAAACTACCATAACTTCATCAGTCTTCTTCACACTAGCCTCATTAACATCACCCTCTCAACAATGTCATATCATCCTAAAACACTAGGTTAAGTGATACCATGTAAAGAAGAAAAGGAATAGTTGGCGACAAAAAAAAATCAAATACTTGGACCTAAAGAAGAAGGAGAATGGGAATATGGAGAGATTTTTAATGAACTCTAATAGTAAATAAATTTCAACAAAGATTCCATGTCTCAAACTAAATGGAACTCTTAAGTTAGAGTAATGTGATTAAAGTTGTATCCAAAATAAGTTTGATTTACCCATTATAGTCAAGCACTATAATTCATGAAATAGCTCTACTATGATACGTTTTCATAATCTTTAAGTTTATGACAAGCTAAGTAACATGTAATTGGTTGCTAGAAGTTTACAAATAAAATATTGCTCTCCCAACAATGTTTTCTTTTACGGCAATGGTTGATGTGATGCTATTGAGAGGATGGTATCAATGGGTGTTTTTGGTATGATGGAGAGTGATGAAGTTATGGTGGTTTTAGTGGTTACATTCTCAAGGAAGAGTAGTAATGGCAGAGAAACAAAAGAGGGCAGAAGGAAAGATGGTGGATAAAGAAGATAAATCGGTCAAGAAAATGATGTTTATGAAATAACATTATTTTTTAAAAACGGGTGGGAATTAAGAAAAAGAAAAGTGGTAGTAGTATTGGCCCTATCATTGCTACACGGGTCTAAGCCTATTAAATAAAAATTTAAATAAAAATAAGCCTAAGTTTCATATCTAAAAGAACAAATAACTTCAGCGATGTGGATCCATAGAGAAGAGCCTAAATATCAAAAAGACATATTTTCCTTTTTATGGATCTTAGAAGTTACAACTAGTATGTAGTAAACTAGGCTTAATAGAGAATGTCATAAAAGATATTTCACATCCAACCTGAGCGAAAACCCTAATACCCAACATATATTATCCCCTAGTTCATTCATTTCTTTCACTCCAAAACCCTATATTATACTTTCTCCTTGATCGTGCCACCGTACTTCCGCCAAAGTTCAACCCCTCACAGATCGTGACATATTCGTCAAAGTCACAAGCGGTAAAGTCGGCATTACTAGTTCCATCGCCCTAAAAATCGGTCCCTTCAGTCTCTCCCCCCAAAAGATCAGAAAAGACATCGCTAAGGAAACCGCTAAAGACTGGAAGGGCCCCCCTCTCACTATCAAGCTCACCTTCCAGAACCGTCAAGCCAAGGTCACCGTTGTCTCCTCGACGGTTGCGCTCGTCATCAAAGCCCTCAAGGAACCCAAACGCGACTACAAAAACACAAAGAACATCAAACATAATGGTAACATTTATCTTCATGATGTCATCGAGATTGTTAGGACCCTTCCAGTTTTCTTCTCCCCTGTGCCCAACCATTTGGTCTCCTTTAAAATTTGAAACTAGATTTGGAAACTACATGTTTAACACTACTTGTTTATTAATTGGTGTAAAAATATACGTTTTTTACACTGATTCTCAAAATAACTAGTGTAAAAAAATAAATTTTTTATAATTTTTTTACACAAATTCTTTTAATAACTCATTTTAAAAGTATTTTTATAAGACCAAATTGAAACTTAAAAAAACTATAACTAATATTTTTTATAGTTTAAATATTAAATAATAAAGGTGTTGAGTCTACTTATAATTGTTTAGTTGTTGGTTTTTCTTATAATGCTTGTTTACATGATAATTGTTCCTCCACATTCCTACTTACTCTCTCTCTCTCTCTCTCTCTCTCTCTCTCTCTCTCTCTCTCTCTATCTATCTATCTATCTATCTATCTAAGGTTCCCCCTCAGTATCCTCCAAGTTGTAAGCTTAGAGACCAATCCTCTAACTATATACTTAAGAGACTATATGCTAAACCACGACATCAACTATTGAATTCCTGCTTATTTGATTTAGCAAGATTTAATTACTCATATTTTAAAGGAGTTGTCATTATCAGTTTATAATCTTGTTCTCTAAGAGTTAGTTTCGGGGTTTTGGGGCAATTGTTAGTTCTTTTTTATTAATATAGTTTTGAAAACAAAATTTATTCAAACTAAACAAATTTAGAACTATCATTTTGATTTTGAAGAAAAAACTAGAAACTAAGAGTCTATTTGGTTTATGTTTCCATTTTCTATGTCTATTTTCTTTTCTTATTTTTATTACAAAATTGTCATCTTATTTTCTGTTTTCAAAATTTTGTACAAGAAAAAAATGAAAACAAGAAATAGAAAAAAATTGTTTTTAGTATTTCCTGCATAAAATTTTAAAAATAGAAAACATGATGAAAATTTTATAACTAAAAATAAGAAATGGAAATAGAAACCAAATGTCACCTAAGGTTGCGTTTAGTTGAATTATTTCTTAGCTTTTATTTTCTAGTTTTTAAGAAGTCTTTCAATTTATTTTTTTTTTGTAAAAATATGAATAATTATGAAAATATGTTCACACTATATCAATTTTATAGTTTGTAAAGGTGGGAAATGTGTTTAACGTAACAAAATTTTTGTTTTATTTCTTGTTTTTTTTTCACATTTTGAAAAAAATTGGATTACCATATTTTTCATTAATCTCATTTTTAAAAAAAATTAGAATAATCCCCTTTTGTTACATTGAAAAATCTTGGAAATTATTTTAGATAGTTTTTGAAATATTGGTCATTTTTTGAAAAACTTGGAATATTGTGCTTTCTATTTTCTAAGTATTTTGTTTGAAAAATTGGGTGTACAAACATATTTCTATTTTTCTTTGTATTATTGCAATTTTTTTTGTTTTTCCTACAAAACATGCTAACTAAATACATCATAGAAAACACCCTAAAGAATGATTAGGGTGAGTTTAGTTAGGACAACATTGCTCCAATGTTCAAGAAGTTTTCCAAAAATTTTATTTTTTAAAAAAAGTATAAAAATTTATGAAAATGTGTCCAACTACCGTGTCAATCTTCTAGCTTGAAAAATAGAAAATGTGTTGAAATAAAACTAATTTTATTTATTTTTTTTCACATTTGGAAAATTTGGAATACCATTTTTTCCATTGTTCTAATTTTGAAAAAAATTGGAATCCTCACCCTTTTTTATATTGGAAAATTATGAAAAACTATTTTGGATAGTTTTCCAAATAATGGTTAATTCTTGAAAAAATTTAAAAACACCATATTTTTATTTTTCAAGTTTTTTTTTAAAAAAATTAGATATATGAATTTTATTTTTTCACATATTGTTTTTAAAAAAATCTATTTTTCTTGAATCACTTTATTTAAACGCACCCATTATATACCTCATACTTGTAACTAATGAATGACTTTACTTGCAATTAGTGTTCAATTGCCCTAAAATTATATTCCCTTCTCTACGGTAATACGAGGATAGTAGGTCAAGAAGATAAGTGGCATGTTAAAAATTTAGTTTTTTATTAAAATTAAATTACACTGACTAGTTCCACTACTAGTTTATTAGTTTAGATCAATATTTTGTTGTTACCAGTTTAATTATAATGTTATCCTTGATTAAATTACGATTTGATTGAACTAGTATTTTCACAAGTTTAATAACTAGACAAATTTTAAAAATATTGTTTCTTATATCATGTAAACTTTAATAGTTTATCGATCTTAATAAACATTTTATTATTACAAGTTTAATTATAGTTTAATCATTGATCAAATTAGGAACTGATTGAATGAGTGTTTTTACCGGTTAAATGGATCAACTTTAAAAACATTGGTTTTATATCATGTAGAGTTTAATTTGATTTATTAAGTTTAAACAAACGATTATTAATCAGAAGTCATCATCTCCATAGCCATTTTTCTTGCTTAAGATATCCTTTACCTAGGCGTGTTTGGTTATCAGGTGAGATAACTAAGTTTTATAAACGGAGTTAAGAAAAACAGAGGTTTTGTAAACGGAGTGTTTAGATGTTAACCTTTTAAAAGTATGTTGGGAAGTAGTAATTGTGTTTGGTTGGAAAAAAAATTGTGGGGTAAATGGTGGTTTGATGAAAAATTATCAAAAAAGGTATTTTTTAAAACAAATTAGTTCTAATTTATATGTATATTTATATATATTGATATTATATGTATAAATTGAAAATTATATATATATTAAATTTAATTATACATATTAAAATAAATGTAACATATTAATTTAATATTTTTATAATATAAAAACTCCAAAACAAAAGATATTATTATTAAGTTAAATTTATCATTAAGTTAAATTTATTGATATTATTAATAACAAATCTTGAATCCACCACCGTCAACTTAATTAGTTGAATTCATTATTAAGTTTGTTTTTTAATGATATTCAAACAAAAGATATATATATATATATATATATATATATATATATATATTAATTATGATTGTGAATTAAAAAATATATATTAATTATAAATTAGATTAGATTAGATATATATATTTCTTTTTTATTGATCTGTCCTGGACCGGGGTCAAGAGATCCGATCTCAAGCCAGTCACGAATAGTATGTCAATACCGTCTAGTAGACCGGATATATGTGTATCCGATCTAGGTATCCGTTGTCCTTGAATGAGGAGAGCGGATTGGGCGTTCTGGAGACCCTTCACACCGACCTAACGCGTTGAAGTGGGCGAATGGTGGTGTCACCTGCAAAGATTCTCCGACGCTCAAGTCAGTGATTATATTCCAAGTAAGGAATGTATTCAGAGAGGAATCAGTCGTAAAAGTCCTGAAGAAGAAGATCCAGATCCCTAACTTCAATCATGAAGTTAGTTCATATACCTGATTGGCTCGATTAACGAGGACTCGTTGGTGGGGAACCACCAACTCCCATTAGCATTATTATATTGCGCACTTACCTGCATGATTGGGTCAAGTGGCTATTTTATATTGAGCATAGAGAATGTAGACTAGGATTAGGGAACAAGTTGACCATTCCCGTGAGCAGAATTTGGCTCGTAGTGCAGGGAATTATTGATCGATCCCTGTAGCAACAATCCTTGTCTTTTGCACAGTGACGTGTGTATTATCCGATGTCATGGTGTTATCCTGAACAACCGGTATAGGGAGAACGCCTGATACGGAATTACAGTTCGGATGTATACCGATGACACCGGTTACACGTAGATGTCTTATCAAAGACGTTGAGATATGTATAGCAGATCGGATACCGGTATTGAGACCGGATCATTTATAAATTAGATTAGATTACGAATTAATATATATATATATATATATATATATATATATATATATATATATATATTATGATTATATTACCATACACCCAAAACCCAATGACACACTTATACACTATCATCACCAAGCATCCTTCCCCACCATTCAGAACCCCAACATCCTCCCTTCCCCCTGACGACCACCATTACCCCCCAAACCTCACACCGCCTCCCCCTCCCCACGATCACCCCCACCAAGGGCCCAACCCGAAACCCTCACCCCTCACCCCCCACCCACAACCCCTACGCAAATAGACCCCCACAACTCACACCCACCCATACTTGAAAAACCAAAAAGCCAAACCCAAAAACCAAAAGTTCAGACCAGAGGTTAGCATAATCGTGCAAAGCTTGTGCCTTTGAGGGTAGGTGACGGGGATGACAACCAAAAACGAAGGGTGCATGCGTCTTTTTGCCCAACCGCGTTAACTGGAGGCGGAGGAGACGTCCTTCACGTGAACAGAGGTTTGGCAAACGCGAACAAGGCTAGGACGGTTCTTTCGCAAACGGAACGGAGCTATGGTATGGCCAAACACAAAGCCCTAACGAAGGTTGACGGAGGCAAACAGAAAACGCAACATAAAACGTAGAGAAACCAAATAGGTTATTAATTTTTTATATATCATAAAGTTATCCGTGTTAAAATTATCAAAAAGAACCATTTCAAGATAAATTTAAAATGTCAGTAAACTAAATTAAAACATAAAACATTTAAAAAAACTAAGACTGAGACCTGACCGAAACATAAAGGCTCCAATATATTTTAGCCGATTTTAGAGAAACAACAATATTTAATGGTGGCCCGGGACAGTGATCTTTCGTATATAGGTTTCGTACGAAGGAAATGTGTAGAATCGATCGTTCATGCGGAGTGAACAAATTCAAGTATCCAACTAGAAACGTCGCGCAAAAATCATATGAAAATCCACACAGAAATAAATAATTGCCAATACCCATACACGTCGAAACGATAAGATCGCCGCGTCATTGCTGATGAAATGTCATTTTCATTCTTGGCGTTAAATACTCCACTCAGCCAACCTATAATCCTATCCTCAATTTTCTCATAGAGCCGTGTTCTTGTTATTTGAGTTCAAATGCATGCCAACACCCTCATCGCAGAGATTCCTAATCAGTTTGGAATAGCCATTCGAGTCTTCGGTGATGGCACCATAGAACGACCCTTCAACACACCAACTGTCCCACCTTCATCCCAAGACCCCAAAACTGGAGTCTCATCTAAAGACATTACCATCTCTCACAACCCCACAATCTCCTTACGCCTTTACCTTCCAAAACTCAAACACCCACATGAAAAAGTCCCAATCTTTGTCTACTTTCACGGTGGCGCTTTCTACTTCGAAACCGCTTTCTCCCAACTCTACCATAACCATTGCAACACATTCGCTTCCCAAGCACATATTATAATCGTTTCTGTTGATTACAGGCTTGCTCCAGAACACCCTCTCCCTGCATGTTACCATGATTCTTGGGAAGCCCTCAAATGGGTCGCATCCCATTCCACCAATAACGCAACTCACGCGGAGCCATGGTTGATTGAACATGGCGATTTTAGTAGAGTTTTCATTGGTGGTAACAGTGCAGGGGCAAACATAGCTCACAACATGGCCATTTGTGCTAGTGATGAAGCTTTGCCAAATGGTGTTAAAATATATGGTGCTATTATAATTCACCCTTTTTTTCATAGCTCGAGCCCTGTTGGATCAGAGAGCCTTACAGGGGAACAGAACATAAGCTATTTGATTTGGAATTTTGTGTACCCTTCTGCCCCTGGTGGAGTTGATAACCCTTTGTTTAACCCTGTGGGTCCAGAGGCACCTAGCTTGGAGAGACTTGGGTGTTCCAAGATTATTGTGTGTGTTGGTGGCAAGGATAGGTTGAGGGAAAGAGGGATTTGGTATTATGAGGCTGTGAAGGAGAGTGGGTGGCAGGGGCAACTTGAATTGTTTGAAGAGGAAGATGAGGGTCATGATTACCAGTTGCAAAAACCTGATACCGAGAAAACTGAAAAATTGATCAAGCGCTTGGTTTCTTTTGTTCACCACCATGAGTAGAACAAAACAAATTGTTTTCTGTTTATTGATGTCATTGAAAGTTAAAAGAAAGAGTATTGATTATAATCTTCAACTTTTTTAATCAGTATTTCGATTATATTGATAATATAACGAAAATGTTCCTTGTAAAGAGAAGCGTTTTTTTCTTAACTTGCATGCTTAGTTCATGAAATGCAGAAAAGGGAAATGAAATGATGTTTGGACAAATATATAGAATATTGTATGAGAAGATAGATTAATGGGGTGATGAAAAAGATAGAAAAAGAAGTATTGTATATGATTGTATGAAAATTTATGGTACAAAACAAATGATAAATCCCTACAAAAAAAATGGGTAAAAGTGGAAAATTGCATCTTTGTTCATAGCACAAGTCTTTATCATCATGAGTACTGCTACCTAAGAGGAGGCTACGTAGCGCCTTGTATGCGAAATTAACAGTAACGCATAAAGTGATACTCAATCGTTTGAATTTCTCCCGCAACTTGTCAAGTTGTCATCTATAAATCTATAAATTTTTATTATTTGAATTCTGTTGCAATCAGGACCCTACCTATAAAATTTGAGTTCTATGACAAAAAATAGTAATTTTTAATTATTTTTTAAAATTTTTAAGCTGCAATATCTTTTATTGCATTTTAAATAGATAATAGATAATAAAATTAATTTATTTAATCTATCTTGTGACATATGTAGTTCATGTTAGATGAGATTTAAATAACTTAATTCTAAAAACTTATCGATAATATTCTATAAATAAAACATCAATTCTTCAATAACAATAACACAATAGCCTAACAATAACAATAACACATAACTAATCAACTAAAAAAACAAGAACTAATAAATTATGTAGCCTAAAATAATAACTTTAACAACCTATTTCTTTCCACACTTTGTTGCAATCAAACTCATCGAATCCCGTATTACTTATCGAAGAAATATCTGCAGCCACTTGCAGTAGCAGAACTGCCTAAAAGAAGGTGGACTAGTGTTTTTTGAATTTTTTTTATTATTTCAAAACATTGTATTTGATATTAATACTATGGTGAAAAAAATGGATGATCAAGATGAAATTACTATATATATATATACTTCACAACATTTGTCTCAATAAAATATGTCACATGTTAATAAATATAATATTATATATTTTATTTTTTATTTTTTTAAAATTTTTATTCTCATTTCATGTAATCATAAATAATATGATAGCCCTAAACTAATTAATATTTTCTAGATATATGAGACCTTAACATGTTATGGTGAGGGATAAAATAAACAACAATTCAACCAGGTCTTCCTTCATTTCCCTCTTTTTTAATAAAAGTCGGGGAATCTTTTAAAAATGAAAGAAGAAATAAATTTGAGAAAATTCCACGGGGCTATAATTCACTATAGAGACTATAATAACTTACAAAGTGTTGTCTTGTTCGATTTTATGGAAAAGACATAAATGTTTTATGATTTGGACCTATCATCTAGACCTACATTATACTTGGATGACACACCATATCAGTGACAATAAGAGAGTTTATTCTATGTAAGGATGACATACTTATCTTCAATTCGGACGATATCATCCGCAGAGACAGACACGATTTATGAACATGGAGGAATGAGAAGCCGATTAGGTAGAAATTCTGAACATAGAGCAATAAGGATAGAACCATGAAAAAAAAGCCCTGGAACCAAACAAAGAACCAAGGCACATAGCCTACCATAACCCGAAATATGATACATTCACTCAGCTGAACAGTAGAAAGGACAAGATCATGCATGAAGTTTACAGCACAAGGCTGGTTGTCGTTGAGTGAAGTGGTGATCCGAGTGATGTTCTAAGTGAGGTGATATTCTAAGTGAAGTGATGTTCTGAGTTTTCATTAAGGGAATTTTAAAGGGGAACACGTGTCAAATGGTGGATAGCCGTCATTCCGTTTCCCCCACGCGATGTCCGGACCTAGCTATTTTTGTAATGATGAGGCGTTTTGTATCCCTAAGCTCTTAAATGCGTCCTTTGAATCCAGGCGCGTCGTTTCAAAAGTGAGAAGTTTCTTTACCACGTATTGAAAGTTGTTGTCCTTTGAAGGGTCCCCATGGCATTGTGGCCGTAGAGGTGGCAAGATTGTTCCCGGCCCTCAAATTTCCCATTTGGGAGTTATTTCCACCCCCATATATATATAGTCTTATCCTTCCTTATTTTCTACCTTTGTCACGGTGATTCTTCTATATTTTGCTCTCCTAGGACGAAACCTTTCCAATGTGCTTTTGTCCTCACTCACACATTTCCTGAGAACTTCCCAGGAGGTCACCCATCCCAGAATTACTCCAAGTTAAGCACGCTTAACTTTGGAGTTCTTAAGTGATAGGCTACCGAAAAGGCTAATGCATTTGTTGGTATAGGTAATACGAATTCATTTCTTTAAGCCATCCTCGACTGTATAGTCCCATACCTATACAGTCTTTGGATCCCTCTCATTCTGGTATGTATTCGATTCATTCATGTGTCCCTCCCACTGGAAGCCTGCCAGGAGCCACTCCTTGTCCGTGCCCATGCACCACTGTAACGCCCCGGCCGCTTTTCAGGAATGAACGACTCGCCCCAGAGACCAACACGATACCTTTCCAGTGTGCTTTGTCCTCAATCACACACTTCCCGAGAACTTCCCAGGAGGTCACCCATCCCAGAATTACTCCAAGTTAAGCACGCTTAACTTTGGAGTTCTTAAGTGATAGGCCATCGAAAAGGCTAATGCATTTGTTGGGTAAAATCCAACACCGATTGAAGGCTTGGGCGCAGTAAGCTGGGTGAAGCTTTCTCTTCAGGACTACGCTGAACCCCGAGTAGCTTAAAGACGACCGGTGAATGGGTAAAATCCAACACCGAGTGAAGAAAAACGTTGAATGGGTAAAATCCAACACTGGTGAAGACCTGGGTTGAAGGATTAAACTGAAGCCCGGGAAATGGGTTGTAGGATTTTACCGAACCCATTCCAAGGCTCGGATTATAGGATTAAACCGAACTCCGAGTACGATTAGTAGGATTAAACCGATCGCCATTGAAGACAGGTTGTAGGATCAAACTGAACCCCAGTCGAAGGCTTGGATTGTAGGGTCAAAACCTAACTCCAAGCATGACTTCGAATTCACTCAGAAGTACTTCCCCTAGAAATTCCTCACTCGGAAATACTTTCCCTTGGAATTCCTTACTCGGAAACACCTCAAATTCGAAGTCAGACTCGAATTATTTACTCGGGAATATATCTACCCGAAACGTACTTATTCAAAGTTAGAGCCTTCCTCTGACCAAAAGTACTTCCCCTGGAAATGGCCCATTCGGAAATCCTTCACTCGGCGTCATGCTACGTGGAGGTCGGAATTTCTTCACTCGGTGCCATACCACGTCGAAGTCGGAAATTATTCACTCGGTGCCTTACCCAGTGGAAGTCGAAAACGTCTCACTCGGTGCAATCCCAATTAGAAGTGTCGCACTCAGAGACACCTCACTCAGGGAAGTTGTACTCAACTCGGGGACACACCTACTCGGGAAAGTTGCACTTAGAAACTCCCCACCCGAATGAAAGCTCGGATTGTAGGGAAAAATCGAACTCCGAGTACGGTTAAGAGGATTAAACCGAACGTCGTCGATTCATTCGGAAGTAACCCCCGAGGGATTACTCGGAAAATACTGCTCCTGGAAGGATCAATCGGAGATCTTCCACTCGAAATTTCCAAGACAAAACAGGAGCCCTCGACATAAAAATAAAAGACTCGGATAAAACGTACAAACTTTTACCGAGTAGTACGAGGAGATTACAAGTAATGGAATTTTGCCGAGTGACACGGCCAGAACTAACCTCACTCGGAGTCATTTACTCAGAGTCGAATATTCGTTCGGAATCACTCACTCAGAGTCAAATGTTCATTCGAAACTGATCACTCAATAACGCTCAGGGACAATATTCAATGGTTAACGGGTACTGCAAAGATATTTTTGCAGGTTACACCAGCATCCAGACCTCTCGCAGGTTGTATAGCTCATATGAGCAACTTCATAAGTCCCTCATATAAGCTAGGGGACATATGATCCGAGCTAGATACCGGCCCTAAGACTAAGAGATAATTATCTTAGCCGGCTTAGAGTTCAATCAGTATCACTGGACAATGATCCAGTCGGTATACCACTGGACAACGATCCATTCGGTAAAAATGTTAGCCGGCCTCAATTGGTATCACAAGATACCGACTCAGTCTGTAACTATACCGGTTATCCGGAGTAGTGACCAAGATATCGGATACCTCACCCGTTCTCTTTTCACCCGGTGTTGAGAAGCTGATCCGGACCGATCAACCGGTTTTCATTCTATAACATGCAACCGGTGTCATCGGTACACATCCAGACTCTAATTCTGAGTCAGGCGTTCTCCCTGCACCGGTTAGTCCGGATAACACCATGCACACCGGATAACATACACGTCACCCAACAAAAGACGATGGGCATTGCTACAGGGACCGATCAATAATTCCCCACACTACAAGCCAAACTCTGCTCTAGGGAATGATCAACTTGTCCCCTAAGTCTAGCCCATACTCCCTACGCTCAATATAAAATAGCCACTTGCCTCAATCATGCTGGTGAGTGCGCATTAAACAATAATATACTTGTATAATGAAGGTTAGTGGTTCCCCACTAACGAGTCCTCGTAAATCGTGCCAATCAGGTATAAGAACTCACTTCAGCTTACTGGAGAAGGGTTCCTGGTTCTGGTATTTCTCTCTTAGGCATCCACCTGATCCCATAGAGCGATCATTTTACATTCCACACTTGGAATATATTACTGACTTGAGCGTCGGAGAATCTTCGCAGGTGACACCACCTTTCGCCCACACCAACGCGTGAGGTCGTTGAGAAGGACCTCCAGGACGCCAAGACCGGTCTCTTCATACAGACACACCGGAAACACACACCGGATATTCACAGAACCGGCCTTCAGACATAGACTTTTCTCACTACTTGTGACTGGCCCGACACCGGATCTCTTTGACCCTGGTTCAGGACAGAACACCAGGTTTCTGCAGAACTTAATAAGGTGCTTATCTGTGAATTGTCGTCCGTTGTTTGAAATAATGGTGCATGTAAGCCCATGTCCATATATGATGTTTCTCCATGAAAAGTTTTGTACCTTAGATATTGAGATGGTAGCGAGGAGCTTAGCTTCTATCCACTTTGTGAAAAGATCTATCGCCACCAAAAGGTACTTCGTCTGTCCTTCCTGGGGGGAATGGTCCAAGGATGTCCATACCCCATGTATTGAAAGGCCAAAGGGAAAGGATCCCGTGTAGCGGTTTAGGATGGTTGCGTATTTGGTTGGCATTCTTTTTGGCAGGATTTAGATTTTCTTACAAAGTTTCAACAATATGATTGTAGTGTGGGCCAGAAGTATCCTTCCTAAAGGACTCTAACTACCAAGGGTCGTACCCTCCGTGGTGTCTGCAAATTCCTGAGTGAAGCTCCCACATCACATACTTTGTTTGTTCTTTGTTGAGGCACTTGAGGAGAGGTAAGGTGAATCCCTTCTTATAGAGTTGTCCTTCAATGATGGTGTAGTTGGCTGAGTGTGTTGTACTTTCTTGGCTTTTAAGGAATCAGAGGGTAGGTCCCCCTAGTCAGGAAGTCCACTATTGGGGTCATCCACATGTTTTCCCTGGGTGCGATGGTGACTTCGTTCGTTTATTCCATCTTTTTAATGGTGGGTCCCTTCAACGTGACTTGAAGAAAAGTCTTCAAGTTTCCTGCCTTCTTGGTACTAGCCAGCTTGGAGAGTAGGTCTACTCTTTCATTTTCTGTCCTAGGGACATGTACTATCTTGAATAATTTAAACTCTTATATTAATTCTTTAACCCGAGAAAGGTATTTTTTGAGGGTCGAGTCCTTGGCTTGGTATGCCCCTTCCACCTGTCGTGTTACCAACTATGAGTTAGTTTTCACCTATACGCATTGGGATCCTAGGTCCAACTCCATTCATAGTCCTATGCATGCTTCATATTTTGCCTGGTTGTTACTTGTTTTAAATAGGAATCTCAATGACTTCTCTATGGCTATTCTTGTAATTGATTCAAGGATAACTCCCGCTTCACTATTCTTCTTATTTGATGATCCATCTACTAACAGGGTCCATAGGGCATGCTCATCATTGTACTCTTCCTTATCACCCCTCAACTCTACGACAAAGTCTGCCAAAAACTGTGCTTTAATGGATCCCCTCGATTCATACTTGATTCCATACTCAGGGAGTTCTATAGTCCACGTAACCATTCTCCCTACAAGCTCTAGCTTCTGAAGGATTTCGCTAATAGGTTGGTCTATCCTGACGATGATTAAGTGGCTGTGAAAATTGGGTCTTGGCTTCCGAGTGGCCACCACGAAGCTGTATACAAATTTTTCTACCCTCTGATATCTTACCTTTACTCCTTGGAGAGTTTTACTCATGAAATACATCGGTCGTTAAATGGGTCCCTCCTCTTATACTAAGGCTGCTTTGGCGGCATTTTCCTCGGCTGATAGGTAAATGATGAGCTTTGCTCCTGGGGTCGGTTTGGTCAATATGGGGGGAGGGTGAAGCCAAGTAGGCTTTTAGCTTTTTCAAAGCTCGTTCGCATTCCTGGGTCCACTAGAAGGTTTTTTTCTTTAAGACCTGGTAGAAAGGCATGGCTTTTTCTGTAAACTTAGCAAGGAAGCGGGAGGGGGCCGCAATCCTCCTAATAAGATGTTGTACTTGTTTGATGTTTTGGGGGTGTCGCATCTCTAAGATGGCTCAGTATTTGTCAGGGTTGGCCTCTATGCCTCTATGAGTCAGCATATTACCCAGGAACTTTCCACCTTGGACCCCGAATAAGCACTTGTCGAGGTTGAGGCATATGTTATGCTTCCTCAGCTCGACGAACGTCTCCTCCAGGTCCTTAATGTCATTTTTTGCTTCTTTGATCATTATGACCATGTCATCCACATATACATCAATGTTTCTGTCGATTTTTTTGGCAAAAATCTTGTCAACTAGTCGTTGGTATATGGCGTCAATGTTTTTCAACCCAAAGGGCATTACTCGATAGTAGTGATTTGCTCATCTAATAATGAAAGAAGTTTTCTCTTCATCTCTCAGATTCATCCGTATTTGGTTATATTCTGAGTATCTGTCCATGAAACTACACACCTGATAGCCTGACGTACTATATCTCAAACAATCAATGCTAGGCAAAGGATAAAGATCTTTAGGACATACCTTATTGAGATCGGTGAAATCCACGCACATCCTCCACATGCCGCTTGCCTTTTTTACCATAACCACGTTGGAGAGCTAGGTTGAGTACTTAACCTTTCGAATAAAGTTGGCTGCCAATAGTTTGTCTATTTCTTCCTTCATTGTTGTTCTTCTGTCAGACCTAACTTTCGCTGCTTATGTGTTATTGGTCTAGCTTATAAGTCCACGTTCAGTGAATGGCATATGATGCTTGGATCAATGGCTGGCATGTTCGAGGGGCTCCATGCGAAGATGTTAGCATTTGCTTTTAGGAGTTTGAAAACGACTCCTCCAAGTCATGATCAAGCCCTGCACTGATACGGGTACACTGACTCGACTTAGAGCCCACTTGTACCAACTTCAAGGATTCCAAGAGTCGGGGACATTCATGCTCTCTCTCGTCCCTAAGATCGAACCTCGTTTTAATGTCCTTTTCCACAATAAAGGTTCCCCTAAGTCAAAAACTTTCGTGGTAACACTCTCGAACAATCTCTCGGTCAGAGTGAACACCTCCAATGCCTCAATCTATATAAATTATATTTATATCATCACTCATCATTAATTTCTTTATTCATTTTTGTTAACTATATATCTTTTCCAAGTATTTCTACTTAAGATTTAGTCCATTTAAAATCTAATAATTTATTTTACATTTTAAACCTTTTTTCATATTTTAATTTTTCTTTTAAATTATTATATTTATGTATTTTAGAAAAGCAACAATTGCGTTATGGAAAGTACATTTTCATAAAATATGTTGTTTCAAAATTTCCCTTTTTATTTTTCTTCATGTTCTTTTCCACCTTTTTCTTTTCTTTGTTATTTTATTTTCACACACACACATATGAACTAAGTAAGAAATGATGACGATGATAATGATATCATAAAAAGTAAGGAATAATTTAAATAAATAAATAATTAAAGAGATAAAATTGAAAACAATATATTCAATATTAATAACAATAATTATAAAATAATAATATGAAAATATTTTTCAAAATTATAAAACTACTCAATAATAATTAAGTAACATATTGAGGTAAGAATTAACCAAATATAAATATAAATATATATAATACTATTATCTAAATTTTTTAACCATAAAAATATTTTAATTATTGCAAATAACATGAGAAAACAAATATTTCATGCTTTATATATAAATTTTAAGAATAAAAAATTAAAAATAACTTTCTAAAAATTACGAGAAAAAATAAATAATTTAAAATTTTAACATAGAATTAATGAGTAATTTAATATTTTAAGTAAAATATAAAATGAAATATAAAAAATTATATTCGTGCGTTGGCACAGGTTCTAATGCTAATAAAGTTTCTAAATTTTTCATTTAAGTATCGATATCTCTTGGTAAAAATATTAAAGGGAAGATTCAAACTCAATCTTCTGTCTCTTTTTCCATTCAACTCCTTATGAAATCATTAAATCAACTTTACAACTCTTTTAATTACAATTTGTATATATTAATATCATAATAAAAACTATTTTTTTATTGTGTATATATTTTAAACTATTTACATATTAATATTTATTTTATATATCTATTTACTAAACTTAATGCTGGTGAATAATTTTATTTATTTCAAATTTATTAAATGTTTTGTTTGATTTTTTGTTTACTCAAAATTGAAAACAATTGAAAAATGAAAAAAAATGAAAAAATGAGATTGCGTTTAGTTACTGAAAATTATTTTAGTTTTTTGGGAAAAGTTTTCCGTTTGTTTTCTAAAATTTTTATTTACTACAATAGCTAGAAAAATTTTAAAAACTCGTTTAGATAATGTGATAATTTTTCAATTTAGAAAACTAGAAAACTAAAAAAGTTGTTCAAATGCGCTCTGTTTTCCAAATTTTTTCAAACATTCTGTAATTCAAATTAATTGAGATATATGTCTTATATATATTATTTATGACAATATTGTATAGTATATGCATCATATAAAAATTGTGACAAAAATTTAAAGTAATATTAAAATGGGAGCAAATGAGTTTGTGTTTAAATATATTTCAAAATAGTAGCAGTAGAACTTTTCGAATTAGTAACAGTTTGTTTCGTATTCTTATTTGGTTACATTAGTCTTTATCTTATAATTCAGTTACCTTATCTTGTAATTCAATTACCTTATCTTGTAATTTAGTTACCGTCTTTTCTATTTTTTTACTTTTTTTGAAAACCTTTTAAAAGAGTTTTCTGATTTTCTTAAAAAATAGAAAATCAGTTTTCTATTTTTCTATAAAAAAATTTAAATAATTTGTAAATAAATAGTTTTTCTATTTTTTAAAATTTCTAAGAATAATTTTTTATTTTTCTAAAAAAACTTATGAACTAAACGCAGTATTCCTAATTTTTTTCTTTTTTATATTCTTTTTAATTAAATAAAAATATTTATTATAATATTGATCTCATAAAAAAATCTAAGTATTGATGTTTTTCTTATAGTACATAACACATAAGATAATATATTATATGATGATAAATATATTATCAAGTAAGATAAAAAGGTTAAGAAAAGGATACTTTTACTATAAAATCATTTTTTAAAAAAGGAGGGTGGGAATTAAGAAAAAGGGGAGTGGTAATAGTACATTGCTACACGGGTCTAAGCCCATTAAACAAAAATAATATAAAAATGAGCCCTGGTTTCATAAAAAAAAAACAAATAACTTCAGCGATGTGGATCCACAGAGAAGAGCCCAAATATTAAATAGACACGTCTACCCTTGAATGGATCCCAGAAGTTACAACTAGTATGTGCTAAACTAGGCCTAACAGAGAGAGTGTCAAAAAAGACATTTCACGTCCAACCTGAGCAAAAACCCTAATACCCAACATATATTATCCCCTACTTCATTTCCATTCACTTCGCTGCCTCATTTGTTTCACTCCGAAACCCTAAACTCCCTTTCTCTTCGATCGCGCCACCACAATGCCGCCGAAGTTCGACCCCTCACAGGTCGTCGACGTCTTCGTCAGAGTCACCGGCGGCGAAGTCGGCGCCGCCAGTTCCCTCGCCCCGAAGATCGGTCCCCTCGGTCTGTCCCCAAAGAAGATTGGAGAAGACATCGCTAAGGAAACCGCCAAGGACTGGAAGGGCCTCCGCGTCACTGTCAAGCTCACCGTCCAGAACCGTCAGGCCAAGGTCACCGTCGTCCCCTCGGCGGCCGCGCTCGTCATCAAGGCCCTCAAGGAACCCGAACGCGACCGCAAGAAGACAAAGAACATCAAGCATAACGGGAACATTTCTCTTGACGACGTCATCGAAATCGCTAAGATTATGAAGCCTAGGTCTATGGCTAAGGATCTCAGCGGTACTGTTAAGGAGATTCTCGGAACCTGCGTTTCCGTTGGGTGCACCGTTGATGGCAAGGACCCGAAGGACTTGCAGCAGGAAATCACTGATGGTGATGTTGAAATCCCTCAGGATTGAGGAGGATGAACCAATGCTTTTTCCTTTTTTTTCTAATTTTCTTTCTTATGATGTTTCAGCTGTGGTTTTTCTTATATAAATTTGGGGGAACTATTGGACTTTTTGTTCTAAGGTTAATCACTGTTTTGGATAATTTAGATTGTTTTCTGAGAGGTCTTTATTATCAGCTTAGTTAAATTATCTGCTCACAGCTTGATATGTTATTTTCGATATAATTTTGTCAATGGATTTTGGTCATTTTGCGTATATTTGTTTTACTCCCTTTGTTGCTGCATGAATTTTTTCCCCTTGTGCTTCAATTTTGGAATTCGTGTTGATTTTTATGGCTCTAGTGTTCTACTTGTGTTTATGCGCGTGTAGGTTGTGTTTAGTTTCTGCGGTTTTGTTCTTATTAATATTTCTGCTATATTAGCCCTATATTTGGTTATATCTCAATTGTTATGATTGTCAGATTGTTTTAGAGAGAAGGTTTAGTTTTAAGGTTACTGAAATCATTGCTTGCCCTATGGAACCGTGGGGATATTCACTGTTGAGCAGAGAATTCATATGATTATACATGTATTGGATTACGGGGAACAATTTATGTGAAGTCTTCTGTAATTGGTTCTTTTTCTGTCACTTTATTTTTCATTATTTTAATCATAGTTTATACTTGGATTAGTTGATGATGGTTGTGTAAAACTGGTTTACTGTGCTGAAACCTTTTTTTAGGAAGAATTGACCGTATTGGACTTTGATTCATCTTGATATGCCTTTCATAATGTTGGTTATGTTCTAATATGATAATGGAATGTTGTGCAAGAATGAAATTTGTTTAGTTTGTTTGACTGGTGTGATTGATTGCTGCTGTATGATATAAGTTCCCTTTGTGGATTTTGCTGATTAGGAAGAGAAAACTATGCAGTGAATAGGCGTCTGAGAAAAGGCTCATTTGTGACTGCATCCCTATTGAGTATTTCTAGTTGGATCAAGAGGTGTTGAAGTTCCGGCTGAAGTTAGTATGTATAATGTACATGCTGTTTTTGTGTTAGTAGTGTGGCATATCGGGTTTGATGCGTTTTGGCTTATTTAATCTGAGTATAGGCAGATCATGTTTCATGGTATTGCAATTGTTTATTCTTATGGTGCTTTAAACATTGGTGATGATTTCAGTATAGAAAGAACTACGTGGTTGTTTGATTAGGATATAATAGCTAATCCTTAGTTATGTACGAGAGTGTCTACTTCAAAGGTAGTAACAAGCAAAGTATTGTTCAAAACTTCTGGAGGTGATAGAATAACATCGAACTGATGTCCGCACTCTGGAAATCGTATTGGGAGTGAGAATGTTATTGTTGCTATTAACAAGAAGGTGGCATGCCGCAGTGGTTTATATATCGTCAATTGCATTGGCTTTATGTCGAGGATTTTGTTTTGGGTGGTAACGTGCGATCAGTTTCAGCGATGGTGGGCGTTTTTGTTAATTTGATATATTTTGGTATGCAGTAGAGAAGAGTGAGAACATGGATTGATTACCAGTTTCAGAGAATAGTGGCCGTTTATGTTAATCTGTCTAAGTTCTCTCTCTTTACATTATGTTCAGTGACTGGCGTTGTTTATGGCTTTGTACCCTGTTTGGTTCACTTCAATCGCTCTCCAGTGTCATTTGGTCCACATTGCTTCCCAAGTCAGCACAGAAGCCCAGTTTTGGTGAGGCTTGCACCCTATGCTATATATGCCCAAGTATATAGCCCATAATTTCCCACCACTGCTTCATTCCGTTAATAACTTCAATAACTAAGTCACATTCATGA
This sequence comes from Clitoria ternatea, assembly GCA_037962975.1. Classification (NCBI taxonomy): domain Eukaryota; kingdom Viridiplantae; phylum Streptophyta; class Magnoliopsida; order Fabales; family Fabaceae; genus Clitoria; species Clitoria ternatea. The sequence continues at coordinate 4,675,928 of CM075676.1, forward strand.
GGACTTGGGACTAAATCTTAATATTCTTTTTGTGAAAGAATGGTACTTAACAATATCTAAACTTCAGTATCTATCCTTGAAGTTTGCATAAATTACAGATATCTCCAATCTTAGACTAATATGACAGTCCACCCCAATTTTTCTCCAAGAAAAAGGAGAATATACACATAATATTCATTACATAATCATGCTGTGGAAAAATTGGCTCCATTATGTTCAATAGCAATGCAGGAAGCCTTAAACATGGAAGTAGTTCATTTATTTGCTGGAATCTCGCCCAAGTACAATAGGAAGGGGAGCAGCCCATGTTGGTTCAACAGGAGCTATAGCTTTGGGCTACCCCAGACCTTATTTTTCCAGGTGGGCTTACTATTAATGCAAGATGCCCTCCTCCTAAAATGGGAGTTACTTAGTCCTAGTAATGCCAAGAATACAGCAATGTTATCAATTGGTTCTAATAGCTAGCCCAAACAAAAAATAAAAATAGTTCCTTAGTTCCTGCAAATTAATAATAGCATATCCTAGCCAAAAAGAAAAAATAGTTGCTGCAAACTGATAATAGCAGTAATGCACAACACTTGCAGTGTCGTAGCTTTTAAAATTACTGAAATGGACAACAGCAGTAATGCCTTTTTTTGGTCAAAACAGGTAGTGCTGTTCCCTTTCTAATTGCGAAAAGAGTGCAATCACAGTGTTTTGCCCTGAAACAACTCGTATCATCGTGAACAGACATGATAGAAGAAATCTCTTTGGGCTTCAAACTGCTAGAAGTAAATACTGTTAGTGTGATCAAGTTCCTCACAAAACAGAGGGGAAGTCTCTGTCTCCCTCCTCTTGGGCGCTTCACCTTCTGCTTTCTCCCCTCCATCGAAGCCGTTCTTATATTAGGCGTGTTTTTCTTCTCACCCTATGTACTTTTTTTTGGTTTTTAGTTTGAGTTTGTTGTTTCTTTTTATCAGTTTGGTTGAGTTTTTTCATATTTAGTTTTTTTCATTTTATCTTCCCCATCTTTTTATCTCCTTTTTTTTTGGAAATAAAAGGATTTCATTGAAGAGGAAAGGCAAACGAAGGCCCAAGTAAAAAAAAGAAACAACACACAAGGCACAAAATATTACAGCAAAGACATATATATCATCCCTCTTCCACCCACCCGGCCACCATCATCACCCTTTTTTTTTTATCACCATCATCATTTTATCTTTTTTTATCTTCTCCAGCACCACTACGGGTCCGTTTGATTTTTAATTGGGGAAACGAAGTTAGGGAAATAGAAAAATTTAGAGCCCTTCACACCGTTTGAGACAGTCAAAACTCCGTTGACCGTATGATATATTTTCTGGGTTGGTCAAACCGGTTTGACTAACTAAGTTTAAATCCAAACGGACCCTACATCTTCAACCATTGCCCCATCATCACTATAATCAGTTTCATCTTTTTTAGTGTTAGGGTTTTTTTTGGTGTTTATGTTTTTGTTTCACACACTTATCTCAATTATTTTAGCATCAATGGTTTTGTTTTGTTTGATTGACGTTCTTGTTTAACAAGTTTGCATTTAGGATGAGAGATATTGTAGTTTATTGCCCTATTATGCAATGTAGTGTAGGCTTGGTAAAAAATATATGTGTCCACGGGTATCCACGGGTATCTACGGGTATATGTACAATGAGTACTCACATATTTACTAAAATGATATAAAAGTATGATTATACTACATGTTCTGTGGGTATCTATATACCTATAAATATTTGTTTTTTATTAAATGTATTAAAATATTTAAATTTTTTATTATTTTATAATGAGATAAAATTTATTTAATATTAATTTTTGATAATATTTTTACTGTATTAAGTTATAATTGTATTATATAATACTAATTTATATTATTGTATATTAAAATAATATTATAATACTACTCCTACCCACCTCGCCTCATTTACATCCCTAATTTAGTCTGCAAGTTATATAGTCACTATGACCAAAATTGAGAAAATAAAGCGACATATAATTTTTTTATATGAAATCCTTGTTTTGTGGAAGCGGCTTAGTTAGGGTTGTTTGGTTAAGTAAATTTGGTTTGTGCTAATGTCTTTTTTTTTCCATTTCTGGTTGTGTATGTCATTTTTTTTATCTTGGTTAGATTCAAGATTTTTCAACAAGCGAGCTTGTATTTGGTGGTTTATGTAAGTTTTGTGTATTGCTATTTGTCATAAGGCTATAACCTTTGAATATGTATGTCTAAGCTGTAATGTTCACTTGTGATATTGTAGTACCATTCTTTTCCCCACTATGTAAATGTGGTGTTAAGCTGCCATTCACGGCTTTGTAATGAATCTTTGTTGACAAAGAAGAAAGTTCCTCACAAACCATTGATTTTACCAAGGTCAATAACTCTAGCCAAGTTCCTCATTTAAGGGGTAGAAGCAGTTATTTACCCTAAAAAATGTCCATATTTACCATTAACAAAACACTGTGAGATAAATGTGATAGAGAAAGAGGGAGAGAGTGATCCAATAATTTTTAGATAGGGTTGCAAATAATCTAGGTCGAGTTAGGCTTTATGAAGTCTAACCTAGCTCGGGTTATAATATAAGGGTTGAGTTTGACTTATTTACTGATATGGGCTAATTGTGAGGCCTGGTATAACCTTTTCGAAAGCCTTATTTGACCTGAAAATCTATTAAAATTCTATTTATGATTATAACAATTCAATAAATTTATAAACATATATTAATATAAATAATCTTATACAATACAAGACAACTGGTTTAAGCATTTAAATAGAATAACAAATATATAATATCAAAATTTGATATAAATTTTAAATGAAAATAATAATAATAATAATTTACTATATTATTTATATTATTTTAAATAGGCCAGTTTGTCAAAATTTAAAGACTTTTTGAACGGTCTGAAGTTTGATATCTTTAAGTAAATAGGTCTTCAAGAAAGCCTAAACATGATTCATTTAAAAAATTAGTATGACCTCACCTAGGACTGATGTAGATTAGACATAGGCCCTATGTCGAGTAGCCTAACTTATTTCCATCCCTGCTTACAAGTCAAATAATTATGTTTAAGAATGATAAAAGAATTAGACTATGTTAGCAAGCATGAAGATGTATAGCACTTGTTCAATTTTGTAAGTATGTAGTCATTTCTTTTAAGCTCAATGAATTAACAAAATGAATTAATAAAATATATTAAGTGTTTGGTTTGTAATTGTAGCTTATAATCTAGTTATTTGAGAGTTTTAACATGTCACCTATGGCCATTTAATGAACACAATATAAACGAATGTGATAAGATAAACAAACTTGATAGTATAAGATAAGAATAAAATAAAATATAAACATGATAAATGAAAAAGAAGAAAAGGAAGAAAAAGAAAGAGGAGGAAGAAGAAGAGGAGCAGGAGGACAACGACAACAAAGGAAGAAGAATAAAGTATACGGATATACATTAAAAACATAATAATAATAATAATGACAATAATAATAATAACACATATCAGATCATGATTAACTCATCCTTGTAATAATTTGTCATTAGGAAAGTAAATAATTAACATTGTAACACAAGAATTAAGAAATGCATTCTTTATAAAAAAGAATTAAGAAATGGTATTTAATTATCTTGTTTTTATATGGAGTGTTCATATCACTCACCTTTATTACTTACTTTAGTTTTCCTCTTGATAATAATTATTTTAAGGGTAAAATTAAAAATAAAATTATCCTTAACTTTTAAAGTAACTTTTATTCTAAGATAAAATTTACTAAGGTGGTTTTTTCTTATTTATAAAAGTATATCTATGATACATTATTTGATATTTGAGTTCCTCCAAACAAGGTTATGGATCTGGGTACAGATGGGTAAGAGTCACAATTCCCCCTAACATTTTCAATGATATATATTTATGTAACTTTATCTCATTATTACTTCATGGTTTAAGTACAAGCAAAGTTAACTTGTATTAAAAACATTGGTTATAACTAGTTATTTAAGTTAATGATATTAAATATTTGACAAAGATTTCTAAAAATATCCTTAATATTATTTGTTAAAAAAAAGAACTAGCTCTTCCAAGAATATATATACACTGAGATATATTTCCTTCGCTTGTTTTGTAGTGTTTTGACATAGATTAAGAAATGCATTAAATGTTTTCTATTTCTTTTTACTAAAATATTATTTATCTCTTTATAGTTAATGGTTAATTAATGTTCTCATGTTTCAATGAAGGAAATAAAATAATTAAAGGCCATAAGAGTATATTGGTAAATAAGCATTAAATGTTGCCTTAAAATTGTAACTGGATAAATATTTAGAAATAAATAAAAAATACAAACCAAGCAAATAAAAATGAATACAGAGAATATTTGCTAGACAAATATTTAATGATACTTAAAAAATATAATTTAGCTTTTATTTTGAGAATAAAAATAAAATTATTTTAAAATATAAGTAAATTTAACTAACTCAAGTTTATTAAATGCCGAAGTATCTCTAAAATACACTTAATTAATATACACTTTATTTTTTTATAGAGAGACTAAACCTTGTTAAAAAGTTGTAATGAAGAGTATCATAGTAAAACATATATTTTTAGATGAATTCAATGATATTAAGTTTTGATAATTATTTTTCTTAAAGAACATGAGATAAATATTTTTTGTCTATTCAACAACACGGATAGTAGATAAAAACATCTATGTATACAAATTTTAATTTTAATATACAACCATATATCCCATAAAAGTACATAAATACTTTTATAAAAAATAGTAAACATTATTATTTGTTTTAAAAAGAAAATTAATTTAAAATAAACTGCATATCAAGTCATATTACTTACATAAAAAGAATTATTTTTGCAAAACAATATCAAAATTAACTTTTTTAAAAAATATTTTTCGTTTATAAACTCAATAACTATATATTTTTGCTGGAGGTGGACCTTGCAACACTACTAAGTGGTTGTTTCGTTAATTATCGGGTTTACCCGATCTTAGATTGATTAATGAAAAAAAATGTTGGTTGAAACATCGTTTTAATTGTGTCGAATGATGTAAAAAATAATACTATTAACTATTAATTTTTTTATTTTTACATCTATGTTCCCCTAATTGGTTACCAAAAAAGTATTAAGTGGTTGTTTGATTGATTATTGAGTCAACCAAGTCTAGATTTCACCAACAACAAAAAATCCAATCATTTAACAGAATTTTAATTGTCTTAAAAGACATATTAACCATTAAATATTTTTACTTTTACAATTTTGTCTATCAACTAATACCCAAGCAATATTAAATATAAAATTAGGAATAGTTTCGTTACTGCCACTAAAAAACGAAAAGGAATTACAAGGAAGTGGGAGAACCAATCCAAATCTGCAAATACGAATACGGGTAACTTTTATTATTTCTTTTAAATACTGTTATAGATTTGTAAAGGGTGTTTTTAATGGGTGTCCAATGATCAAAGGGTATTATTTAAGAAGATAAAAATAAAAGTTTTATTATATTATAAATTCTGTGAAGATTATTTAGTAATTAGTGTGGATAAATTTTAATGATACTTTTAAAAAATATTTTTATTTCTTTAATTAATATTCTCGGGGCATTGGTTGGTGTTTTCATTTTTAAACATGTTTCTCTAAAATGTTTTGCCTTTTCAAAAACAGAAACAAAGGCCTATATATCACAAACCAACAAGACAATGTTAGGGTCATGAAATTGCACTTTAAATTTAAATTTAAGGGTCCGTTTAGTATGTAGTTAAAAAAACGAGATTTAGAAAATAAGAAAGAGAAATCCAAAGATTAATATTAATCTTTCATATTAGTTTAAAACAATCAAAATTTCGTTTAAGCAAAGGATATAATATTTCTTATTTGCAAACCTCCTTTGCATCTTCCAATTTTTATACAAATAGGCTCTAAAAAATAGCCATCACAAAGAAAAACCAAAAGTTTAAAACATTTTCTATATCAATCATAAAGTGCTCAACACGCGGTACTCTGTAAGCCACAAATATCATACAAAATAGTTTATTCACCCTCCAAAATAAGAAACATAGATTTAAAATATTTTAATCTGAAATAGTAGTAAAATTTAACTACCTAACCTTTATTTAATGATATAATTCCTACCACTTCTATTAATGAAAAGAGATAATATAAATAACTTGTAAACTGAAGAGAGAAATTTTTATATCAACAATAATAATTAATGATGGAATAATATATGAATTATAGCCTGTTGTTTAATATTAATTAAGATAAACTCACATTTTTAATTTTAATTAGTGTGAATTAATTATTTATCTTTTTAATTTGAGAATTCATAATCTAATTAGCAGGGTGGTTGGAAAATGTATTTCCTATTTGCACTCTGTAAAGACGACCAACTATGCAATTAGTCAGCCTGGCACCCATCACTCTATTATAATCAATAGAGGCCTCCTCTCATAATTTCTTATTCTAATTTATTAATTAATTGCTTTCTCAAAGACTCCAACAATATTAGTGAAATTTAAACTTTTTTTTATATATATTCAAGTTTAACCATTTACCTTCACTAAATTTTTAATGAAACTTTAATATAAAAATACTGAGTTATTTCCTAACTCCTATTTAAATAAGGATAATAAAACGTGTTAATTTTTAAAAAATGACGATGGATAAAAAAAATTCAATTTATTATCTACCAAGACCTAGTCTGCTTGGTCTATCAATTCGTAGGGTCCATACCTTGACGAAACAGACCAACTCAACATGCCCCACTTAAAAATTAAAATAATATAAATATTAATAATAAACTAATTTATATTTTGTCGTATTTAACTTTATACTTTTATTCTCTAAAATTAAAAATAAGGTTTCTAACTATTTGTACTCTCTTTTTAGTAATATTCTCTTTGATTTGTTTTTTAAAAATATTTTTAAATTTTTATATTAATTTGACAAACATGTTCTTTTTAAAAAAATTTAACGGATCGAAAAACCAACCCACCCATTTTTTCTAGAAAAACATATTCAAATTTTCTTACTTTAAAAGACTATCATGTAAACTTGGTATTAGACACGACAGGTATTAATTAGGACCGATGAGGCCATCCCTGTTTCCAAATGCCTTGGAAATATTTTTCTTCCCCATCTTGAGCTGAAGTTTAATTATAATATAATATTTACAAATTAAATACCAAATCTTCATCCTTCAGCCACCTTTTACGATTCCCCGTTCCATTTAAAAATTTGAGCTAAAGCTAAAGCTAGATGACAACATGATACACAGAAATTTTTAATTACTATAAACATAAAAGAAAGAAAGAAAGAGGGAAAAAAAAACAAACAAGATCATTAGCTTTTCTTTTTGGGTTTTCTCGTGAGTCCATATCAAATATGACAAATAATTTGCGTATTCTTTTAGTTCAAATGCTTTTGTTTTGGTTTTTGGTTTATACATCATTACTATTCTATGTCTAGTGTTACTGACATAACTACTTCATGTGTTACATATTAGTTATTGTTGTTGATGTGACAATTTTATGTGTTAAATATTCATTTATGATTCTACGTATATATTATTTATTCTTCAAGCAATAAACATTTCACATGTGGAGGTGTCATGTCAGCAACATCTAACATATGTAATGTGTTGCATAGCCAACAAATGAGAACATGACCATGTATAATGTTTGTTTATCACGGTATAACTTCGTTAACAGAGTTTGTTAGTAAAAATTGAATCAAAAGACCTAACTAAAATATTTTTAAAAGATAAATAACTTTAACTTTGACAAAAAAAATAAAAATCTATCTTAAAATTTACTGAAAAAAAAAATAAGATTCGACTAACAAAGATATAAGATTAGACTAATAATTTAGCCTTACCTTTAAATTGGGTTGTAGACAATGAGGGTGGGCCAAGCTCACATCACATAAAGGAAAAAAGAACCACTAACTAGAAAATGAAACTCCAAATCTGAGTGAAAATAGTTGTGACATAAGATTTAATTAACTGCCCAATTAACTATAAACTTTTATAATCAATTGAAAAATGTGGCCTAAAACTTGTGGCAAGGATCACTTGGTCCCTCCCATGAGTTTTCATGACCCATTTGATTTTAGGTGCTTCCAGATAAGTTATTCTGGCACGTCTTGGTCATCCAACAAAGATAACAACTACCCCTCCTCATATTTTATTTTGATTAAATTCATAATAATAATAATAATCATAGTGCTGAAAATAATTATTGAGAACTTTCTTATGTTTTCAGGATAATGTATCTTAATCTCTTGCTGTTTTATTATGCTAATATTTCTTAACCACTAATTTGCTGCTTCTGTCCAAACTGAAGTTTCAATTATTTCAAAACAACAAATTTCAGGTAATTCGAAGGCAACTTCATAGCCTAGAGTATTCCAATTTTTCAAGGAGACGTGTAACATATTTTAAGGTACATGATCAATTAATTAGTTCTCTCTCTCTCACACTATGTAGCTTCTATTTACTATAAGCATATATATATTAATACAAAAATGTCCTCTAGTGGAATGGCAACCTTGGTATGTAATTTTTATATTGCAACACATGGATATATGATAAAAATAGTTTTTTCATTTTAATTTACTAAATAGTTATTAGTGAATTCGAGAAATAATATCCTTTTAAATTATTGAAATTGAATTTAAAAATAAAAACTAATTACTTAAACTGATATATAATCAACAATTTTTTGAAACTAAAGAGTTCTCTTTAACAAATATAAATAATTACCAAATTTAATCAGTGAATATAAGAATTAGTTGGACTCAAACATTTTAATTGAAATGTATGTATTCATAATTTTAAAAAGGTAATGTGTTGAGTTAAATGGCTACACACTTCTGCAAGAAGTAATAGAGGAAAAATCATTATATGCAGCTCTATAATGCTCTTGATCCGGTCTCAATACCGGTATCCGATCTGCTATACATATTTCAACGTCTTTGATAAGACATCTACGTGTAACCGGTGTCATCGGTATACATCCGGACTGTAATTCCGTATCAGGCATTCTCCCTATACCGGTTGTTCAGGATAACACCATGACATCGGATAATACACACGACACTGTGCAAAAGACAAGGATTGTTGCTACAGGGATTGATCAATAATTCCCTGCACTACGAGCCAAATTCTGCTCACGGGAATGGTCAACTTGTTCCCTAATCCTAGTCTACATTCTCTATGCTCAATATAAAATAGCCACTTGACCCAATCATGCAGGTAAGTGCGCAATATAATAATGCTAATGAGAGTTGGTGGTTCCCCACCAACGAGTCCTCGTAAATCGAGCCAATCAGGTATATGAACTAACTTCATGATTGAAGTTGGGGATCTTCTTCTTCAGCTTTTTTACGACTGATTCCTCTCTGAATACATTCCTTACTTGGAATATAATCACTGACTTGAGCGTCGGAGAATCTTTGCAGGTGACACCACCATTCGCCCACTTCAACGCGTTAGGTCGGTGTGAAGGATCTCCAGAACGCCCAATCCGCTCTCCTCAGTCAAGGACAACGGATACCTACATCGGATACACATATATCCGGTCTACTAGACGGTATTGACATACTATTCGTGACTGGCTTGAGATCGGATCTCTTGACCCCGGTCCAGGACAGATCATTGGCACGCCCAGTGGGACCCGATAAAGTTATTCCCATATCCTTTGACAGAGCAGGTAATCCACCATGGAAGGCGAAGCACAAGACTTCATGGAGAATCAAGCTGAAGGCAGAACCAATCCTAATGCCTACAGAAAACTCAACTTTGATTCTCATGGGGGCAGCTCAAAGAAGATAGTAACTGTGTCTGATCCTGATCCTCGCGATGAGTTGATCAAACAACTTCAGAAGGAACTCGCTGAATTGCGAAGAGAAAAAAGGCAAGGCGAGGATAAAGAGTCATCTCGCACGCGAAACACTCCCCACACAACTGATGGTGAAAAGTCCACCACTCTTCAGTACTCAAAGATCCCAACGTTTGAGGAGGGAGAACAAACTCGCGATTCTGAGGATGCAGCTTCCCGAAGGAAGAGAGATTCGACAACAGCACCCCCATTGTCTTACAATCTGAAGGTTCCTTTTTCAAGGAGACTTATGGGCATCAGCATCCCCAAGCACCTTCAAACCACTCAACCACTTTCCATCGGAAAGTATAATGGTGAGACTGATCCAACTAAGCACCTTGATGCTTATGTGTTTGAAGCCATGTACTTGGGGGCTGATGAAGACGTGATGTGCCGAATGTTCCCTCGAACATTGTCTGAGGAAGCCCTCGGGTGGTTTAAAGGCTTGCCTTCCGGATCCGTAGATTCTTGGACAGAAATGGCAGCTGCCTTTGAAACCCACTTTGTCATCTCCAGAGACGTACCCAAGACGTCTCATACCTTGGCACAGATTAAGCAAGGTGAAACCGAGGGCCTAAAAGATTTTTTGAAGAGGTTTTATAAGGAAGCAGCTCTGGTTCCTAACCTCACAGAATCTATCAAGCTGCATATCGTTATTGAGGCATTACAGCCAGGATCAGCTTTCGCTCTTTCATTAGCAAAGAGCCCCCCAGCAACTTTTGAGGAGTTCAGGAAAAAAGCCTCAAAGTATGTGAGCATAGAGATGCACTTGGAGGCAATGGCTGCAAAGAAAAAGCCACCAACACCATCTCCCCAAACCCAGAAGGGTAAGGAGAAGACGAGGTCAGAACGCATGGAGAGGCCATTCACCAATCCTAAGGTGGATAACCACCCTCCTCGACCTCGAGAAAGACATGTCAATTCCTTCAGCCATTATGCACAGTTATCTGCCAGACCATCTCAGATTTTGAGAGAGGTCGGATGGCCAGTTTTCAGCACATATGGCATCAGGAGACCAGCCCCTATGAAAAGACCAGGAAATTCACGTAAGTACTGTGATTTTCATGAACAAAATGGTCATTCAACTGATGAATGCCAAGCTCTAAAGAATGCGGTTGAGACGCTAATTAGAGAAGGCAAATTGAAGCAATACCTGTTCAAAGAAAAATCCTTTGACAGGGCAGAACGGAATGAGAAAAGAGAAAGAGATCCCGACGATGGGGATGACAACAACCCCAGTCCGGTTCGAAAGTTCTCTGCTGCAGAGAAGCAAAAAGGTGTAATGACCAATAATGCAGCACAGAAAGACAGCATGCCCCAGCAACAACGTCAGGGCCGACGTGAAGTCATTGACATGATTGCTGGAGGGTTCGCTGGAGGAGGAGCTTCAATTACAGCCCGAAAGAATCATCACAGAATGATTCTATCTGTGCAAGGGAAAATCAAAGACAATCGCCCTTACAGGGGAGGAATTGAGGCTCCCATAATCTCTTTCTCTGACGAGGATTTTGGCCCAACCGTTCCCGGTGGTGACGATGCTGTAGTCATCACTGCTGTGATCGCCAACAAGGACGTCCGAAGAATCCTTGTCGACCAGGGAAGTTCCTGCGATGTTATTTTCTATAATTGCTTTGAAAGAATGGGTTTTAAAGACTCAGATTTACAGCCTTACACGCAGGAACTAACAGCTTTCAATGGCGCAAAGCAACTGACTAAAGGGTATCTTGACACCCTTATCTCGTTTGAAGGCGAACCAGGAGCCAGGACGGTTAGGTCTCGGGTGCTAGTGATTGATGTCAAATCACCATTTAATGGCATCATAGGTCGTCCTACTCTGAATGCAATGGAGGCAGTTGTATCAACCCCACATCTCCTTATCAAGTTCATTGACAAGGATAATGCTGTGTCATCTATCCGGGGTGATCAAGAGATGGCTAGGTACTGCTACAACCTTAGCCTCAACATGACAAAGCTGGACGCCTCCAATAAAAAGAGGAAACTTAATGATGCTGGAACATCGGCTGGATCTGTAAGTCTTGTCGACCTGGATCCTAGAGCGGATTTGAACATTGATCCGTTCAACCCATCAAAGCCCACACCGGATGGAAGTTCCAGGGACATTGTCTTGGGAGATTCTCCAGAAAAGATCACCCATATCAATGACAAGCTAGATGCTGAAATAGAGCAGCGACTACTGGCTCTCTTGCAAGAGTTTAAAGACCTCTTTGCATGGACTGCAGCCGATATGCCAGGCATAGACCCTGAATTCTGCTGTCATAAACTTTCCGTCTATCCAGAGACGAAACCTGTGGCCCAAAAGAAAAGACGTTTGGGCCCAGAGAAACAGAAGGCAGCTTGCCAGCAAACTGAGGAATTGCTGAAGGCCGGATTCATCAGGGAAATCCGATATTCTTCTTGGCTTTCGAATGTGGTGATGGTCCCTAAATCCAATGGTAAATGGAGAATGTGCATTGACTACATGGACCTCAACCGCTGCTGTCCAAAAGATCCTTATCCTCTTCCTAATATAGATCGGATGGTAGATGATTCCTCTGGTTACCAATACCTGAGCTTCATGGACGCTTATTCTGGTTACAACCAAATTCCGATGTGCGAAGAGGATCAAGAGAAGACAGCTTTCATAAATGATCGTGGTGTCTTTTGCTATACAGTCATGCCCTTTGGCCTGAAAAACGCTGGGGCGACATATCAGCGCATGATCAACAAGGTTTTCGAAGGTATGCACACCAAACTTGTTGAAGTATACATTGACGACATAATAGCAAAGACACCGGTTGGTGGCGATCATATTGAAGACCTGCGCCAAGTATTCACCCGTTTGAGACAATTTAACATGAGGCTGAACCCAATGAAGTGCACATTTGCTGTCCCTGCTGGGAAATTTTTGGGTTTCATGTTAACTCAACGTGGTATAGAAGCCAATCCAGGGAAGTGCCAAACGATTCTAGACATGCAAAGTCCTAAGAATCCCAAAGAAGTCCAATCCCTGAATGGCAAGGTAGCAGCTTTGGCACGATTCATGCCGAAGATGGCTCACAGGTCGCTCCCCCTGTACAAAATACTGAAAAAGTCCAAGAAATTCGAGTGGGGACAGGAACAAGAAAAAGCTTTCCAAGAGCTTAAGGAGGTGTTGTCCAAACCTCCCATTCTCACAAAGCCTGACCCCGAAGACACACTCATTCTGTACTTGGCTATTTCAGATGAAGCTTTGGGCGTTGCCTTGATAAAAGAAACTCCTGATGGACAAAGACCGGTCTATTTCACTAGCAAGACCTTGCAAGGTGCTGAGATCCGGTATCAAAAAATTGAAAAGGCCGCCCTCGCTGTTGTTTGGGCCTCACGACGGTTGCGTCCGTACTTTCACGCCCATCCAATCATAGTGAGAACGGATTTGCCACTCCGTTCTGTCTTAATCAAGCCCGATCTTGCTGGGAGGATGATCAAATGGTCTATTGAACTCTCTGAGTTTGATATATCCTACGAACCCCACAGCGCTATTAAAGCTCAAGTCCTGGCTGACTTTATTGTGGAAATGACAGGGACTGATCCGGATTACCCTCGAGTCCATTGGACCATTTACGTTGATGGTTCATCAAACCAAAGAGGCTCTGGAGCAGGTGTAGTTCTCGAAAGTGATGACGGAGTACACCTGGAGATCTCCCTTCGTTTCAATTTCAAAACATCCAACAACCAGGCTGAGTACGAAGCTTGCCTGGCCGGGCTAAGAGCTGCAATTGACATCGGAGCTTCTGAGGCGACACTCTGTAGCGATTCACAGCTGGTGATTTCGCAGATCTTAGGAGAATATCAAGCTCGCGAACCTCAACTCCAATTATACTTGAACTGTGTCAAGGAGTTGACTGAGAAATTCTCAAAAGAGGAGTTCAAGCATGTTCCACGTGAAGAGAATACGAGAGCAGATATACTCTCCAGGTTAGCAAGCACTAAACGACCGGGTAGCACCACTACTCTGGTTCAAAGCACGCTAACGTCGCCCAGCATCCCTCTTTTCCCTTCTCTAAACGCCATAATGACTGACTCCCTTTACGGAGATACATGGATGGCTCCTTACATCCGTTATTTGGCTGATGGACAGCTACCCACAGATGAGAAGGAAAAGACGAGGTTAAGGAGAGAATTACCGTATTTCACTATGATTGATGGTAATCTCTACAGAAGGGCACTCTCTGTGCCCTATTTAATTTGTCTCAAAGAGGATGAGGTGCAAGGTGTAATGGAGGAAGTGCATGGAGGACAAAGTGGACACCACGCCGGAGGGAGAAGCTTAATGCGAAAAATCCTCAGAGCTGGATACTGGTGGCCCACAATGAAGCAAGACTCCATTGACTTCGTCAAAAAATGCGACGCTTGCCAAAAATTCTCTAACCTACACCACACACCGGCGGAAGAACTCTTCACATCCGCTGTTCCATGGCCTTTCTACCAATGGGGATTGGATATTTTGGGCCCCTTTCCAACTGCTCCTGGGGGCATCAAATATCTCATTGTAGGGGTCGATTATTTCACTAAGTGGATAGAAGCAGAGCCGGTGGTGCATATTACTTCAGCCCGAACTCGCCGTTTCATGTATGAAAACATCATAACACGGTTCGGGGTCCCAGCACGGATTGTCACAGACAATGGCACCCAGTTCACGGATAGAAAATTCACAGATTTGCTTGAAGGGTTAGGAATAACCCAAATATTCTCATCCGTCGAACATCCCCAAACTAATGGTCAAGCTGAAGTGGCCAACAGGGAGGTGCTTAAGGGACTAAAGAAGCGCCTTGGTGAAGCCAAGGGCGGATGGACAGACCAGCTGTGTCATGTCCTATGGGCATATCGGACAACGCCTCATTCATCCACCAACGAATCCCCATATCGCCTAACATACGGGGTCGAGGCAATGATACCTGTGGAACTGCAAATTGCTTCCACAAGAGTTAAGTACTTCTCTGAAGAAACCAACAATGCTAACTTGGCATCTGAAATGGATGTCATACAAGAACTCAGAGAAGACGCTTTCATCAGAGATCAAGCCATCAAAGCCAAAGTTGCTCTCCGGTAAAACAAACGAGTCCAATCAAGGACTTTCAACGTTGGAGATTTGGTTTTGAGGAAAGCAAGCATAGGGAATAAATTCGCCCATCAAGGCAAATTAGCCCCAAACTGGGAAGGCCCATACAGGGTATCCGAGGTCACTGGCAAAGGCTCTTATCGCCTTGAAAACCTTGATGGCACTCCAATCCGAAACAAATGGAACACCCAAAACTTGCGCATCTACTATAGCTAGCTGTTTCTACACTCTCCTATCCTTATCTTGGATTGAATACTGGAGAATTTATTTTCACAGCTACGCTCTCCTTGTAATTCTTATTTTTGATTTAATAAGAATCTCTCATAATAATTTAACTCTTTCGAGTTTTTCTTATGCTGTGATTTTCAGTTTATCCGGTGTACAGAAGCATATTCAGGACGGATGATCTCAGCTACTTATTCTGTAGTTGACGATGTAACTCCTCAAATATGCGCAACGCACAAGAACATACTCAGGACGGATGATCTCAATTACTCATTCTGTAATTGACGATGTAACTCTTCGAGTACGTCTAAGTATTGAAGGCCCAGATTGTAGGATTAAACCAAACTCTGGGTACGGTTAGTAAGTTTGGCTGAACACCGGTGAAGGCTCGGATTGTAGGATTAAACCGAACTCTGAGTACGACTAGTAGGATTAACCGAACGTCGGTGAAGACCTGAGTTGTAGGATTAAACCGAACCTCAGGACATGGGTTGTAGGGCTGGCACTTTTTTAAGGCCACAAACCGAACCCCATTCAGAGATTACATGGGTTGTAGGGCTGGTCCTTCTTCAAGGCCACAAACCGAACCCCATTCGAAGACTACATGGGTTGTAGGGCTGGTCCTCTTTCGAGGCCACAAACCGAACCCCATGCGAAGGCTTGGGCGCAGTAAGCTGGTTCTTCTTCAAGACCACGCTGAACCCCAAGTGACGGGCGCAGTAGGTTCAGGATTAACCCTGATCTGAACCCCGTATCGAAGGCTCGGATTGTAGGATTAAACCGAACTCTGAGTACGACTAGTAGGATAAACCGAACGTCGGTGAAGAATGGTCATTGGATAAAACCAAAGATCAATTGGAGAACGGCTAGTAGGATTAAACCGAACGCCAAATATGACATGGGACAGTAGGATCAAACCGAACTCCAAACACAACAAGTAAGTTATACTGAACTCCAGATTAATACTCTCTTATGAAGTTCTTTATTTGGAAGTTTTATAACTAACTCATGAACTCCGACATAAACAATTCACTTGGGTACGCCACAATCTAAGGCATATTCACTGAAATCCCTCAGTCGGAAATATTTGAAGAGGAATTTCTATTTTATATCCTCATTCTCAAGATCTCTCACGTGAAAATCTCACTCAGAGTTTATTCAAAGTGATAATCACCAAATGATACTGGGGGACAACATCAACGGTTTAACGAATAATTTGAGGAATGAACTATCGTCTAAACGATCTCACAATCATTCCCCTTAAGCCGTTCTTGAGGCAATGATGTGTTCCCTCACAAGCGGTGGTTTTATTATGAAATTCATTTCGCACGTATATGTCCGGTATGGAGATTTTGTTTTACAATCCGATCTTCATTACTTAAATCCGGAATAATACAATACACATGCAGTCCCTCTATTAAAGTTGTTTTTCACTAAACAAGAATGGAGGTAAAAAAATCTTTTATTGATTCAATAAGAATTACAATTCGTGTAATAATCCGGAGCTGATCCCGGAACACAGCGAATTCGAATCAATAAAACGAAAAAGGAAATAAGGAAGGCGCTACTCTTTTTGGCTTGAGTCTCCCTCCTTCCCTTTGCCTTTGTCTCCGGTCTTGCTTCCTTCAGTGCGAGAGCTTGATCCTGTACTTTTGGGCTTCAGGAGGGAAGGTCCCATTGATTGACCTTTAGGTAAAGGAGCAAACTTATAAGGACTGTTAGGCGGACTCTCATGACGATTGTCAACGACAGCCACCAGTTTCCCTTGGTGAAACTCATAGAACGGATCAATACCGTTCAAATTAATTGACACCTTGGGATTCCGGTATAGCACTTGACGAACTGCCAACCCGAAAGCCTCCTTGACTGCTTGGTCACACATGTTTACAGCATCGTCCAAGTCTGCTTTCAGGGTCTTGACCTCGCCATTCGAATCCGCCAGCTTTAATAGCAGCTCCTTTTCCTTACGTGTCCAATCATCCACTCCTAGAGAATGGACGACCTTAGCCTCCTTCAACCCCTCTTCCAGCTTTGAAGAGCGTTCCTTCTCCGTGCAGAGATGAGCATTGAGGTCAGCATTGATTTTCTTCTGATCAGAAACTTGACCCTCTAGCTCCTTGGCAAGATTTTTCAGTTTGGCAATTTCTTCATCCTTCTTCTGAGTTTCTTCTTTGGAAGTTTTTAATTTTCCTTCTAATTGGAGGATGATTGCCTTGTCCTTGCCAACCACTGAGGTGAGCCTCTCGTTTTCTTCTGTGAGCT
Organism: Clitoria ternatea; assembly: GCA_037962975.1. Classification (NCBI taxonomy): domain Eukaryota; kingdom Viridiplantae; phylum Streptophyta; class Magnoliopsida; order Fabales; family Fabaceae; genus Clitoria; species Clitoria ternatea. The sequence continues at coordinate 4,693,413 of CM075676.1, forward strand.
CGCGAACCGACTTGAGGAGCTCGGATAACTCAGCCAAGTGCTTCTGTCCGTTGTCGCAAGCTCTGATCATTTCTTCACTTTTCAACGAGGGTTTCACCTTGGGTGAGGATTCGGGAACGCCCTCAGGAACGGAGCTCTCATACACCGGATGTTGAACAAGACCGAAACTATCTTCAAGAGGGCAAGAGGCTTTGGACGCGAAATAAGTCGTTATTGGCTTCGCCCCATATGTTATAACACCACTTGGAGTATCCGGAATAGAACCTTCCGCTCTCTTTTCCTTAGCAGGCCCTGGCTCAGCAGCCCCTCTTGAAGTTTTTGGCTTTTTGGGCGAGGATTGACGGTCTGAGGTCTTCGAAGGATCACGCTTTGTCCTCTTCTTTTTCTCGACCACCTTCTCAGATCCGCCCTCGATCAGAGGAATATCGTCACCAGCAGATGAAGTTAATATTATTGTCTCAGCATTGGCCTTCTTAGAATTCCGCTTTGCCTGAATGTCATTTTCAGCCGCAACGGAAGTCTCTCTGGCCTTGAGTCCTTTTAGCCTATTCATCTCTGGTGACTCGCCCTGAATTTCACCTGCACAATCAAAAGACACAATCAGAGACGTAAAATTTTCAAGGCAAATGACATAATAACGCATGAAGAATGGCAGGGAAATTACGTAAATACTCCTCGCGAGTAGACTTTGGTCCTAACAAACGCCTGCAGGAGAAAAATTGGTGTGAGGCTGTGTAGGACTGCAGAGCCGAAAGAACAGAGATCGAAGTTGGGCTCAGTTCGTCCTCCTCGGTATAGTACGCTTGGGAGGTCAACAAAAAATGTTCGTGCGTCCAAGTCACTGGGAATTTTGGAATCCCATCTTCAGTTAACCAAAAAATTGGTTCATTCGGATGGACGCTAATTTTCGTGAAATAGGACTTGAATGAACGCCCATCAACTTTGGCGGAGTCAGTGTACGCCTCGAAGTTGATGATCTTGGAGATAGTCCGGAGGGATATCAAGCTCACTCCTCCTTTCTCCTTATTCGCACGACGGACCACTTGAGTGAAGTAGAAAAGCATGGCCACCGTCGGTTTAAAGTTGAAGTGCTCCCCAAGCACTTCAAGAGAGCGGACCAATCCCCATCCATTAGGGTGAAGTTGCGAGGGGGCGCAGTCCAAGAATCTCAGGACTCCCATCTCAAACTTCGTCAAGGGGAAACGCACACCCAAGTTCAGAAATAGAAAATCATACATGAACAAGGACCTCTCGTCCGGTGTGTGGCATATCCGTACCGATGGAAGGGGAGCGAATACATTAAAACACCATTTGTATTTGTCCTTCTTCCAAACGGTAAACCGCGGCTCCAGCTCCCCTTCATCCTCCCGAGCGTGGACGGACGGTGTCTCACGAAATTCCTCAGCCACCCAGCTGAATGGGCGTTTCTGTTGGAATTTCACCCAGTCTATCTGGTGTGCAACCACATTGCAGAGGCCGGATTGGGTCTTCAAGATATACTTCTCGGAAGGGGATTCCCCTTCAGACGATTTTCTCCCAGTGGCTTTCTTTGTCACCATTGTGAAAGCTTTGATGCTGCGATAGAATTTCACATCATCAGAGAGATACAAATCCCCACTTTCGACACTCTCACTGGAGGAGGAAGACTCTGAAGAGGGTATAATCACCCTTCGCTTTTGATATTGCGACTCCTCCCCCCTGTATACTGTGGCCTCGATTGGAAGATCACTGGGATCCTCCCACCACGAACATTAGGGTTTTGAGCCAAAGCCCTTCCTCCTCTTCCTCTAGGGCTAACGCCACTGAAGCTAACACCCTTCCTAGCCATTCTCAAATATTGAAAAGAGATGCAAAAAACGAAGGGAAAGTGGTTACCTAAGGATAGTGAATTGAAATTCACAGAGGCGGACACGAAGAACTTCTTGGGACTTTTGCAGAGGTTCGTCGAGGAAGCAAGAAGAAATGGTAACTGAAATTGCCAAATATGCCTGTATCAGAGCATAAAATTTTTCAAATACCCACTAAACACAATCTGTCGTTTACCCCCAAACGACTCCCCGTTTAGTGGACCAAAATTGTCGTTTAGTACCTCATGGCGCGAAAATCCCATCGTTTTGTCACAGAGCCATCGAAATGGGCCTATTAAAACTAAATCCTAGGCCCAACAAGACTATGTGTGACAGTTACTAAGACATGCGCACTTAACGCAATAATGGCTCGCCCACGTGAATTAAGGCATTAAATGTCCAATCATTAGAAACGTGGCCACCATTACCCGAATACCAAGGGTTGCGAAATTCGATAAACTTCTCATGTTCTCATTGTCGAATCCGCCCTTAGGAGATTCATTACTACGGAACCTTATTCCCAGAGCGGACATATACACTTCGATGTAGTCCCGAAATCCAGACATACTATGATCAATATAGCTCATATGAGCAAGACAACTGCTTCCTCACATCAGCTAGGGGGCTAGTAGAGGTAATACTCGGATTTCGTCTCGGATTTCGGATGGATGCGAAAAAATTCACCAGGACGGGATGTAACTCCTGGTACGAAGAGATGATCCCAATCACCTAGTAGAGGTAATACTCGGATTTCGTCTCGGATTTCGGATGGATGTGAAAAATTCACCAGGACGGATGATCTCAATCACATATTCTGTGATTCGACGATGCAACTCCTGATACGAAGAGCTCCACTAATCATTCCAGGACGGATGATCCCAATCACCTATAAAGTGATTCGACGATGTAACTCCTGGTATGAACAATGCTCATTATCATTCTTACGATGAAAGTATTCACTCAATCCGTACTCCTACGATTGAAAAATGTCTCCAGGATGGATTATCTAAATCACTTAATCTGTGATCTGACGATGTAACTCTTGACGATGTGTACTTTTCCAGAACGGATAACCTCAGTCACCCATTATGTGATATGACGATGTAACTCCTAACGCGGTGTACCTGCCCAGGACGGATGATCTCAATCACCCATGCTGTGATCTGACGATGTAACTCCTGGCGCCATACACACCCAAAGGACGGATGATCTCAATCACCTAATATGCGACCTGATGATGTAGTTCCTGGTATCGTACACATCCCCAAGACGGATGATCTCAATCACTTATGAAGTGATTTAATGATAAAACACCTGGCATGATCAATACTCATAATCATCTTTATGATGGAAAATTCCGAAAGTCAGTCCGCACTTTCGCTTTCTAGTGGTATTCTCCCAGGACGGATACTCTTTATCACCTATTCTGTGATACAACGACGTAACTCCTGGCGTAGAAAAAACTCCCATCATCATCCTTATGATAAAGGACTCAAACACCACTTCCTTGCAGTTCCCTAAACTTGGAACAATATTATCATCTCCTGTAAGAATATTACGGATTAGAAGCAGTCATCCGTCCTGTTACACTACTTTGCTAAACAGCGGATCGACCCATCTTTCCCCAAAAGAATTAAGGATCATGCCCCAGAGACAGGCACCTTCTTCTTAATACGCACTTGGGGACATGTACATATTTATCCGTTCTAAATTTTATTTGTTATTTAATCTTCCGAGGCTGTTATTTCAATCCGGCCTTAAGATTAATTATACAGAACGGATTAGAAACGATTTAAATATACATGAAACGACGAAGACAAATTTCTTCAATCAAAACTCATTCATTGAAATGAAATTACGTACAATAGTTCAAAATTCGGAGTTGATCCCGGTACACAACTATACATGTAAATGAAAACAAAATTACGGAAGAGGAATCTGTTCTTCAGTTTTTTGCGCCTCCTCAGCACCAGGCTCTTGTCCCCCTTCCTTTGGAACCTCCGCAGGAGTCTCACCTCCAGGAGCCTCAGCCCTTTCTTCAGAAGAGGGAACCTCGGACACAGGAAAGACGTAATCAGGTCCCATGGATTGACCCTCAGGAAGAGGAGCCAAACCATACAAGGACGTCGGTGGATCCTCGTGACGACCATCCACCACTGCGACTAACTTTCCCCCATGGAATTCATAGTACGGATCCATTCCATAAAGGTTAAGTTTCGCAGTGGGGTTGCGGTAGAAAACTTGGCGTATGGCTAGGCCGAAGGACTCTTCAACAGCCCGGCTGCATATGTCAACAGCTTCTTCTCTCTCAGCTTTCGCTGTAGCCAATTCTCCCCGCAACTTGGACAGCTCCTCACTAGACACCTCGGACTCCGCTTTCCTAGCCTTCAGTCCCTCTATCTCAAGAAGGAGCTTCTTCTCCCTTTGAGACCACTCCTCAGCATCAGCTTTATGTTTATCCTGGCTGCTACGGAGTTCTTCCTCCTTCTCTGCCACTTTGTCTTCCAAGTTTTTAAGATCGCCTTTGAGCTTGAGATTCTCTTTAGTCATGATATCTCCAAACTCCTTAGACTTGTTAAGACGATCTTCCATTAACTTCACGGCGGCTTTGTCCTTTTCCGAGGAAAGCTTGAGTTCTTTCAGTTCGTCACTCAATTCCTCAACTTTATCGGCGTTGCTAGCCAACTCGCTGACTGAAGAAAGCATTCCAGCAAGTTCGGCTAACTGCCACCTTCCGGCCTCACACGCTTCCGTAATTTCTTTAGGACTGAGTGTAGGCCGGAGTTTGTACATCGGAGGAGGAAGAGTGGCTGGAGTAGAACCTTCATAGGAGAGGAAGGGGGTGAGAAACGAGGTAGTTGGGAAGGAGGTCGGCTCTGAACCAGAAACCCCAGCAGCAGGATCCTCTGAAACCCATTGCTTCTTGGACTGACGCCTCGCAGGATCATTCTGGATCTTTCTTCTCCTCTCAGTAACTGGAGGCTGACCCGAGGCTGCGCCAACATCGGACGTACCGCCCTCAACCAGTGGGATGTCCCCTTCAGCATCCGAGGTCAAGATGATTACCTCAGGACGATCCTTAGTTGAGGGCCTGGGCTTTACTTCATTTTCATGAGCAACGGATTTACCAGCCGCCTTGAATTTCTTCAGTTTATCCATTTCTGGAGTTTCCTGTTCTATTTCACCTACATGAACAAACACAAGATGTCAGCAACTACAAATACTCTATATATATTTGATAAAGGAGAAAAGATGAAATAAAACGAGAAGTACGCAAATATTCCTCCCGGACTCCGCTTGAGCTACTTAGCAGACGCCTACACGAAAAGACGTGATGACCAGTAGTGTGCGATTCAAGTGCGAACAACACTCTCGACGTCTCACGAGACAGATCGGATTGATCAGTGTAGTACGCGTGTGAGCTCAAGAGGAAATGTTTGTGTGTCCAGCTCAGGGGAAATTTGTCAACGTCCTCTTCATCCTTCCAAAATTTTGGTTTGCCCTTCTTGATGGAGATGCGAGTGAAGTAAGTCTTGAAGGACTTCCCGTCAACCTTGGCAGAATCTGTGTAAGACTCAAAGTTCACAAAGGAACAGAGAGTCCGGAGAGTCACCAGACCAACTCCACCCTGCTTGCTTGCTCTTCGAACTACCTGAGTGTAGTAGAACAGCATCGCTACAGTTGGCGTGAAATTGAAGTGTTCCCCAAGCACTTCGAGAGCCCGGATGAGGCCCCAACCATTGGGATGAAGTTGAGAGGGTGCACAGTTCAGGAACTTCAGGACGCCCATCTGGAGTTCGGTTAGAGGAAAACGAACTCCCAGATTATGGAAAATAAAGTCATACATGTATATAGAGCGGTCATTAGGGACGACGTGGCATATCCGCTCTGTCGGAAGTGGTGCATAAACCCTATACCACTTCTTTGTCTCTTCATCCGTACTCAAAGTAAACCTCGGCTGGATCCGGGATCCCTCCTCATCCGCATGTCGGGAGGCCAATTCCTTAAACTCACTAGACACCCAGCAGAAAGGCCATTTAGCCTGAATCTCCTCCCAATTTAGCCTCGAAGCAACTACGCTGTAGAGACCTTCTGCTGTCTTCGAAATGACGCTATCTCCAGAAGATCCTTCTCCAGTTGCCATTGGAAATATCTAGACCGAACTCCTTAATCTACGATAAGAGACAAAATGTCGTCAGAAAGTTGCAATCATTACTCACTGCGTTTTAAAAGCAATTACAATCAGAGGGCGACTCTGAGAAGGGAAAGGTCACTTCCCGCAGTGAGTAAGATCCCTTTTCTGAGCGGCGCGGTTCAGTCTTAGGAAGAATCACAAGGATTCTTCCCCACGACTATTAGGGTTGAGGGAAACTGATTCCCCCCCTTTAGATGAAGCCTACTTTCTATAACTACGAGTAGCAAGTCAAAGCGAAACTAAAGCGACAAGGAAAAGATAGTTACCTCAGATGACAGTGATGAATTTGAGGAACGAAGAAACCCTCGCAATGTAGGTGATAAACTTCCTTGCAAAATTTCTGCAGAGTTTCGGTGAGAAAGCAAAAGCAAGTGGAACCCAGAATCCACTAAGTATTCCTTTTATAGGAAACAAAGAGGACCGGTTACCTCCTCTTGAAGTTGTGTCGTTCTCGATAAAACGCACCTGTTCACAAGTGAAACGACACAACCATTCCAAATTCTTGGGCGCCAAAACGATAACAACTCAGCAAAGGGCTATCCACTGGGCCCAAAAGTTTTGAAAACTTCAGGCCCATTAAACCCAAAACGACGGTTAATGAGATTTTCATCTCAGACGCAATAATTGCCTGCCCACGTGATTAAAAGCATTAATGACTAATCATGCAACGCAATTTACGCTTTACAGCCGTTACACGAACTTCAAGAGCTTTCAATTCCAATAAACTCTTGAAATTCTCACACAACGAATCTTTGTCTGAATCCGTTGTGATAGTACCGAAAGGTCTTTTCTATTAAATTCAGAGCGGTTCTTTACGAATGACAACAGATGCTAAGGAACTGTTACACACGTAAGCTTACCGATATTAAGACCTCTCGCTGGTTGAGTAGCTTATGTGAACAACTATTCAGTCCCTCACACAAGCTAGGGGACATATGATCCGGTCTCAATACCGGTATCCGATCTGCTATACATATTTCAACGTCTTTGATAAGACATCTACGTGTAACCGGTGTCATCGGTATACATCCGGACTGTAATTCCGTATCAGGCATTCTCCCTATACCGGTTGTTCAGGATAACACCATGACATCGGATAATACACACGACACTGTGCAAAAGACAAGGATTGTTGCTACAGGGATTGATCAATAATTCCCTGCACTACGAGCCAAATTCTGCTCACAGGAATGGTCAACTTGTTCCCTAATCCTAGTCTACATTCTCTATGCTCAATATAAAATAGCCACTTGACCCAATCATGCAGGTAAGTGCGCAATATAATAATGCTAATGAGAGTTGGTGGTTCCCCACCAACGAGTCCTCGTAAATCGAGCCAATCAGGTATATGAACTAACTTCATGATTGAAGTTGGGGATCTTCTTCTTCAGCTTTTTTACGACTGATTCCTCTCTGAATACATTCCTTACTTGGAATATAATCACTGACTTGAGCGTCGGAGAATCTTTGCAGGTGACACCACCATTCGCCCACTTCAACGCGTTAGGTCGGTGTGAAGGATCTCCAGAACGCCCAATCCGCTCTCCTCAGTCAAGGACAACGGATACCTACATCGGATACACATATATCCGGTCTACTAGACGGTATTGACATACTATTCGTGACTGGCTTGAGATCGGATCTCTTGACCCCGGTCCAGGACAGATCAGCTCTCATTCCCTACACTCAAATAAGAATTGAAGGATGAAGAGTTAATAAGAAAGTACTACACTACACCATTGAATATTAATGTCTTTACTTTAATTTCCCCCCATGTGATGTGCCATGAAATTAAACTAGATAAAGTTAAGTACGTGGAAAGAGTAAATAGGGCCCATTCGTAAAACACAGGGACCATAGCCATTAATAATCCCTTGCCAAACTAGTGACACACTACACTGGGTACCAAAAACCAGTAGTAGACCCTGCTGTTGCAGCTTAATTTGCCATTCTAACAATTTTTTTAATCATCAAAATATTATTTGTTAGAATGAAATATTTAAATATATCGACAAAAGAACAGGTAAAAAGAATGTTTTAAATCTGATATTACGTTAAAGGTTTCATCTCAAAACTAATTGTTTATAATTAAAATAACCAACAAATATTTAAACAATACAAAATATTACTACACACGAGTCTTGAAAACTTCAGAATAATTTAATTTAACAAAAAGTTACTCCAGATAATGGTGGGCCATGCACTTATGTGTATACATACACATACATGTATATATAAACAAGCGCCGTTGGAATGTAGGGTCATGCAAGCGAAATCAAGCTAATAGGGGCGGCAAAAATTTATGTTAATCATGTCATTGTCCATATGCATAGTTTAATTATTTGACACATTATTACCATGTAGTCTCTCTCTCTTCCATTACATAAATAAATACCACCCACTTTGTACTAAACCTCACAATCCACTCCACTTTGGCACACAACACCAGAGAAATTCACAAAAAAAGAAAATGGCTAAAGATGTTGAGGTTGAAGAGCAAGGAGAATACTCAGCAAAGGACTATCATGAGCCACCTCCAGCACCCCTGTTCGACCCAGAGGAGCTCACACAGTGGTCCTTCTACAGAGCCCTCATTGCTGAGTTCATAGCAACCCTTCTCTTCCTTTATATCACCGTTTTGACCATTATTGGCTACAAAAGCCAGATTGATACAGCAAAGGGTGGCACTCAGTGTGATGGGGTTGGCATTTTGGGTATTGCTTGGGCCTTTGGTGGCATGATCTTCATCCTTGTTTACTGCACTGCCGGTATTTCTGGTATATAACACAACACTTCCACTTTTCTCTCTTACAAAACTCAACTGCTGTTTTCTAATTAAAATTGGAGTGTTATCTCACTAGCTAAATATAAGGTAATATTAACTGTTTGATGTTTATATAAAAGTCCTATACCAGTTAAAAATATAACTAGAAACTTTTTATAAATTCATAAACTAATTTTAAGTTGATTAAGTTAGACTGGTCCATTATTTCTGACATGTTATTATAGTTTTCTCGGTCTAAATTTTGGACTTCTAGATTTTCACTCTTGCAAACTTTACATACCAAATACTTCATCATGAGTGTGTGTGAGAGTTCGACTTGGAATCTACCCAAATATAAAACTTAAGGGAACTCTTACAGAAAGGATTAGCATATGAAACTTTATATAACTTTTTTGTTTAACTTATTTTCATAAATAAGTGTCTAATTAAGTTGGCTAGCTTGGCTTGTGGCATGACCTTCAAAAGCTTTTTTGGTTTCAATATTGAAGGATATTATGGGATGGAACAAGAAAGTAAAAGTTTGTGGACTTGGTGTGTTGTTGATGCAGGTGGACACATAAACCCGGCTGTGACATTTGGACTGTTCTTGGGACGCAAGGTGTCACTGATAAGAGCGTTGCTATACATGGTAGCACAGTGTGCTGGTGCAATCTGTGGCACTGGACTGGCCAAGGGGTTCCAGAAAGCATTCTACAATAGGTATGGTGGTGGTGCCAACTCTGTGCAGGATGGCTACAACAAGGGTACTGCTTTGGGTGCTGAGATCATTGGTACCTTTGTTCTTGTCTACACTGTCTTCTCTGCCACTGATCCTAAGAGGAATGCTAGGGACTCACATGTTCCTGTAAGTTATATATTAATATTATTGACCATATATTATATATACCATATACTATCTATCACATTTGTAATTGATATTTTATTTGGTTTGTGAAAAAAATTATAAAGGTATTGGCACCACTACCTATTGGATTTGCTGTCTTCATGGTTCACTTGGCTACAATCCCTGTCACTGGCACTGGCATTAACCCAGCAAGAAGTTTTGGAGCAGCTGTAATCTACAATAAAGAGAAAATCTGGGATGATCAAGTAAATATCCATCCTAATCTATGTTTCTATATTTGTTTAACAAATAATAACTTGTCTTTATTAGTGAGTTTTCAAAAGAAAATTTATTGAGTTGTTTAGTTGAATCAAGAAGAAGTTGCGTAACTTATCTTAATTTGTTTGATGATCAGTGGATTTTCTGGGTTGGACCAATTATTGGAGCTGCAGTGGCTGCATTTTACCACCAATACATTCTTAGAGCAGCAGCCATCAAAGCTCTTGGATCCTTCAGGAGCAATGCTTAAAGCTAGCTACCTTAGTAACAAGGCTATGGTGTAATAATTTCTATGTTGAGGAGTGCTAGTCTGTCTCTGCAGGTCCCTTGTTTAGGCTTTTTTGTCTTTTCCTTTGAGGGTTTGGAGAATAAAGCCAAAACTGTACATGGGGACATCAAATTGTAGATAAGCATGGCTGTGTTCAAGGGTGTATTTTGTATCCCTTTTCTGTTTTTTTCCCCTTTTAATTTCCATGTATGTATTCCTGAGGTGTTTTTTTTTCTGTCTTTTGCATCCTTAGTCATTTTTCATTTTACTCTTCATGATTAAGTATTTATCATCATCCTCTGTTCCCAATTTCACAATATCAAACTTTGCTTGTTTATTGTAACAAAAAAAAAAAGTATTTGCTTGTTTATCAGAGCTTTATTTATTGTCATCTCTGTATATGTATGTAAACTTTACTTGATTATCATTATCTATATAATTAAGGTGTTGGTCTTTTCATACTCTTTAAGCTAATTACAATGATGATCTATACAATAACCATTAAGTGAACCCCTCCCTTTAAGTATTCTTTCTTTATAATATGTCACATTCTATTGTTTTCTTTGTTTCTTTTTTCATCTAATCATTTGATTATGAAAATATATGAAGCCGTATTTATGGAAGAGTGAAAGATTTTTGAGATCTTAAGTTAAAATTTCATCTTTTATTATAGATTAATTTTTTCAAAAAAAAATCTATGGAAGTGTATAACACATCCTCTGTATCTAATTGGAAAAAACTTATATATTAGTATGTGAAATTGTGTTTAAGTGGAACAAAATTTTAAAACTCTCAATTTCATCTTTAAATTATATAAAATAATATATTTTTCGTGTTTTATATTTTACTGTTTGTTATATTTTTATAATAAAAAAATACTAAAATAAAAGTTATTTATAAAATCACTGGTTGAACCTTCCTTTTAATTGGTTTCTATATTGGAATTAGGTGTACCCATCTTAGGCTGAAAGAAGTGTTCTTTCGGAATTATGCAAAATTTGTTGAGATTTAACTCTTAATTAATTAAGCTTTACAAGCTCATTAAGCATCTGGAACCTTCAAATTTGTCCATCACCCCCAAAAGAACCAAACATTAATTGTTCTCTTTTTCAGTGCTATTACTATCTTCAAATAGAGTCTAATCATGAGACAAGTGTTCAAACATTGATAATAGATTTCTGTTGGGATGCTTATCCTAATCCTAATTAAACTATTGCAAGTCTGTACACTAATTAGCACCGTAATTAATTTACTATTTTACCAGCTCACACTTTATTAGATAATCTAACTTGGCTTTTTTCATTCCTGGTTGTTGCTGGGGACACTATAATAAAAGTTATGTGAAAAAAGAAAAAAGAAAAACAAAAAGTAAACATCTTAGGTGTGGTGGATCACCTGGGATTCCTTACCTGTGTACCCCTCATTTCGTATACGTTATCTTCAATATTTTTTAATGTCTTTCTGGTGATTTCTCAATGCACTGTGTTCTGTTTCATTTTAATGCCTATTTAGTTTTGGTTCACAGTTCAATAGTTACACATTCTTATGATGATGATTATTATGTTCAGTTCATGATTTTATGTATTTATTTTTAAATTAAAATATATTATAATTTTATAGTATCTCTTAATTTAAAAATAGTTTTTACTTTTCTTTCAAATCAATCAATTAGTAATTCGAAATTAAGTAAAGCGTGTTGTGTTTTTTAATTCACGAACAAGATCACCCACTAAATACAATAAACATTTAGTTTTTAACTATCCAAATTACAATTTAATTAAAAGTAATTTGTTAATTAAATGAAATTAGAGAAATAAGAAAAAAATTTACATACTATACAAAATGAATACACTGTTGTATGATGTTTTCAATCAAACTAATTTATTTACATAAACACTTAACTCTGTTCTGTGTGACATTCAAATAATGCTAATTATTATTGTAAAAAAGTAAAAAAAAATCACATTTATTTATTTATTGATATGGAAATTTGTGCTATACAAAGTATAATCATTTACTTGTTTCGGTAACAAAATAAGTATTTAATATATTTCATCTACATCCAAATCTGGAACTATATGTTAAATTTAATATAAATATATTTGAAGATTTAATTTTTAGACTATTGGCTAAATAAAAGTAGATGTTTACCGCATATTCTATTCTATAGAGGATAATCCATTGTAAAGAAACAATCATAATCATGTAATGTAATGGTGCTTAAGTTAAGTATCTTAGAAAAAGTGAGATTCCGACGTATTAGCAACTTTTATTAATCTCGTAAGTTCCATTTGCCCCGTAATTATCATATTATTTAGCTAACGTGTCACTTCGGAAGTCTCTCCAACCAACAAGATATATTCTCCAATCTAGCCACATAGATTTAACTATTATACACTGAAATTCTTCACAAATAAAAAAGTAAAGTTTATTGTGGTAATACGGGTCTACATGTCTATAGGCCGGGTTAAAGTTCACGTAAACCCGTTATAACATAGGTTGGGTTGGTTCGGGTCAAAAAAGAAAAATAGACCAGTAAATACAACAAGAACTATGTAATTATTATTTTTTTTATGAGTATGTTAGGAGGAGTAGATGTAGTAGAATGTATATAGTGTTTACATTCGTTGACAGGGGACGAGTAATATTTACTAGGCAGAAAAGGAATGAGCATTCAGAAATATGTGTTTATCAATATTTAATATTTTCTTAAAGAATAATAATAAGAAGGATATTATTATGAAATTATATATTTTTATTTTTATAAAATAATAAAAAATCTAAAATTTTAGATATATTTATAAAAAATAAATATATAAAATTATACATGTAGCCATGAATAGATAATACAATACCTATACTTATCTGTTTAATGAATACATGAGTACTTATATCCACCAATTACCCATATAAAAGTAAGAATTTCTTATTGTAATTCGAGAGGATATTTTATTTGAACTGGTCTAGGACGGAGTACAAGGTCTAGCGTGACAACCAGCCTTCAAACGATGCGTATTTATGTATGCTTTACACCGGTCTACTAGGGATCCGGTATTATATCTCATACTCTAGTGAGGGAAAATAAGAGCCTTTGAGTATTTTCCACGAGTGTAATTCCACCATCCTCACACGTTGTAGGACGAAAAAGGGTGTCACCTGCAAGGACACTCCAACGATCAAGTCAATGAGATATTAAAAAAGAATAAGAAAGCTTAAGCATAAGTTTGTACTAAGAATGTTCTGTCTTTCTTTCGTTGATTCGTAAGCTTTTATACCTTAGAGTAGTGGAAGAGTCGTTTCGGATATGTGAGTTTACCGTACGAAATGTCAGTGTGATTTTGATCATTACATAAAAGTTGACACACAATAATGACACTACCCACCAATTGTACTTTCCCATCAGTCATTTTGCAGATTACTTCCTTAATATGTGATTGCATAAGTCAAGTTTGACCTTCTGGTATTGAGAGAATGGTTCATATCTATATTAGGTCACAAGTCTCATATGTAGTGTTAGGAGCCGATGTCAACTTTCAATAATTTGTGTAATGTAGATCTTGCATGATGACTTTTAGGTTGAATGACCTTTCTGCCTATAAGCTGGTATTGAAACTGGATCATTTGCCCCCTAACTTGTTTGAGGGACCACACTGGTTGCTCAAATGAGCTATATATGTTCCAATCACCTTTTGTATGTGTGGGTAAGAGAAGAGGACTTCTTAACTTGGAAAAATTTTCAATTTACACCAATTTGTAACTTTGATTCCTCTTCCCAACTGTCGCGTATTTATTTCGCTTGTGCCAAAACGCGTCGTTGCGCACAATACAAGTCATATTAATCATTATGATGGTTACTCTACGATTAATGTGACAGTTTCATTTCAATCATCATGTGACGATTACTTTTTAAACATGATCCTTGAAAATTGAAACAACATGGCCCAAACAATTTGAATTGAGACATTGCCATATTTGCCCCCAGCCACGCTTATAAATAGGTATCTGGAAGGTCTTCGAAACACTACTTGAGCTTTTACATGTTGAAACTTTGTTAGAATCTCCAAAGAGCTTTTGAGAGACCTTAAAAATTTCCTAAACTTAAACTCGTTTCCCTCATTCTTTTCTAGAGAGCTTTTGCATGACGACTTTTAGGTTGAATGACCTTTTTGTCCAAAGGCCGGTATCGAGACCAGATAACTGTTATTATACCAGATAAAAAATTTAAAAAGATATTAAAAAAATCACTATCTATTTTTTAATAAAAAATCATTATCACACAGTCACAAGTTAAATATTTTTATATTGTGTAAATCCCTTATATACAGGGATGATTCATACTTAGAAATTTGAAATATAAAATCATATATGAATAGTTTAGAAATTATATAATTGTTATGTCTGGTGTGCATGGGATAATGCACTCCTTACGCAACCAGTCTCAAAAGCTCACTCTCTCACTCTTATTACACTGTCCCAGTGGGAGTCTGGTATTGTAAAACACAAGTCCAGTGGGGATTGTAACACCCTCTGTTACACCTTAATAAATTCTAGAAAAATTCGTAATTTTTTTTTTTAAAGATATGATTGTTAAAAAGAAACTATCGGAATAAATTATATACATTATTTTTGAAATACCTCATAAATATTATTAAAACTTTATAAAGTAATTTTACATTCATCCAACGGAAATAAATATTAAACATTATAAGAAAGAGAGGAAACTCCATGGCCCAGAAGCAGTTACTTATTAACATTATTTATTCATTGGACCACGGTATTCATACCGAGCTCCCTTTCTAGAACGTGCTATAGTTACTGCTGATATTCTTCGATCCTTCCCTCTGAACCATCAATTTAGAATATATGAAAAAAAACACGGAGAAAGGAGTGAGAAACAGAATATAATATTTCCGAATAAGACATAAGCAACAAAGGGTTTTCACAAACCAATACTTAATAATATCAATCACAATCACATACACAATCAATTATGAATGCATGAATGTTATGCAATATCTTCATCACTACTTACCTATATATGTGGGCCCTTAAATTTTAATTTGCACTTGGCCAACCAGGAGTTTACACTGTTCCATAAGTCCGGATAATAATAATATGAACAGCTCAACTGGCATGGAAACACTTAGAGACTAGTCAGATTGAGAAAGTTTTTATTGTGAAAGTACTCGACACTAGGGAGCTACCCCAGGTCCCCTGAAGCACCCTTTCACACCCTCTCATCCCAAGGCTCGTAATTAAGCCTCCTCTAATGTATCCTCGGTTTCTATAATCCGTCCCCAGACAATATCATTTTATTTCACTTTAATGATTCATGATGCATGAACTACTCGCGTATTGAGTTGGTTAAGGCTTTTAGAAACTCAATTATTAAATCCCTTAAAGGTTTACAACATCATTTCTATAAACTGTATATTTTCTCAATTCTCTGAATTTCTGTCCCACAGAAATAAATTTGGTACAGTTTTTGAATCTCACTGAAATTTGAGTTTCTAAGCCTTAAATATCTAAAAACTTTCTCATATAAAACTTTACATAATCTTTCTCAAATTAAATCTTAACAAAGTCAAATTTGGAAATCTCAATTATTTCCAAATATCTTTAGTTATTAAGTTGGAAAAATAAACTAATTTTCTTTTGAAAAATTTTAATTAAAGATATAAATTAATTTTCATAAAATGTCTACTGTCTAAGATAAATACTAATGTTTTACAAAAATAATTTATAAAAAGAAATAAAAGAAAAATAAAAAAAATTTAAAGAATAAGGTAAGAAATTCTTACTGAGTATTAGCTTTTCGTCATGCTCGCTATATGCTCAAACTCCACATTACAATATCAACAATCAGATATAATCAATCACAGTTAAACATCATCAATCACAAATATAATCAATCATAATCAAATCAATTAAATTAAATATCATTAATACATATCATAATTTAATGATTATTAATATAGTTAATTTAAGTCCTTTTGGTCAATTCCTCGCATAGGTATATGTAAGTCCATATAATCCAGTCCTGGCATAGGTATTGTTCGGTCCATATGGGTCATAATGGTCCAAGTCCTTGCATAGGTATAGTCCAGTCCATATAGGTCATAATGGTCCAAGTCATTGCATAGGTATGTTAGAGTTAGTTAAACTAGATATTTAATTTAAAATTTATTAAAAATTTTAAGTTAAAAAGTTAATATTTTAAAATAATAATATTATTAAATTTAAAAGGAGTAGGGGACTCCTCCCATTATTCTTATGTCTTTTCATATTATACTTCTTATCTCACTCCCCTACCTTGAGTCGTTACCAAAAAGAGATTTGCTTTGCGCCTCCGATTTCTAGAAATATTAATACCAATCTTATTTCAGTATAAGCATAAGACGAAGATTAATATTACTACTTAAAACAGAAATGGTAAATTTTAAATAGTGAATAGTAAATCGTGAATAGTAACAGTAAATAGTAAAACGTGAATAGTAACAATAAATAGTAAATCGTGAATAGTAACGGTAAATAGTAACAGTAAATAGTAATTTACTATTTGAATAGTAATTTACTATTGAAATAGTAATTTACTGTTGAAATAGTATTTTACTATGCAGAATAGTAACTTAAAATAATATTATTTCTAGTATAATAACAGATTTCTAAAAACGATATAAAAATCACCCTAAAAATATAAAAGAGAAGTATTCTTACCTTAGGATTTTGGCAGAACCTTCTCTCCAAAAACTTTTCTTCTCTCTCTCACTTCCACCACTATCTCACTAGCACTACTGTATTAAGAAAACTTAATCTGAAATTGTGAATTCTAAAGAAGAAATCCTTCGGTATTTATAGGAAAAAAATTTACTATGCATTCTATTATTTTAATATAAAAGTACTATGCATTTTTGAATTTTTTATTCCAGGTTACTATGCATTCTTTGAAAATTTCGTACATGCACAGTGTTTTGCATAGTAACTGTCGGCAGAATTATTAAGCCAAATAGTAACCCTTCACTCGGTATATTTTAAATATTCAAAATGAGTCCTTTTTGAAATTTAACGATATTATATCAGTCCTCACTAATTTTATAATAAGTAATATAAAGTTGAAATTTTAAAAATCTCAAATTTTCTGTTAATAAAAATTTATTGATATGTTTCTAATTTTTTAACGATTAGAAAAAATCAAGATTTTTCTCAAACCGATAATTTTTAGATAAGTCTACTTGAAACGGATTTTAGAAAATTTTCTTATAATTTCAATTCACTTTCTTGTAAATATTTTTAATTTAAGTCACTTATATGAATTTAAAAATATTATTTTTTAAAAAATTCCAAATTTCCAAAAAATTCCAAAAAATCATAAATAATACGTAGGTTAAAAAGTTCTAAATAACCATAATTTAATTCCTTCAAAATTTCAATATAAAAATAAAAATAGGGGTGTTACAGGGATCATTGTGCCCTTTAAGTTTATGTTTGTTCTTGTACGATCTAAACTGATAAGGACACATCGGGCTTATACATTCAAAAGGGTCTCTGATGATTAAGTCAGTAATGTGTATAATGTAACATCCTGATTTTTGATTTAATTACCGGCTGAGATTAGCCATCAATTAAAGTTAATTTCAGATTGGGCTGAAGGTTGATTAACACAAAGTGGCCAGAGAGAAATGACGCATGTACCTCTGGTGGTATAAAAAGGGTTCGGTCCTTTTCTCTTTTACTCATTTTTCACTCGCGTCAAGTGGGAAGGATTGTGAGAGTCGAGAGCCTTTCCCTTTGAGAAACAGAGACGTTGTTCTATTTCCCTTCCCAGTTCTTCTTCTTCCTCTTCGTCGTCTTCTCATCTTCTTCCTTTTCTCCCACCTGAAGCCGTTAGAGTCTCAGTGGGGGAAGTCTGTAGCAAGGAGTGTTTAGGAGCTGTGGGAGTAGTCTACTGTTGCTGAGTCGGACTACTCGAAGAAGAGGATAGCTTTTGGTCCTTCCAAGGAGTGACCGAGAGGAGTGATCGGTCAAGCATTGTAGCTCGAGGAGCTTCTGAGTTCTTTAGTAGGTAAGGGGGTATTTTATATCTTAAATGTATGGTTTATGGACGGGTTCCGGGTGATAACGTCATGTTGAAGTTTATGATTTGAAATGCGTTGATAGTGTATTTCGATTGAATAATAGTTATGCGATGCCCGGATGTGTGATGATTATGAGTCGTGTAATGCATGTCGATTTCCGTCCAAAAAATGCATGTTGATAATCTTGAGAAGGTTGAGTGATTGCATGAGATGAATGTGTTAAGGGACTGTTGCTGATTACCATATGTGATTTATATGAGATGCATGTTACTGTAAGTCTGAACGCCGATTGCATGAGATGAGAGTCTATCTTATTGAGTTCCGATAGTGTTTAATACTGATTGCATGTGATGCATGTATTGTTAAGGAAATGATTGAGTGTATGGGATCTATGTTTGCATGGTGATTTCCGTGTGCGATTTATAATATGATGCATGAGATGCATGAGTTAATATTGTGGAAGTGGTTATACCGACTCTGTTCATAATTCAATGATAATACCTTGCATGAGATGCATCGGTAAGAATGCTGAGAGCATTTAGTGTGTGACACTATTATTTGAATCGGTAATTTTATGCATGTGATGTTGTTAAAGACCTTGAGTGGGAATCAAGGCAAGCCGACTGAGTGGGACTCAGGGCTGCCCGTAACACTGTCGTTGACGTTGAGAGTGTTTGTGTTACAAGAGAGGGCAAACGGTTTGGTACCAGTAAAACGGCCGGATCAGCTGGGAGCTGAATAAAAGACTGAGAGCCTATGTTGCAACAATAAAAATCAATGATGAACAAATCGGATCCGATTGAATGAATATGTGCACATTTATAATTGATGCTGACTGCAATGTGACTTGCGTGTATATGTATTAATGTTATTGAGAATAACATGTGTAATGTAGCTGAGAGTTAGCTGAGTAGATTTCGATTGAATGATGCTTTGAGTGTGTGTTATTGACTGTTGATATATATATATATATATATATATATATATATATGATATTGCATGGTTGAGAATATGAGGATTAAACCGAGTCAATAACTGTCATTTAATATTTAAAATACTCACCCCTACTGTGGCTATATTTCAGTGGATATTACACGAGACGGTGAATGATGGAAGAGCTCCAATCTTTGTGAAGTGCACCTGTACAGTGGAAGAATATATATATATATATATATATATATATATATATATATATATATGTACATACTGTGTAAATGGTTTGAATATAGCCTTGGCCGGCTCTTAGTATAATGTTTTGTTTAAGTGTGTATGACTTGAACTCTCTCGGACTTGAGAGTAAAATTATACTTATATATATATATATATATATATATATATATATAATGCTAAGTGTTTATTTTGCCCAGTGAGTGATGGTGTAGACAAATGTCTTAAGTTATATACACCTGTATTCTGCCAAGCAAATAGGGAATGCATGATTCCGAGTATAGGAGAGCTAAAGTAATGACGTGTGATGCTAAACTGGAGATTCTCTTCCGAATGAAGAAGGGTTAAACCAATTCCGAGTGAGTGATGTTCATTAAGACCGCTTCCGAGGGAAGGTTGGTCAATGTGTTGTGGAGTGGGAAAATAGTTGAACGCACCTTTTCTGATTGGTGAATGCTTGAATAATTCCGAGTGAGAGCCGACCGAGTGAATTTCTTTTAAGGGTAGAACGGTCAAATGGTTCTGAGTGAAACCTATCTTAGCAACTTATTCTGAGGGAATAGGATCCAGATAATACCGAGTAGAACTTAACCTAGTGAAGTTTTCCGAGTGAAGAAGAGTTAGAGTATTCCGAGTGGAAGAGGTTATAAAACCTTTAAGTGAGCCCTGACCTAGTAAAGTGTTCCCGAGTGAGGAAGATGGAAATATGCCGAATGAAGAATGGGTAGAACGCCTCTGAGTGAATTGAAGTCGAAATACACCGAGTGGTGTGAGACTGGGAAAAGTACTCCGTGTGAGGAAAAGTCTATAGGTTCCGAGTGGAATAACCGAGGGGATCGTTTTCCGAGTGGGACATGTGTGTGACCGCCCAGAATAAAAATAGGATCTGGCTAAGTATGAATTTATCGGGTGAACCATGCCCCCAGCGAGTCAGTTATCGAGTGAACTTAAGTTCCGATCCCGAGTGACGGAATTACCCGAGTGCATGCGTTCGCTTCAGCGAATGAGGCTTCGCTCCAGCGAGTATGGCTCGCTCAAGCTATCTTCCGTCGGCTTTTATTTAATCGAAGCTGGGTGTCGCCAGTGTGTGGTCCCTGACCCGGTCTTCTTCTCGTCTGATCGGTTTCCCCTTTCTCCCTTGACTCCATTTTGTTTTATTTTGTCCTGGCAGCTTTGTGAACGTGTGGAACTGTTCTAAATTTTGGGAAAATTTTCCCTAGTCTCGGGTTTCATCTTTAATTAAACCGGGTTGTTTCATATAACGGAGAATTAATGAGGTTCTGAGAGCAATTAATAAGTGTAGTCAATGTAACATGTATGAGTTAATGAATGTTTTCTATTTATAGAACTTCCCTAGGTGCAACTTGCGATTTGACCCTTGTTAGTGCAACAGGCCATGGTCAGAAGCAAGTTGCCCACTTACACTTGACTCTGACTCAGTGTCAGCTTTTTCAACCAAAGTCAAGCCTACAAATCCATACTGACGTCTGATTATTAGTCTGGCTTTTAGATACTCAGCCCTTTATTTTTCTTGATTTATTACTTATTACTATTATTTAATGTAGTTCGGTGTCACTGGACATTAGAGGCCAGTATGAACATTGGATCAATAATATTTTTTCTTTTACATTTTTTTAACTTGAATATATTACTTTTAATACCTATATTTTAATTTGAATATGTTAATTATTAATATGAATAATTAAATTACACGTTATTTGATTTAGATGGTTCTACCATATTCAACTAACTGTTAATATATGATTTTGACAAGTTTAAATATAGTCTTTTATCAATTAAAATTGCTTTCAAAATTATTAGAACACAAAACTTGTTATGTTTTTTTATGACCATTGCATTTTAGTATTAGATCACGTGTTAATAACTAATTGAATATATCAGAACCATCTAAACAAGTGAAATTGTAATTCAATTGCTCTTATTAGGAATTAGTGAATTTTAATAAAAAAATGAATTAAAATTTAAAATAAGGTTTGAAACAACATATTCAATATAAATGAGATGTAAAAGATATATATATATATATATATAGCAAAATTAAAAGACCTTTATTTTATAGGAACTAAAAACATATTTAAACATTTTCAAATTATATGTATACATTTCTTAGTATATATTTATATCAATTCACATGTTAAAAACTATAAAATGTGACGTAGTTGTAACTCATTTTATCTTAATAAAAGTGGACTGGTATCAACTTTAGGAGTATATATATAAAAAAATTCACATGCCAGACAACCCAACAGCTACTCTAGTGGACCTAACTTTGTCTTTTGTCAAAGTAGACCTAAACTTTCGTCAAATGGTCAACTTAGTTAAAGTTAAGCCTAAAAGTGTTGTGCCAAATCAGTTCCAAGAAGCCCAATCCAGTAACTAGTCTACCACAAATACTTTATTAAATTTGGTATTTCTTAAGAAAACAAAAAAAAAATAAAATTGGTATTTCTTTGTCTTCCGTTTAATTTTTTTCACTTATAGGATATCAATTATGCAATTTATCAAAAAGTTTTGTACTCGGTATCAAATAAATTTATACATCGTTTCAATACAAACTTCATTATACAAAACTCATAAACTTGCACTAGTTGGTAAATATATAAGAAAAGGGTTAAACTATGATTTGTGACTCTTCAAATTTGTAAATATAGTTAGTCTATGTTGAGCCTGTAAGTCGGTAGACTCCAATTAAAAAATAAATAAAACTCTAAAAAATTATTGTGTTTTGTATTCCAATCCTAATTTTTGTGTGTTTTTTTTTTAGTTTGCAACTCAAATTTCATGCGAGGTTCTATTTTGTCCCTTCATCTAGTCACACCTTCTGGATTCATTATCTACTCTCACACAATATAGTTACAGATAAAAATAGATAACAGATATTTCAAGTAATTCTAAGGTTGTAATTTCCTTTAAGCACCGTAAGAATCTATAAACACAATTTGGAAGTGTGTTGTCATTTTAGACATTTTCATGGAAGACATATCAATCGTTAGATTTTGATATTGTCCGGTCATTCATTTTGAAGAATACTTAATGTTGGTTTAGTATTTAAAAGTTAACCAAAATCTTAATATTGATTATTCACGCTCCGTTCGAGGCAATTCAACTCTATTTGAACGTAGAATTTTTTTTATTAATCAAACCAAAGTTTAACCAAACACCCATTTAAAATATTTGTTTGTGATTTTAGCCACTGCATATTGCATATGCTTGTATGTGCTTTGGGTTATTTCCCACCATCCTTTTTATAATTTATCCTTAAATTTAAGAATGTCAGAAATATCAAATACAAGGTCATCAACTTCAGTTGATAAGCAAGATCCAAAACAAACAAAAATTATTGTAATCCAATTCAATCCAGCTCGCTTTTTTGAATGAGCTAATTTTCTCAACCCGACCCGACCCAACCCACCAACCCATCAGGTAGCTCACAAGTTTGCCCACCTTTTTAAAAAATAAAAATCAAATAGAAAATAGGAAAATGCCAAAAAATTTATTTTCCTCACGTTCCAATACCATCTTTTTATTTTCCTAACATTCCTATACTAATCAAAAATAGGAAAATGTCATAATTCATTAATTCATAATCCATATAAAATAGGAAAAATAGGAAAATGCCTACATTCAAAGCATGATTTAACAAATTAATTTCAACTTCCTATACTTTTAGTTCATCAATTTCATTCTCATCTGCAAAATCAAAACACAAACATATAATTAGAATATTATAATTTGTTAGAAAACTGAAAAAAGGCCTCCTGATCTTGTGCGTGTGTGTCATGGAAGGGAGGGGAGAAGGTCTAGTCAACGCGTCAGCAGAGAGGGGAGGAGAGAAGGTTGTGTCTCATGTGTGGACGGTGAAGAACACAAGAAGCAGAGGAGAGGAACTTGAGTTTTGTGTGCGGAAGTGGAAGACAAAGTTGGAAGCAAGAAAAATTAGGGCCGACTTGTAAGTTCTGATGTGAGTAGAGTCCCTTGAGTCTTGACCTCATCTGTCTCTGATTGTGTCATGTACCTGCCCGTGTGTTGCCGTTTTATTTTTTTATTTTTTATTCACCAACCCGTGGGCCAACTCGGCTCACCACAGGTTTAACCCACCATGAGTCGAGTTCAGTGGGCCGAGCCAAAAAAAAGTTTTGTTTCAAAAATGAGCCATACTCACTTAAAACTCACCTCAAGTCAAGTTACGGGTTGAAACTCATTTTGACATGTCTAATGTTGGATGCAAACATGGAATAAGTGTTTAGGAGAATGAGGGAAATGGTGAAATGCAACTAATGAGTGTGGGAATTAATAAATTGAAGTACCATTTACTGGCGTTAGAGTAGAAATTGTGGAATGCCTCAGGAAGGTAAAGATTTGATGGGAGGATTGTTGTAGAAGCAAAAGTGGCAGCAGAAAAGAAGAGAAATTGAAATTATAAAGGAGGATAAAGGAAATGGAAAGAAATTTCATTTTCAAAGGCTCCTACACAGGGAGAGTGTGGTGGGGTTCTAACACTTTTATATTAGGAATGATTTTAATTTTCTAAGAATTGTGTTTACCATCAATTTTGTTTTCAAAAAATCAATAATTATTTAGAATGTCAAAAGTTTTTTTAAAATGTTATTTAAGTAAAACTAAAACTTTTTATCTACTTGAGAAACTAAATCCCTGTTTATAAATATTTTATTGGAAAACTTTATAAAATATATATATTTTTTTGAAAATCATAATTTCTTAGGAATGTTTTATGTAAAAAAATAAAGCATAATAAATATCAAAAAGCAGGATTTTTAAGTTAATATTAATGAGAAATTAAAAGAAATGCTTATACTAAATGGCCTTAAATGATAATGAAAAAACTTTAAAATTGGTGGTAGAAGAACAAGTTATTCAATTTTTTACACGAGTATTATTCCATTTAATTGTATTGAAAATGTTGAGTTTGCAAAAATATGTGAGGCAATTGAAAATTTTGGAATTAGCTATCAAGAAAATATCGGGTTATATACAATGAATTTTCGAATGAAAAAAAGAGAAAGTAAGAAAAACACTCTATTGTGGTTTTCGTGAAGTGTTTTAATTTTTGAAATGGTATGTATGGATTATTTTGATCACTTTATAAACTTCTTGTCATTGATTCAAAATAAATTTACTTTATTTTGCAAAAAAAAAAATATGATAAATGACAATGTTGTAAAATCAAATATTTAGTTGAGGATTTTACCAGCGAGAATTTTCCAAAATTTAAAACTGAAGTTACTTATGCTTAGGTTTGCTTATGAAACATGTGAAGTAGTTGACAAGCCACTATACAGCACGTTAACTCAACTCGCTTGATCTTGGGAAAAATATTAGCAAAATAACTTTTAATACATATTGTATTTTATATATATGTGAGATATTTTATGCAAACATTATAAAAAAAAAGTGAGCAATAGTTAATCTTTATAGTAAAATGTACACAAAATTTACTCTATAATCTAAATGTCTTCAGAAGCATAATTAACAATTTTGCAAAACAATGTAAATCAAACCATCCAAATAAATCATGGGTGAGATGTTTTTACTATGACGTTGGTGAGAGCATGTATGCTAATGGTGTCTAAGGAATGAACCAAAAACTCTAGTAAAAAAGAATAATTAAGCTGATTAAAGCCCATATCAAATTTTATCATATGAGAGCAAAATTATTTATGCTTGTAATTCTTATAATTAGATCTGATTATTTAGTGTCCGTTTGGTTTTTAGTTGGGGAAACAGAGTTATGAAAATGAAAAAATCTTTACGCCATTTAAAACAATTAAAATTCTGTTTGACTGTATGATCTATTTTTGAGTTGGTCAAACCCGATTAAAAAACCAAACACACTTTTAATGACACAATCTAACCTAACCTGACTTGTTTGTTTTTTACAAGTTTAGTAAATGTTGGAGCTGCCATGGGAAGGGATTAAAGAGAATCACATTTACCATCCACTTTTGGTGCCCAAGAGGCATGAGATGGAAGGGGGGAAAGGAATATAAAAGGAGAGAAAGCATGAAGACTGACATGATTTTTAATTAATATCACATCATATTCACATATACTGAGTGAGTGGGAAGAAGAGCAAAGTAATGCATTTGCTATTCGGTTCTTGCATGCGTTTTGTGCCATCGCAATAATGTCACAACGCAGGCCACCCCATGACTCTTTGCTGCCCCTCTAAGCTAAGCCAACCTTGTGCTTTTAATTACTTCTAGTTTTCCACTTGGCGACAAAGCAAAGCATAAACCTTTTTCACTACATATTATGCATATGTATTAATTAACCCTCTTCCTCATAAGCTATTCATGATATTTTCTATTTCCCTTTAAACTAGCATTTGGTTATCAATGCAGTAACACGTGTGGATACACTATGGGAGAGTGAGTTTGTAAGTTGTACCAATATGATGAATAAGATAATTGATTTGTTTAACCTGTACCTTAAGATATACATTATCGAATTAAAGTGAATACCATGTATTACTCTTCTACCAAAAATAAAGGTAAGACTCTAAATCAACATAACTGATGTGTATATAAAATATTAGAACATGAATTCAAACTTTGATTCTCTCATTTTTTGATATTTATCCTCTTTTCCTTTATCGTTATTTTAAAAGATAAAAAAAAAGTTAAGATTGGATTAATATTAATTTTAAATACAAACTTTTCATTTTTAATTTCTAATTTCTATGGATACACATAAAAAAAAAACCATAAGATAATAATATTGCACTTAAAACACTCATAGTTACATGCAGTTTCTTTTGGGATTAGGGCTTTAACTGAGGAAGGATTACAATTAATTTCTAATGATTTTATCCACTTATTCCTGCTTAATGGTTACTCAGTATCGTATGCATTGGAGAAGGGGCACTCAAGCACAACCAAGAGAAAATAAGCACTGTAGTTCTTACTCGAGTATAAGCATTATTTTGCCAAGGGCCAACAAGGTTGAAACCCTTGGTGGACCCTTTACCACCACCCCTCCGCAAAAACAAAAGTATAAGGTACAAGCATCATTCTTCCTCAAGTATAAGCATCATTTTTCTTAGAGCTACCTCAAGATAATAAAATAAGCAAAAAGCTTGTGTTTTTTATAATAAGTTTTATCACAGTAATGTCATTGATGCTTCAATCAATGCAATCTTTAAACCTGTGTAATCAAGTCCAAGGGAACAACCACTTCATTCAGGACCTCATCACACATTTATAAAAGCCAGTGCAACCACCCACAAGTTTTCATCCAAAAGCTACCTCCTTTTCTGCTTCCAATTGATTCACACAAAACCAAAGACACACACAAACATGACTCCCATTGGCTTGTCCTTCCTCTTCCTCCTATCTCCAGCACTTCTCTCTATTGCCACAGGCCAAGAAAGGGCCCCTCATGGGCTTGTTTATGAGAGCCCTGTGGCTTTTCCACCATCAGCATATGACTTCTTTCACCCCAATGCAAGAAAACCTGAGAGTAAAGACCCATGTACTGCATCCAAATGTTCACCACTGCCTCTAGCAGCTCAAGTGGAAGCCTCTCAAATATATGAAAACAAAGCATCAGCAACACAGAAAAGAGGGAAACAAATAGGAGCAGGTGGTGTAGCTGCCATTATCATTTCTATTGCTTTTGCTGTGCTTTTAGCTATGGGAGTCTACTATGTAAAGGTCACTCGCCAAGCCAACATGAATCGAACCAATAATAGTGTTCAATCTCATGCTTGATGTTCCTTCTTTAGTTGCATGAAAACCTCAGCTTAGAAGTTAGAACAAGACATACATACTATGTCTCTTCGCCCAACTTCCCAAACAAAAAAATTTCCCTAACCATATATGTGTGTGCGCATTCACTTTCTTATTTCTTAGCATGGGTTCCCTTTCCTGTTGTTTATGGTTAGCAATGTATCTACAGTTATAATAGCAATTAATGTCAAATTTAGATGTTCTCACAATCATCAGTGTCATGCTTTTCTAACTTCTTGTTAACTAATATTTTTTAGTTTGATGCATTATATTCAGACTCAAGTTAGATAAAATTATTGAAGATAGCAAAACTTTTCTTACCTGAATAGGTACTAACTACTGGAAACAATAACATAAATCAATGTGAAGCAGATCAGATACAAAATAGCAGGTCTACCAAAGCACTTGGACATTATCAAACATATCAAAAGTTATGATGACCATTTTCGTACTGAACACACACACACATTCAAGAGACATTTTCAAAGTTTTGAGAGACAGCGACCCCAAAAAAAAGTTTTGAGAGCCTCTTTCGATTACACCAAACATAAGGCTTAAGCTTATATATCTTTAAGCACATCATATCAACTGGTAAGGAAACTATACAACAGGCACACACGAATATAGATTTTCTGCACAAATTTGCCCCATTATTTCTACTGATTAAGAAAAGTAAAATTCAAAATTAATTTTTTCACAAAAGAAAAATAAAAGATTTTTGGATTTCACTATTGAACTTGCTAATTTCCTGAATGAAGTCTCTATTTTACAGAAGCAGAACCATTTTTTTATGAATAGTGAAATAGGCCATTGCTTAGGATCGATCCTAACTATTATTTCCTCAAAAACTTAATCAATTTCCATGAAATTTCTAAAGTGTTGCTTTATTCATTTACACAGGGCTTTACTTTCTTGCAACTTGTACATGAGAACCATCCAAACACCAAAGTGATAGAATCACATCAAGACAATGCCGATCAATGTGTGAACAATTAAATATATTTTATAATTAAATATAAGGTTGGTTCAGTGGTTAGAAGGGATGAAAGGAGAAGCGAGATGGGAAGAGGTCATGAATTTGAATCCCCCTACTAAGAATTCTATTAAAAACAAACAAATCAACATTTGCCTAATCAAAATGCTCAGAGAACGCTGTTCTAGACATAGAGAGAATGTAAGTAAATTTCCTTAATATTAGTATTGTAGAAAACACAGATGTCTGATATATTAAAGCAACACATAATAAGTATTGCAGAAGACATTACATTGGTCTTCAAACATCTTCAGCACTGCTCATGCACACAACCATTTTAGTTTAACAAACAATTCAGAATGTCAAGGTAAAAATAAGGTCAAGGTGAACATTTGTATGCTTTGATATCACAATTACAAGAGATAGTATTAAAAATGGATTGGCCATAACATTTCTACCACCCACGTGAGCTGAGAGACTTTATCAAAGGTCCAAATGTCTCGTCCACAGTTTTGTTCCATAAATGTGCAAATTCAGAGCGCGATTTCTTCCCAAATATGGGTTCTTTAACCTGGTAGAGCATGGAAGCTGAACAGTTAGAATTTAAAAGTGACAAATCAAATTTGAACTTGTAACCGAAAAACTTAAACTTGTAAGTCAAGGGTGACAGTGTATGGTAGATTGAATGAATGGCCAGTATTTCAAAAACAATGTAACTCAGGTTTGTGGAGTTTTTAATATAAAAGTTTCCAGACACAAATCACATAACTAGTTCAAATCCAATTTCAGCCCAAATTAAATCTACAAAAGCTCATCATAGTTTAGACTTATGATGTATAGATAAGATTCGTGTATCATATCCGACACCACTATACAACTATTCTTAAAATATTTAGGATACTATCCGGTGTAAGGTACATATCTATATAAGTTTAATATTTCATAAAACCTGATGAATAGAAAATTGCAATCCTACAAATCCAAATTAAGAACATGATCCTTGAATATAACTAAAAACAAGACAAAACTTTAAATCATTGCCATCACAATTATTTGTTTATTTCCTAGAAATAAGAATAATATTAATATCATCAACTTGTCGAGCACATCTATAAAGAGGACAACAATCATTCTTAGTTCATCAAAAGAAAATGTTTCTATCCCTATCTTTCAGATGCTTCCATGACTCTGTCTACATTAGATTTTTATAACTTCTTCAAGAGTTCAAATACTTCATGGAGAAGTATCAATGAAGCATCCAAGAGTATTAGAGACGAATACACAAGACTGATGCGAGTATCGGTACCTCTGATATGTATAGACTAATTCAAACACAATGCACATACATATAGAGCTCCCTAAACCCAACAAGTTACGGAATCCTTTTTTCAAAAAACCAATACTAAATAGCAAAAAAGAAATTAACACAATTAAGCCAAAATTAGTGAAACTCGTAAGGTGATTATCATTTACGAGAGAAGTAAACAAAACGAAGGCATGCCATTTGTTGAGTGAATGATAATAATGCAAATTAATTTTTGGTACCCAGTTTGGTTTTCCCTGAATGAGGTAGTGATTTGAAGAGGGGGGAAACGTGTATTACCTGAGGGTGAGATTTGGAATTAGAAATGGAGGAATAGATGTATCTGCGTTGCTCCAACACAATCACACCCGTTAACACCACTCCCAGTGAAGCTCCCAGTAACCGTTCCTATTCGAAAACCCAACATCATCATCAATTTCTTGTTAGATTCAAACAACATAGAATCGTAAAATGGCACATGAATGAATACCTGCGTGAGAATGCTAATCATCTTTGTTTCCCACCAACAGAATTCTCGGAACAGTGTTCCTGTTCTTTCCCAAATTCGCAACCCAACAATCTCTCCGATTTCGCTTCGCCAAAAGCATTGGCGTTACCACGACGTCGTATACCCCGCTTGCTTCTCCCGTCTTTGGGCCTCTTTCTTGGACTGCCCAAACTACACTTCCCCCATCTTTTTAATCATAATGGTTTGCTAAGCCTTTTTTTGGACTCAAGTTAAGATGTGATGGCCCGTGTAACAAAACAAAAGGCTTTTCCAATAGTGTTGCATATGGGTTTTGTACCAGAATCCACCATGATACGATTTTTTTTTTGGCATTTAGTATAAGATTCTTTTATTGACCAAACAAAAAGTATCAGATTCTTTTTAATTTTCTAAGAAACTTAATTTATATTTGGTGTGTCCTTTTTAAAAAACACTCCAAGTGAAAACAAAATTAAGTTATATTTTACAAAGTTTATTAACAAAATTTCTTTAAGTTAGATGTGGGAAACTTAGTTCCTAAGATAAGGGCAGTTATAATTTAAAAACATTTTTATAAAACTTTTAAACATATCAAACACATTTTAATAAGAAACATGATTCTTATGAAATTAAAAACTTGTTAGATACTAAATACCCTCTTTAGGTAATTTATTATCACCTATCTTTGTCATTTATTAGGATTCATCATTCTATTTTCTTCACTTATTCCCTCTTCTTAATCTCTCCACTTTAGGCTTAGCAAAAACACATGTGCTCATACCTGCACATTTACTAAACGAGTGAGTGCGGATATTATATTACTCATTGCAGGGGCCTGCATAACTATAAACATTTGTTTTTTATTAAATATATTTAAACATTACAATTTTTTGTTATTTTGTAATAAAATAAAATTTATTTACTACCAACTTATGATAATATTTTTAATGTATTAAGTGGTTATTGTATTATATAATACTAATTTATATTATTTCATACTAAAATAATATTATATTTAGTACATTACACATTATTTTCCTTTTTATTATATATTTTTAAAATATTAATAAATACTCGATGACACCTACTACAATTACCCACAATAGCGGGTATGGGTACCCACAAAGTTTAATAGATACATGTATACTACCTGTACGTGTCTGCCCCGTTCACATCCCTCCTTTGCGTACTTGTTATCATAGGAGAGATAAATGATTTAATTGATGTATGTCATTTATTGTTATCTCGATTTCAATAAAAGTTATATATTAATAGATATATTTTGGTTAAAAAAAAAGTTAATGTCATTATTTTTTTGAAAATTACATTATATTAAGTGCCTGTTTAGTAAAATTAGTTGAAAGGCTAGCTTAAAATTGAAAAACTAGCTGAAAACTGATAAGTTATCTGATTATATTAGAAGTGTTTTGTAAAACTAGTTGTTTTAATAGATTAAAAAATATAAACTGACATAAAAGGACATGCTTAATTATTTAGGCAAAACTTTTTGTATGTATACACAACTTGTAACTTTTTGGAAATATTTTAATTAATATCAAGATTAATAAAATAATATTTAAGGTTTTTTTGTTTCTTTATAAAAAATTCATGAAATATATAAATAAAAAAACAAATAGTTTAAATATGATAATTCATATAATATTCTTTATAGAAGTTGGTTTTCCATGTCCATAAAGTTTTGATCAAATAAATATTTATAATAATAATAATAATAAATAATGTAAATATCAAAGGATTTATACAAATATTATTCATAGAAGTTTTATTTTAGGTTTTTTGAATAAAATAAAGATTTAATATTTTAAAAATAAAATAAGGGACAGTAATATGAATTATTAAAAATATGTAGGGACAATAAATTGAAATTAAAAAATGCTACTAGTTAGCTGAAAAGTGACATTTCAACTACCTACTCAAACACCTTTAATTTACACTTTGTAATATTTCAACTACTTATTTCAACTTTCAACTAGCTGAAATGTCATATCAAACAGACTCTAAAGCACAAAAAAAAATTATGTGTTTTATATTAAAAGAGGGATGAAGGTAGTAAGTTTCATCGATTACCTTACATGCATATATTTTGTCGACATTTTTTATGGGATCCAATCATGATGTTTATAACCTATTGCTCTAAATACATTGATGTGGCCAGATGTTTATCATTCACCAAAAAGAATGACCATATGATCATTATAGACAAGGGAGGTCCAAATGAAATTGATCTGTCTGTAATGTCTAAGAACATGTAAATTTGTCTTTCTTTGCTCACCATAAAGTGGACAAGTGTCCTTACCTATCCCTTAATCACTTTTACAATAGTTGGTTAACAACCTTCCCTTATGCAAGGACATTAGGGCTACGCTTCAAAGAGATGGGTAAGGTAGCATGAAGTTTACTCATTATGGGAGCACGGGGAAGGTCCTCGACCAACTACTAATTCAAATGACCCTTAGGGGTGTCACAATCAGCGACTTTCCATTCTTGGGCATGTTGGGGATATTATCAACAAGATTTTGAAGCAAAAAAAATAAGGCTCTAACCAAGGTTGGCTCCAAAAACTAGTGGAAAGCCCAATTTCCAATTTCCCACACACCAAATTAATAAATATTGGGAATCAAATGAACAATTGGTTTCCAAGAAAAAAGTCAAACTTAGAAAGGGGGTTGAATAAGTCTGACTCTTTTTGCGAAACTATAAAAACTTTGTAAGCGCAAGCGAGTAGACTTTTATAAAAGACTTTTAAGAGCGGGGAAAGAGAGAATGAACATAAAATTTATACTGGTTCACTTCTAACTCAGAAGTTATGTCTAGTCCCTTCAAACTTGAAGGATTTTCACTATTGTAAAAACTCCTTTACAATTTTTACACCAGACCGTGCCACAAGTATTATTAACTCCAGTCACTTCTAGCTTAAACACAGGTATTGTTTCAACAAGCCACTCCTGGCTCAATCTCAAGTATTTTTTCAAAAGCCTCTTCAGGCCACAAACTGTTTCCTAACAAAATCTAAAGTTGGTAACACACCAGACTTTACACAGTTACAAATTTGAATGAAAGGTGTGTTTGGTGTTTCTGAGGACTTAGTGGATAAAAAGATATAATATATGAATAGATACACTAAGTAAGAAAGACTAAGACCAAGGTTTGTTAGAGGCAGAACAACAAAAAAAAGTCTTTGCTCTGGAGACAACAACTAAGAATGAAGAAGAAAACTTTGTGAGCATAATCCAAGTGATTTCTTCATAGGTCTCCGAAGTTCTCTTATTCAAGTTCTGAGTCTCTTCGTATTCATAGCTTACACAAGGTAGCCATTTAGTAATCTGATAAAGAGACATGACCGTTGTGAACTCGTTGAAGAAGTTTAGCCGTTGTAAGCGACCTTGAAGAGTAAGGTGAGGACAAAAAGTCTGGTATGAAGGAACATTAGAAATGGTGTTCCTTGAGAGCTTGAGAGCAAAAGTCATTCTGTAGGCATTCTTCTTTCAACATAAAATGTGCAGAGCAAAAGGGTTGACCTTCTGAAGGCTTTTTGACACGTGTACTGAATTTCATTAGTATATTTGAAATGCATAGAACAACTTCATTTGTTACTTCCCATAAGAACTTTAACTTCTACACTGTTTTGTCTTTTTTTTTTTGATGATAAGAGCAGTCTTCCTTAATACGTACGTAGTTAACTTAAATAATCCAAACATTTAGTCACCAAAAGAACCTACAATAGGAACTGCACAAATGAACATTATCTTAAAAAATCATACAAATTATATTAATATTAAATATCAATTATAAATAAAAAACTTTCTATATTTTATTTTCATATCATATAAAATTATACATGTTATAAAAACTAAATCTAAAACAAAAGACAAATAATAATATTATAATAATTGTCATGGAACACGGGACACCGGGTAAGTGGGTCAAAGGGTCAAACCCCCTCTAAGCCCGACAACTTCAGTTCTTCATTTCGCCGCGGAAGCTCCCCTCCATCCACACACACATCGCAATGCCAACTCGTAGACGACTCGTCGTTTCGCTCTCCCTTGCCACCCTTCTTCTCCTCTCCTCGTTCTCTCTCATTCACTCCAAAACACCCTCTCAAAACAACGACGACAACAACAACAACAAAGACGACGACCACGACGAAGATCTCAGCTTCCTCGAGGAACCCGATGACATCTCCCCTCCCCCCGGCAGCCACCTCAACCATCCAGATCTTGATCACCTCGACGACGACGATGACGGCGGCGATTTCGACGACTTCTCCGGCCACGACCCCTCCGCCGACGAGGCCTACAAGGAGCCCTTAGTAGACGACAGAGACGTCGTCGTATTGAGGGAGCGCAACTTTACCACCGTAATCGAGAACAACCAATTCGTGATGGTCGAATTCTACGCCCCCTGGTGCGCTCACTGCCAGGCCCTGGCACCGGAATACGCTGCCGCCGCCACCGAATTGAAGTCCGATGGCGTCGTTTTGGCCAAAGTGGACGCCACCGTGGAGAACGAATTGGCTCACGAGTACGACGTTCAGGGTTTCCCTACCGTGTTCTTCTTCGTCGATGGGGTTCACAAGCCTTACACTGGCCAAAGAACTAAGTGAAGTGTTTTCTCTTGCTCCTTTTTTGGATCTTCGAGTTTCGGTTTCAATTGGATCTTAGCTGGTTGTGGCATGGCCATGTAGGGATGCTATTGTGAAGTGGATTAGGAAGAAGATTGGGCCTGGTGTTTACAACATAACTACATGGGATGATGCTGAACGTGTATTGTTTTCTGAAAGCAAAGTTGTTTTGGCCTTCCTTGACTCTTTAGTTGTAAGTTTCTTTCGTTTTCCGTTTCTCGAATTTTGGTTCATTGCTTTGGGTTACTACTAGGACTAGTTATCACATGCAATTTGCTAGCAAAGGAGTTCCTGTACGGAGTGATAAGGTGGTAAATGTTGGTAGATGGTTGTGGTCCGACCAAAAACCAACTGATTAACACTAACTTTGGCTTATCCAAAAAAAAAAAGCAATTTGCTAGCAAAATTTGTTTGTTTGTTTATTTTTGTAGGTTAAGTCAATATCAATGTGGTTGGATGAGTTCATGGTTTTATATTTGGGGGGGGGGGGGGGGGGGGGGGGGGGGGGGGGTGGAGGGGTGTTTCATGGTAAAAAATTAAAAATAAGGGATTCGGAGTTTTCTCATGATAACAAGCATTTTAAGTTGCTACAATTTCAAACATTGATTTTTTAATCAACAGTTATTAGTGCACTTTATCCTCTAAAGTGTAATCACTGTACTTTAGAGGAGCCAGATCCAAAAATAAATTGGAAAAAGGCTCCTTTAGTGTAGTAATACACTTTAAAATATTAAGTGCAACATTAATGGTTGATTTGTAAATTAACAGTTGAAATTTTAATAACTTCATACATGTGCATGTGTTCTGTTACAGTCACAACAACCGTTGGTTTTTAAATCAATGACAAATACTGCACTTTGTCTTTTAAAGTGTGTGTATTATGCATTTTAGAGGAATCAAATTCAGATAGATGTACTGCTATGTTTCATAATCAACCAGTGTAATATAAGGGCCCTTTTCTGTTGTTGATTTTCTGGATTAGAGTAGTGAGTCTGAGCTTTGATAAATAATTTGTTCTAACATGCTGTTGTTTGTTAGGCCTGAAGCTTTTGTTATCCTATCATAATGTGCAGGGTGTTGAGAGTGACGAGCTAGCTGCAGCATCAAAACTTGAGGATGATGTCAATTTTTATCAAACTGTTGTTCCTGATACAGCAAGGCTTTTCCATATTGACCCAAAGGCCAAACGCCCTGCTTTGGTTTTGCTTAAGAAAGAGGAGGAGAAACTGAACTATTTTGGTTTATTTCTTTTTCTCTTTTTTAATCTTCTCCTCCTCTACCCCCCTTTCAAAAATAGAAACATTCTGATTTTTTTTTTACAGAAACTTTGATATTTTTGACTCTGTCTCTGCAGATGGGAAATTTGTACGTGCTGAAATAGCTGAATTTGTATCCTCCAACAAGCTTCCTTTGGTTACAACTTTTACGAGAGAAAGTGCCCCATCAATCTTTGGAAGTAAAGTCAAGAAACAGGTATGTGCATATGTGTCTATCTTTTTTGATTGTCAGTCTAGGAAAAGCATTCCTTCAGAATGAATCATTACAAACTTCTAATTGTGTTATGTGTTTGAAATTTCACTGTTAGTTGTTATTATTTGCGACTTCAAATGATACAGAAAAGCTTGTTCCAGAATTTAAAGAAGCTGCAAAATTTTTCAAGGGGAAGGTATATCTCCTCACATTCTATAATCTAATACTCTGTTATTGTATTCTCTCTCTGGAGTCTAGACAAATTTGTTTGTCTTTAATATCAGAAGAAAATGCTAATAAAATTGAAGGCCTTGTGTTATGTTTGTAATTACTGAGATTTTGGAGAACTAGTTCTGATTTGATTCATTCATCTACTTTTCCCCCTCAAATAATCTTAGTTTTGGGATGATAATGTCGTTTCTACTGCACAATGATCTGTTGCAGGTAATCTTTGTTCATGTGGAAATGGATAATGAAGATGTTGGAAAGCCTGTTGCAGATTTTTTTGGTATCTCCGGGAATACTCCCAAAGTAATAATTTTCCCTCTTTTCTTTATCGCAGTGGATGAGTCATGAGATTCCTGTCATATTATATCATTTAAATTCAATTGGAAGTAGATTTACAGACAAAATTTGCAATGTAGGTAGTAGCATACTCAGGAACTGATGATGGAAGAAGATTTTTGCTTGATGGAGAGGTGACTGTCGACAAAATTAAGGTACTTTACCAAAGGACTTTGTTTCTTTTGTTACCATGTTATGGAATGTGCTTGAGTGCTTTCCTCTATCCTTTAGTAAGGCTTTGAAGAGATAATGGCTAAAAATTTCAAAATTCAAAATTTTCTCAGGCGTTTGGGAATGATTTCCTTGAAGACAAGCTAAAACCTTTCCTTAAATCAGATCCAGTTCCTGAAAGTGTAAGTTATTTGGCTTTTTTTATCCCTGTTCTACTGGCCAGTTTTTTCTTTTACCTCTAAAATGTTTGCTTTCTTGATGGCAGAATGATGGTGATGTGAAAATTGTTGTTGGGAATAACTTCGATGAAATTGTCTTGGATGAATCAAAGGATGTTCTGCTTGAGGTACAATTTTAACACACCAGTTTCCAAGTCAAATTTGCTTGTACAACTTGTTAAATAGCAACCTTAATGGTTGTGGTAATATCAGGTTTATGCTCCATGGTGTGGTCACTGCCAAGCCCTGGAACCAACATACAACAAGCTCGCAAAACATCTTCGTGGAATTGAGTCTATCGTTATAGCCAAGATGGACGGATCAACAAATGAGCATCCCAGGGTAAAGGTAAACCCATATTAACTAGATCTTGATAGCATTATGAATATTATGTGCCTTGTCTAATTTGTGATAAGTTTTCAACTAAGCATTGCTCTTATGCCTCTTCATGCTTGCATGAGTGCTGAACAAGTTATGTTCTTCCCTTTGCAGGCTGATAGTTTCCCCACTCTTCTCTTCTACCCAGCAGGAAAAAAGAGTTCTGACCCTGTAAGTGAATATGTAACAACAGTTATATCCTGGGTCTGCATTATACTATATCATTTTATGATGGGTAAATTACAATGACCACTCACCAAGTTTTAGTTTATTACAATCTGCGCTATAAGTTTACAAAATTTTACATCCCACCACAAACAACTAACACCGTTAGTTAGAAACAGAATATGGCTTGTGGAATATGCTGTGTTTTTTAACCTTGATTAGCTTAAATTTTAAGATAGACCCAAAATCTTTTAGCCCACTAATTGTTCACTAATTTTAATTCATTGATTTAGCTTCCTTCAAAATAAACAGTTGAGATTAAATTTTCACAGCTACTCTCTGGGCCTTAGCTGCAATATTGCTTCTCGGTTTTGCTCCATGTTCACTGGCACTGTTTCGAACCAGAACACGGGGAGCTTCACCTTCGTTCTTCTCCTGTGCAATTTTAAAAAGAATTGAAGTGAAAAATTGAAAATAAAAGGGCGTAAAGAGAGAAAGAATGTAGATGAATTTTTATTGAAATTGTAACTACAAAAAATGTAGATGAATGTGGTGACTAGGTTGTTGCGTAGTGTGGTGTGTGGCCTAGGCACTTCAAGTACTTAATTTGGAACCAAACGCAGCTCCATTGGTTTCATGCTCTGTGAACCAGAAGTGAGAGTCTCAGAAGGTTCCATGCTCTGTGACCAACGCCCACGGTTCTTCAAGCCAACAACTAACGAAAAAGCAATTCCCAAACTAACTAGAGTGAAGTATTGGGTTAATGTTTAAATTGTGTGAATTGTTTGGGGCGGGATGAAAGATTTTGTAAACTTAAGAGAGGGTTTGTTATAATGTAAAACCTGGAGGGTGGTTATCGTAATTTATCCTATTATGATCTAACGATTGACGTGTATCTGTTTCATTGTGTATGCAGATTCCTGTTGAGGGGGATCGTACAGTGGTAGCCTTTTATAAGTTCCTCAGGAAACATGCATCAATCCCATTCCAGCTTAAGAAACCAACCTCAACTTCTAAACCTGGGAGTGAGAGTTCTGATGTCAAAGAGAGTCAGGCTAGCAGCACCGACGTGAAGGATGAATTATGAGAGTTGAATGACACTTCTATTTGTAGAGGTATGAGTATGACTCAGACAGATGACAGTGGAGAGAAAAGGTGCTTAGCAAAGACAATAACATGATGATTAGGTGAGAAAGTCTGATTATTTTCCCTCACCCTGGCCAAAAGACAAGTAGCCAAGAAAAGGGAAATAGAGAAATGAGAAATGAGGTGACGTATGTATGAGCTTCAACTTTTACGTGCTTGTGTATTAGATTTAGGATTTTTAATTTAAAATGTCATGAAATTTTAAGTTATCAACTTAGAATATCGTTTTTCCTTGGGTTAAACTTTAGTTGACAAAAAAATAACTGAATAGTACTCTATTTCATAATACAAAATACAAAAATTTAAATTATTGTGTTTCAAAATATAATCAATATTGATCAATTTCTAGTGTATTAGAGCAATTTTTTATATCTTTAATTTATTAACGTAAATTTATGAGATAAATATTTATTACATAAACCAATATTTCAATTTTAGAGGCATAATTAGAAAAAAAAAATCTGAAAATATCATCTAAAATAAATGTTTCTTTTTGTATCTTAATGATCTTCTATTTGGAAGAGGGAGAGGGAGGGTAACAACTAACAAATAAAGAAGTGAGCTTTCAGTGAAAAATGGGCTTCTTGGTTGTCACACAACATGGTGGGAAAGTGTCATTTTTATCCATTCCTTTGGAGGAGAGAAAAAGAGTGGAAAGAAAATAAAAAAAGAGAGAAAATATGGATAACATTTTAAATTTTTGGTTGAAGAGAAAATAAAGAGAAAATTTTAAGAAAAAATATTTTTTTTCTTGCCAAACAATGGTTAATAGTCGGTTTGGTTGTTAGAAAATTGTGAGAAAAATATATGAAAAGAAAAGTATGAGAAAATATATATTGTTTGATTGATTATAAAAATACAAGAAATAAGTTGTATCTTTTTGAAGTTACCAATATATCTTTTGTATTAGGAAGAAAAATTTCTCAACTTTTCATGAAAAAATAACAACTCATGGGTCTCATCACAAAGAATTTTCTCATATCATAAAATAAAAGTTAGTAAATGGAAGAAACTTGGTTGGCTTGTTCATCATCACAAGAAACTCTGGGTTTAGGTCCTTGGATCCAAGTAGAATGTGGCCAACACCTACTTCGGAGGATCCTGGAGTGGGATTCAGAATGCTTGGACTGATGAGTAACATGGGAAATGGAGATGAGATGATAAGTTTGTACAAAATTTGGAGGCCCTTGATTCATTGAGATTTTTCGCTCCAGGTTCTCGCATCTTGAGGATGACTTAATTTGTTAGGCTCATAAGGTTACAACCCTTAACTTGGAATATGAAAGCTAGAAAACTTCAAGTGGAAGTGGATTCAGTGTTGGCAGTTTCTTTGGTGTATAAGATTTGTTACTGTGAGTCATATTTTTCGTGAATGAGGGTGAAGTTATTTTCTTAGAAATCCTAGGTATTGTTAGTGAGGAGGATACACGTGTCGAGCTTTAATTCGTTTTCTTGGGGTTAGGCCCTCTTTTTCATAAAGAAAAAGAAAATAATCACAAACCATGTTTTTCCCCTGTCATCTATTTTTCTCACTTTCTTACCCACCAAACACCCAAAATCTTTTTAGTTTTTCCTGTAGGTGCTACAATGTTTTGAGTAAGATAGAAGTTTAGGAAATGACAAACATGTCCTTTTGTATATAAGGGATTCCTTTTCCGTTTTAGCCCCTCAAGAGTATATTAAAGAAAACGATATAGCCTTTTTTTCATAAATAACAAATTTATTTTGTTAAATTAAAAGTTTAAATAAATTGAGTCTTGTGGCTCATTAGTATCATACATATTTCAAAACTTGATAAATGTTAATAGGAGTATTTATTACCTATTTACAAAGTCCTTAAAATTCTCAAGACTTTGAGTTTTTAATTTTAAGCATACTTTTATTATTATGATTATTTTTTTTTTGATGATGCAAGGTTTTTTTTTTTTGGTGATTTTTATTATTATCATATTATTGTTTAACAATGTATTTATTTATTTATTATTAAACAATAAAAAGATATCTTACTATTATTCTAGTATATTCTTTTACCATTTTATTGGTGGTCATAAGTAAATATGTTAACCGAATGACCCATTAGTATTAATGGATAATGAGGACCTACAAATAAGGATAGTAATAGAAAAAATCATATAATATTTAAAAAGAAACTCATCTTCCACTTTAATTAGGAATTCAGTAATTAAAAATTAATAACAAATAATAAGAGTCAAGATTAACAATTAATAAAATCGGAACATACTCATTCTCTATACTTTCCTTCTCGTAGGTTGTCCATATCATGACAATCATTGATCTCTTCGGCACCATTCATATGCATCCATTAAGGAATCAAAAGAAGTGAGAATGTAATAATAATATGCAGATAACATCAATATTATAACACCCCCACCCCCAATGAAATTGTAATATGCATATCAAGAGGAAATTGTTGTAACCCCCCGTGAAATTGTAATAGTTTTAACGGCGTCATCAACAAATTTTTATAATAAATTTATTTATTTTGTGAAGTGTTTAAAATAGTATTCAATATCAATTTTGTTAAATTTAATTAAATAAATATCCATCTCAAACAAAATTTTGATATAAATGAAATTTTATACAAAAATTAGAAATGTTTTGGTTTTTTCTTTATAAGTTTAAATTTTATTTTATTCATAATAAAACACATTTTATTAAAAATATAACACCAATCAAAATGTAAGGATAGATTTAAAAGGTTTTTATGTAAAAAAGGTAGAAATATGAATTATTAAGATTATTAAGGGAAAAAAGTAAAAATGATTGTTTTTTTTAAGTACTTTAAAGTTGAAGTTTTTCTTCATCAAGACTAAAGTAGTGTTTTAAAAAACCATTATCAATGGTTCAAAATCAAACTTATAAGAGGTAGAATAAGTTTTAAACTCTTTTCGCGCGGAACTTAAGCTTTTGAACGTGAATCTAACATACTTTTGAACCATACTTTATAAGATCAAGGATAGAAAGATTGAACACAGAGGATTTATACTGGTTCACTTGCAATGCAGAAGTTACGTCTAGTACCTTTAGACTTGAAATATTTTTACTATGTAAAAACATCTTTTACACAACAGTATTTTGACTCCAGCCACTCTTGGTTTAAACCTAAGTATTGTTCAACAAACCACTCCTAACTCAAACCCAAATATTCTTTCAAAAGCTTCTAGGCCAAAC
Organism: Clitoria ternatea; assembly: GCA_037962975.1. Taxonomy (NCBI): domain Eukaryota; kingdom Viridiplantae; phylum Streptophyta; class Magnoliopsida; order Fabales; family Fabaceae; genus Clitoria; species Clitoria ternatea. The sequence goes on from CM075676.1 coordinate 4,735,333, forward strand.
AAATGTTTCCCACATAAACTTAGGTTGACAACACACCAGACTTTTACACAAATAAAGATTTGAAAGAGTATTTGTGTTTGTGTTTCTGAGAACTTGGTGTATAGAAAGATACAAGATAAAGAGTTGGTACACTAAGTATAGAAAACAAAAAGTAAGATCTGCTTAAGAAAGTCTTTACTTTAGAGAAGAAAACTTAGACTGAGAGCTTGAAAGTGCAGAAAGAAGCTTTCGTGTTTTTGATTCTCAGAATCGTTAACTTCTTCAACTTCTAAGATCCCTTCAAATATATAGGCCTTTGAGATAGTCGTTGTGAATTCGTTGAAGGGATATAACCGTTGAGGGCATTGAGCCTTGAAGAGGAGACGAGCATAAAAGATCTAAAACAAGGAGCTTCAGAGCTTGCACTGAAGTGGTGTTCCTTGAGTGCTTCAGAGCAAAAGACCTTCTATATGTTTTTTTCTTTCAACTAAGACATGCAAAATATACAAGGTTGACCTTCTAAAAGCTTTTTGACACATGGTACTGATTTTCATTAGCTTTTCTGAAATGCGCAGAGTAACTACATTGGTTTCTTCCTATGCGAGCTTTGGTTCTTGCACTGCTTTGTCCTTTTTCCTGATTAGTGATAGGCACAATATTTCTTGGTTAAAACTTAGTTCAAAGCATATTCAAAATTATCCTTGATTTGTGTTTGATGTATGCTTTGGAATAACGTTCTTGTTGCTTCAAAAGTCCAGGGTCTGATTGATGAAGCAAGTATGCGTGCTAAGTTCAGATAATAGAAAGTGTATCACTTAGTAGTCCAAAAGTATGGACGAGCGCATTTGAATCAGACTCTTCTTGAGAATTATTCTAGGATCATACTTTTCTTGGTACAAACTTGTACGCAACTATTTTTGATCCCAGACAGACTTGTTCTGAAATAACTTGCATGGTTCAAGACAGACTTTTTAAATGGTGGATTCCCTCTTTCATTTATAACCCGTGTGAACTGTTCTTTACAGGGGGTGTAAAGGTGTGATTGTCGAACAATTCAAAATGTACATGTAAGGTAAAATCTGGTATGAGGAGGTCCTTATACAGATACAAATACGGAGTGCTTTTGTATGCTGGGCGTAGTACAGTGCACTCTGTGGTGGTGTAGTAGTCCGCCCGAAGTAGCCTCCTTTGCTTTGACACAATTAGTGGTTGTACCTGCAATTATTCTCCGACGCTCAAGTCAGTATTATGGAATACCATTAGACTTAGAAAGCAAATCTGAGAGAGTTATGCAAGTATGAGTGTAAGGTTCAGAATTAGGGGATCCCCCTTATACCTTTTTGCTGAGGTTTATATACCTGTTACTGGTGCTCCATTATTGGTAGGACTCGTTCCTTGTTTTCTGGCATAATGCAAGAAAGGTAGTAGGTCCCTGTGTCGTTCACGAGCATCATCACTGTAGTGGGTATTTCCACTTGCTTGGAAAGCGTTAATGCTTTATTATTTTATTCATTGTTCCCTTTTATGCATGACAGCGTGATTCCCATTTTCAACCTCTCAAGACATAGTCAATCTCGTGCCGGGGTTATAAGTATGGGCTCGCTTCGCAATATGGGAATTTCAGTATTCCGCCTGTATTGAGCCTATGGCTTGGCGGAGTAATAAGCTTTGGCGGAGTAACGTGCCCTGGCGGAGTTACAAGCCTTGGCGGAGTCACATGCCTTGGCGGAGTAATGTGCCTTGGCGGAGTAATGTGCCTTGGCGGAGTAATGTGCCCTGGCGGTATGTACTCCGTTATAAAAGTAATTATAAGGTATTTGAAACGTACTTCTTCTGTTTGAAATGCTGATCTGGCAAAGCATTAAAACCATGCTCTTGGGGGCCGGTGTTGGGACCGGATCATCTGCCCCCTAGTTTGTTATAGTGACTGGCGGAGTCACTTTAATAAGCTATAACACTTAAGTTTAGCTTTTATAGGCATGGGTTTAGGCGGTGTTTGCTAGTTCCGAATTTATGGACAAGTGTTTTCATGCATTTATTGTTTTTGTCATTACTTGCCACGCCCGTCATTAAAGCGTCTCGAAACTGCGTTTTGTCGCTTCAATCTCTCATTGCCACGTATGCCTTCGTCACGATTGCCATTCCAATGATGGGACATAAATGTGTGGGATGGCAGTTGAGATATGTTTTCGAGGTTATTACCATGGGCCTTGGATTTTGAAAATACGGCCCAGGAAATTCCTGCCTTAAGATTCATCTATAGGTTTCAGAATTAAAGGAATCGTCAGTGAGATTCATCCAACGGCCATTCATCTATAGGTTTCAGAATTAAAGGAATCGTCAGTGAGATTCATCCAACGGCCATAAGCGCATTTCTAAAATTTTTGAGGTTTCGTTTATTTCCCCCCAAGCCATGCCTATAAATAGGTAAACTCTTAGGAGAGGAAATGTTTTGCTTCATTTTCTACTCTGCGTTTTTGTGCTGAAACTGCCTTTGGAACGCTACTTTCTCGCGAGTCGTTTGTTGCCAGTTCATCTTCTTCAGAGATTTTAAGGTAACTTTCTTCTTCCTCTGTTCTCTGTCTTTGTTGTTATTGGGTTGGTTCTGTTTTCTTTATATGTGTGTTTGTTGAAACGAGGATGAGAGGAAAAGAGTCAGAGTCGTGCTCTAGGGTTTCTGTTCACCCTATGTTTTCGGATATTGAGAGTGAAGATGAGGGCTTCTATACTGGGAGGGATGCAACATTTTACAGCAGCGTGGAGTTTTTCAGTAATGTTGTACATTTGTTTGTAGCAGAAGGTACTCCTCAAACAAAAGTGATAACAATGGCAGAATGTCAGAATGTTGTGCTACATGGGTTAGATTGGGCAAAGATGCTTGAGACTGACCCCTATTGTTGGGTTGAGGAAGATGTCAAAGAGGCTTCTTCTCGTCATGCAACAACAAGTGGTAGGGTAATGGAATTGTCAGTGCCAATCTGGAAGGATGAAAGATTTGAGAGGAGGTTTATCATTCGTTCGCCAAAGACGTTCGAACGTATTTGCCATCGTCCTTAGGATGAGCATACTTTATATATGTACGATATTCTGTTTACCCAGTTGGGGTGCGATTCCCGTTGAATAAATTTCAGATGGGCGTACTCAGGTTCTTGGATTGCGCCCCCTCTCAGCTGCACCCTAATGGATGGGGAATAGTCTGCAGCTTTGAAGTGCTGGCTAAACATCTGGAGTTCACGCCTACTGTGGCGTTGTTCTTTGCTTTTTGCCGCATCATGAGGCGAGTGAATGCGAAAACTGGCGGCATGGGTTTTGTAACTCTTCGGGCGGAGCCGAAGATTGTAAATTTTAAGGCGTTTGCTGACTCCGCCAAAGAAGGCGGACTTCATTTTAGGATGAGCTTTGTAAAGGTTTCTGTTAAGAAGAACAAGTCCGTCTTTTGGCAGAGTGCGGAGGGGATTGATAAATTCCCGGTGGTATGGACTCATGAGCACTTCCTCCTGACCAAACAAGCTTATGAAGTTGAGGAGAGTGCCCTGTCAGCTACCTCTGTGGAAGTACTCCGGACATTGAAGGAGTACAACTCCGTCCACAAGCAGATTTTATGCCGAAGGCTGCTTGGGCGGGATGCTGAAGGATATTTAAGTAATGTTTTAAGACTTGTTGCTTGAATATTACTTCTGTTCTTTCCTGCAACTTCTAATTGTATTCATGTATATTATTTTGCAGGAGAGATCGCTGAATTTCCTGGGATGGAGCGTATTAAGCAAATTCGTATGAGTCGCCAGGAAATTGATGCGGAAAACAACGTGCAGCCTCAAAGGAATTTGGCTGCAGCTCTGACAAAGACTCTCCCTTTCCCTGCATCCACCAATGTAGTGATGTTGGAGGGTGGTGCAGGGCCCTCGATAGGAGATGTGGAAAGGCGGTCTAAAAAACGCCAAGAACCAGAAACTATCGAGGTGGAGGAGGAGGACCCTCAACCTTTGCAAAAGAGGAAGAACAAGGGCAAGGGGAAGGTAGGGGAAGGAGCATCGTCTGATGCTGCTATTGAAGTGGAAGAGATTCCAGAGCCATCAGCTGCGGCTGTCACTGCTGAACTGGGCGGTGTGGAGGGCGCCCTTGAAGAAGATGTTGTGGGAGAGGAGACGGAGGGAATTCAAGCTTCTCCACTTTGCCAAGCTGAGAGTCCTGCCCTGGACTTGATTGCTCGAGGAACAGCAGTTTTCCTCGTCAATGTTCCAGGGGAGCCATCTAGGCGATCCGTCTCTTTGCCTCTGGCAGGGTCTCGTCTGAACCCTTTCCTGTATTTCACAAATGTGGGATCCCGCCAGTCAGAGAGGCGTGATCCGGACTTCATCCTTCGCCCAGATATCGACTTCGAGGACGTTGCAGATGCCACTGCTGCTGCAAGGTGGCATCTTGCTGAAATTGATGGTTTCCTTGCTTCGGTACCCCGTATTGTGGAAGTAGCTACGGAGGCTGCCATGTTTCAAGAATCATATCATGATTCTGTTGAAAAAATTCGCAGCTTGGAGCATGACAATGAACAGTTGTCGGAGGTGATCAAGGCTAAAGATAAATACCTTGACACCGCCGACTCTGACAGGAAGAAGCTGGAGGAAGAGTTGGCCCGGGTGAGAGCTGATAAGGACTTGCTGGAAAAGCAAGTTTCGGGTTTGAAAGAGCAGAATGTGAAACTGGGCGAAGAGGTGGGCGAGCTGACCCAGGTGAAGGCTGACAATGTTCTGTTGAAACAACAAGTTTTAGATTTGAATCAGCAGAACCAAAAATTGGGCGAGGATGTGAGTGAAGTTCAGCAGAGACTGGTTTCCTTTGAAATTAGTAAGACTCTTGCTGAAGACGCCTGGGCTGCGGAGTTGGACCAAACAGCCACTGCATATAGTAACCTTGAAAAACAGGTTGAAGAGCTGCAAGCTGAAAAAGCCACTTCAGATGCCGCCAATAAACGACTTGATAAGGAATTACAATCGGCTTTGGATGCAGCTGAGGCGGTAATTGATGATGCTTTCAGCATGGCTGTTCGGCAACTCCGTCATCGCAACCCAGGCGTTGCTCTCAACACTACAGGCATTCATCCTTATTATGAGTTTATCAACGGTGAATTGATGGTGCCTGTTCAGGGGGGTCATGTTCCTGCGCCTAATGTAGAGTATGTTCTGGCGGACTTGCCCCCCTCACAAAGTTTGTCCAAACCCAGTGAGTGTCAGCCTAGCTCCGCCCACCAAGAAGGAGTGCCACCCGAATCTTAAAGATTGGCTCCGGGGTTTCTTTGTAAATTTTGTTTTTTGCACTTTAATAATATTGCCTTGTTCCAGGATAGGCTCTGGATCCCTTATCAATCTTTGACAATATTTAATAAAGTGTATTTTCTGTAAATCTATACTTGTTCATATAAACGATGTTTGAGTCCGTAGGATTTGTGCCTTGTAGAAAGCTATTAATAAGGCAGAGTAATCGTTTGAGGACTTAATGAAATATGATTAAGTATAACGAGGCAGAATAACCTTTTTGGGAATTTAATGAAGTAAATTCTGTGATGAGGCAGAGTAGCCTCTGAAGAATTTCAATGAAGTAAATTCTGTAATGAGGCGGAGTTGCCTCTTGAGAATTTCAATGAAGTAAATTCTGTAATGAGGCGGAGTAGCCTCTTAAGAATTTCAATGAAGTGAATTCAGTAATGAGGCGGAGTAGCCTCTTAAGAATTTCAATGGAGTAAATTTTGTAATGAGGCGGAGTAGCCTCTTAAGAATTTCAATGAAGTAAATTCTGTAATGAGGCGGAGTAGCCTCTTAAGAATTTCAATGAAGTAAATTTTGTAATGAGGCGGAGTAGCCTCTTAAGAATTTCAATGAAGTAAATTCTGTAATGAGGCGAAGTAGCCTCTTAAGAATTTCAATGAAGTAAATTCTGTAATGAGGCGGAGTAGCCTCTTAAGAATTTCAATGAAGTAAATTCTGTAATGAGGCGGAGTAGCCTCTTAAGAATTTCAATGAAGTAAATTCCGTAATGAGGCGGAGTAGCCTCTTAAGGATTTCAATGAAGCATAATTTTTACAAGTATTATACTTACTTGAACTTGTTGATAGTGCTTGAGTTTGTTGATTATGTACTCCGTGAAATATTAGCAGTTGGGCGGAGTAAGGGTTTGGATGGAGCGTTCATCCCTCTGAATTTGAATTAGGGAGTATCTCCTGATCAAGTGAAAATTGTCGAATCCAGGGTTGGTATGGTGCAGCATAAGCTGTGACACCAATCCTTCCCGCAGGAATTCTGCTGGACCTTGGGGTCGGTATGGTGCAACATATAGCTGTGACACCAATCCTTTCCACAGGAAGTCTGCTGGACCTTGGGGTCGGTATGGTGCAGCATATAGCTGTGACACCAATCCTTTCCCCCAAGGAGTTTTTTGGACCTTGGGGTCGGTATGGTGCAGCATATAGCTGTGACACCAATCCTTTCCCCCCAAGGAGTTTTTTGACTCCGTTTGTGAAGCTTTGTTGCATGTTGGATGATCTTTATGGAATAAAGAGTTATGCTTTTATGCTTCAATTGTTGGAGCCGGTGTCTTATCTGCATGGGAACAAGTTCTGCCATGGATAATTAACTGAAAGTTAGAATGAAGATTGAATGTAGGAAGGAATCTTATTAATGATGGAACTACATAAAGAGCTGGGTTGGGGTATGTCTCATCAGAACCTTTTCAAGGAAAGCCCATTTGGGAAGAACCTTAAGTTAGGAGAGAGATCATACCATATTACCCAACTAGCTGTAATATATGCGTAAATTTAAAATGTTCCATTTATTCCTGACTGGAGTGCCATCTAAGTTTTCTAGGCGGTATGTGCCTTTGCCCAGAATTTCGATGACTCGGTATGGACCTTCCCATGTTGGCGCCAATTTGCCTTGGTGTGCAAATTTGTTACCGATATTGGCCCTTCTCAAGACCAAATCTCCTTCTTTGAAACGACATTCAGAAACACGTATGTTATACCGTTTGGCGGCCTTTGCTTTAGCAGCTTGGTCCCTCACGAAGGCTTCCTCTCTCAACTCCGCCAAGACCTCGAGTTCATGGGCGAGGTTCTGTTGATTGGCTTCTTCGTTGAAATGGAGGACTCGAGCTGAAGGGGCTACTAATTCAATAGGAATAACAGCCTCGACTCCATATGTCAGCCGATATGGAGATTCATTTGTGGTGGAGTGAGGGGTTGTTCTATATGCCCATAAAACGTGGCATAATTGATTTGCCCAATCTCCCTTTGCTTTACCAAGGCGTTTCTTAAGGCCTTTTAAGATTTCTCTGTTGGCAACTTCAGCTTGGCCATTGGTTTGAGGATGTTCCACAGAAGAGAAAATCTGCGTAATGCTGAGATTTTCTAAGAGTTCAATGAACTTACGATCTGTGAATTGGGTGCCATTATCAGTGACTATGCGTCCAGGGACTCCGAAACGTGCAATGATATTTTCATATACGAATCTGTGAGTCCTGGCTGATGTAATATGCACCACTGCCTCGGCTTCAATCCATTTGGTGAAGTAATCAACACCAACTATCAAGTATTTGATACCGCCTGGCGCAGTTGGGAATGGACCTAGGATATCCATGCCCCATTGATAGAAAGGCCAAGGCGTTATTGAAGATGACATTTCTTCCGTCGGTGTGTGATGAAGATTTACGAATCGTTGACATTGATCGCACTTCTGAACATATGAGGCGGAGTCATGCTTCATGGTGGGCCACCAATACCCAGCTCTGAGTATTTTTCTCACTAGACTACGTGCCCCTGGGTGGTGTCCACATTGCCCTTCATGGACTTCTTCTAAAACAGCTTGCACCTCATTTTCGTTTATGCATATTAAGTAAGGAACAGAAATTCCTCGGCGGTATAACTGTCCGTCTAGGAGCGTATAGTAAGGTGCTTCTTTCTTTAGTTTCCGTCGTTCAAGATCATCCGTGGGTAATTGTCCATTAACAAGGTAACGAACTATCGGTGCTACCCAGGAATTATCATTAAAGGAGCGGCTTTTAATCATACACACTGAGGAAGGAAAGGGAATGCTTGGCTCCGCCAAGGTACTTTGTACAACCGTAGTTGTGCATCCTGCCTTTTTTGTGCCGGCCAACCTGGAGAGGATATCAACACATGTATTTTCTTCGCGGGGTACATGCTTGAAAGTGACTTCATCGAAGCGCTGCTTTAACTCATTAACGCAATCTAGATATTGTTGCAGCAAAGGTTCCTTAGCCTGATACTCGCCAAGAATTTGCGAGATGACTAATTGAGAATCACTACATAAGGTGACAGTTTTGGCCCCAATATCTTGCGCTGCTCTGAGTCTGGCTAAGCAGGCTTCACACTCCGCCTGATTGTTAGACGTAGTGAAAGTGAAGTACAGTGAAATTTCAAGGTGTACCCCGTCATCACTTTCCACAACAATTCCTGCTCCACATCCTTTGCTATTTGAAGATCCATCAACGTATATTGTCCAATGTGAATGATTTGCATCTGGGCTAGAGCCTGTTAATTCAACTATGAAGTCTGCTAGGACTTGTGCCTTGATAGCAGTTCTTGGTTCGTAGGACATGTCGAATTCAGAGAGTTCTACGGCCCATTTGATAATTCTTCCAGCCAGGTCTGGTTTGAACAGTATAGTGCGAAGTGGCAAGTCTGTGCGAATCAAGATAGGATGGGCATGAAAGTATGATCTTAGGCGTCGTGAAGCCCAAAAGTGTTGCCTTTTCAATCTTCTGATAACGGCACTCTGCACCATGCAATGTTTTACCAGTAAAGTACACCGATCGTTGGCCTTCAACTGTTTCCTTTACCAGAGCTACTGCTAAAGCTTCATCTGAAACAGACAAATAAACAATGAGTTGCTCACCTGGACTTGGTCTTACCAGGATTGGGGGGCTGGCCAAGACATTTTTTAAGCTTTGGAAAGCTGCCTCTTGCTCTGGGCCCCAACTGAATTTCTTGTCTTTTTTCAGCATCTCGTACAAGGGAAGAGAGCGATGAGCCATTTTAGGCATGAATCGTGCTAGAGCAGCGATTTTTCCGTTGAGAGATTGTACCTCTTTCAATGTTTTGGGGCTCTGCAGCTCTTGGATTACGCAACATTTATCAGGATTAGCCTCTATACCTCTTTGAGTTAACATGAAACCCAAAAATCTGCCCCCAGGGACAGCAAATATACACTTTAATGGGTTGAGTCTCATATCGTATTGTTGTAGGCGTTGAAAAATGAGGCGTAGATCCTCAACATGGTCTCCTCCTTCCGGGGTCTTGGCAATAATATCATCAATATAAACCTCTACCAGCTTCGTGTGCATACCCTCAAAAACTTTGTTGATCATGCGCTGGTAGGTTGCCCCGGCGTTCTTTAACCCAAATGGCATGACGTTGTGGCAAAAGACTCCTTTATCATTAACAAACGCTGTCTTCTCTTGATCATCCTCACACATTGGAATTTGGTTGTACCCGGAGTAAGCATCCATAAAAGATAAATACTTGTATCCTGAGGAATCGTCAACCAATCTATCAATGTTGGGGAGAGGGTATGGATCCTTGGGACAACATTTATTCAAATCAACATAGTCTATACATATACGCCATTTGCCATTGGCTTTCTGTACCATGACCACGTTAGACAACCAGGAGGAGTAACGAAGTTCCCTGATGAACCCCGCCTTGAGGAGTTCCTCTGTTTGTTCACAAGCAGCGTTTTGCTTAGCAGGACCCATACGCCGTTTCTTTTGTGCTACGGGCTTAGTTTCTGGGTACACCGCCAGGCGGTGACAGCAAAAATTGGGATCCATGCCAGGCATGTCTGCAGCGGTCCATGCGAAAATTTCTTTATACTCATGGAGAAGTGCAATTAGTTTTGCCTCCATGTTAGCCTCAAGCTTGTCATTGATGTTTATAATCTGTTCCGGGGTGCTACCCAAAACAATAGACTTGGAACCACCATCAGGAGTTGGTTTCAAAAGGTTCAGTGGGTCTATAGAAGACTCCGCCCTGGGGTCAAGATCCACCAAATTGACGGACGCCGCCGCACTGCTCCCTTCATTCAACTTTCTTTTCTTAGACATGGCTTCAAGCTTCACCATGTTAAGACTCAAATTGTAGCAATAGCGAGTCATTTCTTGGTCACCCCTTACCGATGAGACTTGATTATCTTTGTCAATGAACTTGATTAGCAAGTGGGGGGTTGAAACAATGGCTTCCATGGCATTCAGGGTAGGCCGCCCAATGATGCCATTGTATGGAGATTTCACATCAATGACAAGAATCCTGGATTTCACAGTCCTTGCTCCAGGTTCACCATCAAAAGTAATTCTCGTGTCCAAGTAGCCTTTGGTGGGCTGTTTGGCGCCATTGAAGGTTGTAAGGTCCTGCGTATATGGCTGCAAATCTGCATCAGTTAAGCCCATGCGTTTAAAACAGTCATAAAAGATAACGTCGCAGGAACTTCCCTGATCAATTAGGATGCGTTTTACATCCATATTAGCGATTACTGCAATAATTACTACTGCGTCATCTCCTTCAGGGATAGTTGGGCCAAAATCGTCGTCTGTGAAGGTTATAGGCGGAGTCTGAACCCCGTTCCTAAATAGGCGATATTCTTTGCTCTTGCCTTGCACAGACAAGATCATTCGATGATGATTTTTCCTGGCGGTGTTTGAGGGTCCGCCCCCGGCAAAGCCTCCAACAATCATATCTATCACCTGTCTTTTGCCCTGTGATCTAGGTCCAGGGCTTGATTCTCTTTGGGCGGACTCCAGAACAACACTCTTTTGTTTTTCTGTTGCCGCTGTGCGTTTTGGCTCCCGAGTGTTATCAGGATCCGGAGAACGATCACGAGGTCTTTTTTCGAACCTCTCTGGCTCATCATGAGATTTACCCTTAAACAAATAGTGTTTCAGTTTGCCTTCACGAATAAGCACCTCGATGGTGTTTTTGAGTTGCTTACACTCCTCCGTGGTATGGCCAACTGATTCGTGGAACTCATAATATTTCTTTGGATTCCCACCGCGTCTGAGTGGCGGTGGACGTTGAATCCCGTAAACGTTGAGGGTAGTCCATCCTATTTCACGCAAGATTTGCTCATATGTCGTGTTCAGGGGTGCATAATGAGCAAAATTGAACACGCGTCTATCTTGCTGTTTGAAGGGTTGGTTCCCCGCCTTATCTTTCTGAGGGAACTTGTCATTCCTGGATGATTTTTCTTTATCTTTGTCATGATGTGGGGCTGAAATGGGCGGTTTATTGTGAGATGCAGTGGCTTCCAGGTGCATCTCAATACCTACGTACTTGGATGCTTTCCTGCAAAACTCCTCCATGGTGGATGGAGGTCCTTTTGCCAACGACAAAGCAAAGGGCGATTTCGGCTGCATGGCCTCGATGAGGATATGCAACTCGATCGCTTCTGTCAAGTCAGGGACCATGGCCGCCTCTTTATAAAATCTTTTCAGGAAATCCTTTAGAGACTCTTTGTCACCTTGCTTGATCTGAGCCAAGGTATGGGAGGTTCTAGGCGCATCCTTAGAGATTACAAAGTGACTGCCAAAAGCTGTGGCCAAATCCTCCCATGAATCAATGGAACCTGAAGGTAAACTCTTGAACCAGCTAAGAGCTTCACCTGTGAGGGTTCTGGGGAACATTCTGCACATGACATCTTCCTCCGCACCTAAGAACATAGCTTCATAGATGTAAGCATCTAAATGCTTAGAAGGATCTGTCTCCCCAGTATATTTCCCTATGGAAATGGGTTGCATAGTTTGCAAATGTCTGGGGACATGCGCATTCATCAGTCTTTTGGAAAATGGGATACTCATCTTGTATCCTGAAGGGGATGTATTTGAAGCGACTCTCCTTCCCTCATGCTGGTGGGCATTTGCCAATGGAAGGCTTCGTTGCTCTTCCATGTAAGTAGGGATGCGAGAGTAATTTGGGGTACTCGATTCCTCCTGTACATGTGATTCATGGTGTGGCTGCTTTGCAGGGCCCGCTTTCTCGTGCATGGGATTCGCCTTTTCACGACGAAGCTCTGCAATTTCTTCTCTCAGCATTCTGATCATGTCATCTCTCGGATCTGGAGAGTCAACATGCGTTGCCATTTTGTGAGCATCGTTGTCAAAGCTTAGACGTCTAGGATTGCGTGGAGGAGAATCCTCTGTCTGTATTCCTGGTCCTGGTCTTTCCATTGATGACGAATGTAATGGGAACTGATCAAGGATAGTGGGATTACCAAATTTACAGGTCCCACTGGGCGTGCCAATGAACTGTTCTTTACAGGGGGTGTAAAGGTGTGATTGTCGAGCAATTCAAAATGTACATGTAAGGTAAAATCTGGTATGAGGAGGTCCTTATACAGATACAAATACGGAGTGCTTTTGTATGCTGGGCGTAGTACAGTGCACTCTGTGATGGTGTAGTAGTCCGCCTGAAGTAGCCTTCTTTGCCTTGACACAATTGGTGGTTGTACCTGCAATTATTCTCCGACGCTCAAGTCAGTATTATGGAATACCATTAGACTTAGAAAACAAATCTGAGAGAGTTATGCAAGTATGAGTGTAAGGTTCAGAATTAGGGGATCCCCCTTATACCTTTTTGCTGAGGTTTATATACCTGTTACTGGTGCTCCATTATTGGTAGGACCCATTCCTTGTTTTCTGGCATAATGCAAGAAAGGTAGTAGGTCCCTGTGTCGTTCACGAGCACCATCACTGTAGTGGGTATTTCCACTTGCTTGGAAAGCGTTAATGCTTTATTATTTTATTCATTGTTCCCTTTTATGCGTGACAGCGTGATTCCCATTTTCAACTTCTCAAGACAGAGTCAATCTCGTGTCGGGGTTATAAGTATGGGCTTCGTAATATGAGAGTTTCAGTATTCCGCCTGTATTGAGCCTATGGCTTGGCGGAGTAATAAGCTTTGGCGGAGTAACGTGCCCTGGCGGAGTTACAAGCCTTGGCGGAGTCACATGCCTTGGCGGAGTAATGTGCCTTGGCGAAGTAATGTGCCCTGGCGGTATGTACTCCGTTATAAAAGTAATTATAAGGTATTTGAAACGTACTTCTTCTGTTTGAAATGCTGATCTGGCAAAGCATTAAAACCATGCTCTTGGGGGCCGGTGTTGGGACCGGATCACCGTGCATCTTAGGTTTATAACTTGAAACACTTAATTGAACATGTTAGATAACACGTAGGTAGACTTAATTTAATTAAATGTCTTGATGTGTGTTATTAACAAATCTTGGGGTCTGGTAAATAATAACCAATGATTTTGAAATCCTTTACAAACCAGACTTGGTTCTAATAATTACCATTTAACTGAATGTCACCTACTTAAACACATGTCTATTTTGTTTAAAATAACATTTCAACTAGTAAAGACTTTCAATTAGTTGAAATGTCTTGCGATTGACAAATATACGCTTGAAGCATGACAAGTAACATTATGAACAAACTCCACACTCAAGCTATACTTCCTTCTAATTACTTGAACCCAAGGAGTATCCTCCTCTATAACCAACCATCAACAAAACTTCAACAAGAAAGCATCATATATTCTATAGGCTTGTTTCAAACCCAAACCCCATCCTTTTTTAGTACATACACCTTATCCCACCCAATCAAATGAAGTCTTCTAGAATCAGTAGTATTTCACCATAAAAAACCACGACAAATGTTGTTTACCTCATCACAAATAGAAATAACTAGCCATGTAGTGTGCATGGAAAATAGATTAATTGTACTCAACATTGACTAACCCAAATTAAGTTAGTATTCCTACAAAAGAAAACATTCTAGACTTTCAAGAATGAAGTCATTTTTTAACGCACTTAACAATATACTTATACTTCCTAGGAGAAATATTAGCATGAACCAATGACACTCCTAAATATTTCCCCAGATCATCAATTCTAGAGAAACCAAAAGCATAACTCATCTTCTCCCTAATAGATGAACTTTTTTGAAAAAAAAGTTGAGTAGTTTAAGATTAACAAATATTTTTCTCTTTGTATCACCCATGTTGTTTCTACCACCATTCTTTTAACCATCTAATTTTAGGATAAAAATCACATGCCTTCTAAGTGTATCTAATCTTTTGTTTCACCGGTTAAAATATTTTATCTTAATCAATTAATAATCACGTTTAATTTTTATCTCATTAATCTTTATCACATGCCTTCAGGGGTTAGTTTTTACCTTTTTTATACCAATTGTTTCACTAGCCAGTAAAACAATAATTTTTATACCGATTTTTCAATAACCGGCATAAAAACATTTTTATGTTAGTCGTTGAAAAATCGATATAAAAATATTTAAAAAACATCTTTGGATAAAATTTTATAATAAGATAAAAATTTAATAATGTGATTAATTAATTAAAGTGTTATGTCTTAAATAGTAAAAAAGAAATAAAATATAATTTAGGGATAGATGATTTTAATCCCTAATATTATCTTATCAATCACTTAACCAATTTATGGATTCTAAAATAGAATAATTTAAAGTAGATCATGTTTATTGGATTATTTGTTGATCAAAATTTCAATTCGCGGTAAACTGGTAATAATCATTTTCCCTTCCTGTCTTGAGCATCCTCTCGCGCATTGTTCGATTTCTTTTAAAAAAATTAACAAATGGATACAAAGGAGTGAAATAAGTTTACATATTTAATTTTCACTAAGTAAGATATCGAGAATCATAGATGAAAAAACAATTCGTTTGACAACTTAACTTCATTATAATATAAATATTTTTGGTTTGAATATGATTATTTCGACGGAGAATACATAGGATTAAATAATAATTTATTAAGTATAGTATTTATTTAAGTTAAAAAACATAGAAATTAATAAAATAAAATAGTATGCATTAAATACATTTGCAAAGTGTACTCCCCCATCGTCGTTACCAAAGACCACTCTCCCTTAAAAAGGAAACAAACAAATTAAAACACCACTCTCTCCTTAAGATCCAGCTCTAACGTCCTTTTCCCCCGGCAAATAGAAGTGAACCTAATTAGCAATGATATTAAATTGGTGCAATCAAGAATGGCTTTTTTGAACTAAACACAATCATTAGTCTTCATTTTAAGAAATAGATCATCTTGTTTATCATTACTCTTTTATTGGAATAAATTATCTTATTTAAATTTATCAAACGTTAAAATATATCTCACTCAGGTGTATTTCAAAACTAATAACATCTAAACTTTTATTTTTTTAAAAAAATCATCTCATTTAAGATTAATTGCTTCACTAATTAAGAAATAATAGGTTGGTAAGTTTAGTTCTTTTAATTTTTAAGTTCGTGTGTGTTACACAGTTTAATTTTAAAAATACTTATCTAAAATATTTATATTGTTATCAGATGATGATAATACTAATAAAGACCATTGTCGTCATGATGATGGTGATGACATTTGTGACAACAACTGTGGTAATTGGCGATGATGATGAGGGTTGAGGTAGTAACAATGGAAGAGGTGATAAGTGGTAACAGTGACAATGACGAGAGAAGTGGTAGTGATTGTAACAATATTGGTAATAATTAATAGTGGTTCCGGTAGAGATAAATAAAAAGAGTTAACACTTTTATCGAATAAGTTTTGTTTTTAAATTTATTTTTATAAAAAAATTAAAAACTTGTAACTACCCTAAACAACTATAAAATTATGCAAAAAAACACGAAGAGAATTGAAAAAAAATACTATCATGTTAAAATTCTAATTAAACTGTGAAACTGATATTTAAAAACAAAACGGATATACTTCTTGGAAGTAGTAGCAGTACATACAGTTTCCAACCTTTCGATCTAAACAAGGTGTATACGACACATAATAATAATAAATTACCGAAGAAGCTGTACAATACAACATTACACCTATGAGAAAGCTTCCAACAACACAATTTCCACTACATCGCACTCCCTTTCTGATATCTACACTCCCCACGTGTCACCCATCGGTGTCCCCATTCAGATTTCCCCTCAAATCTCGACCCTCCGATTCCCTATATAAACCCAAACTCACCCTCACACTTTCCCAGATCTACCACCACCTACGATTCAAACAGTTTCTCTTCATCTTCTTCTAATTTTCATCTCTTTTTCAACTTCCATTTCCAGATCCAACATTCTTCAATGGCCACGTTCTCCATTCTTCTCATTCCCCTCTTCCTCTTATCATCCTTAGTCAACTTCACTGTCTACGCCGAATCTCCCGCTCCCGCTCCGGCGCCGAACCCCTCCCGCGAACCTTCTCCTTCGCCTTCCCATTCTCCTGCTCCCAATCTTTCGCCGGCCGGTCCATCGGATTCTCCGTCTCCACATCCTCATTCGCCGCCGGCTCCTTCGCCTGGAGGCTTCCCTTCTCCATCTCCTTCTCCGTCTCCTTCTCCGGCGGATTCATCCGACAGCGGAGTCAACCACACCGGCGTCGAAGACACCGACGGAGAGTCCTCCTCTGGAGGAATGAGCGCCGGCAAGAAGGCAGGGATCGCGGTCGGAGTTTTCGCTGCCGCCGGCGTCGTAACGTTGGGAGCGATGGTGTACAGGAAACGCCGCCAGAACATTCAGCGCTCTCAGTACGGATACGCAGCGAGGAGAGAACTTCTGTAAACGCGTCACGCGTTTCGATTTGCTTCGGCCACAGGTTATACACCATTCAGAATCATTCATCATACTACACTAGTTTCTTTTGTTTTTTGCTTTGTGAATCTCAAATTTATTATAGAGCCCTCATCGTTTATCTCTCAAACATTTCAATTTAAATTTCATTTCACTAATTACAAATTCGTTTTCCTTCTTGGCAGCAAAATATATACCCAGTTTGTTAAAATTTATCCATTTCTATATCCAATTTCACCTTGTCATTGCACTGTTGCTATCATTGTGTGTTATTTTCAGCGGCATGGTGATATTGTAAATGCTCTATGTTACTTCAATTTAGGCTAAAATTAATATATTTGGATCCTTCGTATTCGTTTTCGAAGCTTTAATTTTGTTTATATTGTATAAGTATAATTTATACTATTTAATTTATTTTGTTGTAATTTTCATGTTTCAGTAATTTCTTGTTCGAAATTGCTCAAGTCGTAACTG
Organism: Clitoria ternatea; assembly: GCA_037962975.1. Classification (NCBI taxonomy): domain Eukaryota; kingdom Viridiplantae; phylum Streptophyta; class Magnoliopsida; order Fabales; family Fabaceae; genus Clitoria; species Clitoria ternatea. The sequence goes on from CM075676.1 coordinate 4,752,443, forward strand.
TTCATATTTTCGTATGAAAAAGGAAATAGGCAAACTCAAAAACTATTTCGTATGACTGGCAAAGGCTTGTGTGTGTGTGTGTTTTTTTTTGGAGTTTGGACGGAGGAGATTGTAAGCACCACATGATGATTAATGTGGAGAATATATTGATTCAAACTATACGCCGATTAGTGGTAATTTTAAAAAAATTTAATTCCTTCTTTACTGTTTTGGTTGACATTTATTCTGGATCTGTAAATGATGTCCAAAGGGCAAAGAATATTTCATTCTTAATTTAAATTATTTCCTATTTAAATGTTATTGTTTCTATTTAATTATCTATTTAAAATTTTAAAAGAATATTAATTATTTATTTTATTCTTTCAAACCCTTATTAAAAGTGAGTAGAATTTTTAGTATAATATATAATATCAATTATATTTTTTAATGCTATTGTAGAATGCATGAGGTGGAATTCTTAAAAAGTTTTATAAGCCGTTTGATTATTGCATGAATTTCTTATCTATTGTGTTTTTTCAACTAAGTAATTGTGGTTATTGCATTACCTCGGGTTACTGCAATCCTGGGTCAAAGGGGGTGTATGTAAATGCTAGTGGTAATTGTGGGTGATTTAGGTGATTTGAATTGTGAGAAATTAAATGGTAATTGCATATTGCATTGCCTCAGATTACCGCAATCCTGGGTCAAATTTTGCTGTCTCTTTCTACGCGATAAGTAGTCTTATTAACTTTCTCAATCGGTTGATAAAATGATAACAATATCATAGTATGCATATTTTTTTAAACATGTCATTAGGTTTACACTTTTACCCGATATTTTACTATGATATGGTACAGAATCACTATAAATCTTTTAATTAAATAAATACACGTTCTTAAATTAAAAAAAGTTTTACATCATTAAGTATAAAACTGTTGTAGGGAAGATATTATGAAAACAGACTTTATTTTTCCTATTCATAGCCTCTTTCTTGTATTTGCATAAGTTGGGATGGTTATACAAGGAAAGTTAAGTTCTCCCACTAACCCTTTGTTATTTTTCCATTAACGTAGTTTTGTGTAAAGTTGAGTTGACTTACATGAATTGCAAGCCTGGCAGTTTGGGGGTGGAAGGCCATTTGGCAAAATATGAGGAATTGAAAAAGACAACCCCTACCTCTCCTCTCCATAATCAAAACTAAACAAGGAAGAAATGTGGGGTATGAACATTAATCACTGTTTCTTCGGGATAGAATCTTTCAATTACACAGAATGGGTATTTCAGGCGAGAATCATATAAATTGAAAAGAGAATAGTAATACCTTGTCAATAGGGAAATCCCAAAGGTGATCATTATTTTTAGCTAATACGTTTCCTTTTTTTATGTTCACATGGCTTTTAATCACATAGCGTCTCTTTCAATCTCCGTCATACAGGTATGTATAAATGGCTTGACAGTGACACTATCACTATGGTTAGTGCTAAAACAATTACCATTGCACTCACCAAGGACAGGATTCTAGTTGGCATTGTTCTAGGAAATCACGTATTTATTGTCATTGATGGAAGAAAAGTAAATGCACTCTGGTTGTTATGAATCCAAAATCAAGTTGAGGAATCTTCGACCCCAGCTTTAAGCGAGGGAGCTGTGTCAAAAGGAAATTCCATATTATCAATGCCTACAATGAACTGAGACCATTATTCAGTTTTATGAGCTGGATCATGGCACTGGTTGCATCCTCCATTAATACGAACTTCACGTGTGTAGTTTTTTTCAAAGATCCTTATATTTGTGAGCTTTATAAAAGAAATTTGAAAAGTAAACAATTAATTTTTAAGAAAAAGCCAACCAAACGTAATCTTAGAATATTTCCGAGAGCGATGATGCAACGCAAACAAGTGCATGCCTCGATCCATGAGGGCCTCAGAGAAAGCTTTTGTGTTTCAGTTTTTAAATTTGTTTTAAACAGTTCTTAATAATAAAAACTGGGGAATTGTTTGATCTAATTACTTTGAAAACAGTCTTTAAGAGAAAAGTGGGCATACTTGCCACGTGAAAAGTAATAACCAAAAAGGCAAAAGGCCACTTTGAAAAACATGAAAGGGTATTCTAATTTTGTCTCATAATGGATCTAATCTAATCCAATTTAAATATAGTTTGAGTTATATCTATTATTTGAGTTTTTGTTTTATTTTTTTAAAATAAATCAAGTTTCATTAATAAGAATATAAACATTTTATTAGTTGAAATTTTTGTCGGATCTACATCTACAACACTAACAATGAAACCGCCAGTATATGTCTGACATTTTCAAGCATTTCAATTTTACATCAAAATTATAAAATTATAATATTTAACAGGATCAAATTTGTGCACTTAAGACTATGATTATGACAACATTTTCAATTAATAAATATTTGTAATCATTAAATAATATATCGACTAATTTATGATTGACTCCCTTCTGATTCATTATTACTCCCTTGTATCACCTCTAAATTATTTTCCATCATTACTCATTTAACTATACTTTATTATAGTTGTTCTCTCTCAGATTTATTGTATCTTGTCATATTTGACTTTTCAAAATCTCAATGTTAAAATATAAGCTATGGTTTATATACATATAATATAATCCAGGTTACTGAAGTGTGTGTATATATATATATATATATATATATATATATATATATATATATATATATATATGTATACTAAAATAAATGCACATTGTTTTTATTAAAATATGTGTTTAAATTTTTTGCTTGAGTGTATATGTTATTTCTATTCGCAAAATTTATTTATTCTTAAAATTACAAACGTTTGAATAAATAACTTATGTATATAATACATGGATTTATTAGGTGTTAAGATCAATTACCTCCTTGATTTGTTGTATATGGTCCTGTGTGCGTTTTCAAAATCCTAACACTTATGATGCCCTTTATCACGCCTTAATTTTTTGTTTACCTATTTAATTATATTATAGGTATTCCTTTCTAGATTTGTTGTATCTGGTTATACATGATTTTTCCAAAACCATACCACAAATGCGCTCTCAACTACATTTATGCATATATAGTCGATTATGCCTCACCTAAGATTTCTTGTTTACCAATTTATAACTAATTTGTAATTTAAAATGCTCATCCTCAAAATTAGAAAATCTAATATTTAGTGTATAAATAAGTCATTTGATAGTCCAAATTTCTTTCATTGATGTTTTGTCTGACCTTTTATTAATTTTACACTATAACTATGGTTGAGAGTGACAACTAAGTAATAGAGTCTGAATGTCAGGGTCCTTTGTGTAAGGTTGGTGTCTAACAATAAATATTCTAATTTGTCCTACTCAATGGAAATAGTCCTATTAGAAGAGGGTTTATCTCATGTTTTATTTATCAGTAGCATAACACACAAATGAGTATATAAATGTTTAAAAAACTAATGTGAATTACATTTTTATCAAGGGAAAAAAGATCTAACCTAATATGAACTAATTTTTTAGTAGGTAAATGTTTTTCATACCATTTTTATAAAACAAATTTTTACGTTCAATACGATTTTGTCCTTATACATTTTTCTTAGATGTTGCCATTTTGAGCATGAGTGCAAAGATAAATTGTTGCTATTGGTGTTAAGGAAAAGATGAGACTTTGATTTTGCTCAAAAGATATTTGTATTTGTCTGTATCTGTTTTACACTGATCCAGTGGGGATTCGTTATTATATCTCCTACACTAGTGGGGTGATAAGAGTCTTAGAGTGACCATTCGATCAAATATCACCAATCTCGCGCATTGTGGGTGAAAGGAAGTGTCACTTGTAAAGACATTTTGACGCTTAAGTTAGTGGGATATTCATGTCAAACAAGGCATTATATGGTCTTAAACAAGCATTTAAGTCTAGTTCCAAAAACTTCATGGTTTCCTAACTTCTCAAGGCTTTAAATCATAAATGAATGACTATTATCTATTTATTAGATTTACTTCTAGTGTCATCATGGTTGTTTTAGTGTGTGTGTGTGTATAGATGATATAATCTTTACATGTAATTATTCACAAACTCTCAGCCAGTCACCACACAACTTCATCATCAATTTCCTCTTAAAGATCTAGGAACTCTCAACTATTTTTTTGGTATCTAAGTTAATTCCCAATCTTCTAGTGACCTACATTTATCCCAATCCAAGTATATCTCTGAGTTGTTATAAAAGGCTAATATGACTACAACAAAACCTATGTTCATTCCTATGAACACTAACCAAAAAACTGTCAAACCATGACACTAATCTCTTTGATGATCCTTAACTATACAAGTCTATAGTTGGTGCTTTGCAATATGTTACTATAACAAGGCATAAGATTGCTTACTCAGTTAACAAGGATGGTCAATTTATGCATTGTCCTAAGCTGTCACATTAGAGGATACTAAGATTCCTCAAAGGTACCCTCATCGATGGTCTTCTTCTAGCCAAATCACCTAATTTACATCTCACAATCTTTTGTGATGCATATTAGGGTGCGGATCCTGATGATAGAAAGTCAACCTCAAGGTGCTGTATATACCTTGGCTTCAATCTCATTGCTTAGTCTTCAAAGAAGCAAACTGTCATTTATAGGTACAGTACTGATACTAGGTTTAAAAGCTTAGCTACTGTGACCACAAAGCTAAACCTGGATCCAGTCTTTTTGGAGGAACTTCATATTCTTATTCCTTTCATCCCTACATTGTTTCATGATAGTATCAGTGTCATTCACTTGTCTTCAAATCTTCTTTCGTATTCAAGAACGAAACATGTAGAACTTGATCTCTACTTTGTTAGAGATCAAGTCATTGCAAAACAATTAAGAGTCCTCCACATCCCATCATCTAATCAAATTGTAGATGTTCTTAAAAAGTCCATTGCTTAGTCTCCTTTCTAACAAGGCAAGTTCAAACTCAGAATTATGTCTTTCACACCCCTAAATTTGAGGGGGGATGTAGAATTTAGAATCAATTAGCAAGTAGTTAGAAGTTGTTATATTCTCTTAGAATTACTTAGTGGTTGTTAGAGTTGGTTATTCCACTTGTACCCCATGACTTCTAGTATATAGGCCCTCTTGTAATCAACCCAACAATCAATGAATCATCTTTCTCTCTCACACTTTCATTGCTTCCATTAATCTCATTCTCCTCCTTGAGCTCTCCTCTTTTCTCTTAAGATTGATGCTCGGATACTGTTAATTGTAATCTTTAACTCTTGAAACTTGGTCAATGCTCATGACTTCTTTCACTTGATTCAACATTATTTCTTGACCTGTAACGTGTGACTTTTGCACTTCACTATGGACTTGGTTACTTTGCATAAATTGTTCCCATTGAAAGTTTGATTTAATTATCCAACGAAATGTGTTTTTTGTTGTCAAGTAACTGCTAACTTACATAGAAAACAGAATGACACATTCAAAGCTAGACAAGAGATGCCAAAATGTGTAACCTGAGTATCTTATGGCAATGAATCTCATGGGGCTACAATTATGAAGGATTTGGTATACGCAACAATACGCCAAATTCGTTATTCCCTCTGCTTTACCTGTTTTGTTGAAGACGTTAACAAAATTTGGTACAAACAAGAAAAAGGGTGTACATGATTGGAGTGCATGGTAAGTGAGACAGTTTTCTTTCTTGATATGTCCAGCACCATAGATCTTTGGAAAATACAAGGCAATAATATTGCAAGCTCATTAGATTTTGAGTTGAAGGAAGAAGATACTCTGCGAGAGCCAACCGAGCTCATTTGGCTTTTAAGGTATATTGCAAAAGTGAGGTATATTCCCCGTTGGTATTGTAATTTCTGTACAAGAGTTGTAATTTTCGGTTAAAAATAGGGCAATTGAAATCGTGGTAAACTTGAAAGGTGTCCATTGTAATTTGCCCTAATTTCAAATGAAAATTTTCTCTGTATATTTTTAGTACAAACACAATTGAATATGCTGCTGTTGAATCCGCCAGCAACTTCTTGGCCACACACAACTCTTCAATTCACCTTCTAGGACATGGTTGCATAAACTTCCTTCCCAGCACCCCATTGACCATGAAGGACCCTAAACCAGACTGTAACCAATAGCCACTAAGCATAAACCCGTATTTCTTCCAAATCTCTACAATTATTGAAACAAAATGGTATAAAGGTAATGCTGAGATTTTTATAAAAAATTAGGCAAAAATATGATTTTTTTATGGTTTATGACCTGAGACATAAAGCATTTACCTTCTTCAAATGAAAAGGTCTTCAGCTGAAGTTGAACCCACCAGATGGGTCTGAAAGCTCATTGCTCATCAGCTTCTTCTTCCAACCAGTTAAGAATATCAACAGCCATCTCACGTATTTCGCTGTTGTCATGCCTCAACAGATCTCTAAATTTACCAAATACCTCGGCATCCTCTATCATCTGAGCATATCCACTGTTACCAAGTCTCTTCTCTTTTTCTGCAAGGACCAGAATATTCCCTAGGGCGTCTAGACAAACATTGATAACTGCTGGATCCGGGCATATTAGCAGTTCGCAGAGAGGCTTTATGCAACCTTGACTAATCAGGTACCTTATAAATCCCACAAGCCAAGTGAATACTAAAAATTCACAAGTTTCCATTATAAAGAACAAACAACCACAACAATTAGATACTTAATCTGTTCAGGAGTTCCATATGAAGCATTTGATAATGCCCAAGCAGCTTCTTTTTGAATGTCTAACTCGGCATTTTCAAGAAGACTGACAAGGGGAGCAATCAGACCAGCATCAATAACAGCCTGCATATAAAGGGAGTGTAAGTTTTTCCAACTAAAGAAAATCGTGTGGTGTACAGTAAGAAATATATACTACACACACACAGCCTTCCAAGAAAGGTCAAAGCCTCCCTTCATTGGAGCAGTTATGACAATTTTTTACTTAAACATTTACCTTATGATACAATTAATTTCATCCAATCTAGCTGATTAGTAAAATTACATAAGCTACCCATGACCTCGTATTGAAATACATCTTACAACACGAAAACAAAGGTCAATGTTACACTCTATTATACAGATGGGGTTGAGACTAAGTAAATCATATTCTTTCCAGTTTTTTTTTAATAAACCAAAGTTAATTGTTAGTTTTTGTTAATAAGAAAGGAGTTAAACCCGCGACCTTCTCCTTCACGAAACCTTAATGACCATATTCTTTCCAGTCGGTGTGCCCAGGGAGTAACTAAATCTATGGAGATTATAATTCCACCATATCTTCATCTTAATTACTTATTGTCCATAATTACAAAAGCAGAAGCAAATCTACAATAACAACAGGCCATAATATAATGTTCTTGATGGACTAATTCAGTTGACATGTATGAACATTCAAGACAAATCACTAAACAGAATCTGTAAAAACAGTGACAAATAATTGGCATTTGCTGGCTTACCTGTTTTTGTTCCGTATCTCCAGCTGTAAAGCTTGATATAGCCCAACAAGCTTCTCTCAGGATGCTATTTTCAAACTGATGTGTCAACAAGTTCAAAAGGCAAGGGAGAGCACCGTGATTGATAAGACACTAGTGCAAAAAAAATCCACCAGAATTAGGAAACTCTTATAGTAGTGATACATGGGCATAGAAAAGAAGGATAGAAGACACAAGAAGACAATAAACAAGGTAGTTTTTATTCCTTGTGTAGATGCAAAGACTACGTTTTAACTTGCCAACAAACTTCAGTTGAATAAGAAAAATATTTGTAACAAATGGTACAAAAATTAGGATGGAAACTTCTTCAAGTAAATATTACAACAGTTCACAGGTCATTACCTGAACATGCATACCATCCCCCATCGAGATATTACTCACTGTACAAAGAGCAGGAATCAGCACCAATCGGGATGGGTGCCTGAAAAGCATTCATAAAAAGTCAAGACAATCAACAATTTGAAACATCAGAATCTTATTTTAACAAGTAGTGTAGAATTTTAATACTCACCCAAGGAGCTGCACCAGTTGGGGACAAACACCTGCCTCAATAAGTGCTTGGATTTGGCCCTTCGGGCCATTAGAGACAGAGAGGTACGATAGTGCCCAGCAAGCCTCTGTCAAGACTTCTTCATCATTGGAAAAAATCAAACGCCCAAGAGCTGGAACCGCTGGTCTCACCTGTGAATTAAGATCTTAGCCGTAAGAATATGCCAAAAGAGAGCATCTCAAAAGTTTAATTTTAATTAACTAATAAAGTGAGAAAAAATATCACCTGCTCAAATGAAGGTTCTGGGTTGCCCCTACATAAAATTGCTAAAGTACAGGTGGCAATTCTGAGCATTGAAAGTTTGGCATGCTCATTCAACTGGGCCAATAGTGGGACGAGGACACCATGGTTGAGCACCAGATCACGGCAGCTAAGGGAGTCAACAGCGACATTTCCCAAAGCCCACACTGCCTAAAATTTCAGGGGATTCATATATATGCAGTAAAATTGAAACAAAACTCACATGGTTTTTCTTTATCTTTTTATCTATCACCATAAATACCATTATACACCCTCAAGCACAGAAACACGGAAGAGGTGACTACCACGTGCCTAAAACATTTTCGAAACGAGGAATTTTAGGATGTCCCGAAACTAGTTTTAACCTAAAAACAAGAAGGTGATGTATCCTGTCCCCATCCCCGTTCCCGTGCCATCCCGTCTCTATATCCGTCCCCGTGCACCATTTTTTTAGCGCCTTATAATAATTTTTTAAATGTACAACAACCACATCAAAATATAAACAACATACCTGCTCCCGAATGTCATCACTAGGTGAACTGAGCAGCATGACAAATATAGGAACTGCCCCATGATCAATCACCACCTTAGTGTTCTCAGAAGTTCCAGATGCAATGTTTGTGAGGAGCGACACAGCGTTGAGCTAAAAGAAACAACAGGAAACATCAATAAATAAATAAATAAATAAATAAAAATTTTCGACAATTATACATTCCACAATAAAAAAACACATAAGAAACAAAAGGCAAAAACACCGAACCTGAAGCTTAGGGCACTCCTCCCTGGCAAGAAACTCAACAAAACGCGGAACAACACCAGCTCGAATAACTTCCTCAATTGGTATTACATCTAAAAAGAGAGAACAATAACCACATCAACAAACAGAAACTAAACAACAAATGCAATTTAGAAGCAGCATGTGATTCAGATTACCTAAAGAAAGCATCTCGCAAAATTGCCTGGTGGCTTCCAATTGCAGACTAGTATCGTCCGACCAGACTCCAGCAACCATCGTAGGGAGACTCTCCAACTGTATCAACTAAAACCAATAAATAACCACCATAACCGTTTCTTTAACTAATCATCATTGGTTTTCTAAATTGCCGCAACCGCAATATTAACAAAACAATGATCACAATAACTAACTTCAAAAAGCCTTATCAAACGAGACAATGGAGGCCTAATTTGTAGCAAGAAAACAGAATGAAAAAAAGAAAATGAGATGAAATTAGTTACGTTGTTGTTGGGGAGAGAAGAATGGGAGTGTTGGAGGCCTTTGAAACGCTTCTTGAGCAAGTTTTCTTGCCTCGGGCGGAACCCGTCCATGTTGTCCTCTCTTTTCCGGTCACCGTCGTTGGCGTCGACGGCCACCTAGTAATGGTTGATGCGAATCTTGGTGTTGGAAAACCCCAGCGCTTACTTGTGCTGCAAGATTTGAATTAGGGAGGGAATATTCTGACTCTGACTCACGCTCTCGAGTTAGCATTCGAAACTGGAAACAGGAATTAATGTCTTGATTATATATATATATATATATTAATAGATGATTTATTTTAAAAAACTGATGTATTTAAAGCTCTATTTATGTTATAATTGCAATAGTTCCGTCCCTTAATATCAACCTTTTTTTTCCTTAATTTAAGATCCCTATAAAAAATCAATAATATTAATTAATTTTTTACCAAAATATTTTTATTAACTATCAATGAAATAAACATTAATTAAAAAGAAACATAGTAAAATGTGTGAGCTCCAATAAAAATATGTAAAGGTACCATTAAACTACTACAATTTGTAGACACATTAAATTACTTTAACTATATTAACAAATTTTTCTTAAAAGTTGAAATTGATAATAATTTATCATAATTATAATTATATATACACACATGTATATAAAACAATAATTACTTTGATGCGTAGAGATCACCAAAGTGAGCATTACCTCTCCTAATAAAGTTTTTTTTACACATGATGAGATTCAAACAAACATCACAATATGTTTAAAAGATTCAACTATTTATCAATTGTCTCAAACTTAATGGTGTGTGTACGTATGTACACTAGTAATTTGACCTGTGTATTCACATGAGTTTTTTTTTCCACTACCATATAGTATAAAAATATATTCAAATACTTTAAATATTAATAGATGATACTCCATTCATTATTTTTTATAAGCCCTACAATAAAAAATGAGTGTTACTTTTTATCAACTTCTACAAAAAGAATTAGAATCATTTATTTCATATTTTTTTTTAGTTTACCTTAAGAATTTAATGTTTTATAAGTTATATACTTAACATAGAATGGTGGAGTTTGATATTAAATAAAAGTACATTTAGAAAGATAAAATTATCTTTTATAAAATCAAATCCTAAAACTATATGCAAAGTGGGGCTTATAAAAGGTAAAAAAAAAAGTAAAGTATAATTTTTTTTGAATTTAAAATCTTTGATAGAATTCTTTATATATGTGAAGTTTTCTTTCTTGAAAATAAAATTTCTATTCTAAGTTATATGCATTAATTTTCTTTCTAAATCATGTAAATATTTGTTCCTATATTTTTTTAATTACACATATTTGTTCCTATATTTTTTAATTACAAACATTACTTATAGTCATAAGTCAATCATGGCTCCATTCTTAATAATTAAATAAATCATGATAAATAAAAATTAATGATACACATACACACATATACACACATACACAATATATATATACACACAACATGTATATGTATTAGCCCCCTCTAAGAAACTCGGGTTGTTATAACTGACAACATGGTATGAAATTGTTGGTGAATGATACACTCACACTGTGAACAATGAAGAATGATGTCATTGATCATCGTTATGATTATGTGAATGTAAGAATGAATTATTAATGAGAATGTGATGATGGTGTGTGTTATTGATGTTAATAATATTGATAATGAATGAGATTGATGATGTTAATTATCATGATCTTAGTGCATGATAATGGTAATCATGTTGGATAACCTAGTGTTAGCTTATTGTTGTTAATAAATATTGCATGCTATATTGTTAAGGAATGAGAAACCCTTAATAATGGTAATCAAGTGGTAACCCCTGGTGATGGTAATTAGGAGATTTTATTGATGTTATTGATGATTGACATAACATGTGCATACGACTGTTCACATGATGCAAGAGTCCTATGAGGGGGCCCAACTTGGAGGTAAGACACGAACCCTGTAGTGGTTCCTTTTTAGAATCCACAACCGCTCTAAAGTTGGACTCAAGGGCTGACCGATAACGCCAATTGAGTTGAGATACCACAGTCACTTGGAGTCACAGTATTATAAATGGGCGGCGTTTTGGTACCAGTAAAACTGATTATATGTTGAATTTTTGTTATGTTGTAGTATATTCCATCATTAGAGTCGGATCCATATGCATGTGTATTAGTATTGTAGCATCTGCAATATAGTGGATGATAATTATTGTTGTGAGTAACCAAAAGTGTGTGATGATTGCATTAAATGGCAAAATGCATTTACGAAAATGACGTGATGATGTAATTTTACTGGAATGTTTATGATCGTATAATCCGAACAATATATTTATCATTTAACATATAATTGTTCATCCCCTACTATTTTTGTGATTACGGTGAACTTCACACATGACAAAGCGTAATGCATTATAGAGAATGCTAATGGTGTTGGATGCACTTGATGTTATGTACATAGAATTGTAGTTTTGGTTAGATTAGTAGTTATATGCCTTGGTCGACACTTTGTAGGAAGGGTTGTGTGTGTGTGTACATAGGCGTGCTTGTTGCCTTACTGCACATTATGTATATATGAAATTGTGGTTGTGAGTTATAATGCATGGATAGTAGTATAATCTTATGAATGATAGAGTCATGGATTGATCCATGTGCATTGGTGTGGATTTGTGATGGGTTGATGGAAAACCCTTAGGCACTCAATTTCTAGGAATTGTTAAGATACTTGAGTTATGAATTGATATGTCAGGGAATTGTTTAGCTTGCGTGATTGATGGTGCCTGATATGGAATGTAGCATATTGCCATGTTTTATATGTGAAAATGCATAAATAATATGTCAAATGATGCATGAACTAGGCGATTATACAATATGGGGTAGCAATTAGCAAATTAACTTAATAAGGTACAAACAAGTCCCAAATAAGCATAAAGATATATTGGTATAATACATTGGTGCTAAAAACCATCCAAATTAGAGTTCACATGTTGGTAAAAATAGGTATTTTTGGCCTAAACCTTGTGATGTACGTGAAATCCAATTAGAATGGAATTTTGGCATAGGACTTGGACCATTAGTTTAGAAATGATAGGTACTAGCTTGTGGTAAAATTTGGTTTCGTTTGGATGAGATTTGGGTAGTTTGAGCATATAGGTAAATTGAACTTTTTAAAGAAAATACGTATTTTCTGTCGTTGTTGGAAATTCTTTATGTGGCAGATTTGTATAATGATGCCCTGGGGATAATCTATGTTGAATTAACCTTTTTTTCCTTCATAAAAATTATAGGTATCCAAGCTACATAGATGTATTCATTAGATTCATCTTGATCACAGTTCCGTAACTCAAGTTATGCACAAAATACTCCAACACATTCCTACTGGAAATTCTTTGTATGACAAATTTGCATAATGTTGCATTGGGGGTAATCTAGGCAGACTAAGTTAGTCTTTCTTTCCTCCATAAAACTTATAGGTATGAGTTACGAGGGTGTACCCATTAAATTCATTAAGGATTTTCTTTGAGTCTATTAATTGAATTTAAGATGTCACATATGACATTTAAATATGCATTAAATTTAAAATTATTTAAATTAATTATCGAGAAATTTTATTCCTTAGGTAAAGTTTTACAAACTAATAGACACATTTTGAAAATTCAAATATAAATTGGTTATAATAAATTGAAAGAAATTTATAATAAACAATGAGTACATATAATTTATATTATAATTTTAAAACTTATTAGAGGAATTGCCTTGTTTTCTAACCATATTTTTTTATGGGAGATAATATTAACTTCAACTAACCTCCAAGTAAAACTAAGTAAATTAGGGAAACTATAAAAAATATAATTAAAGTAACAATGTAATTATACATTCAGAATTATTGACATCTCTATAAACAAAAACAATAAAATCTTATTACTTATCACATAACATAAGTGATCTTCTAATACATTTAATGGTAGACAAAACCTAATATTTTGACATAGCTTCTAAGGAAGGAGAAACATGATAATTCTCCAACCAATAAATCATAAAAGAAAATAATAGGTCACATTTTTCAAAAATAAATGAAATTTTATAAATTCTATATAATAAACAAGTGAAAAATATATTATAAAAAATATCACTTTTCCAGTTAAAATATGCTCAATAACTTAATCAGTAAATTACTGTATATAATTATATTTAATATATCATTTTTTAATTTGATCTCTATATTAACAAATTAAATCGACGTCAAATTTTAAAAACATGTTTTGAGAGTTAGTATTGATATATATTAATTTAAAAAGTATGTTCCCCTAATAAAAAGTGAACTGGTCTGGACCGGGGTCTAGGATCCGGTGTGGGACCAGCCACAAGAATGCAGGTGTTTTTAGGGTTTGCACACTGAAACAGTGTATATCCGATGTATTAATCCGGTCTCTCAGTGGGAGAGGTCGGTCTTGTTGTCCTGGAGATCCTTCACACCAACGTTTCGCGTTGTAAAGGAGGCGAAAGGTGGTGCCACCTGCGAAGATTCTCCGACGCTCAAGTTAGAAAAGTGTATGAACTCAACGAATACTCAAGCGTAGTAATAGTAAGGACTCAGAGTTAGAACAACGATACCATGCATGTGTATTGATATGGGCTTCTTATAGTTGAACGTAAGAGAAATGAGTCGTTGGATGCAGGTGGGTCCCTTAGCTCTGATTGCGTGTATATTGTGTCAATCAAAGTGGCTCGACTTTCAGAATGTGTCAGGAGGGTAGGTCAATTATCAGAGTACAATCCTCTAGGGAAAGGAGAGGATAATCACCTTTTCCGTATAATCTGCTGACAGGCCCACTTACTTTCTGAGACCATTGATGTGACGTATTTTGCTACAAACAGTGTCTTCGTTGATAGGTTATCAGGGGTTCTTCTCTTGCTGTGAGGGAAAAGCCAACAATTATATAAATGTCCTGTAACAATGAACATAGAACCGTTATGGCGAAAATGAATGATGCTGTTCGTGGAGTGAGGGCGGACGACCAGACAACGGATATCTGGTGTGGCAACGTTAAACCAGGACAACGGTTCTCCTTATATGAGGTCAGCCTGACGTCACAAGAATGGGGGGCCGGTATCTAGACCGGATCAAAAAGTATGTCCAAAAAATAAAAACTAAATAGTATATATATTCAAAGCTAGGAAAATAAACAATTAAAAAGATAAAAATTAAATAAAAATTTAAAAATTAAGTGACTAAAAAAATAAATAGTTAAATATGATTTAGGCCCCTTTTCTAGTTTTGTATCTTTATTTTAAGTTTTTAAAGTCAATATATGTATATTAATTTTCTATTAAAATTATTTAACATTTTTTTAGAATAATACAATTAACAATTTCTAAATCAATCATTTCAATGGAATAATAAAAAAAATATAAAAATACATGATACTAAAAAAAGCACCATTACTTCACTTTATCTCCTCCCCCTTTTCCCTCTAGGACTTGTTTACGATATTTCATTCTCTTTCTTAAACAATAGCATGCACCATTAGGTTTACTGGGTTTTGCAAACTCTTCCTTATAGTTCAAAGATAAGTTTTAAAATGTAAAGTGGATACTTTTCAAAGAAAAATAGAAAAAGAATTTAATTTAAAAACCAAATAATTTCAAAACACTGGGAACTTGAGGGAAAAGAATTTAAAATGACTATGCAATCGTAATTTCATTCAAGATGGACAAATAACACTTTAAACAATACTACCTCCGGTTCCAAATATAAGCAAATATACCTAACTTCACACATATTAAGAATAGTAGTTGGAGGTAGTTATTTGCATTAATGTTACCACATATTTGATTTAATTTTCTAAAATGCCCTTAGTATCATTTATTACATAAAGAATTAGTGGCCTTGGAAATATATATGATGAGGACATATTTGGTAAACAAGCATTTAATAACATTGAGAAAGTCTAATTTTGCTTATATTAAGGGACCAAAAAATTCCACTAAAATTTGCTTATATTTGGAACCGGAGGTAGTAAAATGTAATTATAAATATATAAAGAAATTACAGAATAAAAAAAAGGTGGTGAAAATAGAATAAAAACTTATATAAATCCTTGTTTATGAGATAATTGAGGAATTTTTAAAAAAACTTAAAATGAATATAATATCATAATATCATTAATTAATATTTGAAACATGGAAGTTACAACAAAAATAATTGTGATTGTAAGAGGGCATGGTACTATCCTTCATGCAACTATATGAATAAAAAAGATATCTCATATATTATCTCAATAAAGAACAGTTGGTTACATATAATAATTAATGACTACAAAACATCATGGGGTGGTGGCGCAGTTGGCTAGCGCGTAGGTCTCATAGCTATTGAGTGATCCTGAGGTCGAGAGTTCGAGCCTCTCTCACCCCAAAATTTTTATACATTTTGTTAGTTCGTAATGCTTGTCAAAATATAATCAACGAAAAAATATTCATTTATATGTACAAATGTCTACCGCTATTTATTAACTTCTTTATCTTATATAAATTAATAAAAAGCCTTTATATTATAAATTTACATCGATTTTTTATTAAAAAATTTCATGTTTTTTTGCTTTGGACGGGAAGGTAAATAGTTAGTTTAATTTTATATTAAATTTATTCTACTATAAGGAAATATTTACTAATTAAAAATTTTATTTAATAGGACTAAAACATTAGCAAGGAAGCTTGGATATTGAGATTTTGGTTTTTTTAACATTTCTTATATTTTGTATGGGATAAAATTAATTGTTTAAAAATATTGTTTAAATTTTTTAATGTAATTAAATATTGATTAATAAAGAATTATAATATAAAGTTATCTGACTTCGACATTATAAAAAGACATAATTTGTAGCTTGTTAGTTACCATTATATAAGATTATCTTTATAAATATAAATATTTAGAGTGACATATATAATTTTTTATGATCATGTAAATATTTATTTTTATTTTAAATGATAATTCACATTAATATAAAGTTTTCATCCTTGTATAATGAAAAACAATTCATATAGTTTAAATATTAATAAATGACTATGTTAAAAGATGTTTTTCAAATTATTATCAATTATGTTGATACAAATATTAATCATTTTATATGCACATACACAAGTTTTTTGTTTTGGGTTTTTATTTGTTTTCGGTATTTCATATTTCTCATACTTCTTAAGAAAGGAAAATGATTATTTAAAGTATTGTACAAAATTTATTTAAATATGATTAAATATTAATTAATAAAAACTATATAAATATCCATAATAATATGATGCATGCATATGCTCATTACTTGCTCATGCCATGTGAATCACCAGCCCTCGCCCATAACACGTGCCCTTGTCCTTAGTGCTCACATCCTTAACACATGCCCCTTTCCATAATCCGATGACAGGTTTGCAGTCCAACACCATCGCTGAATTCGTAACTCATATACGCACTTAGGAATATAAAACGAGTCGCTTAGCGCGTAGCGCACTCTTCACAAACATCTCAAAGTCTTATGTTCAAGAGTTTGTCCTTTATGACCATTATCGGACGTATAAAGTTAATATCTTTTATCCAAGAGTAGAGATGGAAATAGGCCAGGCCAGGCCGGGCTTTGAAAGGCTTGAGCCTGACTTAAATCAAATTTTCAAGGCTTGAGTCTGACCTATTAGCCCGTCATAGGCTTTTTTTTTAGGTCTGTTCTAGCCTGTTTGAAGGCTTAGTCCGTTTGAAGGCCTAACCCGTTTAAAAAGTCTGTTTACATTGAAACTTTTAAATGGCCAAAACCAGCCTAAAAAATATTTGTGTTCCCTTCCCCTATTTTTTTAATTTTAAACTTGTAATATTAATTTATATTATATAAATATAAATATGTGATATGTATATATTATTTTATGTTATAAATATATTATATATAATAATTAACAATTAATCTAATTAAATAGGCCGGCCTGTTGGGCTTCAAAGACTTTTTAGAAAGTCTATGGCCTGACCTATTTAGTTTAAAAGGCCTTTTTAAAAGCCTAAGTCTGGCCTTCTAGCCCGACAAGTCTGGCCTATGTAGGCTTTAAACGAGTTGGGCCATAGGTTCCCGAAGGACGGTCTAACCCATTTCCATCCATATCCAAGGGTTAACTAGCTCTTTTTAAGACTTATGAAACCTTTTAGAACATTATTAACAAACTACCAAAAAGTAAGAAAATAAATAATTAAATCCTACTTAGGCAAAACTATCAATTTATATCTATAGGCTCGTTTAAGCTTGGGTTTCTTCCTTTAGCCAGATTTTTTGATTTTAAGCCATTTAAGTAAATTACTAGGTATAATAAACACATTTATTAAGTTCTGGACAATAATCCAAAACCATGTTCCAAAAACTCATTTATTACCAAATTTGTCCCTAAGGGTGGTTTTGGCGAAATGGGGTCGTTTAGTTGATTTTTCTTGGTAAAACTATATTAAAGCTTAAATTTAGAAAATATCACTAAATAATTATAGTTTTGAATAGCAACTAAGAAAATTCAAAAATAAATTATAAAAATTACAAAAAGATAACCATGTATTACAAAAATCACACTTTAGTCCCCCCGATCTCACGATTTTACAACTAAGGACAAGGTCGCCATAACTCTGGCACCCTCATAGCCCCTGTGACCTTCATA
Organism: Clitoria ternatea; assembly: GCA_037962975.1. Taxonomy (NCBI): domain Eukaryota; kingdom Viridiplantae; phylum Streptophyta; class Magnoliopsida; order Fabales; family Fabaceae; genus Clitoria; species Clitoria ternatea. Next base: position 4,770,620 of record CM075676.1, read on the forward strand.
CCATCATTAACACATTTCTGGTTCAAATCTCATATACGCAAAATAACATAAATTGCGGGTGGAGTGAAAATAAGTCGAAAAGGAAACTTTCTTAGCATTTCGGCATGGTAACAACATGTATTTTCAAACAACAATTTGAACATGCAATTTAGATATCATCAAAAATTATTTTCCAACATGCAAGTAATGTCAATAGTTCATAAAATTTCAAATCTAAACTAAATCTCAAGCATGAAGTAATTCCATGGCAAAATTAATAATTTTTCACTATATCTTTGCAATTTCATGAAGTTTCTAGATCAAGTAATTTCATTTCTCAAACAACCATAACACATATTTATGAACTCAGAATCAGATCTTATAAAACAACCACAAACGCAAGAGTTAAAGAGAAAGAGCATAACTCATGCATATTTGATTTTAGGTTTCGATCGTCGTAAAATTCCCAAACACAAGAGTTAAAGAGAAATAACATAACTTATGCATGTATGATTTTAGGCTTTGATCATTGTAAAAATCCATTTTTCTCGTGGATCCAAATCTTTTACTATTATTTTCATTTTTCAATCAGATTTGAAACATTAGGCATGCGGCCTTAGATCCATAAAAAAAATCCTTTTTTAGTACACTTAAACCAAAAACAAGAGAAGCTTTTAAGGTAATCTATGTCCTAACCTTGACACATATGCAAAAACCTACAAGATCATGAAGAAATCCCCTTACTTGTAATGGAGTTTGGCTGTGAAGAGAGGAAGGTCGACTTGCTTCGGTTCTGGTCTCGAACTCTTGGCGATAACAAATGGTTCAACCTTAAAGCATCAGAAAGAAAAGTGAAAATTTGGCCTCGAGGGTGGTGGCTTGACCATAGGCCCCGACGGGCGGCCTAGCTCATTTCCATCCCTAATGAGGGCATACCTAAGTTGCTACCAAGAAAGAATTCACATTGTAATGCTAGAGGTTATGTTATGCCCTATATATTTTCCCCAGACCCACACCCCCAAACCGGGGTCATAGGTAGTCCGATGTGTGTATTTTTCATGGATATCAGAACCGGATCGGACCGGCCGGTCGAACCAGGAACTAGTGCCCTGTATGTAGGGATGAGAATAGGTCAGGCCAGGTCGGGCTTTGCAAGGCTTGAGCCTGGCCTAATTTATAATTGTATGACTTGAGTCTGGCATATTACCCGACATAGGCTAAAATTATAGGTTTGGCCTAGACTGTTTAAAAGCCTACGTAAGCCTAATAGCCTATATAAAGGCCTGGTTTTATAAAGGTCAATAAATAACCTAACAAACTTGACTGAAATAGACCAATGTAGACTTATCCTTAACAAATTTATTTTAAATAGGTTGACAGGCCTATATGTTCTAAATAGGCCAATAAGCCCTCTTCTAAATAGTCCTCTTTTACTATTACAATAATTTAAAATTAATATAATAAAATATTGAAATTATAAAATATAAATATATTTTAATTTATTAATATGATTTATAAGTCTGTTTTTATTTTATAAAACTAATATATATATAACTAAGTATATAAATTTTATATAAGGATGTATGAATAGGTCAGCCTAACAGTCCTAAAAAGTTTTTTAAAAAACCTAAGTCTGACCTTTTAAATTAAAAAGACTTTTTAAAAAGTTTGAACCTGGTCTTTTTATTAAATAGGTCAGGCCAAGTCAGGTTTAAACAAGCCAGACCATAGGTTCCTGTCGGTCGTCCTGACCTATTCTCGTCCCTACATATTCTGGTCCGGAAACACTATAAACCACTCACCCATTAAATTGGTTTAAAATCAGTAAAACCAATCAAAAATCGGTGAAAACTAGTAAAAACCGCATTTACCCAGTTCAAATCGGGTTAGTAAACTGTATTTTTATAAAAATTAAATCCAAAACGACATTGTATTATTGTGCAAAATCAAGGGGGGAAAACCACTAGATTTTAACCTCCTTCCTCTGTTACCTTCAATCTCGTGTGCCTAATCTATTCCAGGATCTATTCCTTTGTTACACTTATGGAAACACTTCAAGACTTTTATTTCGTCATTGAAATATGAGTATAATACTGGATCCCCACTGGACCGGTGTAAAACATACACAAATAAGTATCGTTTAAGGGCTAGTTGCCACGTCAGAACTTATACCCCGACCTAAACTTATTACTTATAACCATAACACAAGTGATCTTCTAATACATTTAATGGTAGACGAAACATAATGCTTTTTGAAATGTCTTTAGCCCCTTAAGGTGGGAGAAACATGATAAGTCTCCAACCAATTAAATCATAAAAAACATAATAGGTCACATTTTTCAAAAATAAATGAAAATTTTATATAATATACATATAAAAAATATATTATAAAAAATATCTCTTTTTAGGTTAAAATACGCTCAGGGCTTGTTTGTTTAGGCTTATTTTATGGGATAAGTGTTTTAAAAAACACTTATTTCAAATGTTGATGTGTTTGTTTAAAGTTTTAAAAATAAGCAAAAATTGAAAATAAGTTAATTTTTGCTTATTTTAAAAAGCAACTTTGATCTGCTTATAAAAAAAGTGATTATAAAAAAGCATTTTTTTAAAAAACACTTAAAAATAAGTTTAAACAAGCGGGCCCTCAATAACTTAATCAGTAAAGTACTATATATATTTCTCTTTAATATATCAATTTTTTAATTTGATATTAACAAATTAAACCAACGTCAAATTTTAAAAAAATGTTTTGAGAGTTAGTATTGATATATTATTGATTTAAAAAGTATGTTCCCCTAAAAAAAGTATGTTAAAAAAAAAACTAAATAGTATATATTCAAAGCCATGAAAATAAACAATTAAAAAGATAAAAATTAAATAAAAATTTAAAAATTAAGTGACTAAAAAAATAAATAGTTAAATATGATTCAGGCCTCTTTTCTAGTTTAGTATCTTTATTTTAAGTTTTTAAAGTCAATATATGTATATCAATTTTCTATTAAAACTTAAAATGAATATAATATCATAATCATTAATTAATATTTGAAACATGGAAGTTACAACAAAAATAATTGTGATTGTAAGAGGGCATGGTACTATCCTTCATGCAACTATATGAATAAAAAAGATATCTCATATATTATCTCAATAAAGAACAGTTGGTTACATATAATAATTAATGACTACAAAACATCATGGGGTGGTGGCGCAGTTGGCTAGCGCGTAGGTCTCATAGCTATTGAGTGATCCTGAGGTCGAGAGTTCGAGCCTCTCTCACCCCAAAATTTTTATACATTTTGTTAGTTCGTAATGCTTGTCAAAATATAATCAACGAAAAAATATTCATTTATATGTACAAATGTCTACCGCTATTTATTAACTTCTTTATCTTATATAAATTAATAAAAAGCCTTTATATTATAAATTTACATCGATTTTTTATTAAAAAATTTCATGTTTTTTTTGCTTTAATAGGACTAAAACATTAGCAAAGAAGCTTACATATTGAGTTTTTGGTTTTTTTTTAACATTTCTTATATTTTGTATGGGATAAAATTAATTGTTTAAAAATATTGTTCTAAATTTTTTAATGTAAGTGGATAATAAAAGAATTATAATATAAGGTTATATGCCATTAACAGTATAAAATAACATAATTTGTAGCTTGTTAGTTATCATTATGTAAGATTATTTTTATAAAAATATGATATTTAGAGTGCCATATATAATTTTTTATGATCATGCAAATATTTATTTTTTATTTTAAATAATAATTCACATTAATATAAAGTTTTCATCCTTGTATAATGTTTAGGTTGCAAGTCTTATGCCGATATTAAAACAATTAATGGTTTTGTTTATCTCACCTTTTAATATGCATGTTTTACACCAGGTTTGTCAAATGATGATCGAGAGTATACTAGTTATATTAAGGAGGCAAGGCATTGGGGTTTAGCTCATTATATCAGGAAGTTATTCGTCACATTGTTGTTTTCCCAACAAATGACATCTTCAAAGACTGTTTGGGAGAAACGTTGGCAATATTTAAGTGTTGATATACTTCATCTAGGTAATATGATGATCATTTATGTTAAGTTTATTGACTATTTAGACTAGAAATTCAAATAATAATAATAAATTTATGTCTACGTGATGAAACACTTCTTTTATACGATATTTGATTTAGTAACCAACATATTAAGTAGACCCTAAATTTCAACTTTGTATAAGTTTTATAAACATTATTTATATTTTACTAATAGGTTTGGTGACCTAAATTGTTTCGTCACTAAATAATGTTTGATCGATGTATTGTGATAATCCTCTATATTATGTTTCTTAACTAGCCATTAACATTTATCACTAGAAATTCAAATCATTAAAAACATGCACTTCCCCGTCAGTAAATTTGTGTGATCTTAGTGATCAAAAAATTAGGTCTCACTAAATTTCAATTATATATATATTTTATAAACATTATTTATATTTTACTAATGAGTTTAGTGGCATAAGTTTTTCGGTCCCTAAATTATAAAAGCAAAATCAATTTCGTATGTGTATGGTTAATGTAACTTTATATTTTTCCTGTTAGATATCTTTGAAAATTGTTAATGTAGCTTTATACATCAATTTTGCTTTATGGTTACGATGGTACAGGAAAAAAACATTCATTTGGATGACTATCTCTACTGCTATTAGATCAAAAGGAGAATTAGTCCTAATTATTGCTTCAAGTGGGATTGTTGCTTTGGTAGGACTACACATTCTCAGTTTGTTATTCCCATTAATGTAATATAATGCAATGTACTCCTCTGATTGAATTCATAATCAAAACTAAACTAATAATATAGGATGAAGCACCAAAGGCTCATATATATTGTTTTGAGGCCGTTGATAGAACATTGAGAGATATATTCATATTTTCAACAACAAATAGTTTAAATAAACCATTTAGGGGTAAAGTTGTAGTATTTGGTGGTGGTTTTAGACAAATATTACCTATTGTTTTGAAAGGAAGAAGACGAGACATAATTCATACTTCAATAAATTCTTTATATTTATGATAGTCTTTCAAATATAAATGTGGATGAGGTGAGAATTTTTTGATTGGATCTTAGCAATTAGGGATGGAAGAATCAATGATGAGATTGGTGAAGATATTTTAATTTATTTACCTGATGATTTTATTGACAAATCTCATAGTGATTTTATTGATATTATAGTTCACGCTACATGTTAGAAAACATTGTCAATGTTTCATATTTTAAGGATTGAGCTATATTAGCTCCAAACAATGAAATTGTTATCACTATCAATGAATCTATGCTCTCAATGTTACCAAGAGAGACCAAAACTTATCTTAAGTTTTAATTCTCCATGTGTTTCTGTTTACAAGCGAAACGACACAACCGTTCCAAATTCTTGGGCGCCAAAACGATAGCAACTCAGCAAAGGGCTATCCACTGGGCCCAAAAGTTGTGAAAACTTCAGGCCCATTAAGCCCAAAACGACGGTTAATGAGATTTTCATCTCACACACAATAATTGCCTGCCCACGTGATTAAAAGCATTAATGTCTAATCATGCAACGCAATTTACGCTTTACAGCCGTTACACGAACTTCAAGAGCTTTCAATAATGATCTGTCCTGGACCGGGGTCAAGAGATCCGATCTCAAGCCAGTCACGAATAGTATGTCAATACCATCTAGTAGACCGGATGTATATGTATCCGATGTAGGTATCCGTTGTCCTTGAATGAGGAGAGCGGATTGGGCGTTCTGGAGATCCTTCACACCGACCTAACGCGTTGAAGTGGGCGAATGGTGGTGTCACCTGCAAAGATTCTCCGACGCTCAAGTCAGTGATTATATTCCAAGTAAGGAATGTATTCAGAGAGGAATCAGTCGTAAAAGTGCTGAAGAAGAAGATCCCTAACTTCAATCATGAAGTTAGTTCATATACCTGATTGGCTCGATTAACGAGGACTCGTTGGTGGGGAACCACCAACTCCCATTAGCATTATTATATTGCGCACTTACCTGCATGATTGGGTCAAGTGGCTATTTTATATTGAGCATAGAGAATGTAGACTAGGATTAGGGAACAAGTTGACCATTCCCGTGAGCAGAATTTGGCTCGTAGTGCAGGGAATTATTAATCGATCCCTGTAGCAACAATCCTTGTCTTTTGCACAGTGTCGTGTGTGTTGTTCGGTGTCATGGTGTTATCCTGAACAACCGGTATAGGGAGAACGCCTGATACGGAATTACAGTCCGGATGTATACCGATGACACCGGTTACACGTAGGTGTCTTATCAAAGACGTTGAAATATGTATAGCAGATCGGATACCGGTATTGAGACCGGATCAGTTTCTAAATGTCATTATGACACACACCAAAATTTCTAAGAACAATAATTATTCGAGACTTCCTAACATGAATTAAAGTTGAAGAGGACTGGAGCTCCAATAATGCTTCTTCGGAACATTAATCAATCTTCTGGTATGTGTAATGGTACATATTTAGTCGTATAAAGGATAAGAAATTATGTAATTAAAGCAAAGTTATCTCTGGAAACAATTCTAGCCAAAAGGTATTTATTCATAGGTTATCACTTAATCCTTCTGATAATATACTTTCATTCAAATTTCAAAAACGACAATTTCTTATTATAGTCTTTTTTACCGTGACCATTAATAAGAGTTAGGGACAATTTCTTAAGCATGTCGGTACCTATCTTTCCAAACCAATTTTCTCTAATAGTCAACTATATATTGTTCTATCAAGTGTAACAAGTTAAATGAGATTGTAGATATTTATTTCAATTTCTAAAAAATAGAACACAAATCTAACTACAAATGTTATGTAGAAAAAGATTGGTAGAAGCATCATTGATAAAACATAAACTAGTCCTACTCAAATTATAATTGGCAAATATTTTACATATCATTACACATTGAGTTTTTTAAAATCTTTCTATTATTACATGACTTTGTAATATACACAAAAAATTATCAAAACTAAAACAATTATCATTTTTTTAATCTTTCTTCATATGTGTACTTTAATCTTTATTCTTTTACATTGTTGGGTTTAAAGTTATTATCTTTTAAAACAATACCATTCTTAATTATTAAAAAATAATCCTAATCTCATTTATGTTTTAAAAAAAATAATTTATGGTTACATAGAAAAAAAAGCAACTCTTCTAGAAAATATTTTTAGTATATATTTTATACAGTCTTAATTAAAAAAAATTAATTTCCCCCATCCGAACCATAAGAAATGTAAAAAATATAACCCCGTGCGAATGCTAGTATAAATGAAAATTATTCTCCTAGCATCAAAGATCTCATTTATCGGTAAAAGGTTCAGCAACTCATAAGAAGAAGAAAACAAAACAAATTTGTATACAATTCAAAATTAGATTTTTTTTTTGGTAAAATATCAACTAATGATAATAAAATATCACACTTTTAACAATATGACCCACGACATACAAAACAAAAAAAAAGATATTATTTTATAAACACAAATAAAACTAATATACAATGGTAATTGCTTTCACAAAATGTATATTAAATGAAAATTAAAAACATATTTATACAAATATATAAAGGAAAATATACTATATCTATAATACATACAATAATAATATAATATATACGCAGTGATATTTAAAAAATAAACCAGTAATCAAACTCATAAAGTCACCGGTTTATGGTTTATTGATTCAACATGATCAAACTGTGGTCAAACCAATAATAATAAAATGTATATTTTTAATATAACATAACATAATTCATGATATATTATTAATAAAATTATATAAAAGTTAAGTTAACTAATACTTATATTACACTTATATTACGTATTTTATAAAATAAAAAATTTATAATAATAAAAATAGTATGTAAATATTATCTAAGAATCTTTTATTTATTTAAAAATATTTTAGAATAAATTTTTTTAAAAAATACTAGAAAATGAGAAAAAAATAATTTTTAAAATCTCACAAGTTCAACCTAATTTTTCAATACCACTTTTCAACTAGTTTTAACCGATTTTAAAACCCTTAATTTTTCTACTTGTTTGAAGTGGTATCTAGGTAGGTTCCGGTTAACCAGTCAATCTAGTCTGTTTTTCACAATAATAATACAAACATTAATCATGTTGATTAAAGCAAAAATTGACCACAGTAGTATCGATTAAAAATGTATATAATTTACTACAGAAAAAAATGTTTAATAGGTTCTATTAAATACTTTTCTTTATTTGTTTTGAAAAATTAACGGGTTATTTTAAGACTCGTTATATTCCAACTAACGTCATTTCCATTTATTGAAATTATTATCTTTACCAAACATTACAAACACAAATAAAAGTAGTATATGATTCACATTACAAATACTACAATCACTCCGATCAGCTAACATTGGTCCCAACATGTTCCACTTACCCGCTTAACACCATCAAAAAAAATTCTGGTCCCAATTATTAAACATCACATATAATAAAAAAAAACAAAATCAAAATCAAATCATAATCATCATTGACTAATGCCCTGTTTGTATAAATGTTGACACTTGTAAACAGAGGTTTGCAAATAGGTAAAAATATATCTTATGATCAAACGGAGTTTTGATTGTCTCAAACGACGTAAAAGATTAATATTAACGTTTAGATTTCTCCTTTTTTTAAACTCCGTTTCCACAACTACATACCAAACGGACCCTAAAGTATTCAAGCTATGATTAAACGTTGTCAAGCCACTGTCATTTGATTTCAAACCATTAAGAAAATGAAATAAACCAATTGGAATGAAGAAAACAATCTTAATCTCATGCCCGGTCATTTGAATTCTGAAGAAAAAACTTAAATCGAAATAAAGAAAACACCGATAAAAACTTATCAAAAAGATAAGTTGCATCCAGGGTAAAATTTAGTGTTTTGAAATCCACAAAATTAAAAAAGATCCTATGAAATAGAATCACATTTAGTCTTTGTAATCCTGGTCCAATCTAGAAAATAGAATTGGTAGCTATGCTTGGTAGCTTTAAACTTGTTCTCAAAATTGCGTGGCATTACATTTCCAATAATATAAACTTTACCAAACACATATTTCATTTTCCCAATTTTCTATTTTTTTCCCCTTTGTAACAAAACCATTACAAAATCATAATTTAGATGATAAAAAATTTTTAAACACAAAATAAATAACAAAAATTTAAAAGGACAATAACAAAAGAATACATATTTTCATCTAAAAATATCAAGGTTTTAAAAACCAAACCGGTGATCGAACCGGTGAAAATACTAGTTTAAGATTCATTAGTTTAACTAAACAGTGTAGAATCAGTTTTTTAGATTGGTCACGGGGAACCAAACGGGGACTTACTTAGTCAATTGATTAACTAAAACATTACATGATCTCCTAACATACATTTAAAAGAAAACTCCAAACGATTCAGTTGATATATAGTACATAATCCTGGAGAATCAGGTAAACACGTGAACATCCTTGAGGTCCAAACGATTCTTTCAAGCACTCATCACATTTAAACAATCAGATTGAATACCCAAAAAGAATTACAATCAGATTCAAACAAAACTGTTGTAAAACAAAGTTCCCAAGCCAAATTAATTGCCCAGCGTAAATAAAGCTACTGCTACTGTTACCTCATGTAGCCTTACGGAAATGTGATGCTGCAGCCAATACTTGCCCCTGATGATTCCTATCAATAAAACCAAAACCAACACCACAATTTTCCTTTACTGAGCATCAACATTTTGTTGAAGTTTGTCCAATACTCCATAGAGTGAAATCAGAAACATATTTGTTCTCCTTTGCTAAAGTAGCAAGCACAGTTTGTGACTTTGTGTTACCTCATCATCTCTGCTTGACAAAATACTATCTGCTAACCAATCTGCCACATTAATAATTTGTGAAGTAGGAGCCCAGATAGCTACAGGTGATGCAAAACAAATCCTCCTGTAATCCTCACACTGAAATAAAGTATATACCGTATATAGGACATTTTTTATTCTTGTTACAATGTTAATATTAAATTAACGGAAAGAACTAACTTCAAACAAAAATAGAACATAAAGGACCAAATTGATAACAAAAAAAAGAGACAAAGAACTAAATCAAAACCCAAAAAATACAAAAAGAACTATACGTATATTTTAGCCTATCTATGGAAGTAACATATAAACAATTAAAGAAAATAATTAGCCTGGGGGGACAACTTCTCACATGTCCAAGCAAAAGAATTGTTTTCACTAAAAGATAAAACATTAGGCCTACAACGTGACACTGTAAATGAACTACAGCTTATTTAATCGGTCACTGCCTCAGCAAAAGATGCTTCTCCAAGATGGCAACTGTTTCTTCCTTTGCACTGCAAATGACAGGTGAAAAAACAAAATCACAATCAATGACATAAATTTCATACTTTATCAATTACACCTAGTAACCAAAGACTAAGAACAGGTTTGTTGCAAACATGTAAACTCAGTTGATAGATATTCTATCATACAGCTCAAGAAACCTCTAAGCTTTGAGTCATTCTCTATTAGAGCAGAAAGTCCCATCATTTTCATCCTATATTACATTGAAAAAGATTATAACACTTTTCAGAAATTTGTTTATCTTGTTTTATAAGACCTTCTAAATTTCTATGCTATTAATTATTTTTTAACTAACCTACCCTCATGAATAAATAAGTTTTCATAATCAACATAATAGAGGAAGTACATTAATGATAGATCATTGGCTTAAATAAGTGTTTGGTTCCTGATCTTTTACTCAATTTAGGTTTTAGTCCATGATTAAATATTTTTTTATGTTTTAGTCCAAAAACTATATGAATGATTTCTGTCTCTGCCATTAGCCACATTCTGTTAAACGATGATATGTCAAACGGAGATCCACCTGTCATGCTTAGGTGTTCAAAAAATAAAATATAATGCAATAAAAACATTTCCATCTCATCCTCCTCCTCCCTACCCCTCCCCCTTTCTCTCTCACCTTAACCACACCCCCAATCTCCATGTTTCACCCTTACCACCACCATCCTCCTTGTGCCTTCACTTAATCATTCCAATCCCCAACCTCCAACCCTCCATCCTCCTTGTGCCTCTACGTCCAACCCCCTCCCACCCACCCATACATAAACCCCCTACAATAGAACAAGCAAAAATTGGAATAGTAGATACCATCGAGAGAAAGAGGGAAAACCAAGGGGCTCCACCTCAGATACCACTACGCGACGAAGACAACAACCATGGAGATACCATTGCGCAACAGAGACAAGGAAAACCAAGGAGACAAACACAAAGACGGCTGGCCAAAGATCTGCCACAGTTGCCCATGGAAGAAGGGTGGATTGCACAAAAAGGAGGGTTTGAGAGTAGAGAGAAGAGATGCTAGTGGGTTTGCAACAATTCTTTAATCTCTGTCCCATTCACACTTCCACCTCCTTAGATTCTCCTCCTATTTCTTCACGGTACCCTCGAACTTGTTCTTGGAATTTTTACCCTTTTTGTTACTACTCTTGAAAACTGCATCTTGTAACTAGGTTTTTAGATTTGATTCTGTGAGAAAGAATAAAAAGTGGATCTACAAAATCTGAAAATCAGAAATTTCGCTCTACAAATCAAAATTTCAGGTTGATTTTTGGGTTAGGGGTGGGCGGTAGGTTGTGGTGGTGAAGTTAGGGTTGGGGATGGGTTATGGGTGGGGGTGGGCCTTGGGTTGGTGGTGATCTAATGGGTTGTGTTATGGGTTATGGCTGGGGCAGCAAGGTTGGTGGTGGCGTGTGTTGTTTTGTCAGTGGATGATGAAAGGTGTTGGTGGTGGATGGGTAGTGGACAATGTTGGGGTGAGTGGTGGGTGTAAGAAAAGAGAATGGACGAGGGGGAGGTGATAATTTAGGGTTGAGGAGGTGGAAAAAAATTGATTTATTATATTTTCATTTTACAGCTACATGTGCCACGTGTCCTCTCCGTTTCACATGTCATAAGTTAACAAAATGAGGTTAGCAGCAGTGTTGTGAAAATTGCGATTTTAATTATAGGATCGTGCGATTTTACGATCTTGGTGGGCATAGTCGATCTTGAGGGGAAAAAACAATTACAAACGGCCAAGAATAGTGTTGGATCGGCAATTTTTGCGGTTCACTCCTAGGATTGTGCACATTCCGATCCTGGGAGACACTCATGGACCAGGTCGGTTCCATGACCCGGTTTTGAAAAAACCCGCATTTTACAGAAAAAAGGCACACGAGAGACCCTTCGTCTTCCTCCCTTCTTTCCCGCACACGACCATGTGACCGTCATTCATGGCTGCACACGACGTTGCCGCCGCAAGCTCCATTCTCTTCCCATCGTGACCCTTCGTCTCCACGTCTCTGTTCGAGGTTCTTCTTCATCTCCCAGCCCCTGCTTTCGAGGCCTCTTCTTCGTGCTTCAGCCTCTGTTTTTGAGGCTTGTTGTTCGTCTCTTAACCAGCTTCTGTTTTCAAGCTTCTTCTTCATCTTCATGCTCTATTTCCAAGCTTCTTCTTCTTCGTCTCTCAAGTGGTGCTCTGTTTTCAAGCTTCCTCTTGCTCTGTTTTGAAGGCATACACTGCTAGTGGTGCTCTGTTTTGTCTTTGTTTGTTTCGAAAATGGCTGCAAATACGGGTGGTGATGGGGTTCATAATGTTGGTGGTGCATCTCAATCTCAGGTTGTTGTAGCTGAGAGTGGAAAAACTCAGAGGAATGCTACTAGGATGAGGACCGATACTGCATGAAAATATGGTGTTTCGATTGGAGGGGATTCAAGAAGAATAATGTGTAAGTTTTGTAACAAAGAATTCAGTGGAGGTGTTTATCGTTTCAAAACATCACCTAGCAGGGACAAAGAAAGATGCTAGTGTTTGCAAATCAGTGCCGGATGAAGTTCGCAACGAAATTTAGGGCATTGTGTTTGGGTTGCAAGAAAAGCTTGTGAAGAAAACAAAAGAATTTCAAGTTGAAGACGGTGCCGAATTTGGTGAAGATTTAGGGAAAAGAAAAAGGCAAGAGTGAAGAAGGATTTGAGGGGAGCAAGCAAACAACACACAATTAATTCTATCTTCAAGAAGGATTTGAGGGAGGATGCATCTTTCTTCTACAATAATGTCATTCCTGTTCATGTTGTAAAGAGTGAAGAATTCATTAAAATGTGTGATACAATTGCAAGGCATGGGATTGGATTTCAGCCATCATCTTATCATGAAATCCAAGTGAAATATTTGAAGAAGGTTGAAATGACAAAGAGCATTGTGCTGAAACACAAAAAATTTTGGGAGCAATATGGTTGCACCGTGATGACAGATGGATGGATTGGAGAAGGAGAACTATACTTAATTTTCTAGTAAATAGTCCTATGGGAACTGTTTTCCTAAAGTCAATTGATGCATCATATATTTACAAGACAATTGATAAAATCTTTAAGATGATGGATGAGATTGTAGAGGAGGTTGGAAAGGAGAATGTGGTGCAAATAGTCACTGATAATGCTGTTAGTTACAAGGCAGCAGGGGATTTGTTGATGGAGAAGAGGAAAAAACTTTACTGAACACCTTGTGCATCTCACTACATTAATCTGATGCTTGAAGATTTTGAGAAAAACATACCTCTCCACAAAGATACAATTGCAAGTGGTAAGAAGATTACAACCTACGTATATTCAAGGACTAGTCTCATATCTTTCTTGCATCAGTTTACTAAGGGGGGTGATTTGATTAGACCTGCCATGACTCGTTTTGCTACCTCCTATCTTACTTTGGGGTGTCTACATGACAACAAGGGAAACCTAACAAGAATGTTTGCGTCAAATGGTTGGAAAGGAAGCCAAATGGCAAAGACATCCAATGGGAAACTTGTTGAGAATTTAATCACTAATAAGGAGTTTTGGATTGCTTAAGGGCTGCATATCCCCTAATTAGAGTTGGTAGATTCAGAGGAGAAACCATTCATGAGATTTATATACGAGGAAATGGATAGAGCAAAAGAGAAGATACAAAGTAACTTCAAAAATATTCAGAGGAGGTATACAAAGTAACTTCAAAAATATTTAGTTTTTTGTATCTTACTATTTAATTAGGAACTAATTCAATGTTGATATTCTGTTTGCTTTTTTTAGTTACATGCCTTTATGAGAAATAATTGATAAAAGATGGAATCAGCAATTGCATAGACATCTACATGCTGCAGGCTACTACCTTAATCCAATGCTACATTATGGTGAAGGGTTTAAGGTAGATGTTGAGGTGAAACGTGATCTATATGATTGCTTGCAAAGAATGATTGGAGATATGGATAAAGTCAACAAGATTGTTGGGCAGCTTGAATTTTTCAAGAGCAAGAAAGGTTTTTTTGGTTCAGAGATAGCTACATGTGGCCTGAAAAAATAAAACACCAGCCCAATGGTGGGAATCCTATGGTGATGAGCACCCGGAGCTGCAGAAATTTGCTATTCGTGTATTGAGCTTAACATGTAGCTCAAGTGGTTGTGAAAGGAATTGAAGTGCTTTTGAGATGGTAAAACTTTAATTAGTGACTTAGTTTTGCTTTTAATTGTTCAACTTAAAGTTAGTTAGTGACTTAGTTTTGCTTCTTTTATTTTAGGTTCACACTAAGAAGAGGAATCGTTTAAAGCAAAATACTATGAATGATGTAGTCTTTGTAATGGCCAACTCAAAGCTAGAAAAGAAGAAACAATCTAGGAAGCAACCAACCTATGACATTGAGGATATTTGTTTTGATGATGATTGGATTGTTGAAGAGGAGAAGGATGGGCCTAAGTTGGAATTAGATGAGGGCAATGTCATTGTAATTGACAAAGAGGGTAGTGGTGCTGTTGCAAGTGCACCAAATGATGATTTAGAGGTTCCTCTTGATGGTGATAGTGAAGATGCTGCAGCAAATGCAATTGACATAAATGATGATTTAGTGGATGACTTGACATATCCTGATTAGGGCACCTTGCAGGATATACTGCCGGAGTAGTATTTCATAGTGTACATCTACATAGACACATGGACTATCTTTTGGGGTTTGCTGATATTTTTGGGGTTTAGTACAGTTAACAGTAGCATTAGTGCACTATTTTTTGTTGCATATACACAGCCTCTATGACACATGTTCTTTTTTGTCAAACAGCCTTGTGTCTTATTGGAATTGTATTTAAATATATGAAATTATGAATACTAGAACTTTTATGGTATGATAATTGTATATTTCTTGTTCAATATTATTTTCTATGCATAATTTTATATATTTAGTAGGATCTTACGATCCAAGTTTACGATCCTTCATTTACGATTTTTCAACCCTCCTCCGATCCTACATAAGATCTCGATTTTTACAACATTGGTTAGCGGCAGGGATGAAAACGGTTATTTCATATAGTTCAGAGACTGAAACATGAAAAAAATTTAATCAGAAATTAAAACCTAAATTGGGTAAAAAGATTAGGGACCGATTGATATTTGGATGACATCAAATGCTACCTTTTATCTACTACTTCTATGTCTTTTGAAGAGGGTAAGATGATAGTCCTACTAATTTTAAAGAAATTTTGTAAACTAATGCTATGGTAGACAAATTTAATAACTTTAATTAAATTAACCAACATTTTTAATACTCGTAAATTAGGTAAAAAGGTCATATAAAGAGGGATAGAGATAGTATAATAGAAATGATTTTTGGCATCTGCATTTGACATTGCAATGCAGTATGGAAGAGTTTAGATGAACTACCTTCCAGGTCTAAGTATCTTGTATCTGTGTGGTGTAGTGAGGTCCACAACTGTTGAACCTGCACGACCAGATGGAAGCAAACCACCATCATAAACAAAAGCACAATGTTCCCACAGGTTCTCAAAATCTTTAGTGGAAACACTACTTGGTTGCCCACTGAGGTTTGCACTAGTAAGAGCTAGGGCAGTTCCTGAACCACGGGCAATGACCCTGATGAAATTGCAATCAGGAACTCTAACTCCTATACTATCGAATCCAGGGTTTAAAGATCGTTCAAGAACACTTGACTCTCCTGTAAAATATCCAAGATCCAGGCATGCTATCAGGAAATATATAGGATCTTCACAACAAAATCAGAGCCCAGAGGCTTGCAGAAGATACACTGACAAAGAGATTGAACTAGATAGTTGCATCAAATAAATTTTGTGAAGTAACTGATAATATAAACATAAGTTGTAGACAGTTCTGCATACTTATCCATAAATTTCAATTTCCATGAAAGACACATGCATATACGACTTACAAACCTCGTTTCAGTATAACTGTAACAGGCCCAGGTAGGAGGGAATCAAGCAGACCATCAGGTAAATGGTTAGTGACAGCATAACGAGCTATATCCGATACGTCACCAACACAAATAGCCAGAGGACTTGTATGTCTCCGACCCTTAATCTCATAAATCCTGTTGACTGCTTCCAGTGAGCTGCCAACATGCCCCAGTAGAAGGAAACAATTTCAGAAAGCAATTGAACACACAGAGATAAGGCTGATCCAAACATATGGACAAGGTAGAGTGCAAATGAAATTTTAAACATATTTGATTAAAAATATAAAACATATTGCAGGCATTCGAAGGATGGGTATAATGTGGAGTTAACTTTTCTCACATCAAATGCCTATATAGAAAAATTGATATCTAATCAAAACTTGCATGAAAAATGAACATAACATAAAGCAATTATTTATCTGCTTCCTTTCATGGAGGATTGCAGTAAACAGTCTTTCAAGATTTTGAAGATCAAATTTTATTGAGTTATCATTTTATTATTTTAATAATTTAAATACATAACACTATTAGATTTTTAGTCAGGAACCATTGTGAGTGCAACAGAAAGATCAATTTATACATATTATTGAATAACTGAATATTAGGCTCACAAAGTAAAACAACAGAAATGTTATAGACCTATAACCCACTTGATGTTGAGTGCAAGAGAGGCACACAAATAACTAGATTTATTTTCAATTACTGAAAACCCCAATTAAATTTGACTAGTCAAGCGGTGCATTTACAACATCATTCTTAGTCAATGAATATACTACCAACATTTTCATCTCTTCCCTCCAGAAGATACAACAAGATAAACGATCCCATTAATCTGTCACATATTATTTCCTTCTCCATCTGTCTCTAATCTTTGATTATGCCAAGCGTGAATTCAAACCTAGTACAACTGGAAGATACTAAAAGCACACCAACCACTGTTCCTAACATTTACTTCGGAAAGAAACATATAAAATGCAGCATATAGGAAAACAAAAAATAGAGGCTAGAAACATAAATGAAGCTTGAAACATGCATACCAAGCATCACAAGCAAATCCATAGAGCGTATCAGTGGGTACTGCAATGACCTTCCCAACTTTCAAAGCTTCAACTGCCTCAGCAGCATAAGCATCAGTAGCAAGATGAACCACCCCATTTTTTATTTCAAGACCCAACTCAACATTATCCAAACTCGTAGCCATCCTTTTTGAGAAACCCCTACTCAGCCCTTGACACTGTTGCAAACGTGGAACAAGGGACAACCTGCGAACACCTGAAGCACAAGGGTCGTAGGTTCAGTCTGTCCGCGATGTCAACAACAACCTCAACAGTAATAACAAGAAACAACCAAGACCCAGCTCAAACTTCCACATGTAGAACTGAATTTGGTTTGGATTGAAAAGCAAAAGGTAAAATAACGCATAAAGTTAAGATTATTGTTGCTAAATGTCATGAAAGGAAGCATTTTTCTACATGAAAATCATGTGGGCATGCAAAAATTTGGTCAATTCATTGACCCATCAATTGTTTGAGAGAGAGAGAGAGAGAGAGAAGGGTTGGGACTACAGAGCACCTTGGAGTGGGAAGGAGAAATGGGTAGAGAAGCAAGCGTTGAGAAGCGTAGTAGAAATATTCATCCTATGCTGCTGACCGATGTTGTTCTCTGACCCATAATCACAAACAAAGACACGCTCTTTTTATACCTGGTTTTGAATACTAAATTAAATTGTTTTTACAAATTTAACGACATTGCAGCATAATGCCCTATTCTCCGTTTTCAGGTGAGTGGGAGTGATAGTGTTTTTCTGAATTGGGTCTTTATTCTTCTATCACTTTGATTAGGTACGGATGTTTCTTTTAACACCTCTTTTTTTTCTAATAGCAGTATCTTTCTTTTTTATATATAATTTTATATAAGATTTTAGAGTTTTTAGATTTCGAAATGTGTACATTTTTTAATTTTAAAATTTGGAAGATAAATAAATAATTTAATTTCTACATATCAAAATCTAAGTATATTTATATCAGGAAAAAAATAGTAGTGTAGCCTCCTTCAGTTTTTTGGGCCAAAGAAGCAAACCTCTGCATGTTACTCTCTAGGAGAAGCTTCTTGCTCTAAGGATGGTTCCAAACTTTCTTCCTTGTTTTCTATTTCAATTTTGGGCTCATTTGTTTAAATTTATTTTAACAGATAAGTGTTTGTTAATTAAAAAGTATTTATTATAAATTTTTATATGTTTGTTTAAAGTTTTAAAAATAATAATTAAAAAGTAAACAGATTTCTACTTATTTTAAGAAGCAACTCTGATCTACTTATTAAAAAAAACTACTTATGAAGAAAGTGTTTTTTTAAAAAAACAGTTAAAAATAAACTTAAACAAATAAGTCCTTTGTCTTGAGATTTTCTGATCTTCCTTTATCTTTGTTTATTTTAGTTTTTTCTGTGGTAAGCCTTTTTTTTTGCTTTTGTGGTTATGTATAGCTTGTCTTGGGCCTTGGCACTTGTCTCTTCAATGAATGCTTTTGTTGGACAAAAAAAGAGAGGCTTTACCCAAAAAAAAAGCAAAAAATGAATAAAGAAAAAGAAGTAAATACATTATTTAGTCATTTTTACACGATCGTGTTAATAGGTCTTTCACATTTTAAATATTTACGTGTGATCCTTCACTTATGTACGTTGTCTACTAATTAGGTCATTGTCGTTAAATTAGTCACTATATCATTAAGTGTAGCCTATGTGTTATTGTTGTTTGGACAAGTGTTATGCCAAATTGGAGTTCAAAACTATCGTGTTTTGCTGATTAGATAATGAGGGTGAAATTTAAAAAATGCCATTGTAAAATGTAGGATGGCAAAATGGGTTGACCCGCCTTGTCAAAGCCCACCCATAATTGAGTTGAGCTAGCTTGTCCTGTCAAGCTCAAAAAGCCAAAAAAAAGACCCACCCTACCTAACAACAGACTAGTGGGTTAATCCGTCAAAATAAAAAAAAATCTGTTTTTTAAGGAAAAGATAGCATATTAGTCAATGACTCGTCGACCTGCCAATATTTTAAAAAAAGATACATGTCAAGTTATTATTAAAAACCATAAAAAAATCTAAAAAATACTTTTTAAAGGGAAATAAAACAAAATATTATTAACAGAATGGTACAAACAAGCAGTGAGAGACCTAGCTTTGTGTTTTAGAAAATGAAAATATAAACTTAAATAAAATAAAGTATGAATTATTTTATTATTAATAGGCCTATCAGACTAGCCTGCCTCACCAAGGTGTTGGCTTGTCGGGCTGGTGGGTCAAGTGGGTTAGGCCTTGGTGGATACCGAGTTGAGTTTTTTGTTTGCCCTGCCGTTTTTGTAAGCTTGGCCTGTTTTGTCATCCCTAGTAAATTGGGAGTTTAGGGTTGAAAACGTACATTGACTCTTTTAACTATTTCCTTTCCCTTTGAGTGAGAAGAACGAGCGAATGCGACGACTGGTTATGGACAACCTTTGAAGCTCAGGTATATGACGACGTTAACTCCCGCTTTTGCATTTGTATGATTTAGGGTTTTGAGAGATGTATCTTTCCTTTTGTTTAAAGGATCCTAAATTTTGAACTTGGGTTTTGTGATGTAATGTATGTTAGGGTTTTATAATGTTGTTTCTCTTTGGTTGTGGTCTCCCAGTATGAGATTTTTCAATGTGCTTTGTTGAAAATATTATAAAGTTAAGCACGCTTAACCTTGGAGTTCTTAAGTGATGGGCTAACGAAAAGCAAATGCATTTGTTGGTATAAGTAGTAATAATTAATTTCTTTAAGTTATCCTCAACTGTATAATCTCATACCTATATAGTCATGTCAAGTGTCCACCATAGGTTGTGTGTGGCACTTGTAAAATTTTCAAAAACAATGGAAAGAAAATGAGTTAAGGATTACTCATTTGTGGCAATTTGCTAAGGTTTCGCACAACTTTATATATATATATATATATATATATATATATATATATATATATAACATTAAGGAGCTGAAATCCAAAGCTTATAAGTATCTAAAAAAATTAAACCATTAAGTTAGACAAAGTCTCACTTTTTGAATGGCCAAAGATTGACAACATAACCAACAATGATTGTGAAGTTCTTAATGCAAAGTTAATGAATATAAGAAATAAACTAATAATAACCATGTTGGAGGAGGTCAAGACTTACATAATGGCCCACATTGGGCACAACATGATGAAGCTCAACGACCATATTGGTAAACTTCCTCCTTTCCAGCAAATTAGATTGGAAAGAAAGAAGAAAGAAAGCAAAAAATGAACTATGCAGTATGCCATTTAGAGCTGGCAAAATAAGTCGACCAACATGGGCCAGCCCGAGCCCATCATAAAAAACGTAATGTGTGGGCCTTAAAAATAAATTCAAAGTTAATAATTGGAAAAAAATCCAATAACAAAAAAGCTCAAATAAATGGGCTAAGTACGGGCTGGCCCGTAGTGCCAGCGGGCTGCCTGATTCCTATTTTTTTTTTTAAATAGTACTATTTATTAGTCAATCTAGCAATATGAGAAATACTATTTATTAGTTGGTGTTTTTACAAGCAAGTTTTTAAAGAAATCTTGTTGATTTATAGCATTTGTGTGTTAGTATTATTAATAACTTAGTAGTCAATATTTCATTCATTTTAATTTTCAATTGCAGTATAAAAACAAACATATTTTTTACAAGAAAAGTTATTGATTTTATAGCATTGTTTGTCTATCAATAGTTAATTATTTTCAATAGCACAAAATTTTTTACAAATGTAGTTTTAGAAAAATTCTACTAAGTTGGTTCAGTTTTTTGTAATTTAATTTTTTATAAATCAATTTTTTAATATTTTTTTAAAAAAATTGGGCCACTTGATCAAGTCTGCAACCCGTTGAGAGTCGGATTAAGGCCTCTAATTTCAAGGTCTAAATTTATGCGGGCCTTTTTTGGCCCGACCCTAAGTAACCCACAACCTACCCTAAGTAACCCACAACCTGATAAAGCCTTGGCTCATTTAGGACCGCCCACCGGATTGCCAGCTATAATGTCATTTGATTGTTTTCATACTTTTTGATATACAACACATTCATTTTAATCAAGGGTTAACCATCTTGTAGGGGATAATAGAGAGGACATATATGAGGTGCACTACTACCCAACAAAAGGTCATAATGGACATTGGTAAACAAGAGTGCACTTGCAGGTTTTGGCAATTAACTAGTATATACCTAAACGTACACTGAGGATCTATTCTCAAATTTTAAATATGTTAGGGACTATTAACTATGTATTATGTGACCATATGTTTTTTAATTTTATGTAGGTATGCCTTAGGCTTGTGCATGTGTGACAATTACAAAGAAAATGAGGCATGTAGAGGACCATTGTCATGTTTGGTTGACAATGACCTCCTTCAATACAACATATGATGATAATGTTGTGTTTGGTTTCCCTGGTCAAGAGTTTTAGGAAAAGACTAGCTGCATTCCACCTGAACCTCTTTTTATTAAAAAAGACCATTGAGAGACAAAAGAAATAAAAAAGAAAATTAGAGTATCAAGCACAAGGAGGACAAGACAATCAAGCTAAACTCAACAATCACAAGATGGTACAATTACAGACAAACCAAAAAGACTTAAGAAAATTCAAGTTAGGGTTTGTGGACAACAAAGGCATAATAATAAAACTTTTCAAACAACCATTAAGAAAAGGAAATAAGAGAGAGACCAAGTGGCGGATAACACAACTAACAATGCAGGCATAAGCAATGAACAACAAGTGGTAGCTGACGTAACTAATAACGCAAGCATAAGAATTGAACAAGCTACAGCTCTACAAGATGCCATCCCTGTTAAAACCCCAACAAATAAGAGGCAACTCCCAACATCACCGTCGGAAGAAGTCCCCAAAATGCTTCAAAACATCTTGTTTCTCCCCCAACAAATGAAGGAGAGCTAAAAAAAAGAAGCTAGCTATTTGCAAGAAAATAGAAATGTAATTCATTAGAGTGAAGAAGCAGAATAACTAAACTAAGACCCATTTTATTTATTTTGGACAAAGTAATGTAAATTCGAACATTGTCTTTGTTTTGGAGAACAACTTAATGTCCCACCTTTATTTCAGTTGTGTTAATACATAATAGTTATTATTATCACATAATAAGAACCTTTTTTGGGTGTGTGATGTTTGAATGATATTAATATAAATTTAAAAAAATTAGTTCCACTTATCTGATTTATACTACGTGATTTGCTTATTACCATGTTTAGGTTGGACCACGAAACTTAAAGTTGCATTGAAATGAACATAACACTTGGTAACATAAACCAAATTGCATTGGTATTAAGTGAAAGTTGAAGACAACAAAATGAGGGGACCATAAAACAACAACTTCCTTAACCAAAACAACCTACATTTAAAAACAACATACAAATCCAACCCCGTATACAAAACACATGTTTGACAACATCACCTTAAATCCTACTAATAACTACCCTAATTATCATTGTGACAATGGTTACAATTAAATACAATTTTAGTTGTAAAGTCCTCTCCATTTTCTTCATTTCTCTCTCAACACTCTTAATTTTAGTTTCTATAGAGTAGGTTGCCTTTTTAATCTCTTGATCCATAGCCAACTTGGTTGCTAAAGGTTGTGGTGGACTTCATCTTTTGTGGTATACGATAAACTCAAAAAATATTAATAGTTGGATATTAAAAAATACCTCATATTGATTGATGACAACCTGTTTAATAGGTTACCATTTTTAAATTTATGATAATTCTATTTTCCACCTCTCAATCAACTAAATTTCTAATACATAAAATTAAAATATTAAAACATCTTAATCATATTAGCATGTTACTCTAGTAGAGCCTCCCCCTTCATCTCCCCCGTATTCTTCCCTCCCTATTCTGTTATCTGCCAATTTAATAGATAGACCAATTGCAGTTCAACATTTCAACGCCCAAACCAAAACAAAAATAACGCCGTTTCTCACTATTGCTTTCCTCCTTTGATCCTGAGAAAGGGGAATACTCCCTGTAAGCACATGCATTCACTCACACTCTCACTTTTTTTATTTAATTAATTAATTTCCCGTTTCTATCCTTTTGCTCATGTCGTTTTTCAAACTCAATTCTGCACAGATTGTTGCTTCGCGTTGTGGTGGTGCGTGTTATCTAAAACTTATTCTATCAATTGTGGTTCTGTAAATCTAATTGTTGTTCTTTACTGTGTTTTTTATGCTTGGTTCACAAATTGAACGTTTGGTTTTCGTTTTCTGTTGTTTGCCGTTTGATGGTGGGGTGGGAGCTAAAGGTGATGGTTGGACTCAAATTAGCTTAAACCATGTTTAAATTATTTTTTTATATTCTAAAAATAACCCCACATGAGATTTAGCATAATATAAAAAAGATATGAGAATGTTATTTCCATATAAAAAAGACAGTGTAATTTGTTATAACAAGTAAATATAAGTCTATCGTACATCTAAAAATGAAGTTCACCACAGCCTTCTCCCAACTTAACCTTTTTCAGTTCATCATAAATTTATTCTCCATATGGAAAAAATGATGTCAAGGACTTCTTCATACATACATACTTTTATTTACATTTTACAAAACCCTAAACGAAACTCATTTTGCTTATCCTAGTGTGTGAACATGTCTAGAGCTAACGACCAAGGTTTATTATGGTGTATGACACCCTCAAAGCATCAGGATACTCACAACCACAATACCTCCTTGATCCTTCAACAATGCAAGGACCTGTTGAACCTTGGGATGCATCATTGGGTCATTCAAGTTTTCCATTTCGCCAGGTAAAACGGGGATAGGTTGGGGTTCAAACTTCACAACTTATTTATAGTTATTAGGGTATACTAGAACAACAAAGGTTGATGAATGAGGAAGATGAGTGAAATTGTTAATAGATTTAGGATAAAGTTACCTAATCCTACTTACCAATACGAGATGATTTTAATGAAGAGGTGACAATCCATGTGTCATAACTAATGTCTAAATATCTTAAACGTAAGTTACATTTGACAGTTCTATGTGAGATTTAATAATCAAGGATATATTTAATATACAACATACATAAGTGAGGGACCACGTGAATATTTAAAACGTGAAAGATTAATTAACAGGATCATGTAAAAATGAAGGATTAAGTAATGTATTTACTTAAAGAATGATAAATATAAACTAATTAATAATAAATAGTGCTAGGTAACGTTAAGGATAGCCTCACAACATAATAGTTTTATTTCATGGCAGAATTACTAAAATTCATTCGAATTTTGTATTGATATTGAAGTCTTAACCATGTTTTTATAAATCTTTATTATTGAATTTAATTAAGTCAAGATGTACATAACAGGAAAAAAAAATCCTTACTAGGTGAAAGCCAAATATAAAATATATTACTCCCCGGTCCCTCTTTACCGAGACACAATTTTTAAAAAGTAATTATTGTCTCAATCTTGTAAAAATATAATTTTAGTTTTCCAAATTTCTCCACATATAAAATCAAACTTGACTATCATATATTAATTACACAACTATAAAAATATTTAATACTTAGAGGTACAATAAGAAAAAAATATAATAAATACTCCTAATTTTTTAAAAAAACTTATAAAATGAAACACAGCTTTTGTTTTAAGGGCAATATGAAACAAATAAAATACTAGTTACAATATGAGAATAAAAAGGTTATATAAATATATTAAAGTATAAAATATTTAAAAATATATTTGTTAGATTTATAAATTCTAATAAGTTATAACTATTCATCAACTTTTCCTTTAATAATAATGGCTTTGTAAGGGTGTACTTCAATAAATCTCAATACATGCTTATTTTGATAAATTTTACCATGAAATATTAAAATAAGTTCTTAAAAAAAACTGATGATGAATTATTAGTCACTTTCATAAACTTAATTAACTAAACTCTTGCTTTAGTATACATGAATATGACAAGCTAAACTACACAAGCTTTGTAAAAAATTCTTCCAAAAGCCCTTACAATTTCTTTGAATATGCAAATGGATATCAAATGGGATTGGAGAGAAACAAGCAAGTTTACACACAAAACTTGACTTAATATTCTCCAAATAATACTTAAACAGGAGCTATGTACAGCAAAGCCACATTCACAGGATTCGTGCAATGGAATTCAAGGTCCAAAAACATTAGTGGTTCAACTTGATAACATGAGATATCCTTTCAAAGAAGATGGGGCACATGCTAGGGCTGAACATAATGTCCTCCCTCATCCATTCTGGTGCTACTCTTTCAAATGTGCCTAGAGATGAAACTTGGTAGAGCAGCTCTGCTTCCTCTTCAGGTGAATTGCTAATCCACGATAAACTGAATTCGTAACCTATTACGGTTGCAATTAAAGAAACATGTTGGCCAACCAGTTACTTATCTGTAAAATCTTAAATGGCTAGAATTTTATTGAAATTTCAAACAGTAAAATAAGACATAACAGTAAAAAAATCTCCTAAAAACTGACCAATATTAGCTTTGTCAAAGAATGACCCACAAAATAGTACAGTATAAGTTACTGTTGATGAAAATAAAATAACTAAAAAAACAGTAAAAGGCCATCTGAATCTTCCAGAAATATATTCAGATTGGAATAATATAGCCAAGCATATTAATTATTAATATTCCAACTAACTGTTAAGTCAAACAAGGTACAATAAGATTAAGAAATAATAAGACAGAAATCAGTCGCAATCGCAAAGCAAAATTACGAATTACCACTTGATTGATGTAGTGCAGAAAGGCATATTTGTGTTTGTCCAGTTTGATACTTAGTGGAATGCGTGGATAATTTCATGCCCAGTGCATACTCAAAAAGAACTTGAATAAGCCAGTCAGAATTATCACTTTTCTGTAAATCAACACCTGTAAAGGCAATGGAGCATATAAAAACAAATATACCAAAATCCTAATTATATAATTCACATACAAGGTGTGAATAACAACTGCTAACACCAACCTGATTGACCATTAGCCTTGGTGCTGGACTCTGGCGCCTTTTTTGCGAAAAAAAGAAATGTCAGTATATTAAGGTGATTGCCTTTTCAACCCAAATGAATAAAGTGTATATATTAAGATTATATATTCATATTAATAACCACATACTTACACACTTAGAAGTTCATTTGTTGAGGTTCTAAATGCTCACCTTACCAGAAGCAATCACCTTGCCAGAATTTTGTGCTGGCTCTCTCTCCACAGAATTACCTTCATTTTCCAAAGCAATCTGCCTTGAACGCTTTCTCGTCATTCTTATAGATGAGCTATTGGAGTTAGCCTTGAACTGATCATCTTCAGTCATGATCATAATTTTATTATTTAAACCACGAGAAGTTCCTTCCTGGCACAGCTTTAGCAATTTCTCAACTTCTTCAGAAAGAGCTTCATCTGCCAAAAGTTTGCACCAATCCTTATCAGAGAAAAGGAAAGAATGAAACTGTGATTAATTTAAGCACAGGGGCACAGAATACTGTAGTGAGCTTACATTCAATGATTCAATACACAAAAAATGAAACAATCAAACTGTAACATTGAATATAGATTCCAACCAAAAGTTCTGGAGAAAAAAATTAATTAGGTAGCTATCATAATGGTAAACCTGTTTTCTATTTCACAAGAAACTTACCCAAAGAGATGAAAAGTAACTAAAACAATTTCAGACTCAAGCAACAAGCTAAAAACAAAGGTTAGTTAATAACATTCACATGAGTGGTTAATTACTTTACTAATTCTTTGTTTTTTGGGACAAATAAGTAATTAATTTACTAAACCCTAAACCCTAAACAAAGGTTAGTTAATAACATTCACATGCAATGGTTAATCACTTTACTAATTCTTTGTTTTCTGGGACAAATAAGTAAATCACTAGCTATAAAAAAAAAACCATAAGAATCTCATCGAAAGGGGCCACTCTGCCAAGTGCCAATGGTGGAAACACTGCCTGATATATAAATATTGCATGTTTTTCTTTCAGATTAGTTAATGCCAAGTAGAACATATGGTGTCAATTTGATCTATGTAGCTGACAACAATTACTGGTAAAAGGCTTGGTTGTCATAAAAGGGACAGGGAAATGCAAACTGTCTACATATGAATGTCAACAATAAGACTAAATCACAGGTACAGAAACCAAGAATGAATGCAGGAATCAGGTGAAAAGATGAACAAAGCCAGTGGAAAGGAAGTAAAGAAAACAAACACAGTGAAAGAATTAAGCTTAATTTCACTCAAAAAATGTACTGAAAAAGCAACAATCATATGCTGCCCATTATACCCGTCACCCCGCATTGGATGTGCTACAAAAATAAATTAAATTAAATCACACACACATATATACAGAAATTCTTTCAAGCAACTTAAAATATATGTTATTCATTAAGAATAAATCTGGAAAATTTTCAAAGAAAAAACAATAAGCTGACTTTCAAACATCTCAAATCCTTACATTGTGTTTGGATGAAGAATTTTAAAGTTCTATTCTAGAGAATTTCAAAATTCACAGTATGTTTGAATAACAATAAAGATTTTTAAAAATACTACAAAATTCTAACTTGATAATTTTTAGTACAAATAAGAGAAATTCAAAATGACACATGTTAAAAGAGAATTTGAAATTTCCTCTAAGTTCAACTCATCTTAGATTATCATTTCAATTACTTCCATACCTCATTCTTTTCATAATCATCACTCTTTATTAGTCTAACAATCTCTACAATTTTAGAATTTCTCTATGCAAACACAATCTAAGTAAAATTCCAGTAAAACATCACAGATCAGCATAACAACAGTTTAAATATTATTTCACACAATCAAGAACTAAACAACCAAAACATAAACGTCAACATTATAATGATTCATTTAATAGGTGTTTAATTTCAAGAAGCAAAAGATAAATAAAAATTGAGAGTCTCACTTTTCTTGGTTTCCTCCATCAAAAGGTTTTGGTAAGACACAACCTGTTTGTCTTTGGAAACCCTGAAATTCAAAGTTAAAACACACTTTGAGTATCCCTTAAACAACCAAACCATCACTTTTAAAAAAATGAAAGTGCATTGCGGAAAAGACACGAAACGTGCCTAAGGGAAGCAAGTTCAGTTCTCAAGTCATTGACTTGCTCATGAAGCTCTTCATTTTGAGCCCTCAAGTGTTCTATCAACTCTTCCGCAGCTGAAATTGAGAAATTCAACTCAAATTACACTCAAATTCACAATGCGGAACCAATTCGCTGTTCCTTCAACAACTCACGAAGAGAAGAAACTTACCAGACAAGCAATTAACGAATTTAACCTCCTGTTCTTTGCTAAGGTGATCCAGATCAGACAGCTTCTTGGTCTGGAAGGAAGAAAACGAAAAATCAAAATCAAAATCAATGATGAAACATGAATTACGGAGCAAACAACAAAATGTGAAAGAGAGACCTTGAGTTTGGTGTACTTGTCATAGAGCTTCGAGTAGAGAACCTCCATCCCGCGATGTTTCCCTGCACTCGGAAATTCAAATTAGGGCTCCAATCGCAACGACACACAGCCACCCACACCCGAAAACCAACACCGACACAGAAAACCAACACCAACACAGAAAACCAACACCAACAAAAACGAAAGGAAAGTACGGAAGCTTACCTCTTCTCACAGTTCGGGTTCAAGCTTGCGCCTTTCCTCGAGATCTTGCCTCCAACCGTGTAAAGCTTGGGCCTTTGGGGGTTGATAATGGTCTTTTGTGTGGCACGCAGGGGTACGGTGGTCTTTTGGCCAAACCACGTTCAGAGAAGGGAGGAGAGACCCACCTAGACGCGGACGGAGGTATGCTCGCGGAACGGAGGTTGCGATACGGAACGGAGGCCGAAGGACCACCTACACAGGACGCCGTTTGGCCGACGGAGGTAGTTGCCGTTGACGTCACCGGAACGGAGCTCGCGAAGACGAACCAAACGCACGCATAGACGGCATCGTTTTCTGTTTTATTTCTTCTTTATTTGTTTAAACGATAACGGACCGGGTCGGATCAAGCTATCCGCTCCGAGATAACGTAACTGAACCATCCCAAAGTTTGGATACATTTTCCCCCCTAAACTCCCTCAAATGTTTCATTTTCTTTAACTTTTAATTACGTGGATTTTTTGGTTCTTGAAGTGTTTGATTTGTTGATACTTTTTATCAACTTCTGATTATATAATTTTGTTCGGTAAATTATTTAATTTGTTAAATCACTTGGTTCCTTATTTGTTTTTTTTCTACTTAATAATATTTTTTAATTATTTTTATGAATTTATAGTTATTATATTATAATAGAGAATATTGATTTATGTAGAAATAATAATATAAATATTATATTAAAATATTTTTTATAGACGAACATATGTTGTAATTTTACTGTCACTAAATATCAACAAATTAAATAGTTTAAGAACCAAAATCATATCATTAAAAGTTTAAATAACAAAGTAGAACATTTTACAAATTTACTAATAAAAAATTGTAATTAAACCAAGGAATTAAGATAAAATTTAATTGGCATACATGTTTTATTAAAAATTTTGTACATTACATCTAATCATGAACAATCATATAAGGCAACGTTATTTTTTAATTTTTATAATAATTACTATATAAAATTCATATCATTTAGAATGATTTGTAATTGATTGAAAATTCAAAACTCTTTACACTAAAAAGTATATCTCAATTAAACTTTAAAAAAATTAAAAACTTATTAAGTATAAGTAACTACCTATTTAGTTCACTGCTGAGAAAACAGAGTTATAAAAATAAAAAAAAAATCTAAAAATTAATATTATTTACATAATTCTAGAAAGTCAAAAATCTGTTTAACTATAATATTTTTTTTGATTAAATCCTAACTGGAAACAAACATAGTTGGTGAATGCCTTTTTTTAGTCCACATCCATATAACAAAAAGATGCAACCAAGTGGTGACCATGGAACTGCTGTCATAATTTCTTATTCTTTCCAAACAAGGGGGAAATCAAAGTAGATAAAGTAGATGACACAATTCAGTGTCAACTCGAATAAAATAAAAGCAAGCTTCTTTATCTAGGTGATCACTACGTCACAAATTTTAGCAATAATCTTGTCGTGTATACATATCATTAGACAGTGTGACAGCAACCCAATAGATTTCTACCTTCCACGTATTTCATCGTACAAAAACCATGTGTCAATTATTCATACATGCTATTAAGATACAATTGACAAATAACTATGTCATTTAAATATGTTAATCAAATATTTAAATTTTATTATATATATATAAATATTTTTATTAAAAAGACAAAATTCATTTCAATAATTTTTATATTTTAGATAGATTAATCTTAGACTTTCAACAATAAATAAAACTATTCTTACCTTCTAACGATCTTTTTTTTGGACTAGTAGCTTAATATTTTCTTGTAACGTGTCATAGTTCAAGTGTTTCTTCCAAAAGCAACATGGTGCAATGTAGGTGTGTAAAATGCAGTCCTCCCCCCTTAGAATGGAAGGAGATAAAATTCCATTTAGTTTACTGAACTATTACATTAGGCATTGGCCCATCAATGATCAAAACTCTTAAGACACACCCTCACTAAGAGCAACACAATCATCATCTCTCACCCAAAACTACAAAAAAAGATGGCCAGAATCCTTCTGGTTTTAATAAGCAGAAATGTGCAGTACAACTAGATAGCTATGAATTCCACAGCATGAGAAGCTCTATATTCTAAGTCACTCTAAAACTACACATAAGCTGTACATTGAAGTCTTGGATTTAAAGTAACACAGGTTAATTCCCTATACACAATAAGTTCAAGAATGAAAAACTACTAGCTGCAGCCCCTAGAGAGTTGAGAGAAGTCACAAAAGAATCAATTCAGCACTGGTTTGAGTTCTGTTGATTCTGCTCCACTGGTTGACTGTGGTTGGAAGGACCTAAACCTGAACCTGATCGCGGTGTGTTTACAGTTCGAGGGTTTTGTCCTGGTTGTGTCATCAGTTGAGAGCCTTGTTGCTGCTCTGATAAAGCTTGCAATCTTCTCCTCCATCTGAAAAACTCCACAAGAACAGAACTCCCACTCATCACCACACCAAAACCAGCAAATGTGGCCAAAAGGATTGACAGAACTGCTTGCACATGAACCTGCAGGAAACAAAAGACAAAAATAAGTCAGAATTCATGCGCTTCTACATGTAGGGGTATCATACGCATTTTCACTCATCCATAACCAATCAAGCATACTCCACAGACTCAGAAAAATGCTTTTGTTATGAAACTGTCATGTTACTATGAAACTTCTGAGAGGGCGACATTTCATTAGTACCGAATCTTGTCCACTATTTTTCTTTTAGTCACAAATCCTAGCACTTTATTCATTTGATCATTTGTTTTTCTAAGTGTTATTAAGCTCAGTTTCAAGTGAAAAATGTAGTCAATAAATTTAGTTCACAACAAAATCATTACCACAGAGTAAAATATATGCGCAAAGAGAACCACCAGAGCAAACTGGACAGATGCATAAATCCAGATGAACCTGCTCTTCACTGGACAACAAAGTTTAAAACAAAAATGTTAGGGTCGGCATAAATCAAAGAAACCAACCTGACATCATGAAATATTGAAATTACCAAAAAAGAACAATGAGTATGCTCACAAATAAAGAACCTAAAAAAGTTACTTCAGAATACAATAATCATTCAGTTTCGTAACAGCAATTGCCATATCATCTTTTATCCATTCCAAACCTCAATAAAGAATGCTAATTGGTGGTATACACAGTTGCCAGTGTGCCAGTCTATTGCACACATGACTAAATGACATTGACAAGTTCACCATTATATATATTTTCAAGGAAGGAGTATTGTCACTCTCGCAGTCCCACTCCAATGTGTATAATGCCAATTATGCCATTCTTATTTAATTAAATTTTATAAAATTTCTCTAAATCATTAGGTTCATCAACAAAAAAGAAGGATGTATAAAAAAATTATTTGAACATGGGAGAAGCAATAGATGCATGGGAATGACACTAGATACTACCTATAAAGGTTAATGAGACTCCATAGCAGTATAATGTTTGACAATATTTGAGTATTTTGTAAACCTACCCATGGTTGAAGATGTCATGGAGGAGAGTAGACCCAGTACACAGGAAAATGGAAGAGATATGGCAATTGCACCAGTTCCCATTTTTCCAACCTGCAGAGAGTTGAATAACTGAGCCTATACAAAACAAATTGTAACTTCGGCAGGTTCTGAGAGAGATGTTATTCTTACCAATAGCTGCTCAAGAAAACAGAAATAGGCAAGCATGCTGACAATGACAAGCACTGGAACTTCCTGCCAAACCCTATTAAATTGAGCAAACAAATTAAAAGTATGACTCTGTCTGGAGTAAAAAGTAATAACCCATGGTACAAGAAGTTATGAAAAAAGACAATGAGGATACTCTATTCAACAAGAGTGTGACAATAAACTTGTAGCAGCTGCAGAACTCCAAGGAAAATAGATTTTTGTAAATCTTATGTATGGTTTGTATTCTTGATTCCTGAGATAGCATGTGTGTTCATTGCTTCAATTTCAAGGTATGACATTAAACTAGTTGGTCCATATTCTAGATATTGTGTTAACCATTATTGCATACATGAAAGCAATGAATCAAGATGGTGACTTGAGATTATTGAAGTAAAAAATATTCTGGATAACTATAATAATTAATTTGTCAGTTGGAAGAGCTAGTTAGAGAGCAAGAGATACTGAAGATAGTAGGTTATAACAATTGGGGGTGGGGGGGCATGTTGTAATTTGAGAGGATATTTGGGCCTTCAGGTATTGGGAGGTTGATGTGTTCTGCAAATTGGAGAGTTCCTCCCCGTATCTTCTAACAAGACACCAGGTTTCTATCAAGATATGTTAAGATTCCATGACATCCATTTAGCTTCTAACTCAAGCACACAGTCATAGACAGTTCATTCATCAGAAATCAGTAAAGATCTTAACAAACAAAAAGTGAATACACATGCCTGTATCCATGTACATCTTCCAGTTGATACCTATTTGTGCCATTATTCCGATTTCGAACACTCTGGATCCGTAATAGAGTGACGGGTAGGTTCCGAACTTCCTCCTTGCACACATCACAGATCTTGTTACCCTTCATGCTAAACCATTTAATAGCACATTCTTGGTGAGCCAGAGCAAGTTCTCCTTTGCAGCTGCATTCCAACTTGAATGTCTCACCTCCTTCACATAATTCAACTAGACAGATTCTACACACAGCCTCTTCTTCAGCTATATCTTCACCATCAGTATCTTCATTTTCTGAACCACCAAAGTATTTATGACGAATTACTAACTCACGCATGAGATGAAACAGTGAGCATTTTGAAATTAATCCCTCCTTTCTTATTTAAAAGACCTTGTTTTCAAGGTTTTGATGTTTCAAAAAAGACCTTTAGGATGTTTTAGGAGCATTTATTTCTGTTTTCATACTTGCCCTTCATAATTATTAAACTTTCTAACTTCTCTGTAGTTAACATACCACAAGTTTTACTTTAAATAAGGGTAAATTTGGAATGTCATATAAAATTGTTCAGAGACAATACATTGATTACTTTTAACTTGTTTTCTTGATCCATGTAATATAGTTAGGAAAGGTCTTATAAATAGGAGTGGATGGAGGATAAATTAAACCAAAATGTTGCCAAAGAAAACCTGGAAAAAGTTCAATAGAAAGAAAACGATCAGAGACTCTGAGAGCATGTATTCTGATCTGCCTATGGAAGCACTCTTACAGCTATTCTGCCTATATTTTTCCCAACTGTTAAAACTACTAACCCTTGGCACATCATAACTGTCTCGATCCAGGGAATCTAAAGTTGTCAGTATAAAATTCTACCATTTTTAATGAGTGCAAATGCATACACAAATGCAAATGCTTATAATGAGATACCATTGTCACTTGCTGTGGACGTGGTCAACAATTCATTTATTTCCTTGACTCGAGGAGTGGAAGGAACAATGCGGAAAAAAGAATCCATCCTCCTTAAGCTTTTATCTTTGTTGTTGACAGGCACTGAAAGAGAGCGAGCTATCTTCCGCTGGGCCTCTCTTTTCTGTGAAAGGAACAAATAGGTTATAAAACAAAGGTAATGCTATATTTATATTGTAAGCTTTAGCTACATTCACTGACATAGATAACTCTGGAAAACAGAGAACTTAAAGAATCATTGTATCTTACATTTAGAGGACCACCCACACTTCCACCATGAGCAGATTCTGTGTTCGAATGTCCAATTTCATCTACTGGTAATGACGACGTTCTCTTAATCCTTGGAGTAAATATCTTAGTAAGGGACAATGATCTTGAGATTGAAGGCTTTACTCCGGTGCCTGAAGAGGAAACTTCTGGAGCTGCAGTACTCACCTTTTCGATATCTGTTGGGGTTCGATACCTGAAGCTCAATTTTGGAAGGAGGTTTCTTATGGATGATTTGCCTCTTGATGTTGATGGCCCAGGAGAATTATTTGTTGGAGCATCAACAGAGCGAGAAGTCACAAGAAAATTCACTCTCTTGGGAGTGGGAGTAGGATTGGGACTTGGTGTCCTTGGCATTTTGACAGCAACAAAATCTTGGGAACACTCTTCTTTTCTTGATGGTATTTCTAGGAGAAGATTCTGCCGCTTCCGAGGAGGAACATGTGTGGTTTCCTCGGTTATCCCCGTTGAATCATCAACCTACAAATAAAATATGGAATTTGATAATATAAGTGATGCAGGCATAAGACAATCCAATTAGCCATTCAATCTTTCTACAACTCTTAGCTTGAAACCCACAAAACTACAATAGCATTAGACTATTTGAAACTGGGCTGCTGAATTTATCTGCTTTCTTAATCAGCAGATTCTCCACCCTCCAGCCTCTGTTAACACGTCTCAGCGCTTGTTAAAAGAAAAAGAGGCTGCTATAGTTTTTGAACATTGAATTTTGCAATATAAGTAAAAGACAATGCAAATATCATGTTCTCATAGATTAAAGATTTGCTTGGTGTCACATATCAAATGAATGAGAAAAAGAATCAAATATACAGTCAAAAAACTGAACCACCTATTAATGACGGATATCAGCTAGAGAGACTTTATTGAGTTGTTTAACACATTTATTGAGTTGTTTATTGTATAATGGGTGGAATTAATTATGTTATTATGATATGTGTTATTTATAATATGCTTTGAATTTAATAATTAAATTCTGCATCTTTAACTATTATTGTGAAGAAAATATAAGCAAAGACCCAAACTGCTTCTGTTTAGAAACAAGAAGTGGGAAGTGTAATGCATTGGATTGGATGTCTATTCAAATTATAAACACTTATGAAATGATTGAATTTTCGCATCCTCTTATGTACAATTGTTTTCAATTAAATCAACAAAAGAGAATCCCTAAATTTTAACAGAACAGTCCCAGAGAACAGTAATTCTTTTGCCCAATTTTACTATGAGTGTGACATAGCAGTCCACCACTGGTGAAATTCAATACTTTTAGGCTCTTGCCTGAGATAATCCCACTTGTAATAAAATTCAAAACAAGATAAAGAGAAGGCACCGTGTTTAAATCAAATGCAAAGGATATTTTGAGCAATTTATTTAGTGATACATGTTATGTACCCAACAGATTCTTGTCTCTAACAAAACAGGTTACCTAGGTGTCTTGATACGACTCTATATAACATGTAAGATGTTGGCGTTTGGAAACAAAAAAAAAAAAAAAATATCTTTTTCATCATTTTTTTTAGTTCTTTTAAAATAGGATAAAAAAAAATGAAAAGGAATAATTACAGAAATACTAATAACTTTTATAACAGAGATTTAAAGCACAAAGCTGATTCACAGAAAGATTGACTCTTGCTGGTTGCTGCTACTTTCTTCACAAGGTTTTCAATTGCATAATTCAAAGTTGTACTCAGAAAACAGAACAAGCATGATTGGTAGCAATTAAAAGGAACAAAATTCACACAACGAAATAAGAGACCATAGTAATATATTCTACTGATGAAGTTGGTGGAAATTCAGACAGATCAAGCAACCCTAGACTATAGTATTTTAAATTTATATACAGATGTTAATCATGTTGTATATTAAACCCCTAATCCAAAGGACCCTAGTTATTGAGAAACAAAATTAAAAAAGTAAACTTTAATCCAAATGATTAGTTCTACAATAACGGAAGACAATATTTGAAAGTAGGAGTCTGAAGAACCATCAACCCCAAATAAAACGAATTCAAATACAAGGAGTAAACATATGAGATAACTCAGAAAGAAAGGAAAATGGTAAATATGTTTGAAGAGTTTAAAATAGACACTAGTACTTGAAAACAAAACCAGTCCTGAACCAGAAGAAGCATATAAAAGTGAATAGTTGCAGAAAGTAACCTTTTGAGGTGGAAGAGACACTGTTCGTCTGCAAGGAACGGCCTCATGTTTCTCACTTACAGGCTTTTCCTCAGAACTCATTTTGCTGTCACCGGAGATAGAAAAAAAAAAAGAATAGAAACCCAGAAGTTGGAATTTCAAGAGGAAGAAAAATAGCAAAAAATTCAGTCCTTTGGGTTGCAGACACAGGTTGTAGTTGGAACCATACCACTTGGTTAATGCTTAGTACATGCAAGAAAAGAGTGATGACAGAGACAGGGCAGTGTGAAACAAGAGAGAGAAGAGGAAGTGAGTGTGATGAAGCAAGCACAACACAAAGACCAATCTTTGACATTTATTACACAGTTTGGTCACTGCTTCTGTTGTGGGGTACTCTGCCCCTATTATCTTCTGCCACTTTCACTCTCACACTTTTGAGCCTCCACCCCGCGCGCCTCTCTAAGATAATCTTTAGTTTAAGACAGGGAAATGGCTACTGGAAGGATTAATCTTATTGATTATGAATATTAATGACCTACACCTAACCAAATTATATTCAATTTTTTTAATAATATTAATAATTTATTTATACTGTTATTAGTTAACATAAGGTTCATTCAGTAATCCACTTAAGGAAAAAAAGTGTAATTCGATAAAAGTTTAGGACAAAATATAATAATTAATATTTGTTTTAAGAAATTATATTCCATTCATTTAATATCATCTTCCTCTTATTTTATTATCTAATTTACCATGTATTTGATTTGTTTTTATTTCTCTACTCTACCACCAAAGCACACCACTACAAATAGTATCTACTTATAATTAACAACAACAAAAATATACATGCACATGATTAACAGAACATAATACTATAATTTTAATCTCAAACTGTAGTTATCTCATAATAAGGTATTTACCCAGTGGTGGGGTTATTAAAAGAAGGTAACAAAATTTCTTTATTGTTGTGTCATGTAACTATATTAAAAGGTTTAACATGGTGGGAATGAGATTTATGTAGGATTAATTAGTACTCAGATTATTATATTTAAATGCCCACTTATTTGTTTTAATTCCCTATTGCAAGAATCTGAAACAATAAAGGAATGGAGGATAGAGAAGGTTAGGAGAAGAAAAAGAAATGGATGGAAAGAAAAGATGGAGCTACCAATCACATTCACCTAGTTTGTCTCTGCCTCTCGACTTCATTGAATACTTTTTCAGTGAGTTTTTTAAAACTTTAAAACAGATAAAGGGTGTGTTTGTTTTTTATTTAATTTAAACATTACTGTTATTATAAAGTGACAAATTTAAATATATGTATTTATTTATAAGAATTTTCTTGCTTAAATTTAATTTGCACGTTAATTAATTAACACATATTGTATAAGTTATAGTAAATTATATCTCCTCCATAACTAGTTTAAGATAACGCTTACGCTTATCTATGGTACGTGTTGTATTAAGTGACGCAACTTGCCATTCACCAAATCACTTTGTATATACGCAATTATCGTGAGATAATTTCTTGGCCCAAGTAGGTATAAAATGAAAAACTTGTGTGTTGTTTCTTGACGGTAAGTGACACATGATCACGTAGATTTTTATTTTTATTTTTTTAATTCAAAATAGCTACTACTAAGGGAGGAATAGCATCAACTATCAACCAATTGAGAATTTCTAATCATTTTGGATTTTGAAATTCCATGTGCATGCATGCAATGATGTATTCTCATAGACAATTTTATATATTCCAGTACGCAATCATATTCCGTTAAAGACATTAAATTCATTTGATCCCCTTGGTTGAAATATATTTATATGGTGCATTCTTTTTACATTCTCTACTTATGTTCAAATTAAAATTTGTTATACCGACAGAGAATTATATAAAAAATTTCGTCGGTGAATAATTTATAACTATTTGATTCGGTCCTAAGATCGGCCTTTGAACTTAAAGGTAATTTGACTAAAATCTATTTTCTAGAACTAGTATGACGTGATGACTGGTGTGAGTTATTCTCTCAACATCAGTGTCTCATGTAATGAAATGATTTAACATTGGAATTCGTTATCACACGAAAGGTCCCCAAATTGACCATGTTGCAAGTTATTCACTCAATATCGAAGAGTCAGAGTTGACATATGCTCTAGCGTGCTTAACAAGTAGCCTGCAAAGTAACTGAGGTATATGGAGCCACTGCGAAACGCCACTATCACGAGTCAACTTTACTACAGAAGAGAAAAGTAAATACTGACACCATGTACGGAAAGCTTGGTGAACAAATAGACGTTTCCACTGCCTCCAAGTATAAATACTCATGCATTAATGTAACATAGTAAGAACATTCTTTCTAACTTTACACTTGAGTTTTGAAATTCCCTTGAACTTTCATTGACTTGAGCATTACAGGTGACACTACATTTCACCCCCAACGCAAAAAGCTAGTGCTGTTGGTACGAGGAATCACTTCAAGACTTCTATTCCCCACTGGAACATGGGATATAATAGTGGATCTCCACTGGACCGACGTAATACTAGAGAGTGAACGTAAGAATTAAGGACTGCCGTGAGACCGAATATTGCATTCTGGCCCAGACCAGTTCACTATCTTTATTGGGGAGGAATAGATCCAAACATTCTGAAAGGACTCAAAATTAAATAAAATTTTATTTATATTAATAAATAATATTTTTACATTTTATTTATATAATTATAGCATAATATAGATTATTATTTTTTAAGGCTAAACGCCAAAAGAAAAGAAAAACGAAGCAAAGAAAAAATTAAAGCCTACTCTCTCATAAAAACCATTCCTCGAGTATCCATACTCTCAAAGCATCCAAGACCTCCAATGAGGGGTTGTTAAGCACAACCAACCTATCATGATTTTCATCTCTTTTTGTCACTAATGTATTTGCACAAATGTTACCTTCTCGAAAAGTATGCACCAACTTAACTCTCCTTAACTGCCCAACCACTTCTGATATATTCTTAATAAGGAATGCATATTTAAGATAAAGCTCCACCTGATTTTGAAGCAGTAAATCTACCACTCCATTTGAATCTGAACGTGCCTCCACATTAACAGCTCCATGATTTTGAGCCATGTGTAAGCCTTGCAGAACTACAACTAGTTCAACTTGCATATTTGTAGCTACATCAATGTGTCCGTAACAACTAACAATCCAATTCTCATCTTCATTCCTTGAGACTCCACCAAACCCCATTGGTCCCGGATTACCAATGGAGCTCCTATCCACATTTAGAATTAGATCTGCATTATTAGCATGAGCCCAAAACATGAGCCTACGCTCATTCAGACTCATCTTCTTCTCCTCAAAGCACTTTAAAATTACCTTATAAGATGTTAATATTCTATTTACTACTCCTATAATTGGGATCTTGTTATCTTAAAAGTAGGATATGTTTCTTAATTTCCAAATTTCCTAGATAGCCATTAAGAAGAGAGATCCACAACCTTGTTCCATGCTTCACTTCATCCAAACATTGAAATTTACCTTCGTAACACAATAAGGCTTGTCGAACCAATCCAACTCTCCCCACATGTTCCATACCACATGGCAATTGACAATGTAGAATTGTTTTGGCACATCATGACACACTAAGCAATTGTTACTATCTGATGGATTTCTCACCGCCCTTTAGACATTCATAAGCAACACACCCAAAATTAAGCTCCAACAGAAGAACCGAATGGATTCTGGGACTGTAAGCTTCCAAACTTGAGCCACTTATTCCGCTTTCAAGTTTGAGACCACTTTTTCAAGGAGCTAAAGACAAGTAGACCTTACCTAGTGCTTTTGTGATGTCCTACGTTAATTTATATTTAATTTTATCCTTTTAATTGATTTTCACAATGAATTTTCACGATTGAATGATTTAATTATGTCATAATTTAGGAAAATATTCATTTTTACCAAAAAGTGCCAAAACATTAATTATATAACCATTTAAAAGTGTAAAATACCATTTAAAATGAAAAATCCAAAAGCTGGAAACAGGGGGCCTGACTACGCGTGACACCAAAAACGCAGCCCTGACGTTGCGCGTCAGCATACCAGAAACAATACCTGATGCTGTTACACATTTTAGGCCAACCGACCAACTTCTAACCTACCCAATTGGCCCGCTTTAGGTCCGATTGTCACAAAACTTCACGGGCCACATGTTTTCCCTATTTCAAAACTGTTAGCACTGCCCATTCACCAAAATTCCATCACATGCGTAAGTTATGCGTAAAACACAGTTTAACTCAATTAGGTGCAAAATCCTTGCATCAAACACCCTAAATGGGTTCCAATTGGCCCAAGGCCAATACACACAGTTTATAATTGTCCTAGGGAACCTATTGGTACCTTCTGAGGGTCCCGAAACCCGTCGGATCATAAAATCACCTATTCATTTCCTTGGTTTTACATGAAAATCTCTATGTGTAAAACTTCTAAAATCAATCAAATTCATCAATGCATCATTTAATTTGCATCACATACACATTATGTCAATCATGCATTTCAACAGAACCTGCCCATAGCATTCACCATTCATACAGTGTTGGCTCCGTACCACAATTCGTAATATTTCACACATATACTAAACTAATCCACCATTCATCATCATCAATATTACATAATCCACACCACGCATTATCTACAGATCAAATAGGTTAACAATCACCCAAACAGAGTCATTCAAGCACACAGATATTGCAATGTCTGCCCATATCATGCAATCATGCAATGGCTAAGTGCCACATGACACACATCATAATGCTAATACAACACTACCTTATTACACTTCCACATCAACAGGGTAATATAATCTAACATCGTTATAAGTCAATAAATAACTACACAATTATATATATTCATTCCTTTGGTTAATATATCACCCTGGCCTCATTTAGCTCTCGCCCCCACGGTGCGTATCCATAACCTGCCATAGTCACTAAAACCACAATACAGGGGGTGAGTGACTGGAATTAAGAGTTAATACAGAAATAAA
The DNA here is from genome assembly GCA_037962975.1 of Clitoria ternatea. Classification (NCBI taxonomy): domain Eukaryota; kingdom Viridiplantae; phylum Streptophyta; class Magnoliopsida; order Fabales; family Fabaceae; genus Clitoria; species Clitoria ternatea. The sequence continues at coordinate 4,812,439 of CM075676.1, forward strand.
CAACGAGGCTAGGAAAGGTATAACATAGCTATATTCCTAGTTATCATACTTACACAATTACATCAGTTATCCTAAACCAACACCATCATTAACATATCATAATCAATTAAATCCAAGCATACATACCCAGCCACTTATTCTCTAATTCATCATTTGATTCTATCACTATAAAGTCAAGTCAACAACATCACATACCTCCAAAGCTCGATCATCACAGATAATGTAGGCATCCAAACATCAGTTCACCATTATCATGAAACATACATCAAGATTCCATTACATACGCACAACTGACTCACATGTATATCAGACTCCTAATATCCGGATACTAAAAAGATCGACCTTCAGATAGGGGTCCAACTTGACACCTCGTGAACCTGACTTAATTCACTGAGTCCTACTTGACTCCCCCTCAACCACTGGGTCCTACTTGACCACTGGGTAGCTCAACTGGGCACAAAAACCATGGGAGCCAAAAACGAGGGTAACACATATCGTCGGTCGTCCTCCACCACATAATCACATAGTCATCATAAACATAGTCATACAATCCCTTTACTGGAAGCCTGTCAGGAGCCGCTCCTTGACCATGCAACGCACCGACGATCACTTCCTGCCCTCAATAGTATCTAGGGTATCTCATCCGTAATATACAACTTAATATAATTAAAACATCATCAATCGCGTACACAAATGTCAGAAACTGACATGTGTTCATAACGCAGGGCGGCCGACTTGCCAAACCCACCAATATACTACCACATGATATCACAAATCATTATTCATATTCATTTACAACAAGTATTCATAATGTATTAATTTTATTCGTGAAATCAAAATCATGCCATGTCATTGTAACCATCATTTCAACATAGGTACTCACATTATTCATTTCCATCAACATTTACACAGTTCTAATCATACCAAATCAACATATACATATATTGACATATATCACCAATGCATCGCTAATCATGAACACGTATCATTATTATTTTTGACTTACCGTCGCATCCTAACAAGGATAAACATTAAGCAACACATACGCATAATATCCATATACACATTATTCTATCATTATTAACACATCCCTTTTTACCTCAACTTTGCCTATTAACTTAAAATCCATTATCAGTCCATTCTAAATTCATCCATATTATTTTCCTATCATAGCTATTCATTATTATTTGAAATCTCTCTTCCAATTACATAGTCTTATTATCTCGTTGGTATCTTCCATGCATTATCAGTCACCACTTGTCATGTTTCACACTATTTAATCCTCACTTACTCGCTTCACACACACACACACACACACACACACACACACATATATATATATATATATATTCATGTATATCATATACCATCCACTTAGGTTCACTTTTGTTTTTATAAATTATCGTATACCTATTTTACCTCATATTACTTCATTTCACACATTTCCTTATCCCATATAAGTTATTCATATTCTATACTCCTCTAATCATTACATACCAACATATTCTACTATATGCTTACCCATTTATTTATCTCATTGGGGATGCATTCTTACCTTCTTCGTTCTCTAACCTTTCATTGTAATTAAATTTCTAAATTCAATTAAAACATCTAATGGTGGCTATAATATACACTTTCCATAGCTGCCAACGGCGCAAGTTTCTATATTAACCTTAACCCAGCACACTTCCCTTACCTCGATTCTGAGCTTTCTAAATCTTCCAATCGATTGTCGGTTCCTTTTTGAAATCCCTAAAACTCATTTCCATTTTCGATCCCCGTTTCCTAAGACCCATGATGTCGAACGGGCTCTGATCCTTGCTTCAACATATACTTCAATTACTAGCTTCTCCTCGAAGGACACAACTCCATCTGAGGTTTAGGATGGTCAAGTCCCAGAGAAAACCTGATCCAATAATCAAGAGACACCATAACAACCTCAACTAACGTCAAGTCAAAAACGCTCTTTATCTAAACTTACAAAGATTACTAATTTATTATTAAGATTGAAGATTTTGTTCTACAAGACTAGTACAATTAAGGTTTAGTATAGATATTTAGATTGTAATATATACTAGTTATTAAATTAATTAATGATTAAAAATAATTTATTTTTAAGGGGGGGGGGGGGGGGGAGCGTCCATGACTTCTCTCCCTCCCTTCATCCTGTTAATGCTTGATAAGTTTCTAAGATTCAATTTATCTAAATTTTTTAATAACTTTAAAAAATAAAAAAGTGTATTATCAAGAAGAAAAAAGAGTTATCACTGAAATTTAACACAATTAAACTATCAAACTAAAATTTAAAATTATTAATTAAGTTATAATTACTTCACTCGGTTAATTTATGTATGCAAACATATTATATTATACATATTTTTTATTTGTGATAAAAGTTATGGTTTGAATTTAAAGAATGGTTGAATTAGATCTCTTTAATGTGTTTTTATCTCTCATTTACATATTATTAAAAAATAATTATTAATATTTTAAAATTCAAAATGGATATTTATATATAAATAATTTTTTCTGAATAGTTAAATAAAAATAAAAAGAAATACATTAGAGAGAGGGGGATTGAAAATGATGAGAGGGTGGACAAAATTTGTGTGTAGCTGCTTTCAAAGGGGATACATAGTTATGATTAAGGTGACCAAAGAATCAATGCATATATAACGGTTAAGCTAGGGCACTAATAGCTTGCTCATGCATATTATAGAGACCCCGCTTCTTTGCTTTGAGTTTTTGTCCTTTGCAGATTGCATTATCAAAAGAATCAAGTGCCAGCTGAAGGAACAGGTGAAAAAAGAAAAAGAAATCAATTTCATATCTTTAAGAAAGAGAAAGTAAAAAGCATTCTCCAACCCCACATATACTTGGTGGATTTATTTGTAAATACTATGATTAATTGAACTTCACCACTATATATCAATAAAGGTGATGGTACTTTGCAACTGTTTATCTTTTTATTCACTTAAAAAATACTCCCAAACCTACTTCAGGTTGATTTCTAGTCAATTCTTCTACGCTGGCAGTAATAAATTAATAATAATATAGACATTGATAGATACCTTACTGAATACTCCAAAACTTGTGTTATTTGGATAATAATATATATTCATTAATATTTGAGTGCTACTTGATCAATCACATTTATTTTATATAATATGTGTACATGGGTAAAAATATATGGGGTTACTTCTTTTTTGTTTTCTGCATGCATTACTATATAAAGTTAGATTGCCCTTTTTACCTTTCTCTCCTTTCCTTGCTTCCCCATAACAGTTTTGAATTAAAGTATCAAACAAAGGGCTTGACAGCTAGAATAGAAGCATTTGGAGTAGAAGGCTCTCATGATTATTTAGAAAGTTTAATCAAAACCTATCGCTTTTGCTTTTGCCACATTTGTGGTCTTGAATGATGCAACGAAATTAAAGAATTCTAGTCAAGGGTGTCCTTTGTTTTTACCCCATGCAAAATTATATTAACACTTTGATATAACATTCTACGTCACTGCTAGGAACCTACCTAGTTTCCCTATTCTGTTGAGTTGGTTAGCAACTAATTATTAGTTTCTGTTTTATTAGCTATAAATGATGGAACAAAAATATCCCTTTAATCCAAGTATGTATGGATAAGTGGGTGCCTAGTGGCGGGTGCCTTCTAACTAGGCTTGAAATTGTTTTTACAATTTGGAATAAGGTTGAGGTTGGTCAAATTTCGATTTAAATAATTTTAAAAAAAGATTTTATGGCTAAACAAAATTTGAGTGTTTTAAAGAATGTAAAGAATTAATATTAACTTTTAAATTTTTTCATTTTTATAATTTTATTTTCTCAATTACAAACCAACAGGATCATAAATCAACTTTGTCAATTTATGTAAAACTCATTGATAATTCACTAGAAAGTTGTCAAGAGACACTTAAGGTATCTTAAGGGTACTATTAGTCATGGTTTTATTTCTAGAAGTCTTTCATGTTAGATATCACTACTTACTATTATTTTGATAGGAATTGTGATCTCTTTGATATATGAAATCAATGTACTTTAGGGTATTGTATCTTTCTAGATTCTAATATCGTGGCTTGGGCTACTGAGAAGTAACTGAAAACTGAATGTAGGACTTTTACTTTTGTGGTCACTAGGGGTGTTCACAGTGTGCTTCAGTTTGATTTTGAAGTAAAAAGTGAACCAAACCACATAACGAAAATAATTGAGGTTTGATTTGATTTGGTTGAAATAAAACACAAAAATCAAATATTGCAGTTTGTGTAACTTCATGGGTATTTAATTTAAAAATCAGTAATTGGCAAAATTTGATAAATAAATTATTTTAAATTAAATTAGATTTTTCAGAAATCATTATTAATTATTATAAATTAAATTTTAAACAATTGAAGCTATGGAATTAAATAAATTAATTTGATTGGTTGATTATTAAATCTAGGAATTAAAATAATGAGGTGATGGTAAATTTTTGAATTACCAAAGGGGTAAATGTAAAATTTTTAATTAAGTTATAAAAGAAAAGTAGAAAAAATGGGTAAATGATGAAAGTGCCCTTAATGGAATGAAGTTGAAAACTTCACCTTTCTTCCTCCTGAAATTGGCGTGCGTGAAAGGCAGAAAGTGAACTCCATTTTCTTCCTCCATGAAGTGTGGCTTCAAGCTTCAAATCGGAGTCTAATTTAGCGGCAAAACCATAAATTGGACTTCTTCAAAGCTTTTTGTAAAGTCATTATTAGACTCATTTGCCTTAGAATCAACATATCTTTCTCAGTCTCAATATCATCAAACACCCAATAGAAGAAATTACAACTCCCATCATCGTTTTCACCCTTTCCACCCTACAAAATGAACCCCACATTATAACGGATAAGAAACCTATTTGACCCTTAAAAAACAACCAAAACTTACAGTATATTTAACACAACCCCAAAATCTTCATCCATAGTTTGTGGGTGTCTTCGATATTCGCATCACAACTTTCAATCTCACAGGGCATTCACACAAGGGAGCATCATCTTCACACAATCTGTTTCCATAACTGTATGTTGATCCACATGAGTTTGCCATGCTGGAGGATATGAGGCAAGGAGGACGCACAAGTTTTCTGGGTTTCCCTAACATGGAAGAAGCCATCAAAGAAGGAGAAAAAGTTATATTAAAGATGTAAACAATGACAGGCGAATGTTGGGGGAATTTGACGGAATGACTCATCTGACGCATTTTAAATCACATAAGAGACTAAAGTGAATAAAAAGAATAATTAAAGAACCAAATTAACATTTTTAAAAAAGATAAAAGACCAAAAAATATATTTAACCTTATTAATACGTTGTTTTCTCTTTTACCGATGAAATATATATATATATCTCATTATACTCAGGATCTCTAAATTGTGACGACCCGCGTCAATTTACCCTTTAATACAATCGTTTAATCATTTCTCGAAATAATTTTTTTCGCGTTTAATAAAAATCTAGGCCTTAATATAAAATAATGTTTACTTTTCTTAAACATACCGAAAATAATAACCGATTGGAAATGATTCAGCTCGGTCTTAATATAAAATAGTATTCACTTAAGTACATTCAAAATAATAAGAGCGTACACAGAATAATATCCGATCGGAAATAAATACATTAATAAGATAGAGTTAATTAGAAACAGCGGAAGAGGAACGAAGGCAGGAGGGTCATTCGCCTGAGCGGGACCCTGAAGCGCTTAGGCGAAATCCGAGGAAGTCGCTTAAGCGAGTTCTGACTCGCTTGAGCGAATGCTACCTGGGCGAACCAGACTTACCAGGAAAACTCACAAGTCGGGGTTTCACTCGGCAAAGGGTCCACTCGGTCTTCTCTCCCTCGGTAACGGCTTAACCTCACATCACTCAGAAAAGGTTCACTCGGAAAACTCGTAACTTTCATTCACTCGAGTATACCACACTTGACTCATTCCTAACCTTTACTCAGGAATGGTTCGCTCGGCCATAGCTCACTCGGAACAATCTAACCTTCTTTCCCTCGGAAAGGGTTCCCTCGGGCATCCTCCCCTTCACTCGGAAGCACTCTACTCTTTCTTCACTCGGAAACGTCTACTCTTTCTTCACTCGGAAACATCTACTCTTTCTTCACTCGGAACATTCCACTCGTTCCTCGCTCGGACAAGAATAAATCAGCTCAGGCAAGATTCGCCCGGTAATAGACTCTGCTACAGCAAGCACTCGTGAAAGTTAATACCATTCATATAACAACATAAATTCACATCCAATTAATCAAAATACCGATTCACACTTAGTTCAACACACAACATGTAGCATCACACACTCGGAAAACTCATTATACATATATATATATATATATATATATATATATATATATATTATACTTTATTCAAAATCACTCGGGCCTTGGCATCGATCCTCCGCTTGGCGCACCTCCAGGGCTCCGACCTCCTCCCTGTCACTGGTTACTAAATTGAAAACCACAGCAAGGGTGAGTGTTTAGCATCATAATTAATCTAGAACGAAAATTAACAGTTTACATGTATATCAACTCTATTCGGTTACTTTATTATCAAATTGAAAGTCACGCTCGGTAAATAACTCACACTCGGCAAGTATAATGATTCACTCGGTAAATATAACAAGTTGCACTCGGCAAATTATCAAGTCATACTCAGCCATTATAACAAATTGAACTTGGCAAATATAGCAAATCATGTTCAACAAATATATCAAATTGTACTTGGCAAATATATCAACTCATACTCGGCAAATATAATAGTTCTCACTCGGCAAATGTAATAATTCTCACTCAGCAAATATAGCAAATCTCACTCAGTAAATATATATTAAATTTTACTCAGCAATATGGCAGTTCTCACTCGGCCAATATAGTAATTAACACTCGGCAAATATAATAATTTTTCACTCAGCAAATATAGCAAATCTCACTCAGTAAATATGTTAAATTTCACTCAGCAATATGGCAGTTCTCACTCGGCGATTATAGAAATTCTTACCCGGAAAATACAGTAATTCTCACTCAGCAAATATAACCAATTGCACTCGGTAACTATATTAAATCATACTCAGCAAATATATCAATTCGTACTCGACAAATAGATTAACTCACTCAGCAAATATATCAATTTCACTCGGTAAATATATCAACTCATACTCAGCAAATATATCAACTTGCACTCGACAAATATATCAACTCACTCAGCAAATATATCAGTTTCACTCGGTGATTATATCAACTCATACTTAGCAAATATATCAATTTCACTCGGCAAACATATCAACTCATACTCAGCAAATATATCAATTTGCACTCAACAAATATATCAACTCACTCAGCAAATATATCAGTTTCACTCGGCGATTATATCAACTTATACTTAGCAAATATATCAATTTCACTCGGCAAACATATCAACTCATACTCAGCAAATATATCAATTTCACTCGACAAATATATCAACTCACTCAGCAAATATATCAGTTTCACTCGGCGATTATATCAACTCATACTTAGCAAATATATCAATTTCGCTCGGCAAACATATCAACTCATACTCAGCAAATATATCAATTTGTACTCGACAAATATATCAACTCACTCAGCAAATATATCAGTTTCACTCGGCGATTATACACATCACAACCAATAATTCATCAATTGTCATAACTAACTCTCACATAAAATTGACGCCTAGTATCCGGATACTAAAGGATCGGCCTTCAGCTGGGAGTTTGACTTGACATCCTGTGAACCCGACTTGGTTCACCGAGCCCGACTTGGCTCCCCCTCAACCATTGGGTCATAGACCTCTGGGTAGCTTAACTGAGTCCGACTTGACCACAGAAGCCAAAAACAGGGTAATACATACCGTCGGCCGTCCCATACCACATAATCACATATCGTATCTCATTATCATTACATGTTATCAACAAACAACAAATGCAACTAGCAGAAACTGGCATGTGCTCACAATACAGGGCGACCGACTTGTCAAGCCCATTCATCACATTGCCACCATACACCGACTATCACAACATCAAATATTTCAAATTCAATCGGCTTACGCCACACACACACGATCCTAAACCGATCGGTGCCCATTCACATACATGCATTCATATACATTCACATACAACTCATCCAGCATCATCTCTATTATCATAGCATCAAATATTTCTTAAGTCATACACACACACGATCTTAAACTGATCGGTGTCCATATTATACACATATTCACATACTACTTTCATCCAACATTATTACCATGTTTTACAATCAGTCCAACGACTCAGACTCACAGCATGTCCTATTCTAATTAATTATAACCCGAACACCCCCCTTACCTCGGTTCCAAGCTTCAATGATCTGCTCCTGGTACCGATTCGTCCTCTATACGCTGGGTTCATTGTTCCACCTCCGGATCCAGCACCAGCTTCGTCAATCACTCCTCCATGTTCGTCCTGCTACCTACGGGGTCGGAATGCAAAGCCCGTTAACGTCGTACCACCCACACAGTCTAAAGACCATTTTCGAGCTCACATTCACTAGAGGAGTGAAGGACGGAACCTTACCCCGCCATGCATGCCCATTCGGTCAGGGAGTGAAAATGAAAAGGGAAGAGATAACTCAATCCAAACGGTCCAATGGACTCACCTTGAAACCATGGTCATGGAAATGGGGTTCCCACGAAGTTCTGACACGGAACAGACCTCCCCTCAGAGCATGCAGCTCACAGCAATGGAGGAAGGAGAAGACGAAGAAGAAAGAAGCAGATGAAGGAGGGAGAAACAGTGGCTCGCGCGTATGTGAGTGAAAGAGGGAAGAGAGAGAGACCACTTTTATTAAGGCCCAGGGGCAACCGGTAACCTCCCTAGCCGGTTAACCCCCATTTTCCTTTACCATTTCGTTTTAAACGTTTTAATCAAACATTTCTCTTCTTCTAATCACACCTCATTTATAATTAACCAATCAAATAAATTTATTTACATTCACAATATTTAATCATTTATAATTATCCAACAATATAAAAATATCAAATAAATTCCTAAAAATACCCAATAAATCTCTAAAATATTTATTAATAATTTTCGCTACACATAATTTTTTTCTAAAATATCCAGGATGTTACATAAATCATAAATATCATTAGGACTTATACATATATTCCATGCACAATAGCCAATTGATTTTGAATCTAATAAATATATATACATACATAAACCCATAAAAATAGATCATAAAATCACCCGATCAATGGAAGCCCATGTATTTGATCTAGTATTTGCACATGATGTATGACATAACGGGTTCAAATCATTTGTCAACTATACCTTCTTAATATGATATTAATTAACATTAATTTTGTTTAAATTTGTTTATAATAATTTAGTGAAGTTTTAGCCTCACCCCAAATTGACATGCCCCATAATGGACCAACTCAATTCATTGATATGATAGTGAAATGATCATGGCGCCATAAATGCTTTCTTTTCATTATTTCATTCGTTCCCAAAATGCAGATAGATACGTTTGTTTCCCTCTTCATTCTTATGTGCATTCCCAAATGCAGATAGATAGGTACAAACCACGTGATTTTTTAATCATTTTTTCCACTTGCACCTTTTTAAATTTTACTAGTAATTAATGTTTTTAATAGAGATAGCTAGAAAATAGTATTAGCGGCACTGTCAGTAAAGAATGAATACTCCCAAGGTTACAGGGTAGTGGATGATAGAGCTGGCAAAATGGGCTGGCCCGCATGGGCCGGCCCGAACCCGCCCATAAAAATATAGTGCACGGGCTTAAAATAAAAAATTAAAATCAATACATGGAAAAAAAAAGCCCGACCCTAAAAAAACCCGAAAAAAGTGGCCCGAGTGCGGGCCGGCCCGTGTGGCCCGCGGGCGGCCCGATTATTTTTAAAAAATAAAAATAATAATTTTTAGTTATGTTAGGTGCTTGCTTTTGTGACTTTTATTATGGACTTTTATGAAATATATGATTCAACTTTGTGCATTTTGTTTTCTTCCATAATGTTTTCTTTGATTGATTTTGTACATTTTATTAAAAAACATAATATAGAAAGTCAAACATAATGTCATCTCCATAAGATAATATTACTTTATGTCAACACCAATAGTTATGTAGTTCATGACTTCACCTTAATAAGGTTTCACGGTGTTGCCGTTATGAATTGATAATATCACTTTATGACTTCACCAATAGTTATGCGCTACGTTATATGCATTTTTAATTTGATTACGATAAAACTTGAAGCTGTATGTCCATAATTTTTTAGCTATAGCCTATATGTTTACACAAATCATGATCTTTGATATATGTATATTTTTTTAATCGTGTGCCTTTCTCATTCGATAATTTCGTTTTAATTAAAACTTTTTCCAGCTAATTTAATTAAATAGTATTATTTCATAGAACAATTTTTTATAAATTTATTTTTTAAACTTTTTTTAAGCGGGCCGCCCGAAGTGGCCCGCGGCCCGTTGAGGGTCGGGCTAGGGCCTTTAATTTCAAGGCCTGAATTTTTGCGGGCCTTTTTTGGCTCGGCCCTAAATGGCCCGCAACCCGATAAAGCCCGGCCCGTTTAGGGCCGCCCGCCCGAATTGCCAGCTCTAGTGGATGAGAGAGAAAGTGGAGACACTTGTTACCATCAGCAACCAAAAGTGGGAAATACTTTGAAATTGTAATTCAAAAAGGAAAATATAATTCTCATAATAAAAGCATAAGATTTCAAATATATTTAAATTTGTTCTAATGGAGAATAAGCTGGAAACTGACCTTCCGTGATTAATCACAAGCCAAAGTTTTAATAATCAGTAAATTACTAAATTACTTCTCAATCCCACGTAGAATATGTTGTACTAATTTTTTTTAATGTTTCATATTATTTAAAATGTGAACCTTCAAAGTATTGTAAAAGATATTTTGAGCTTGTAACCAAAATAGAAAAACTACTATCTTAGGTGTATATAAAATTGGTCCGAAATGAACAATATCTATGTTTGGTCTGAGGAAGTAGAAAGAAAGAAAACAAATGGAGATTTTTGGGCGTGCTCCAATTTTCTAATTCTTTAGATTTGTTGTTTACACGTTGAAGGTCACGTTATATTTCATGAAGGAAAAAGGACAGAGAGAAAAGTTAAACACAATAAATGACGAACAAGCAATCCCATTTTGAGAACTGGTTGATAATGGTTGTGGCAATCATGTAAGGCAAGGTTTGATTGATGTGTCTATCCTCCTCAATAGATCTTGTTTAGTTATATGTAAAGCTGATAAACTAGTAAAGTCGGATTTTTCGTTTAAAACCAGTTGTAGAGTGTGAGATTTTTTTTCCTTTCATTATGAAGATTCTCCATTATTTCTTTGCTTGTCATTTATTTTCCATTAAAAAAATCTCATTTTAAGCAACTATTTGGATAATTTAATTAACAAACACATCACTATAAAAAATTGAGATGCTAAATTTATTTTTAATTAAAATTTTATCTGTTTATAATGGGAATATAAAACATGAAAAATCGTATATATATATATATAGCCTTGTTTTATTTCATTTTTGTCTTTTACTATTGTTGCCCTTGCTTTTCTATTGTTGTTACCCTTGCTTTTTATTTTCACCAAATGTCTCCAACTCTTGCTTTTGTTCCCCTCTTCTTTGAGTTCTCATTCTTAGAAAGGTTAGTGTCCTTTGTTTTGCTTCTGTTAACTTAAGAGAAATTGTATCTTCTACAATTCTTACTCACGGGTTAGGGAGGAAGTCCTAACCCTCCTCCCTTCAAAGTGATGAAGAAATTACGTGTATGTGGGAGGGGAAAATGTTCATTAGTTTAGTTTTGGCACCAAACATAGTGTTTGTGCTGCTTTCCCGATGAAAGGGTTTGTCACTCCTGACCAAACCCTAGTGAAGTAGATTTCATCTATGTGTATGGAACTATTTTTACGTCTTCACCTGTCATTTCTCTTTTTTGATTTCCAAGTGGGGTTCTGAACGCCTTGAACGTTGCCCCCACCGAACTTCATCCGAACGGCTGGGCCTTCGTCAAAGCGTTCGAGGTTTTGTGCGAGCATTTTGGTCGAACGCTTTTCATTCCTCTTTTTTTTCTATTTCTTTCAAGCCAAGACTTTTAAGATCGAGGTCCTAGTTGGTTAGGTTTCTTTAAGCGGGGTTACTGGTGGCCGCCTGATGATATAGGCATTTGACCAATCGTACAAAAATTTTAAAAGTATTTTCTTTAAGATCCAAGTAAGTCTAGACGTGCTTGGGGGCAGATTTCCGTTATGATCTTGATGGTTGGCTTGTCTTTCCTTTGTAATGGACGCGAGAGCCCATTCAATACCATGTCAACTGGGAGAACCTATCACTCATCGAGCACGGTGACGTGAAATTTATCATTGAAGATGTGGGGATTTTTTTCAACTCCAACAGGACTCATTTCATTGTCTCCAGACCTGGGTGCTCTAGACGCTTGGATGCGTAAGTATAGGTTTTATTAGATTATGATGAATAACTTACTCGGCAACGTCGTATTGATTATTGAACTTGTCTCTTTATTTTTTTAGGTGATATAACCCTCAGCGAGATGTCAACCAAGGACTTGAAGAAGCGATACTGGAGGGAAGATGCCTCCAAGGGGACTGATTCCCCTACGGGAACATCTGCCGTTCCAATCACCATCATCCCAGTAAGAAAGCTTCCTCTTCCTTCCTTAACTGTTGTAGGAGCCGAGGCCGCTCGAAAAACCAAGAGACAACATCTTGAGAAGGAACCCTCTATTCATAGGACCGAGACTATGCAATCTACTCCGAACGAAATTACTCTGAGCAGGGTTGAGCTTTCTCATAATAATATTACTCTGAACACGATCCTTTTCTTATTTGATATGTTATATTCAAACACAAATTAGTCATAATAATTTTCATAGGCGGAAAAGTATTTCCTAAATGAACTTATTTATAAAAAAGTTTTTTTCCCTATCAACTATGAAAGAAGTTCAAAAGAAAAATCATCTCTTAAATAATCGTGCAAGTGTTAGATTTACGTTACTTTTCAGAACTGGCTTTAGTAAAATTATTGATTTGGCATCCTTTTTTTTATTAACAAAAAATTTAAATGAGTTAGATGTTGAAAGATTACAAGATATGTTTATAAACTTCAATCTTTAATCAACTACACCTATTTTTATTGACTGATATCATGTTCTCTGATACCAAAATAAATTTAGTATATGGGATAGTGACAAAAAATATTAATAATCTTAATTAATCACAAAGCTATATATACATAGATAGAGTATGATGTATTTTGTCTTATAAATTTTTATTAATTCTTATATTTATCAAATAATTATTAATTAAAATGATAAATGATATAATTACTCGACCCAAATGTAGCCGCTGGAAATAATTAATTGAAGTTAAAGATATATGTCATCCTAAGTTTCAATTTATTATATTATTACTACGCCTCTAAGTCCAGTCCATTTGTCAAACCAAAGGGAACAAAAAGTTTAAATAAATCTGTTTGATAATTAATTAAAAATAAAATTATGAATGTTATAATTAACCCTGATAACATTAAAGGTTGATGAAACGGACGATGGGTTAAAGAAATATATCTATCTAATCCAATTAAAAAAAATTAATTAGAAAGTAAACATGTCGTAAAGTGTGAAAGGGTCAACAAGTCTCAATCAAATTTCAATGTAAAATAAAAAATAAAAACAAGTGTGTGTGCACTGATTGCAGTTGGGGTGACTCATCTCCAATTCATATAATTATAACAATTTCCTTTTTTTTAAAAGGAAGAACAATCTCCTACGCAGAACACCGCAGGTAATGGTCGTCCAATTTTAGTACTAACTCCCAACTCCAACTCATTAAAAATATTTATTTTTAAAAAATATTAAAAAAATTAGAATTCCAAAATTTATGTTTAATATGATACTTTTATAGGGAAAATAAAATGATCTCCAACGTGTAATTAAATTTCTTTCCGTATAAATTATTTTATTTTCTTTCAAAGAAGTACCCTCAACATAATTATTTAAAAATTAGTGCATGATTTATATGAGAAGATAAGCTTTATTGGTGAAGATAAATCTGAATTGGAAAATTGATCCCTCATATTTTGTAAATAATGTTCTTCTTTAGGTGGTAAGGTGTGCGGTGAGAAATTTACATAGTCTAAGTGTAGGTTTGGTAATTTTATGCCGTATGTACTTCAACTTAAAATGTGATGAAATATACTTGAAATAACTTAAAAAAGTTGTTATTTTGTGTAAAATATTCAAATGAATTTTACGTATTAACTCTTGTCTTTTTGATAATTTACGGTCGTCTCTTTTACTTTATATCATCTTAACTTTACTCTTTTAACTTATCGATTCTCTCCTTATAATCACCATTAACCTTGTATGGATTTATGTGGTCAAGTGCGGATTTTGTATTTTTATGTCATATGTACTTGAACTTAATCTTTATCAAATATATTTAAATATAAAATAAGTTTAAAAACAACGTTATTTTATGTGATATATTTAAGTGAATTTTAAGTCTTAACTCTTGTCTTTCTAATAATATGTAGTTGTCTCTCTTGACTGATATTTTCTTATATTTTTTCAACTTATTATCAAGTTTCTCAAGTCAAGTATGGGTTTGGTACTTTTACACTTTTATCAAATATATTTAAATATAAAATATCTTTAAAAATGACGTCGTTTTGTATGACATATTTAAATGAATGTTAGGTCTTAACTCTTATACTCCTAATAAATCACGTTCCATATCTTTTTTTTGTCCCTTCCAACTTATTATGGATTTTCTTCCCATGATCACTTTTAACTTTGCACGAATTCATATGGTCAAATGTGGGTTTGATATTTTTACATCATAGGTACTTAAACTTAAGCATGATCAAATATATTTAAATATAAAATAACTAAAAGAACAAAATTGTTTTGAGTGACACATTTAATTAAATTTTAGGTCGTAATTCTTGTCTTTCTAATGATTTACGGTCGCTTCTCGTGTCTCGTATCATCTTAACTTTTCTCTTCCAACATATTATCGATTTTCTTCCCATGATCACTTATAACTTCACACAAAATTATGTGGTCAAGCATGTGATCTTTTTACATCATACTATGTACTTAAACTTATCAAATATATTTAAATATAAAGTAACTTTAAAAACAATGTTATTTTGTGTGATATATTAAAATGAATTTTTAAGTTTTACCTCTTATCTTCTCAATGATTTGTCATCATCTTTGATATTTGATAGTTGACAGGTGTAACATCCCAATTTTTAAGATTTTTAGAAAAATAATTTAAAAGGGATTAAAGAAGAATTTCTGAATGAAATTCCGAGTGAAAAATGTCAAAGACAAGAATTTTCCGAGTGAAATGAATCTGATTCTGAGTGAAATGAATATGACTCTGAGTAAAATAAGACAGAAGACTAATTCCAAGTGAATTTAAGATGTTTCCGAGTGAAACATTATTAAGGAAATCATTCGCAGTTAAGAAAAATATTATCCGATTGAAATACGTTTGAGTAGGGCAAATCCGAGTGAAACGGAAACATCTCCGAGTGGAATGATTCCGAATGGGTTGTTTCCGAGAGAAGTGGAAGTACTTCTCAGACCAATATTTCTGATTAGTAAACTCCTGAGTGGAGTATATTTGGGTGGATAGTTTGCCGAGTGAAGTGTCTCTGAGTATGACACTTCCGAGTGAAACATTCCGAGTGAGTCTTTCCAGGAAGAGTGCTTCTGGACAAAGAGAGACTTCAACTCCGATTGAGTATGCTCTGAGTGAATAATTCTGAGTAGAGTAAATATCCGGGCGATGAAATCATTTAAATTCGTGCTCGGATCAATCTTTAGAGTTTCCGAGAGATTGTGCTCGGATTCGTCTTCAAGACTATCTTCAATTCCGAGTAATCCTTTCTATTGGAATGATTTCCGAGAAAGGAATTGGACTTCGAACTTTGAGTGATCTTTCAGATGAAAGACTTCCGAGTGAACGCAAGAGGAAGACTTTGACTCAGGAAAAGGTATATCCGAGTGAGATATGCCTGATTAAGGTATTTCCGAATAAGACAATTATGAAAGGGTCATTTCCGAGAAAAGAAAGCCGAGTGTTTCAGGGGAAGAAACCTGTCCGAGTGAAGTTCATCCGAATGAAGGAATTCTGAATGAACAAAGGCTTTCTCCGAGTCGGAATACACTAAAACCGAGTCGGAATTAATAAATATTTTAATTATGGATGCTTTCCACGTCACTCTATTCTTCTACGTTCTAGCAAATTCCTTTTCAGATATTTTCTAAGAATGGGACCCTTTTTAATGTGTTGTCCCCTTTTCATTAAATATCTTAATCCTTCATTATCATTAAAGAGACGTGTGTCAAAATACTTTAATTCATTCACGTCTCTTCTACGTGAAATATATATATATAAATACATCTATGGTTGGATTAGTGGAAGACTTTTGAAATTGAAATCATTATAAATAATCCTTTCTTTCCAAACTTTACTGGAAATCAACGAACAAGAAGAAAGTTAACTCTTCATTTTCTTCTCTTTACGAAGAAAACTTGGGACTGGTGCAGAACTGCAACTCCAGTCGGAATTCGTTGACAGTGACTGGATTATAGCTTTTAAAGCTACTGGAACTCCTATTTCCAGGTAGGGGGAGCGTACATCTCAAATAGATGGTTTATGAATGGATTTGGGGTGATATTATGATGCCTATATGCTATGTGCAAATTAGTGAGACCCCACTTATATGATGTTTTATGTTTTCATATTTCCATTCATATTGTTGTGCTGATGATATATATATATATGATTGATGATTATGATATGAATTATATTCATGAATTTTCATGATATATAATTGCATGCTATGTTGGTTATTATACCGAGTGGAATGACATGAGATGGTGTTGATATGTGATTGATGATTGATATTTATTTGATATATCAATTGTATTCAGACGCACACAGGACTGCAGGGGGCCTGTGATGCCGGTCCAGATGTGGACGGCCTGATGAAAGACATAGACCCTGTGGTGGTTCCTTTATACCACGGACGCCTTTGAGTGGGACTCAAGACTGGCCCGTAGCACTGAGTAGAGTACCGCTATCACTCTGGGAGTGATACTCGGTGTTATATAATGGTCGCAGAGCGGTTTGGTACCTGTAAAATGGCCGGATCAGCTGGGAGCTGAATTATGGCTCGGGGAGCCAGTGTTGCAACACAAATTAAAAGACTTCATGGATCCATTCGACTGAGCATGTTTATGTACTGATTTATGTGTATTGAGAATAACATGCTGTTTTATGATGAGTATATATGTCTCGGTTTTGTGGTGTTGTTATTGTGAGCAACATTAGTATATAATTATTGTGAATAATTATGTGATGATATTATGAGATCGGTTTTGTTTATGAATATAGTTATTAATTGGACTTTTAATCCAATTCAATAACTGTTATTTGATATGTTTATGCTCACCCCCTACTGTTGTTATTTTTACAGTGGATGTAGGGCCCAACCATGATATGAGAAGTCACTCAGCTGCTCGGAGTGTATTTTGGTAGAAGCCTTGGCCGGCTCCTGAGAATACCGAGTGTTTTATTTATTTATTGTAAACTTACTGAGCCGGTCGGCTAATGTAAATTTGAGAATATTATTATTTAATTCAAATTCTGTTTTGAAAATTTGAATTATTTGCAAAATTTTATTTGATTTATTGAAATTTATTTTAAAAATTAAGGATGTTATAATAGGGACGACAATTTAAGCTTGACACGTAGGTCAGTTTGTTTAGCCCGTTAAAAATGGACAGCTGGGTCAAGAATTCAAACTCGTTTTTTCAAATAAGTCTAGCTTATTTGGGTAAAATACCTTTTCAGCCCTCTTAAAGTTTAGGGTTTTGAAAAATGCTCCTTAAAAAATCTACAATTTTGACCCTTAAAAAATTTTAGGGTTTACGAAATTAAGGAAACGTTAGGCTTAATTGTTAACTGATGGGGTGGTTAACGTGCACCATCTTATTAGTGACACGTAATTGACATGTGATAATTTTTTAAAAATAAAATAAAATAAAAGTTCCACATACCTCATCGTTTCCCTTATTTTCTTTCTCTAAATCCTTAACCAAATCTCTTTTTTTCTCTCTAAATCTCTAAAGCCCAATTCATGCTCTTTGTTTAACAAATGAACACCATTTTAAGGTTTACTCTAATTGGAATGTCGCCGACCTGGCCAGTTCCACCAAAAAAGCTTTCAGAACCTTCGTTCTCAAACTGATTCCCATCCTCAAATTTTCTTTTATGCGAAGCAACCACATTTCTCTATGTTCTTGACATTTCATAGGTACGTGATTCATTTTCCTTATCAAGCGCAATCAAAGAGAGCAAAGTAAGGGTTTTTCCCAACCCCATAGCATCGACGAGAATACAACCACGCATAGGCTTGGGCCAATTGCGGGTTTGAAAATCAGTCAAAATGTTGGAAAAATATTTGTCTTTCTCTTCCCAAAACGATGGCAACTCGTTGGAATTCTCGCGGTGGAAGAGCCAAGCGAGGCCCTCTTACTGGTGATAGAGAAGTTCTGCTTTGATGATGTTGCTAGGAGGGTTTAGGGTTCCAAGAGGCCGGGCTTTGGTGTTGTTGTGGACGAGTTTGAAGATGTCGTTAACTAATTTGGACCTCTTTAGTATTCGAGTTTCCTTAACAGTGATTGCGTCCAAAAGAGTGAAGGAGGGGTCAGAGTGGGTGATGAGATGGAGGTTCCCTTGGGAGACGACGTGAGCGACGATATCGAAGTTATGGAAATGGGCGAAAAGGTGGATTTGGCAGGGGAGACAGTGAACGCTGGAGGGGAAACGAGAGGTGGCGGAAGGGACGATTGCTTCAACGGTGATGAGGAGGGTGTCGATGAGAGGGGACAAGACAGCTGCAACGGGGCATTCTATGTAGCTGATTAGGGAGGTTGCAGAGTTAAGAACTTTAATTGCATTAAGGTCGTGGGGGTTGAGGGACTTCTTCCTACCAATCTATAAGCATTACCTGCTAATTGCTCATTTGAAATCTCAATTCATGGGCATTCAATTATTTTTTTATGAATGTATCTTGTATACTATTGGTTTTCAGGGAGTTATTCTTAATCAAACTGTGGAATTGTTGCAAAACACTATTTTCATTTGGACCTTTGGAGAGAAGAGAGGCTAATATTTTTCTGGGATGAAATAAAAATAGGACTGGTATCCAAGTTCCATTTAGTTGTTTTCTGCCAGTTTGTTTGATTTGTTTTTCACTTAAAAACCAAACTGAATCTGTTTAGGCTGATAAGGAGAGCTAAGCGAGGAAGCAGAGTTTACATATATTGAAGATGGCTCTAAATGCACAAGGAACCAATTCCATATCTAGCATTTCAATTTTGTTGCAAATGATAATGATGTGGAATTTTTATTTTTATTTTTAAAAAATTACCACGTGTCAACTACGTGTTAATGATGAGGTGGCACAGACTTGAGCCACCTCATCAGTTAACAGTCGCCTAACGTTTCCTTAATTTTATAAATCTAAAATTTTTTAAGGGCCAAAATTGTAGGGTTTTAATAAGGGGCATTTTTCAAAACTCTAAACTTTAAAATGACTGAAAAGGTATTTTACCCTAGCCCATTTTAACCCATCAAAAAATGGGCCTTGGCCCAGCCCATCAAGCTACTAATAAAAATATATATTAATATATATATATATATATATATATATTACATATTAAAGGAAAATATAATTTATAATAATATAGTATCATAAGATGTAAATAATGAAATTTTGTTCTCATTAATACAAATATAATTTATTTAAACTTTTACTAAAATAAATTGGGTTGATTATAAAAAACTAGTTTTAAAAAAGGTGAAATTTGATTTTTATATCTAAAGTTTTTTTTTAAAAAAAGCTTAAAATTAGTACAATTTAAAATAAAAAATGACATAAGACAAAAAAAAGGCTAGGTCGCTGGCCCGCGAGCCACATAAAATATGAGTCGGGCCCGTGTTTCTAACCCGTTTTCTTTTTTAACGCGACCCATATTAGATAGGTTTAAATGGACCTTGGTCCGACCTGGCCTATAAGCTCGTACTGCCACCCCTAATTATATCTTTTTTCTCTAAGATATAAACTAAAAAATTCAGCCTTAATTCTGGGCAGCAACCGGTAAATAATTCAACCTGTATTTCAAATCAATACGTCTTATCTTACCTTTGAACATATAAATCTAACGTTTTTTATGCCATTAATCTCGGCATTCCTATGGGCATCGTTTAAGAGTAGAAGCATTCATTTCAATTCGAATCACCTGGAAGAAACCAAAACAAATTGGCTCAAGCAATTCTAAAAAATTAAGATTTTTGAAAGATATGCCCAGTAAAAAGTAATCATAACATCGTATATTCCAAAGGGACACGTTGAACTGTCAATTTTCAAATTACAAGAATATGAAGCCATAGAGAAGAAACAAAGTTAAATGGTAACTCGATGCGCTAATGTTGGGTCCGTTTGGTTTCCAGTTGGGTAAACGGAGTTGGGGAAATGAAGAAATTTAAGGGTTGATATTAATCCTTCACGCCGTTAGAGACAGTCAAAACTCCGTTTGACCGTAGAATTTATTTTTAGGGTTGGTCAAACATAGCCGTTACCGCAATATATATGAAATTGCAATGTATCGACCTGCATGTACAAGTAGAAGTAGATTCAAAACTAGGGTAATGTTTGACAATAGGATATTTGAAAAAGATAAGGTTCTTTTTATAAAATTTACATTGTTTGGGGTATTTTTGGAATGACGTATTAAATTCTGACGCAACAGGTGACTGTGTCGGAAAAAGTTTTGACGACACAACACAAGTGTTTTCGGAAAAAGTTTTGACAATACACTCTCATTAGTCAAATTAAATTTTTCGTCTGGGTTACAGTTTATATATTAAATATATATTTATAATATAAACTATAAAATATATAAATATAAGTTATATTAAATATATATTTATGATATTAAATATATTATACATTAATATATATTTTATATTTAATTTATAAATTATATATTATACATTTTAATATATAATTTTCATGTGTTCTATATATATATATATATATATATATATATATATATATATATATATATATTCTATATAAGTTTTTTATTCACTAGTGGAAAAAATGGATACAACCACGGGGGTATAATCACAGATTAGTGTGTATCCGTGATTAAAAATGACGCGGTGGCATTTTTGAAATTTTTGAGAAAACTTTTAATCACGGTTGTTAGGCAACCGTGATTAAAAGTCTCTATAATCACGGTTGTATGACAACCGTGGATATATGTCAAAACGAGATGGCATTTTTGAAATTTTTGGGAAAACTTTTATTCACGGTTGTTAGGCAACCGTGATTAAAAGTGTGTCTATAACCACGGTTGTTTGACAACCGTGGTTATATGTCAAAATATTATTCACCTTATTTTTAGGAAAATCCAAAAAAATAGAAAAACATGGAATTTTGATCTGATTTTTTACGTCATGACTTCTTTTGGTACTTATTAGCCATTCGAGTTGGAATTTTTGAAAAATAAATTTTTGAGTGAGAGATACAAAAATTTTGTGACGACAAAAATCGGCAAACTTCAAACGAGCATAACTTGAGCTAGAAAACTCAGAATCCTTATTGCTGCATATGATTTTGGGGTAGAAAAAAAATCCGCATTCATTCCAACTCGCTACGCCAGTTGGGGTTGCTCAGATTTTCAAAAAACCCTTGTTTTCTCAAATTTTTTTATTTTTTGTGATTTATTTTCTTATTTTTTGGATTTTTAGGCTTCTACTTTACCTACCAAATAAATTCTAAAAATTCTAAAATTTTTTATGGTGTTTTCTAATGCCAAAATAAGATTTTCACATATAACCACGGGTCCCTTGTTCAACCGCGGGTATATGTCATATATATAACCACGGGTCCTGGAGTAACCGTGGTTATAGGTCATACATATATATAACCACGGGTCCTGGAGTAACCGTGGTTATAGGTCATACATATATCCACGGATACTCGCATAACCGTGGTTATAGGTTATACATATATCCACGGTTCCTTGTGTAACCGTGATTATAGCTTCCTTTTCGTTTTAAATTTCGTAATTTCATGAGCGCGCCTAACTCTCTTTTCTCTCCTTCTTCTCTGTAAGGTTTCTCTTCTCTGTTTTCATGTTTCCATTTACATTTACATTTCATTATTTACGTTCTAGATTTGTTTATTATGTGACTTCTCACTATTTTTCATATGCCATTTACAGGTTTCCCATCGCACGCCATTGATTATTTACAGGTTTACATTTTAGATTTATACTTGTGTTCTTCGTTTTGCAGTAGTTCTCTTGTTTCTTGTTTCTTGTTTCTTGTTTCTTGTTTCTTGTTTCTTGTGGTTGTTCTGATTTTGTTTCATTCATTTACTTTTCTTCATTTCTTGTTTCATTCATTTACTTTTCTTCTGTTTTTGTTTCTTGCGTTCTTGCTGCGTTTCTTATTTCTGGTGTTGGTGTTCATTGTGTTCTTGCTGTTTCTGAATGGTGAAGATGATAACCACGATTTTTAATTTTTTTTTGGTCCAATACATTTAATAACGTTTGTTAGGGGCAACTGTGGTTATATCCACTCCACTTTTAACCACGGTTGTTCAACCGTGATTAAATATCCTGATATACAACCACGCCCACTTTTAACCACGGTTGTTCAACCGTGATTAAAAGCCTTTTTTAACCGTGATTAAAACCATTTTTTCCACTAGTGATTTTATGCAAATATATATTTCTATGCATATATGTAAGAATAAAACTATTAATGTGATGTTTTCTATCCTAGACATACAACTATTTTTTAAACTATCCTATTTCTTAATCTTTTTTTTAGAAAAAACTATCCCATTTTTTAATAAAAAACTGGTTCTTTCAATAATAAAATGGTGTCGTAACAATTTTTGACGACACATAAAAAAGTGGTGTTGTAACTTTTGACGACACATAAAAAGTGACCTAGACATAAATTTTTTTTAGAAACAACCCCAATTGTGTAAATATATTTCCTAGATACACATAAAACAGTGACCGAGACATAAAAATTTTTAGAAACAACGACAATTGTCTAAATATGTTTCTTAGATACACCATTTATAAACTTTTCTCTTCAAAACTGCATCTACCAGGAAAAAGATATTGCCCTTGAAATCACCGTAAAACAGTGCCTGCTATTCAAACCTGGAAAAATATACTTAATCTTAAACTTGATTAAATATATTTAAATATAAAATAACTTAAAAAATATCATTTTGTGTCACATATTTAAATGCATTTTAGGTTACGTCTTCTCTTACAAATGATTTGTCTGTGTTTCTCATGTCTCATATCTTCTTAATTTTTTCTCTTCCAACTTATTATCGATTCTTTATTAATGACCACCGCTAACTTTACACAAATTTATGTGGTTAGGTGCCATTTGGTATTTTTACATTATAAGTACTTAAACTTATACTTGATCAAATACTTTAAATATAAAATAACTCAAAAAACGGTATTGTTTTGTATGACACGTTTAAGTTAATAAGTCTTAACTTTTTTTTTATCAAGGGGAGGGGGAACAGGGTTTTGAACCTGGTTCTTAAAGTGATCCCAAAAACTTTTTACCACTTAAGTTATACGGTAGAATCATAAATCTTAACTTTTGTCTTCCCAATAATTCACACTTGTCTCTCATCTCTCATATTGTCTTAACATTTTGTTTCCAGCTTATTATTTATTCTCTTCCCATAATCATTGCTAACTTATATGTATATTTTATCTTATATTATATCACATCTACATTTTGAAACGTTCACTTACTAAGCACCGGTATTCCTTCTATACTTCTGTCTTTGTTTTTAGTTCAATGTTCTGTTTTTTTTTTTGTGGCAATTCTATGTTGTGTTTGTGTGTGCTTTCATTTGATAGGCTCTTCATGGTACGATTCCATTTTAAAGCAACAAACGTATCTTTACCCAAAAAAAAAAAAGAAGCAACAAACGTATCATGTTGCTTAACAAAAATATTTTCAATTTGATTTGATTCAGTTAAAAAATATATAAAAACCAAACCAAAACAAAGTAATTCATCATGATTTGATTAGTTTGATTAAATACAATTTTAAACTTACATTTTAAACATCAACTACATACATAAAATAACATAATAAATATAAAATCGCATTATAAAAGTAATTTATATCTAAGCTACATATTTTAACTCAAACTTGCATTAGAACTATTAACCTTTAAAGACACAATAAACAAATAAAACTAAGAACTTGTCTCGAGTAATCAATCTCTAAAAATGGAAAATAAAATAATATGTATGTAGAATTCAATTTGGTCTGATTTTATTTATAAGAACTACATACCGAACCACACTAGAATGAGTAGTTTTTACCTTAGATTACAATTTAGGCATCTGACAATTTTATTCCGATTCATATTGATTTGGTTCTCTAGATTACAACGATTTAGTTCTATTCTTGATCTTAAAAATGTGAAAACCATAAGAACGCAGACTAGAAAATGAAAACCAAATACAATTAATCCTTAATTAATATAAGCCCTTTAAGTAATATTGCGTTAATGAAACTTCCAAAACACAATTCTTACGAAAATATATTATTGAAGTATCATAAATTTAATTAGGCAGAGCACAGAGTAATTTTCCGTATTTTTCTTTAATCTTCCATATGTAACGGAAAAAAAAACAGATTAATTTTTCATATCATGCATTGCATTTCAATTAGGTTGGTGAAGTAGATAAAGAAACAAAATTACCATCAACTAGGCTTGTGCGCCCTAGACAGCCACGTATTCAATGGGCCAACCCCACAAAATATTGTAGCCTATTCATCTGAACGTTCAAAATTAAGACCATGATGCATTCACTGATGCTCTCTCCTAAAGCACATAATTTCTAGCCACCAGTTACCATAATAATGAAATCAAATGTCAGCGAAAAAAGACAAAGATGCAGAATTGCAGATAGTGCTTCATGATACATGCAGCAACAAGGAAATCATATTACGGTTGAATAATTTATACCGGGGTCATACTTCAACATAATTCACAGTGCGCAACATCAGAATACAATAAGCAATTAATATCCACTACCACTTCGAATGCAGCCAAAAAAAATGTGGCTGGCTCAACTACCTCTCAAGAAGCATAATCAATTCACAGTGTGGAGTATGTGGAAAAAGATCAACAGCCATAGCTTTTATGGGTTGGAAGGCCTCTGAGATGGGCATAGATTTGGCCCTGTGCCGAGCTAGACCAGCACTGCTCATGTTTCTCCATCCTCTGTTGTCTTTATTTCCTTTCTCATGTTTTATAGGGGATGGAGTGCAAAGCTCAATAGCATTTGCAACCAAACTTTCAGGATTGCAGGATATATAACTGCATTTAAAGGTGCACAATTAAATAGATTGCATGGAAAAACAGAAATTACTTGGATAAGAATTAAGATCAAGAACTAACACAAGCCTTCGCAAGCGTGGATGGGTTCTCAAAGCCTTGATCACCTGTCATCTCACAATTCAAAAGTCAGGAATCAAAATTCAGAAAAAAAGTAATAAATTTAAAAAATATACTTCAGAAATTCAACATGAAGATTATCATGTGTTTTGTTCTGCATTCAGATGGGATTGGATAAATATTCCATTAAAAACACATGTTGGAGCAATAAAACGTAAAAAGTTACTAAATGATAATCTCTATAGACAAAGGACGTCATGTTCAAGCAAAACCGGGATGGGAAATGCAAATGTTGTGTGGGAACTGCCACATAACCCTAGCTCCAAAAAGTAATACCGATGAGAAGAAAATTTCAGCTGCTCTCCAATCAAAGCAGCTTTATGTTGTAATCTTATGTTGTTCCAAAACCTTGTTATGCAAATCGTAGGTGAAAAAACATTTCTCCCTAGGTCAAGGTAGTCTTTCAAAAATGGGTGTTACTAGATGAGAAGAAAATGACATTTCATGGAAATTATACCATATTTTACACCATCTGCTATTAGAATTATGGTTGTAATCACTTGCATATAAAAAAGTATGATTCTTACAGATGGATGAAGTCCAGCCCGTGGAGGATCAACAATAGCAACAACATTTTTAAAATGTTGCATGGAAGTATTCTCATTTTCAGACGTGCTACCCATCTGAACCTTGTTTCCAACTTCTGCACTAGATGGCATTTCACCATTTTCAGTCTCAGGGCAGGCATTATCCTCAGGAATGTCATTGCTGCTTCCAGAGACGTTAGGATCATCAAATTCTTCTCTAGTCACATTCAAGTATTCCTTTAAAAGAGATCCCATCACGTCCTCTGCCTGTTGTCTCATATAAGCCAGCATGCAAAAGGGCAATGTTACTAAAAGTCAACAATTAAATAAAATACTGCCATGAGAAAAATATTCAGCCTTATTTGGGCAGCAACCATTAAATAGTTCAACCTGGATTTCAAATCAAGACTTCTTATCTCACCTTTGAACATATAAATCTAACATTTTTTATGCCATTAATCTCAGCATTCCTATGGGCATCAGACACAGCAGAAGCATTCATTTCAATTCCAATCACCTGGAAGAAACCGAAATAAATTGGCTCAAGTAATTATAAAAAATTAGGAATTTTGAAGGATAAGCCCATTGAGACAGATTAGATTAAGGGAAAAATTCCAGTCAAAAGTAACCATTACATCCTATATTATCACTTTCCAACAGGATGCATTGAACCGTCAATTTTCCAAGAAAAAGAAAATCAAGCTAAAAAGAACAAAGCAACTTCAATGGTGATTATTACCATACCAACTCGATGCGCTAATGTAAGGCCAATTGTTCCTGTACCGCAGCATATATCAAATAGCAATGTGTCAGGACCTAGGCATGCCCAATCTCCAGCAAGTGAGTATAATTTTTCAGCAGCAAGGGTGTTAACCTGGAATAGAAGTAGAACTAAAACTGCATCTACCAGCAAAAAGAAATTGCCCTTGAAATCAGTGCAAAACAATGATTGCCATTCAAACCTGAAAAAATGCTGTCGGAGATATGGAGAACCGGAGATTGTTGATATAATCATGAATCCGTACATCCATGACATTCTTGTTTTCATCCATCTCGAGATCACCAACTGTTTGAGAAAGCGGAAGTGAACGCAGTGGTGCATCAGCCGGTGCCACATTGGATATTCCTTGATGATCCTACATGTAAACCAATTATCACATCAGAAGTCATTCAGAAAATTTAAATTGAGAGGAACTATCAGATATCCACCACTGCAAATCTACGAAAATTCAGTCAAACCAGTGATAGGGACATTAGATATACAGACACTACAGTTCTATGGAAATCAGTGTTATCAAATTCTTATAGAAGTCCATAGCAGACACCCAAAATAACGATACGCTTTATAGCAGATATTGTATTGGCCAAATATCAGATGTCAAAATAAATACTTAAAAGGATCTATTCAGTATAAAATGAACCTTGTCAGAGAAGGAGAATCTCACTGGAGAAGGTGCACCTCGCCGGAGAAGGATACAGTCAGTGGAGATGATGGTGAGAGTGTCTTTAAATGAGAGAGGAAATAATAAAACTTACTTCCACAGTATTTTGAAAAAACAGAGCAACTGATGTCTAAAACAGGGACTGGAAACATGTGCTTACCAGAGAGGGTGCTGCTGCCCAGAGAAGGTGCACCTCACCAGAGTGGCTAGGTCTTTAAATGAGAGAGGAAAGAATAAAACTTAGTTTCAGAAAGTTTTGGAAAAACAGAGCAAGTGATGTCAAAAATAGGGATTGAAAACATGTGGCTGCCTGGGGAAGATGGTACTGGCCGGAAGCACTTGCCTAAGGAAGAGACAGCCAATGGAGAAGGGTAGCCAGAGAAGATGGTGCTATAGCCGATTTTTAATAACACTCACGGAAATAATTATAGAATCTTAAAACTACAGTTCTAGTCTTCTAGATTTGAATTGCCCATGCATCAGAAACAATTGTTCAATGATACTTACCACAGGGTTGTTAAGAGTTGCTGCTAGTTTATGAAATTTCATGCATTCAAGAAATAAAAGGCTCTCTTCTCTAAGCTTAAATAGTGGATTTACAAGGAGTTGGTAATTCTGTAACCAGCCAATTTAGATCATTTATCCATTCAACGTATCGCCATTGTTTCAGGAGCTGGAAAGGGACACCCTCTTCCCAGGCAATAGCACCACTATTTGCTGTGAAAGGTGACCCGCAAAAAGAGCCGCTCCAGGTGTGAAGTCAAGGTGAGATACAACTAGCACTAGTGTCGCTAGAAGGCACCGCTTCATGCCGCTACAATGTGCTATTAACTACTTTGTGTAAGATGCAATTGAAAATTGATTTTTGATCCCACAAGCAAAATGCATTTAAGTATCTAATTACAAGTTAAAGGACATGAGTCTTGAAGGTATTAGATTCTAGTGTGGAGTTTATAAGACTTTGGACTCTAACCATAACAGGGTTAGATAGAAACAATGAAGCAGGAAGACATAAACAGAAGTGCGGAGAATCAAGGAAGACAGAAACAGAGAAGAAGGATGATAAGAAGCGGAGAAAGAAAATCTCATGGAGCAACAAATGCAAAGAAAGGAGAAGACCTAGCCAAAAAAATTGCCAGAGACAGCTTGCTCTAACATGGTCAGTCGCACAATGAAAAGTAGAAAAGTTCGGCAGGAGAGGATGAGAATGTGTGAGAAAAAGAATAGGCGTTAGGACTATCATGGGTTCTGAACACAAGCAAAAAGACATTTGTCATTAAAAAAGGCACAAAACTGCACTGTTTCATGAGAAAAAAGGGATTTTCAAACTTTTCAATGTAAGGCACAATAGCTCTGCCAAATCCTGCAATTTCATTCACAAACAATAGCTGTGACAGTAAAATGTGACGTGAAGAAAGAAAATTTTCAGCCCAAAGGCGAGTGGCACCTCCACAGTGCTCGACAGATAATTATGGGGGATGACGACATTGATATATTCACCCGGGACTAATCAAAGGGCTTGACGACTAGAGTACAACCCAATCCTTTTGGGTATCAAGGCTGCAGTGCATGGTGGTACTGGTATGTTAGGATCCAGTTGCAAGTCATGGGCCTTGAGTCTCACTCCCACATTGGAAGTATGGGATTCTAGTGCGTTACTTATAAGGCCCTGGGCTCTCCAACTACAATGGTCACCGTTATGTGGTATGGTTCTCCCAAGGCCCCTTATCAATGCACATATTTAATATAGATGGTAATGTTATCATATTTTATATTTTGAAAGAAAATAAATGATCCTGACTGATGTGGTCTAGCAAACACTGGAACAGCAACATCATTGTATTCTTCTAATTAATAATATTACACAAAATGAAAATGTATGCCAATTAAAACTTAACACACCACCTGTCCCTGACAAAAGGAACATAGATTAGAAGGGCTGCTACCTGAACAACCAGAGCTGAAAGGGGTAATGTTGGACAATGAGAAGTTGCCCCATCAACAAATGCCTGAGTAAGCCTCTTAAATTCAGTAGCTACTTGTGCATCATCAAAGCTTGCAGTACAAACCTATAATCAAGTCCAAAGTCAAAAAAGCTATTAATGAATGACAACCAAAACAAAAGCTATTAATGACAACCAAAACAAAAGGTTAAATGGGGTACATAAATCATAGCAAAAAGCTATGAAT
This sequence comes from Clitoria ternatea, assembly GCA_037962975.1. Classification (NCBI taxonomy): domain Eukaryota; kingdom Viridiplantae; phylum Streptophyta; class Magnoliopsida; order Fabales; family Fabaceae; genus Clitoria; species Clitoria ternatea. Next base: position 4,842,319 of record CM075676.1, read on the forward strand.
GACAACCAAAAAAAAGGTTAAATGGGGGTATATCAATCATAGGCTTCAAGTCATTGCAAGGGGGAACAAATCTACAATGTTTGCATAATAAACAGCACAGATTAATTTGGCTTGTCATTATGTTCTGTTCCATACAAATGTTTGCAATCCACATTGAGGGTGTGTGGATACCCAATTTAATTAGGAACTTATACAATGAGTTACTTTTATACAAGAATTTATAATATAAATTTGGTAATTGAAAATAACTTATTTTGATAAGCTATATCAAGAAACTTATTGAATCAAGTCAAAGACAACTTATGAGAGTCGTAAGCTATTTTTATAAATTACTCATAAGCTCTTCCAAACGCACCCTGAATCTAAATATGGGTTATGGACAAAAAACCATCACCCTTTCCCTCCCTACCCACCCATAAGAGCCTTACAAACTATTTTTGTTAGAAACTAGTCTGCAGATTCTGCATATTCACCAAGGAAATTTTAAAAGAACGAACCTGCACAATAAGCATGACCTCTGCAATGCCACCAAAAGTTCCAGAATCAACAACATTCCCATTTGACCTCCCTTCTCGAACCTTACAAGAGAAATGTGAAAATCAAATTGCTTCAAAAATGGGAAAAAATTATGTAGTATAAAAAATCCAGCACAATATTCAAACGTGATAATCAACAGATCCATAAAAGTTTCAAACCAAGTCCAACAAAATAATACCGTCAATTGACGCCAAAATCCAGTATTTTTAAATCTGTTCCAAACTGGTAGATCACTATGCTGCAAGAATTCCTGAAAGATGGCAGCATATTTGCAAGCAATCATAGAAACATTTGGACAGTCCACTGCTTCCTCAACTGCTGTTACACCTTCCCTGTTATAATAGATTATTAGTATGCACCTAACAACTTACAAGCAAGGCACTCCACAAACAGCATTTATGCATAATACCTGAAGTTACCAAGCATGAAGCCCACTGTCACTTTGCCTTCCAGAGAATACCCAACTGAAAATTCACACTTATTACGATATCCTTTTTCAATTGGAGATGCAACGATACCCTCTAGTTTGCATGGAAGACCTCCTGCAGAAGTGTGGGGAAAAAGTGGCCAAGAAGAACTGTGTGAAGCTTGAACTTCTTATCATACTTTCTAAAAAGTAAACCAGATGACAAAGAGAGAACAAAAGGGTGCAGTAAATTATGAAGAATTCAAATGTTTCCAAAATATCATCCAGTCTTCCAGAACTATAATAAAAAACTGTCTTGCATATTTAAATGAACAATGAAGCTATAAAACACTACCTATTTCCCTAGACTTAAGAATCCACTCAGGAAGAGGAACGCCGGTTGGACAAGCTTTCCGAGCATTTCTAGTCTGTCAGAAGAAAACAAGTTAAATAGTTCAAGCTTCTGATAAGTCATAAAAGCAAGAAAATGCATAATATACGAAACTATAATGACAAAACAGAGACAATCATCACTAACAAGTCGTTTGAGAATCTGCATGAGAGAGTTTTTTTTCTGCTCCAACTGATCAGCATAGAGCATATGAGCCAGAGGAGTCACAGCATCACGCACGCTTCTTGTCTTTGAAACATAACCATCAACCCCCGAATCATCATTTGTTTCACCATCTAATGAAGAACCATCAAGTCCTGCATTCTCCTTCTCTAATTTTAGACCCGAAGCAACATTGGAGTTGCTTTTCTTTCCAAAAGATCGAGGAACGACATTAGCAACACTTAACCTTTTGTTGCCGATAGATTTTCCTTCTAATTCCTGACAAATTGATCATTTTAAACCATGAATTGTCAATTTTCACTCCAGACAAATGAAATTACAAAGTAAATGGATCATTAATCAACTCTCATAAGAAAAAACTACCTTTGATGAACTCTTCATTTGTTCTTCATCTTCAAAAGTAATAAAACCAAGCATCATACCCTTCTTTTTCTTAGCAAACTTAAACGGTATACCCTAAAAAAATGAAAAAAGGTATGAGATTAGAGACAAAATTAACTGAAAATCAGAAACTCGGAAACACCGACACACGCTTGCCTCTTGGTTGAGAAAACTCCTCAGATTCTCAGAGCACCATTTCCGTGGCAAATGCACCAAGCATTTGCTAAGCTCGTTACTGGAGCCACAGCCGTCATCGTCATCGCCGTCGACAACGGCCTCCGTCATCATCACTTCCTCCGAAACGTCACGCTTCTCGCTCTCCTCGGATTTCAGTTTCTTCTTCACTCGCTCCGAGGTCGGGTCCCACGTGTTGTCGGGGCGGCGGCGGAGCTCCTCCTCGCCGTGCGCGTAGCGGCACGCGCTGCCGTGACTGCAAGAGCCATCTTGGTGCCGGAAGAAGGAGCAGAGGCTCGTCTTCCACAGCGGATGGACCGAAGAGTCACCGTCGTTGCCGTCGCCATCGCCGTCATCTATCTTGCGTTTCCCGGACGGACCGACGTCATTGTTTAGTGGATTGATTTGAGTGTCTTGTGAGGACGTTGGATTAGGTTCGACGGTGGAATCGTGACCATTGATAGAGTCTAGGGTTTTGGAGGGAGAGAGTTCTGGTTCCGCCATTAGCATTGGGCACTACTTCACTATCCCTGTCTTTCACTACGGTAACTGCTCCTTCTCTACTCCCAGCTTTGCAACTGTCCGCGTTTTCACAACACCTTTAATTTGGGCCGATCGCTGCACCGGCCCAGAATAGGCCCATCATTTATCTATCCACCAACCAGGGATACCCTTCAGGGATGCTTTTTTTTTTTTTTAAAAAAAAAAAGATGATCAGTTTTTTACAAAAATGAAAAATATGTTCTGTTTTGTTCTTTTCTATAACTGCATTCTGTTTTTTCTCCGGAGCATGTCTTGTTTTTGTTCCTATGAAAGTTTGAGAATGTTTTTTATATTGTTTGAAATTCAGTTATAAAAATTACTAAGTTATTTAATAATTAATATTTTAATAAATTTTAAATGAAAAATATATTTAATCAACAACTTTTCCATGCTGTATTATATAAGGGAAAATCTTAAATTAAACATAAATTTTGGTATTTTAATTTAATTCAAAATCCTTTTGAAAAATGAAGTTATTTTCAATGTGATTAAATTATTTTTATTTAAATAGATTTCATTTTCTTTTATGGAACGGTTTATGTATTTTTTTTAAAATATTTTAAAAAGATATATATTTAATTTGAGAAGTATGTACTTAAATTTGATGAAATATATTAATTTAAATATAAAATAGCTTGAAAATAAAATCTTTTTATATGACACATTTGAATGAATTTTATGTCTTAACCCTTATTTTTCCTGGTATAACAGTATTTAAGTGAAGTTTAAGTCTTAATGATTTTTAAATGCCTTTTTAGTCTCAAGCCTTCTTAACTTTTCCCTTCCAACTTATTATCCATTCTCTCCATATGATCACGGCTAGCCTGTGTATATATATTTTTCTCGTCTTACATCACATTTGTATTTTGAAACATTCACTTATCTAGCCTCAGTGTTCCTTATATGCCTCATCTCTAGGCTATGTCTGTATGCTCATTGTGCTTTTATTGAATAAATTATTAACAAGTTTCATATTCATTCTTACATCATTCACCGTTAACAAGTAATTGCATGTTCTTTCTTACATCATTCTTTATTAACAAGTAAGTTTCATGTTCTTTCATGTTTAAAAATGAATTTTTATACCGGTTGTTTTTATAACTGTTGTAAAAAAAAATATTTTGACCAGTTATAAAAATAATTGGTATGAAAACATATTTTTATATATGCTATTAAAGAACTACAATAAAAATTATTTTTACACCAGTTAGGAAAAATTGTTATGAAGAATATTTTTTATATCGGTTATAAAAATGACTGATACAAAAGAAAAATTACATCAGTTATAAAAATAATCTATATAAAAAATACTTTTTTTGTACTGATTTTTTTGATACAAAAATAATAAGTTTTTAAAAAAATTTACACTGATTATAAAATGACCGGTATAGTAACCGTTTGGTCAACATGCCCATCACCATTCAATGATCCATAACATGCATTAGTAGCTTGGAGACACCTCCTGCAAGAAAAGATCCACTTTCAAAACTAAAACTAGAAGACATACTAGCAACAACTCAACCCAAAGCCAAACATCCAGAATGGGTATGAGAAGGTTAAGTTAATTTTTTTGGCGAAAATAAACTTTTATTCATTTATGTTTCAAGTGTTTCTTGTTTAATCATTTGAGTTTATTATTTAATCTTTTAAATTTTCAAACGATTTCAAAGTCGTATATTTTTGTTTAAGTTACCAATAGTTAACCCAATTGTTGACTATGATGCTAATGGCAACACGAGGCTATCTAAAGTGTCAATTGTGAACCGTCGAATTAGATGAAGATTTTTTTTATCATTGGATGAACCCCTTAATATCATAAGATATTTTATGGTTTTGAATTTTAAAAAATTATTGTAAAACTTTCTTAACCTTGTGGTCGTGAGTTCGAGCCCCATGGTGGGTGTCAAAATGTTCACAACAAGAAATAAGGATTACTAAAACCTTATAGAATTCCTCTAGGAAAAGTAGGTTTATTATTTATTTGATTAATGTGTCACTTGAATTACAATGTAAGTGATCCGGTCTGGATACCGGCCCCAAGGTTATCCGGTCTGGATACCGGTTCTAAGGACAAGAGGCTGTCTCAGCCGTCCTAGAGGTCAATCGGTATCCCAGGATAATGATCCAGTCGGCAATATATTGAACCAGTCTGGATACCGGCCCCAAGGTCAAGAAGTCATCTAACCATCTTAGAGGACAACCGGTATCACAAGGTACTGACCCGATCAGTAAATACACGTTGCAAGTCTCTCCTGCACCAGTCGTCCGAAGTAACGTTTGAGACGCCAGATGACTTATCCACTCTTATTCATCTGTCACCTTTAACCGACTGCCCCAGAGTCATAACGAGGAAGGTACTCTGCACAGCGGAATGTCCCTTTCATTCACCAACAAGAGTGGGTACAATCACCAGCGGAATTTACAGAAAAAGGTGATTATCTTTCATCCCTGTGTCAGAATCGTACACTGATAATTCACCTACCCTCCTGACATACTCTGAATACTGGGCCACTCGGATTGTCTCTTTATACATGTTATCAGAATCTACGGGCCCACTGGCACCCAACGATTCACCTTCCACGCTCAATTATAAATACCATATTCCAATACACACAAAAGGTTACGTTGTTCTATCTCACATCTTGCTATTGCATCGCTTAAGCTTTCATTGAGTTCACTTATACTCTTCTAACTTGAGCGTCAGAGAATCTTCGCAGGTGACACCACCTGTCGCCCACACCAACGTGTGAGGTTGGTGTGAAGGATCTCCAGGACAACGAGATCGGTCTCTCTCACCGAGAGGTCAGATTACAGAGACCGGATACACAAAGAACTGGTCTCCAACCTCATTCAATCCTTAACTCTTGTGGCTGGACCGACGGCGGATCCTAGACCCTGGTCGGGACCAGAACAGTAAGCCTATAGACTGTATTTATACAATAGTGAAGTAAAGGGGGAATGAAGAATACAGGCCCAAGCCCAGTAAAAGAGATAGTCGCTTCTTGTGGGGTAATGAAGAGTCGTTATCTACTAAAGTAAAGGGATGATGGGGTACCGTAGGCCCCCTCTTACCCGAGAGGGAACAATAACCAAAACTATTTTACACGTAAACAACAACAATAACAACATGATAATATTAGTAATAATAAATCTTCTACAATGATGGTAGTGATAATGACATTAATGGTGGTGGTGGTGGGGTGGCAATGGTTGTGATAATGGGACAACCACACAAATGACAATGGTGGTGACGAGAGTGATCCTAATGGTGGTGGTAATAGTGATAGTCGTTATGACCATAGGGACAACAACGACAATGATCGTGGTAGTGGTGGCGGTGGTAGTCCCTGCAACAAAAGTGGTGGTGGAGGGCGTGGTGGTGGTGATTATGGTGGAGGGATGTTTTCGTGTTGGCGACGACAGTGATCGTGATGGCATTGGCGATTTCAATGACAAGGGCGGAGATGAAGGCACGTATGATACTAGTAGTGGCAATAATGACGATAGCCATAGTAGTGGTGGCAATGCAGTGATGGTGTGGTAGTGGTGATGATGGTGTATATAACTGATGACGACAGTGCGATGATGGTAGTGGTGGACAACGAGAATTAGAGATCTACAAAACGAGATAAAAAAACTTAAATTTTTGTAATATTTTTGTACCATATGCCATATGTACTTAAATTTGATGAAATATATTAATTTAAATATAAAATAACTTAAAGAAATGACACCGCTTTATATGACACATTTGAATGAATTTTAAGTCTTAACCTTCATCGTTCATAGTGTGATGTCTTTAAGTGAAGTTTAGATCTCAATGATTTGTAGGTTGTCACTAACATTTTTGTACATCTCCAAGGTGTGATTAAATTTTTTCCATTTAAATATATTTCATTTGCTTAGTAGTATGGTTGGTGTATTTTCCACAAAAATTATTTTAAAACTATGAATATTTGATTTAAGAAAATAGCATTTCATAAATATGAATATGAATCTCCACTCGAAAAGTTATCCAAGTCAATGGGTTTATATGGTCAACCTTGGTTATGATATTTTTGTTCCATAGACTATATGTACCTAAATTTGATGAAATATATTAATTTAAATATAAAATAACTTGAAAAAATAATTTGTGACACATTTGATTGAATTCTAGGTCTTAACCCTTGTTTTTCTTAGTGTGACGTGTTTCAAGTAAAGTTTAGGTCTTAATGATTCGTACATCGTGACTGACTTGTCTGTATATTTTCAAGGTGCGATTAAATTCTTTCCATTCAAATATATTTCATTCAGGTTTATGTATTTCCCTAAAAAAAATAAAAAATAAGTATATTTGATTAAAGAAGATAGTCTTCCATAAATATGAATATGAATCTTCACTTGAAAAGTTATCTATATCATTTTGTAAATAATTTTTTTAATAAAACTCTCCTTTAAGGGGTCGAATATGTAGGTGAAAAGTAAAGTTTTAAATGAGTTTATATGGTCAATTTTGAATATAGTATTTTTGCAATATATACCGTATGTACTTAAATTTGATGAAATATATTAGTTTAAATATAAAATAACTTGAAAAGCGACATTGCTTTATGTGACACATTTGAATGAATTTTTGGTCTTAACCCTTGTCTTTCCTAGTGTGGCGTCTTTAAGTGAAGTTTAGGTCTCAATGCTTTATAGATCATGGCTAGCCTATTTGTATATTTTCAAGGTGTGATTAAATTTTTCCCATTTAAATATATTTCATTTCCTTTTAAAAAACCACGGTTTATGTATTTTCCCAAAAAAAATTATTTTAAAAATATGCATATTTTATTTAAGAAAATAACATTTCATAAATATGAATATGAATCTCCACTCAGAAAGTTTTATATGTCATTTTATAAGTATTTTTGTTTAATAATATTCTTCTTTTTAAGTGGTCAGATGTGCAGTTGAAAAATAAAGTTTTGAATGGGTTTATATAGTCAACTTCCAGTATTTGCATCATATGTCATGTGTACTTAAATTTGATTAAATATTTTTTAAATATAAAATAACTTAAAAAACAACTTTGTTTTATGTGACATGTTTAAATGAATTTTGGGTCTCGCTTTTCCTGGTGTGATGTATTTAAGTGAAGTTTTAGTCTCAATGATTTGCAAATTGTGTCTAGCGTGTTTGTATATTTTTAAGGTGTGATTAAATTCTTTCCTATTTATATATATTTCATTTCCTTTTAGAGAAGTACTGTTTGTGTATTTTTTACCAAAAATTATTTTAATAATATGAATATTTGATTTAAGAAGATAGAATGTGAATTTAACTCGGAAAGTTATCTATGGCATTTTGTAAAAAATTTTCTTTAATAACATTTTTCTTTGAGTAATTGAATGTGTAGGGGAAAAATAAAATTTTGAATAAGTTTATATGGTCAACTTCAGATATGATATTTTTGCACCACATATCATATGTAGTTAAATTTGATAAAATATATTAATTACAATATAAAATAACTTGAAAAAAGACGTCCTTTTATGTGACACATTAATGTTTGGTCTTAACCCTCATCTTTCCTAGTGTAACGTATTTAAGTGAAGTCTAGGTTATCGTTGCTAGACTCCCTACATATTTTTTCTCATCTTATATCACATTTGCATTTTGAAACGTTCACTTGTCGAGCCTTGGTGTTCTTCCAGCGGTTCATCTTTGTCCTTGTCTCTATGTTGTGTTTGTGTTCATCTCGGTGATTTCATTCAATAACTATTAACAAGTGAGTTTCAATTCCTTTCTCACATCATTCAATATTATGTTTTTTATAATCCAATTTTCTTTGTTCTCTTTTTAGCGATGGAGAACTTCAAACCATGCAAATCCCGTCCGTCAATCAAGAACTATTTATGAGTAAGCTTCTTGTTCTCTTACGCATCATTTTGGATTGTGTTTTTGAATATATTTCTATCTATTTTGTAAAATTGATTATATTATTCACTTTTAATTAAATTTGTGTTTTTGTGTTGTGTTTATGTATCGTGGCTATTTCATTTAAAATTGGAAGCTCTTTGATTATTTTTTTGTGTAAATGAATCAAATCTTAGTGAAGTTATGAAAAAGATGAAAATGGAAATCAAAGGATAAGGTTCAATGGGAAAACCTAAAAACAGAGGAAGTTGAAAATGATAGAAACCAATCAAAAACTATAGAATATGGATCCTCTCTTGTGAGGGGTGTCTCTAGCACCCTTTAGCAGGTTTTGGATAATTGGATGGTGGATTCCGACACATATTTTGAAAAAATGATTATTATGACGATTATTTTAATAATTGATGCAAAAAAAATTTATGCCATTTATTTTTATAATTGATGTAAAGAAATATTTAAAAATGAATTTTTGTAGCGGTTATTTTTATAACCTTTGTTAAAAAAATATTTTTTATAATCTTTGTTAAAAAAATATTTTTATATCATTTATTTTTATAATCAATGTAAAAAACATATTTTTCATGCCAATTATAAAAATAATCAATGTTAAAATACATTTTTACATATAAAATAACCGGGATGAAAATTATATGTTATGAAAAGAATTTTACACGAGTTATAAAAATGACTCATAAAAAAATTTACATCAATTATACAAATAACTTATATATAAAAATCTTTTTACACTAATTTTGTACATTCGTTAAAAAAAATAATTAGTTTAAAAAATATATTTGAAACCAATTATAAAAATTATCACTTAGTCAAAATGTCTCTCACCATCCATTGATCCAAAACTTGCAGCAGACACCACTGGTAGAGGATCCACTTTAAAAACCAAACTACTAAAGCCACCTCTTTGACCACCCACTTAACACAAAGCCAAACATGGTCAAAATGTATGACAAGGTTAAGTTAATTTTTTTGGCGAAAACAAACTTTTAGTAATCTCATGCGATTAATCTCAGCATTCCTATGGACATCAGATAGAGCAGAAGCATTCATCTCAATTCCAATCACTTGGAAGAAAACAAAACAAATTGACTGAAGCAATTATAAAAAAATTAGGAATTTTGAAGGATAAACCCATAATTGATACATATTAGGTTAAGGAAAATATTCCGGTCAAAAGTAATCATTACATTGTGTATTATCAATTTCCCCCATGACACATTGAACTGTCAATTTTGCAAGAAAAAGAATATCAAGTTAGAAAGAAGGAACTTAAATGGTGATTATCCACCGCTGTAAATCTACAAAAATTCATAGTCAAACCAATTAAAGGGGCATTAGATATACAGATACTGCTGTTCTATAGTAGTCAATCCTGGATCACGTTGTGACACGGCCGACCCCTAAATTGAGGGCATCGCGGACGTTATTTGATTTTATTACATGGAAAACACACATAGACATGTATATATGTAGAATCACTTAAAAATATACAGAAATATAACTAAAAACACTCCAAATTCATAGTAGATAATTAAAAAGCAACATTATCCAAATTCCAAATGCAATATTATCCGAATTCCAAATTAAACATTGGAGGTGGCACTAGGTGGTTGGGGGTAGCAACAGGCGGTCAGAGGCTTGGAGGTGGCACTTTGATGGTCGCCGGAGTTGTTAAAGGGTCACTGGAGGGATGTTCAGGGTCACCAGAGCTGGAGCAGCGTCGCCAGAGGCCAGAAAGGGGTCATTGGAGAGTTAGGAGGTAGTGGGTGTTGTTATTGGAGGGTGGATGAGCAAATGAGTGAGTGGGAGAGAATGTAGAAGAAGAAGAAAGAGTTTCAGGAAGAGAGAGAAAGCTATCGAAAACTTGAATAAAAAAGGGAGAGAAGACAAAAACTTACCATTTTACCCTTAAAAAGCATGCAAAACGATGTAGTTTTGGATCCCAAACGCATTGCGGCCACGATCCACCACGATGGCCCGCAATCCATGACGCTGAAATCGCTGTGCGTTGCCCGTGATTTGGAAGTCCTTGTCAACGCAGGCCGCAAAAAGCCCATCGTGTGGAGCAGCTGCTCCACGACGGCGTGGCGCGATCGGCTACTATGTGATGTTCTATGGAAATAATTATAAAATATTAAAACTACACTAGTCTTCTAGATTTGAATTGCCCATGCATCAGAAACAGTTATTCAACAATACTTACCGTAGGGTTGTCAACAGTTGTTGCTAGTTTATGAAATTTCATGCATTCTAGAAATAAAAGGCTCCCCTCTCTAGCTGAATAGTGGATTTATAAGGCGTCGGTAATTCTTAAACCAGCCATTTTAGATCATTTATTCTTTCAACGAAACGCCATCGTTTCAGAAGTTGGAAAGGGACATTCTCTTCCCAGGCAACAGCACTGTAATTTGCACGGTAGGTGACCTGCTAAAAGCGCCGCTCCAGGCGTGAAGCCAAGGTGAGACACAACTAGCACTAGTGTTGCAAGGGAGCACCGCTACAACGTGTTATTAACTACTCTGTAAGATGCAACTGGAAAATTGATATTTGATACCACAACCAAAATGCATGGAAGTATCTAATTGCAAAGTATAGGACATGAGTCTTGAAAGTTTCAGATTCTAGTGTGGGGTTTATAAGACCTTGGGCTCTCTAACCATAATGACTAACTTTTGTGGTGACGTTCTCTCGAGCTTCTTATCAATCTGGGATAGTGTGCAGAACGGTTGACCCTAAAACCTCTTTAGCAATATTGTAGATAGCGAGATAACCACAATTTAAAAAAAAATACATTGATCTTTAATCTATATATATGAACATAATTACACAAAAAAATGCTACAAAAGTATTCATAAATTCATAAATTATAGCATATGCGAAATTATTGATAGAAAACCCACAAGTTTACAAGTCATAAGCCAAAATACATTCACCTATGCAGAGGGGAGAGGGGGAGCAATGTCTCTATTATCTAGCAAAAACTGGAACAGCAACATCATTGTATTCTTCCAACTAATAATATTACACAAAATGAAAATGTATGCCAATAAAAACTTAACATACTACCTGTCCCTGAGAAAAGAAACTTAGATTAAAAGGGCAGCTACCTGAACAACCAGAGCTGAAAGAGGTAATGTTGGACAAAGAGAAGTAGCCCCAATAACAAATGTCTGAGTAAGCCTCTTAAATTCAGCAGTTACTTGTGCATCATCAAAGCTTGCAGTACAAACCTATAATCAAGTCCAAAGGTCAAAAGCTATGAGTGAAAACAAAACAAAAAAGGTTAAATGGGGGTACATGAGCCAGAGGAGTCACAGCATCACACACGCTTCTCGTCTTTGAGACATAACCATCAACCCCCGAATCATCATCATTTGTTTCACCATCTAATGAAGAACCATCAACCCCTGCATTCTCCTTATCTGATTTTACACCCGAAGCAACATTGGAGTTACTCTTCTTTTCAAAAAGATGGAGGAACGACATTAGCAACACTTAACCTTTTGTTGCCAATACATTTTCTTTTTAATTCCTAACAAATTGATCATTTAAAACCATGAATTGTCAATTTCCACTCCAGAAAAATGAAATTACAAAGTAAATGGATCATTAATCAACTCTCATAAGAAAAGACTACCTTTGATGAACTCTTCATTTGTTCTTCATCTTCAAAAGTAATAAAACCAAGCACCATACCCTTCTTTTTCTTAGCAAACTTAAGCGGTATACCCTAAAAATATGAAAACAAATAATAAGCAAAAGATTAGAGACAAAATTAACTGAAAATCAGAAACTCGGAAACACTGACACACGCTTGCCTCTTGGTTGAGAAAACTCCTCATATTCTCAGAGCACCATTTTGCTAAGCTCCTTATAGGAGCCACAACCGTCGTCGTCATCGCCGTTGACAAGGCCTCCGTCATCATCACTTCCTCCGAAACGTCGCGCTTCTCGCTCTCCTCGCCGTGCGCATAGCGTGACGCTCGACCATGACTGCAGGAGCAATCTTGGCGCCGGAAGAAGGAACAGAGGCTGGTCTTCCACAGTGAAGTGTCGCCGTCGTCTCTCTTGCGTTTCTAGGACGGAGTAACGCGGATTGGTTTGAGCGTCTTGTGGGGACGTTGAATTAGGTTCGAAGGTGGAATCGTCACCATTGATAGAGGCATTACTTCATCGTCACTGTCTTTCGCTATGGTGACCGCCCCTTCTGTAGTCCCAACTTCGTAACTGTCTTCGCTTTCACAACACCTTTCAGTGGATCCTCTCTTTACACCTTTCAGTAGATCCTCTCTTCTTTACTAAAATAATTTTAATCAAAATAAAATAATATAGTTAAATAGAATTTTAATTTTTTTTAAAATTAATATTAATATTTAAAAAATTTTATTTTTATAATTTTATTTTTTATTGTATATAAAACGGACACTATGTTAGGTTTTTCATATTCAATTATACAAACTCAATTTAAACGAATGAATTATTTAATAATTAAAACCTATTATGATAAAATTTAATATTTTAAAATTTTTCAAATAGAAGGAATAATTAGTTGACCACTCCTCAATACTATATTAAATACGGAGAAATATCATATTAATCAAGTTTTGGTTTTCTAATTCAATTCAAAATCCTTTTGAAAAGTTATTTTTAAGTTGTGATTAAATTCTTTTTATTTAAATATATTTCATTTTCTTTTAAGGTAGTATGGTTTTTGTATTTCCTCCCAAAAATTATTTTAAAAATATGTATATTTGATTTAAGAAGATAATCTTTTATAAATATTAATACAAATCTCCGCTTAAAAAATTATGTATGTTATTTTGTAAATATTTTCTTTAATAATATTTTTCTCCAAGTGGTTGGATGTGTAGGTGAAAAGCAAAAGTTATGAAGGAGCTTATATGGTCAACTATGGATATCATATTTTTATAATATTTTTGTACCATATGCCACATGTACTTAAATTTGATGAAATATATTAATTTAAATATAAAATAACTTGAAAAGCAACATCGATCTATGTGACGCATTTGAATGAATTTTTGGTCTTAACCCTTGTCTTTCTTAGTATGACGTCTTTAAGTGAAGTTTAGGTCTCAATGCTTTGCATATCGTGGCTAGCCTATGTGTGTATTTTTAGGGTATGATTAAATTTTTTTCATTTAAATATATTTCATTTCCTTTTAAAAAAGCACGGTTGAATGTGAATTTTATTTCTTTCCGTTTAGAAATATTTTATTTCCTTGTTGAGAAGTACGGTTTGTGTATTTTTTACCAAATTTTATTTTAAAAATATGTATATTTTATTTAGGAAGATAGTTTTTCATAAATATGAATGTGAATCTAACTCGGAAAGTTACCTATCATTTTGTAAATATTTTTCTTTAAATAATTGAATGTGTAAGTGAAAAATAAAATTTTGAATGAGTTTATATGGTCAATTTCAGATATGATATTTTTGCACCACATATCATATGCACTAAAATTTGATAAAATATATTAATTACTATATAAAATAACTTGAAAAAAGACATCCTTTTGTGTGACACATTAATGTTTGGTCTTAACCCTCGTCTTTCCTAGTGTAATGTATTTAAGTGAAGTCTAGGTCATCGTTGCTAGACTGCCTACATATTTTTTCTCATCTTATATCACATTTGCATTTTGAAACGTTCACTTGTCGAGCCTTGGTGTTCTTTCGGCGCTTCATCTTTGTCATTGTCTCTATGTTGTGTCTGTGTTCATCTCGGTGCTTTCATTCAATAAACTATTAACAAGTGAGTTTCAATTCCTTTCTCACATCATTTAGTATTATGTTTTTTATAATCCAATTTTCTTTGTTCTCTTTTTAGCTATGGAGAACTTCAAACTATGCAAATCTCGTCCGTTAATCAAGAACTATTTATGAGTAAGCTTCTTGTTCTCTTACGCATCATTTTGGATTGTGTTTTTGAATATATTTCTATCTATTTTGTAAAATTGATTATATCATTCACTTTTAATTAAATCCATGTTTTTGTGTTGTGTTTATGTATCTTGGGTATTTCTGTAAAATTGGAAGCTCTTTGATTGTTTTTTTGTGTAATTGAATCAAATCTCAGTGAAGTTATGAAAAAGATGAAAATGGAAATCAAAGGATGAGGTATAATGGGAAAACCCTAAAAACAGAGGAAGTTGAAGATGATAGAAACCAATCAAAAACTACAAAATATGAATCCTCTCCCGTGAGGGGTGTCTCTAGCACCCTTTAACAGGTTTTGGATAATTGGATGGTGGATTCCGACACATATTTAGATAAAATGATTATTATGCCGATTATTTTAATAATTAATGCAAAAAATTTATTCCATTTATTTTTATAATTGATGTAAAGAAATATTTAAAATGAATTTTTGTAGCGGTTATTTTTATTACCTTTGTTAAAAAATGTTTTTCATATCGTTTATTTTTATAATCAAGGTAAAAAAAGATTTTTCATGACAATTATAAAAATAATCAATGTTAAAATATATTTTTACGTATAAAATAACCGGGATGAAAATTATGTTATGAAAAAATTTTACACCGGTTATAAAAATGACTCATACAAAAAAATTTACATCAATTATACAAATAACTTATATAAAAAAAATTTGTTACACTAATTTTGTACATTCATTAAAAAAATAATTAGTTTAAAAAATATATTTGAAACCAATTATAAAAATTTATTATATAATAATCACTTAGTCAAAATATCCTTATAACATCCTTATTTTTAAAAATTAAATTTCAATAATCCAAATAAATTTTTCGTAAATAAATTCCAGATTTAAAACAAAATTTGGATTAACATAATAATAACAATCATTATTACATCAACCGGCTCATTCATGTTTACATATACATAAATAATCTGGTATACACACAGGCTTCTACAAAATAACTATGTGCACTATGTACTATACATATAAATACATAATGCTCCGAGCGGCTGAGTAACTTCATATACCATCGCTGTGTCCTATATCCACTGTAAAAATAACAACAATAGGGGTGAGCATAAACATGTCAAATGATAGTCATTGAATCGGATTAAGTGTCCAATTCATAACTAAATATAAACCATAAACATATCACACAATCTCATCATATATCATTCATTCTCATCATCAAATGATAATATCATCATGTTATTCTCAATAACATAAATCAATGCATTCACATGCTCAATCAAATGGATCCATTATTAAGTCTTTTAATTTGTGTTGCAACACTGGCTCCCAACCATAACTCAGCTCTCAGCTGATCCGGCCGTTTTACTGGTACCAAACCGTTTGCCCTCTCATGTGACACAATCACTCCCAGCGACAACGGTAGTATCACGGGCTAAACCCCGAGCCCCGCTCAAGAGGTTTGCCTTGAGTCCCACCCAAGGTCTTTTTGTGGAATCCTCGAAACCACAATAATATTTCATATTTGTTCAATACACAAGCATCCCATGCTTATCAAATGCATTCCATGCATTCATACATATCATGAAAAATTCATGAATATTATTCATATCATCATCATCAATCACATATCAACATCATATTTCCTACTGCATCTCATGCATAGGAATAATCATAAATTCACACATACAAATCATTCTCATACCAAATTCAATATCATATGAACGAAAATATCACAATTATCACAAATATATCACACGTAACATATATATATTCAGGATGTCATATTAAATACAATAATATTATCTTGAATCCGTTCATAAACCATGCATTTAAAATGTAAACGCTCCCCCTACCTGGAAATAAAGAGTTCCAGCAGTTCTTCAAGTTTTATCTAAATCACAGTTCACAATTTCCGATTGGAATTTCAGCTCTGAACCAGTCCAAAGCTTCTTCGTGAAAGAGAAGAAGTGAAGATTGATTTCTTCTTTGTTTGATAATTTCCAGTAAAGATTGGAAAGAAAAGGATAGAAGTGATGTTTTACACTTTCAAAGTTCTAAACTGATTTAACAGTAAAAGCTGATATATATATCGTTCATGCAAAAGAGACGTGAACGAAATGAAGAAGTCTGCTACACGAATCTTTAAATGATAAGGAAGAAACAGGATATTTAAAAAAAAAGAGGATAGGACAAAATAAAAAGGGTCCCATGTTTAGAAAAGACAAAAAGAGAATCTGCTAGAATGTAGAAGAATAGAGTGACGTGAAAGAGCATTAATGACTGAAGTAATTATCAGTTCTGACTCGGTTTCGGTATCTTGGGCATATCCTTCTTTCCGAGAAAGATTCATCATAGCCTCTTTCCGTTCATAATTACTTCACTCAGAGGAAATTCACTCGGAAAGGTTTCCACATGAAACACTCAGCTTTCCTTCCTCGGAAATGACCCACTCAGAAATATCTTACCCGGAAATACCTCATTCAGACATATCTCTGCCCGAGTCAAAGCCTTCACTTGCGTCACTCGGAAGTCTTATAACCGAAAGATCACTCGGAGTTCGAAGTTCAGTCCTCTCGGAAATCTTTCCACTCGAAAGGATCACTCGGGGTCGAAGATTATCTCGAAGACGAACCCGAGCACAGACTCTCAACAACTCTGAATATGGACCCGAGCACGAATTAAATGAATTCACCACTCGGATATTTACTTCCCTCGGAAACTATTCACTCAGAAACATACTTATTCGGAGTTGAAGTCTTTCTCTGTCCAGAAGTACTCTCCCTGGAAAAGACTCACTCGGTATGTCCCAATCGGTGCCACACCACACAGAAATCAGAAATATCTCACTTGACGTTATCCCACTTGGAAGCGCCTCACTCGGTGCCATCCCACTCGGAAATATCGCACTCGGAGACACCCCACTCGGGAAAAGTTACACTTAACTCGGAAATTCCCCACTCGGGAATTCACTACTTGAAAATATCTCGGTCTGAGAAGTACTTATTCAAAATCAAAACTTCTCTTCATTCGGAAGTACTTCTCTCGGAAACGATCCATTCGGAAACGTTTCACTCGGAGACG
Source organism: Clitoria ternatea (assembly GCA_037962975.1). Lineage (NCBI taxonomy): Eukaryota > Viridiplantae > Streptophyta > Magnoliopsida > Fabales > Fabaceae > Clitoria > Clitoria ternatea. The sequence continues at coordinate 4,859,870 of CM075676.1, forward strand.
TTTCACTCGGAGACGTTTCACTCGGATTTGCCTCACTCAAAAGCGTCTCATTCAGACACAAAGTTTCTTCACTCAGAAGTGATTCTCTCAATCATGCTTCACTCGGAAACATGTTAACCTTCTTCACTCGGAATTATATCCATTTTTCACTCGGAAGGTCTTGTCTCAGACATAGTTCACTCGGAATTTCTCCACTGATTCCTTAATTAATTATTTTTCTAAAAATTCTAAATTTTGGGATGTTACAATCCTGACCATCCATTGATCGAAAATCTGTAGTAATATCTTGGAGACACCTTAGTACAGGATCCAGTTTAAAAACTCAACTACTAAAGCCACCTGTTTGACCACCCACTTAACCCTAAGCTAAACATGGTCAAAATGTATGACAAAGTTAAGTTAATTTTTTGGCGAAAACAAACTTTTATTCATCTTATACAATTAATCTCAACATTCCTATAAGCATCAGATAGAGTAGAAGCATTCATTTCAATTCCAATCACATGGAAGAAAACGAAACAAATTGGCTGAAGCAATTATAAAAAATTAGGAATTTTGAAGGATAAGCCCATAATTGATACATATTAGGTTAAGGAAAATATTCCAGTCAAAAGTAATCATTACATCGTATATTATACATATATTATCCATTTCCCACAGAAAGAAAGGACTTAAATGGTGATTATTCACCGCTTCAAATCTACAAAAATTCACACTCAAACCAATTAAAAGGGCATTAGATATACGAACACTGCTTTTCAATAGTAGTCAATCACGGATCACGTTGAGATGCGGCCGACCCTTAAATTGCGCGGCATCACGGACCCTATTTGATTCTATCGTAGGGGAAACACACATAAACATGTATATATGCAGAATCACTTTAAAAGATACAGAAATATAACTAAAAACACTCCAAATTCATAGTAGATAATTAAAAAGCAACATTATCAAAATTCCAAATGCAACATTATCCAAATTCCAAATGAAACATTGGAGGTGGCAATAGGTGGTTAGGGGTGGCAGCAGGCGGTCAGAGGTTTGGAGGTCGCACTTTGGTGGTCGCCGGAGCTGTTGAAGGTTCACTGGAAGGATGTTCAGGGTCACCGGAGTTGGAGCAGCGTCGCTAGAGGCCAGAACAACATCACCAGAGTTCAGAAAGGGGTCGCCGGAGAGTTAGGAGGAAGTGGGTGTCGATATTGGAGGGTGGGTGGGCAAATGAGTGAGTGGGAGAGAATGTAGAAGAAGAAAAATGAGTTTAAGGAAGAGGGAGAAAGCTATCGGAAAACCTAAATAGAAAAAGGAGGGAAGACAAAAACTTACCATTTTACCCTTAAAAAGCATGCAAAATGACGTAGTTTTAGACCTCAAACGCATTGCAAGAGCGATAGACCACAACGACCCGCGATCCATGATGCTGAGATCGCTGTTCGTCGCCCGCGATTTGGATGTCCTTGCCAACGCGATCCGCGAAAAGCCCATCGTGTGGAGGAGCTGCTCCACGACGGCACGGCGCGATCGACTACTATGTGTTGTTCTATGGAAATAATTATAAAATATTGAAACTACACTAGTCTTCTAGATTTGAATTGCCCATGCATCAGAAACAGTTATTCAACGATACTTACCGTAAGGTTGTCAAGAGTTGTTGCTAGTTAATGAAATTTCATGCATGCTAGAAATAAAAGGCTCCCCTCTCTAGCTTAAGTTGTGGATTTATAAGGAGTCAGTAATTCTTTAACCAGCCATTTTAGATCATTTATTCTTCCAACGAAACGCCATCGTTTCAAAAGTTGGAAAGGGACATTCTCTTCCCAGGCAACAACATTGCAATTTGCATGGTAGGTGACCTGCTAAAAGCGCCGCTCTAGGCGTGAAGCCAAGGTGAGACACAACTAGCACTAGTGTCGCAAGGGAGCACCGCTAAACGTGCTATTAACTACTCTGAGACGCAACTGGAAAATTGATATTTGATACCACAACCAAAATGCATGGAAGTATCTAATTGCAATGTATAGGACATGAGTCTTGAAAGTTTCAGATTCTAGTGTGGGGTTTATAAGACCTTGGGCTCTCTAACCATAACCACTAACTTTTGTGGTGAGGTTCTCTCAAGCTTCTTATCAATCTTGTATAGTGTGCAGAACGGCTGACCCCAAAACCTCTTTAGCAATATTGTAGATAGCGAGATGACCACTATTTAAAAAAAAATACATTGATCTTTAATCTATATTATGAACATAATTACACAAAAAAATCCTACATAAGTATTCATAAATTCATAAATTATAGCATATGCGAAATTATTGATAGAAAACCCACAAGTTTACAAGTCATAAGCCAAAATACATTCACCTACGAAGAGGGGAGAGGGGGAGCAATGCCTCTATTATCTAGCAAAAACTGGAACAGCAACATCATTGTATTCTTCCAACTAATAATATTACACAAAATGAAAATGTATGCCAATAAAAACTTAACACACTACCCGTCCCTGACAAAAGAAACTTAGATTAGAAGGGCTGCTACCTGAACAACCAGAGCTGAAAGAGGTAATGTTGGACAATGAGAAGTAGCCCCATCAACAAATGTCTGAGTAAGCCTCTTAAATTCAGCAGTTACTTGTGCATCATCAAAGCTTGCAGTACAAACCTATAATCAAGTCCAAAGGTCAAAAGCTATGAATGACAACAAAACAAAAAAGGTTAAATAGGGGTACATGAGCCAGAGGAGTCACAGCATCACACACGCTTCTTGTCTTTCACACATAACCATCAACCCCCGAATCATCATCATTTGTTTCACCATCTAACGAAGAACCGTCAACCCCTGCATTCTCCTTATCTGATTTTAGACCCGAAGCAACATTGGAGTTACTTTTCTTTTCAAAAAGATCGAGGAACGACATTAGCAACACTCAACCTTTTGTTGCCAATACATTTTCTTTTTAATTCCTAACAAATTGATTATTTTAAACCATGAATTGTCAATTTTCACTTCAAACAAATGAAATTACAAAGTAAACGGATCATTAGTCAACTCATTAAAAAAGACTACCTTTGATGAACTCTTCATTTGTTCTTCATCTTCAAAAGTAATAAAACCAAGCATCACACCCTTCTTTTTCTTAGCAAACTTAAACGGTATACCCTAAAAATATGAAAACAAATAATAAGCAAAAGATTAGAGACAAAATTAACTGAAAATCAGAAACTCGGAAACACTGACACACGCTTGCCTTTTGATTGAGAAAACTCCTCAGATTCTCAGAGCACCATTTTGCTAAGCTCGTTACTGGAGCCACAACCGTCGTCGTCATCGCCGTCGACAACGGCCTCCGTCATCATCACTTCCTCTGAAACATCGCGCTTCTCGCTCTCCTCGCCGTGCCCGTAGCGTGACGCTCTACCATGACTGCAGGAGCAATCTTGGCACCGGAAGAAGGAACAGAGGCTGGTCTTCCACAGTGAAGAGTCGCCGTCGTCTCTCTTGCGTTTCTAGGATGGAGCAACGTGGATTGGTTTGAGTGGATCCTCTCTTGTTTACTAAAAAAATGTTAATCAAAATAAAATGCTACATTTAAATAAAGTTTTAATTAATTATTTTAAAAGGATTAAAATTAATATTTAAATTTTTTTATTTTGAGTACGTTATTTTTCTCATTGTATTACAAACGGATATTATATTCTTTCATATTCAATTATGCAAACTCAATTTAAACGAGTGGGTTATTTAATAATTAAAACCTATCATGATAAAATTTAATATTTTAAAATTTTTCAAATAGAAGGAATAATTAGTTGACCAATCCCCAATAATATATTAAATAGGGAGAAATATCATATTAATCAAGTTTTGGTTTTCTAATTCAATTCAAAATCCTTCCGAAAAGTTATTTTTAAGTTGTGACTAAATTCTTTCTATTTAAATATATTTCATTTTCTTTTAAGGTAGTATGGTTTTTGTATTTCCTCCCAAAAATTATTTTAAAAATATGCATATTTGATTTAAGAAGATAGTCTTTTATAAAATGAATCTCCTCTTAGAAAATTATGTATGTTATTTTGTAAATATTTTTCTTTAATAATATTTTTCTCCAAGTGGTTGGATGTGCAGGTGAAAAACAAAGTTATGAACGAGCTTATATGGTCAACTTTGGATATCATATTTTTGTACCATATAACATATGTACTTAAATTTGATGAAATATATTAATTTAAATATAAAATAACTTAAAAAAACATCGCTTTATATGACATATTTGAATGAATTTTAGGTCTTAACCTTCATCTTTCTTAGTGTGATGTCTTTAAATGAAGTTTAGGTCTCAATGATTTGTAGGTTGTTACTAACGTTTTTGTATATTTTCGAGGTGTGATTAAATTTTTTCCATTTAAATATATTTCATTTGCTTTTAAAGAAGTACGGTTGGTGTATTTTCCACAAAAATTATTTTAAAACTATGAATATTTGATTTAAGAAAATAGCATTTCATAAATATGAATATGAGTCTCCACTCTAAAAGTTATCTAAATCAATAGGTTTATATGGTCAAACTTGGTTATGGTATTTTTCTTCCGTATACCATATGTACCTAAATTTGATGAAATATATTAGTTTAAATATAAAATAGCTTGAAAAAAATAATATTGTGACACATTTGATTGAATTCTGGGTCTTAACCCTTGTTTTTCTTAGTGTGACGTGTTTCAAGTAAAGTTTAGGTCTCAATGATTCGTACATCGTGACTAGCTTGTCTGTATATTTTTAAGGTGTGATTAAATTCTTTCCGTTCAAATATATTTCATTTACGGTTAGTGTATTTCTCTTGAAAAAATTATTTTAAAAATATGTATATTTGATTAAAGAAGATAGTCTTCCATAAATATGAATACGAATCTCCACTTGAAAAGTTATCTATATCATTTTGTAAATATTTTTTTTTATAATAAAACTCTTCTTCAAGGGGTCGAATATGTAGGTGAAAAGTAAAGTTTTAAATGAGTTTATATGGTCAATTTTGAATATAGTATTTTTGCACCATATACCGTATGTACTTAAATTTGACGAAATATATTAATTTAAATATAAAATAACTTGAAAAGTGACATCGTTTTATGTGACACATTTGAATGAATTTTTTGTCTTAACCTTTGTCTTTCCTAGTATGGCGTCTTTAAGTGAAGTTTAGGTCTCAATGCTTTGTAGATTGTGACTAGCCTATTTGTATATTTTCAAGGTGTGATTAAATTTTTTCCATTTAAATATATTTCATTTCCTTTTAAAAAAGCACGGTTTATGTATTTCCTCTAAAAATTATTTTTAAAATATGCATATTTTATTTAAGAAAATAACATTTCATAAATATGAATATGAATCTCCACTCAAAAAGTTATATATGTCATTTTATAAGTATTTTTGTTTAATAATATTCTTCTTTTTAAGTGGTCGGATGTGCTGTTGAAAAATAAAGTTTTGAATGGGTTTATATAGTCAACTTCCAGTATGGTATTTTTGCATCATATGTCATATGTACTTAAATTTGATTAAATATTTTGTAAATATAAAATAACTTAAAAACAACTTTGTTTTATGTGACACGTTTAAATGAATTTTGGGTCTCGCCTTTCCTAGTGTGATGTATTTAGGTGAAGTTTTAGTTTCAATGATTTGCAAATCGTGTCTAGTGCGTTTGCATATTTTTAAGGTGTGATTAAATTCTTTCCTATTTAGATATATTTCATTTCCTTTTCAAGAAGTACGGTTTGTGTATTTTTTTACCAAAAATTATTTTAAAAATATGTATATTTGATTTAAGAAGATAGAATGTGAATCTAACTCGGAAAGTTATCTATGTCATTTTGTAAATATTTTTCTTTAATAATATTTTTCTTTAAGTAATTGAATGTGTAGGTGAAAAATAAAATTTTGAATGAGTTTATATGATCAATTTCAGATATGATATTTTTGCACCACATATCATATGTACTTAAATTTGATAAAATATATTAATTACAATATAAAATAACTTGAAAAAAGACATCCTTTTATGTGACACATTAATGTTTGGTCGGTCTTAACCATCGTCTTTCCTAATGTAATGTATTTAAGTGAAGTCTAGGTCTCAATGATTTGCACATCGTTGCTATATTGCCTATATATTTTTTCTCATCTTATATGACATCTGCATTTTGAAACGTTCACTTGTCGAGCCTTGGTGTTCTTTCTGCATTTCTCCTTTGTCCTTGTCTCTATGTTGTGTCTGCGTGCATCTTGGTGCTTTTATTCAATAAATTATTAACAAGTGAGTTTCAATTCCTTTATCACATCATTCCGTATTATGTTTTTATAATCCAATTTTCTTTATTCTCTTTTAAGTGATGGAGAACTTCAAACTACGCAAATCTTGCCCGTCAATCAAGAGCTATTTATGAGTAAGCTTCTTGTTCTCTTACGTATCATTTTGGATTGTGTTTTTGAATTTATTTCTAAATATTTTGTAAAATTGATTATAATATTTACTTTAAATTAAATCTCTATTTTTGTGTTGTGTTTATGCCGATTATTTTAATAATCAATGCAAAAAAATTTATGCCATTTACTTTTATAATTAATGTAAAAAATGTTTAAAAATGAATTTTTGTAGCGGTTATTTTTATAACCTTCGTTAAAAAATATTTTTTATATCGTTTATTTTTATAATCAAGGTAAAAAAAGATTTTTCATGCCAATTATAAAAATAGCCAATGTTAAAATATATTTTTGTACAAGTTATAAAATAACCAGGATGAAAATTATATGTTATGAAAAATATTTTACACCAGTTATAAAAATGACTCATACAAAAAAATTTACATCAATTAAACAAATAACTTATATATATATATATATATATATATAATTTTACACTAATTTTTTACATTCGTTAAAAAATAATTAGTTTAAAAAATATTTTTGAAACCAATTATAAAAATTTATTATATTATAGTTACTTAATCAAAATGTCTTTCACCATCCAATGACCTATTGTAGAGGATCTACTTTAAAAACTAAACTACTAAAGCCACCTTTTCGACCACCCACTTAACCCAAAACCAAACATGGTCAAAATGTATGATAAGGTTAAGTTAATTTTTTTGGTGAAAACAAACTTTTAGTCATCTCATGCCATTAGTCTTAGCATTCCTATGGGCATCAGATAGAGCAGAAGCATTTATTTCAATTCCAATCACCTAGAAGAAAACGAAATAAATTGGCTGAAGCAATTATAAAAAATTAGGAATATTGAAGGATAAGCCAATAATTAATACATATTAGGTTAAGGAAAATATTCCAGTCAAAAGTAATCATTACATCGTATATTATCCATTTCCCACAGGACACATTAAGCTGTCAATTTTGCAAGAAAAAGAATATCAAGCTAGAAAGAAGGTACTTAAATGGTGATCATCCACCGCTGCAAATCTACAAAAATTCATAGTCAAACCAATGGAAAGGACATTAGATATACAGGCACTATTGTTCCATAGTAGCCAATCCCGGATTGTGACACGACGCGGCCGATCCCTAAACCGGGATTGTGGCATCGCAGAGCAAATCATGGACGCTATTTGATTCTATCACAGGGGAAACACACATAAACATGTATATATGTAGAATCACTTAAAAATATACATAAATATAACTAAAAACACTCCAAATTCATAATAGATAATTAAAAAGCAACATTATCCAAATTCCAAATGCAACATTATCTAAATTCTAAATGAAACATTGGATGTGGCAGCAGGTGGTTGGGGGTGGCAGGTGGCACTTTGATGGTCGCCGGAGCTGCTGAAGGGTCACTGGGAGGATGTTTAGGGTCACCGAAGCTAGAGCAGCATCGCCAGAGTTCAGAAAGGGGTCGTTGGAGGTCGGGAGGGTCGCCAGAGAGTTAGGAGACGGTAGGTGTCATTATTGGAGGGTGGGTGAGAAAATGAGTGAGTGGGAGAGAATATAGAAGAAGAAGAAGAAGAAGAAGAAGAAGAAGAAGAAGAAGAAGAAGAAGAAGAAACAGTTTGAGGAAGAGAGAGAAAGCTATCAGAAAACCTGAATAAAAAAGGGAGGGAAGATGAAAACTAACCATTTTACCCTTAAAAGCATACAAAATGACATAGTTTTAGACTTTAAACGCATTACGACCATGATCCACCGTGACGACCCACGATCCACCACGACGACCCGCAATCCATCACGATGACCCGCGATGCGCAACGTTGAGATCACTGTGTGTTGCCCACGATTTGGAAGTCCTTGTCAACGCCGGCCGCGAAATGCCCACCATGTGGAGGAACCGCTCCACGAAGGCGTGGTGCGATCGACTTATGTGTTGTTCTATGGAAATAATTATAAACTATTAAAACTACACTAGTCTTCTAGATTTGAATTATAAAATATTAAAATTACTACGTCGTCGTCTCTCTTACGTTTCTAGGACGGAGCAACGTGGATTGGTTTGAGCTTCTTGTGGGGACGTTGGATTAGGTTCGAAGGTGGAATCGTGACCATTGATAGAGGCATTACTTCAATGTCACTGTCTTTCGCTATGGTAACTGCCCCTTCTCTAGTCCCAACTTTGTAACTGCCTGCGCTTTCACAACACCTTTTAGTGGATCCTCTCTTCTTTACTAAAATAATGTTAATCAAAATAAAATGGTAATTGTTAAATTTTTATATTTTCATAACTTTATTTTTTTATTGTATACCAAATAGACACTATATTAGTTCTTTCATATTCAATTATGTAAACTCAATTTAAACGAGTGGTTTATTTAATAATTAAAGCTTATCATGATAAAATTTAATTTTAAAATTTTTTCAAATAGAAGGAATAATTAATTGACCACTCCCCCATACTATATCAAATAGGGAGAAATATCATATTAATCAAGTTTTGGTTTTCTAATTCAATTCAAAATCCTTTTGAAAAGTTATTTTTAAGTTGTGATTAAATTCTTTCTATTTAAATATATTTCATTTTCTTTTAAGGTGGTATGGTTTGTGTATTTCCCTAAAAAAATTATTTAAATAGTATGTATATTTGACTAAAGAAGATAGTCTTCCATAAATATGAATATGAATCTCTACTTGAAAAGTCATCTATGTCATTTTGTAAATATTTTTCTTTAATAAAACTCTTCTTCAACGGGTCGAATGTGTAGGTGAAAAGTAAAGTTTTAAATGAGTTTATATGGTCAATTTTGAATATAGTATTTTTGCACCATATACCGTATGTACCTAAATTTGATGAAATATATTAATTTAAATATAAAATAACTTGAAAAGCGACATCGTTTTATGTCAAAAACATTTGAATGAAGTTTTGGTCTTAACCCTTGTATTTCCTAGTGTGGCATCTTTAAGTGCAGTTGATGTCTCAATGTTTTGCAGTGGCTAGCCTATTTGTATATTTTCAAAGTATGATTAAATTTTTTCCATTTAAGTATATTTTATTTCCTTAAAAAAGCACGGTTTGTGTATTTTCCCCAAAAAATTATTTTAAAAATATACATATTTTGTTTAAGAAAATAACATTTCATAAATATGAATATGAATCTCCACTTCGAAAGTTATCTATATCATTTTATAAGTATTTTTTTAATAATACTCTTCTTTTTAAGTGATTGGGTGTGCAGGTGAAAAATAAAGTTTTGAATGAGTTTATATAGTCAACTTCCGGTATGGTATTTTTGCATCATATGTCATATGTACTTAAATTTGATTGAATATTTTTTAAATATCAAATAAATTAAAAAACAACTTTGTTTTATGTGACACGTTTAAATGAATTTTGGGTCTCGCCTTTCCTGGTGTGATGTATTTAAGTGAAGTTTTAGTCTCAATGATTTGCAAATCGTGTCTAGCGTGTTTGTATATTTTAAGGTGTGATTAAATTATTTCCTATTTAGATATATTTCATTTCCTTTTAGAGAAGTACGGTTTGTGTATTTTTTACCAAAAATTATTTTAAAATATGTATATTTGATTTAAGAAGGTAACATTTCATAAATATGAATGTGAATCTAACTCGAAAAGTTATCTATGTCATTTTGTAAATATTTTTCTTTAATAATATTCTTCTTTAAGTAATTGAATGCGTAGGTGAAAATAAAATTTTGAATGAGTTTATATGGTCAATTTTAGATATGATATTTTTGCACTTAAATTTGATAAAATATATTAATTACAATATAAAATAACTTGAAAAAAGACATCCTTTTATGTGACACATTAATGTTTGGTCTTAACCCTCGTCTTTCCTAGTGTAATGTATTTAAGTGAAGTCTAGGTCTCATTGATTTGCACATCGTTGCTAGACTGCCTATATATTGTTTCTCATCTTATATCACATCTGTATTTTGAAACATTTACTTGTCGAGCCTGGGTGTTCTTTCTGCACTTCATCTTTGTCCTTGTCTCTATGTTGTGTCTGTGTGCATCTTGGTGCCTTCATTCAATAAACTATTAACAAGTGAGTTTCAATTCCTTTCTCACATAATTCAGTATTATGTTTTTTATAATCCAATTTTCTTTGTTCTCTTTTTAGCGATGGAGAACTTCAAACTACGCAAATCTTGTCTGTCAATCACGAACTATTTATGAGTAAGCTTTTTGTTCTTTTACGCATCATTTTGGATTGTGTTTCTGAATGTATTTCTATCTATTTATTAAAATTGATTATATCATTCACTTTTAATTAAATCTCTAATTTTCTGTTGTGTTTATGTATCTTGACTATTTCATTTAAAATTGGAAGCGTTTTTTGTGCAATTGAATAAAATCTTAGTGAAGTTATGAAAAAAATGAAAATGGAAATCAAAGGATAAAGTACAATGGAAAAACCTAACAACATAGGAAGTTGAAGATGACAAAAGCCAATCAAAAACTACAAAATGTGGATCCTCTCCTCTGAAGGGTGTCTCTAGCACCCTTTAGCAGGTTTTGTATAATTAGATGATGGATTCTGACACATATTTTGATAAAATGATTATTATACCGATTATTTTAATAATCAATGCAAAAAAATATATGCCATTTATTTTTATAATTGATGTAAAGAAATGTTTAAAAATGAATTTTTGTAGCGGTTATTTTTATAACCTTTGTTAAAAAATATTTTTATATTATTTTTATAATCAAGGTAAAAAAAGATTTTTCATGCCAATTATAAAAATAATCAATGCTTAAATATATTTTTACACAAGTTATAAAATAACCGAGATGAAAATTATATGTTATGAAAAATATTTTACACCAGTTATAATAAAAAAATTACATCAATTATACAAATAACCTATATTAAAAAAACTTTTTACACTAATTTTGTACATTCATTAAAAAAATAATTAGTTTAAAAAATATATTTGAAACCATTACAAAAATTTATTATACAATAATCACTTAGTTAAAATGCCTATCACCATCCAATGTTAAAATGCCTATCACCATCCAATGATCCAAAACCTACATTAATATCTTGGAGACACCTCTTGTAGAGGATCCATTTTCAAAAATGAACTATTAAAGCCACCTCTTTCTCTTTGACCACCTATTTAACCCAAAGCCAAACATGGTCAAGCTGTATGATAAGGTTAAGTTAATTTTTTGGTGAAAACAAACTTTTTGTCGTTTTATTTTAAGTACTTCCTTTTTACTTCCTAGTTACACATTAGGCATTACTTCATTGTCTTTATCTTTTGCTATGGTAACTGCTCCTGTAGTCCCAATTTTGTAAATGTCTACGTTTTACAACATCTCTAAATTTGGACTGTTCGCTACATCAGCCTACCATGAATATGCTCGTCATTTATCTATCCATTAACAATGGCTGCCCTGTTTAGGGATGCTCTTTCACAAAAAAATTATTTTATTTTGTTCTTTTTTAAGACTACGTTCTGTTTTTTCGTTGGAGTATGTCTTGTTTTTATCTTTACTTCCTGCTTATTTTATATCCAATTACAGAAACTAAGCTTAAGTAGTGGATGATTTATTTAATGATTAATATTGATAAATTAAAAGCTACTATCATAAAATTTAATATTTTTGATATTATACATTATATAAGGAAATATCATATTAAACATAAATTTTAGCCTTTTATTTAATTCAAAACCCCCTTTGAAACATACATATTTTTAAATATATGCATATCTGATTCAAGAAGATAACCTCTCATAAAATATGAAGATGAATCTCCACTCAAAAAGTTATCTATGTCATTTTATAAATATTTTTTAATAGTTTTCTTCTTCAAGTGGTCAGATTTGTACAAAGTTTTGAATGGATTTATGTGGTTAAGTTCAGATGTAGTATTTTTACACCATATAAGATGTGGTTATTCATTATTGTATAATTGAATTTCTTTTTTTTGTTTATTATTAGGAAAGAGAAATTCGAGAGTCTCCTTTTTTGTTTATTTTTTCTTTGAGGCAAAGTTAAAAGAGTCTCATTTTCTTCAGGTAAGTTTCCTATTCTTTCATATACTCTTTAAATGAAAAATCAACTAAAAAAACACAACCATGATGATATTGAACTATTTGTAAATAGATATCATTCAACTTAGACGTATTTGTATTGTGTATATGTGCTTTTTTCTTTTGTAAAATTCATTTTTCTAATGCACATAGTGTTTTAATCTAATTTTTTTATGCAAAACAATATTATACTGTATTGTATTGTTGTTCAATTTTCTTTATAATTAATTGTCACACAATTTGCATTTTCAAAACATCATGATTAAGTTTAAAATGTACCATGTGTTTGGTTCATAAAAGGTGCATGCTTGATTTACTTTAAACAATGTGTTAAACTTGAACTTTATTTATGAAGAAGAAATATCACAAAAAAAGTTAATCGTACCTTCACTATAAGGAAAATGTTGATTTAGAGTTGGCCAAAAGCATACACAAAGGTAAAAAATGAGGCTAATGTGTGTATAGCGTCCTTGTGAACCCAACTCTTAAACTCGATGCAAACATAACATTGGTGAATTTCTAACATACGCTAAGTAACGTATGCTCTATTTTCCCGATGCAAACTTGTTTCTATTAATAATAAACTTTTTTATTCTCATTCTCATTTCGGTTCCCTTAGATATCACCGTGCTCCTTACCTAACTTCCCCAACCGGTAGACAATACACCATTCCCATTATCTTCGCATTTAAACCCCAAATTATAGCTACTAAGCTTAAAGAACACCCACTTTGCATATACCAAACTTCAAAACATATGGAGATTAATACATTTCCCTTTACAGTTTTGTTTGTCATGACCATGATGTGATACCTAAATTTGAATAATAAACATAAAGAGATTAGATGAACTAGTTATACTATGTCCTTTTGGCATACCAGACCACCCCTCATTCATAATCTCTTTACAGACTCACATATGGGGTAGAAACAGTTATACCGGTAGAGATACATGAAGTCTCATGTAGAGTCCAACATTTCTCTAAGTCAAGCAATAAAGAGAATCTCTAAAATGAGCTAGACGATGTCCAAGAGCTATTAGAAACTACTTTCATTCGGGATTAAGCTATCAAAGCCAAAGGCGTACTTTGGTACAACAATAAGGTCCAACTCTGGTGCTTCAACATCGGTGACTTAGTCTTGTGGCGTGCAAGCATAGGGAACAAGTTTTCCCATCAAGGGAAGTTGCCCCCAAGCTAGAATGACCTGTATCGAGTCACCGAAGTCACCCACAAAGGGACATATATCAATCAGAAATACTCAAAGGAGACAACATCAGAAATAAGTAGAATATTTAGAATCTTAGAATTCATTAAAACCAACCAATGTTCAACATGTACTCTTTCCCCCTCACTTAGAGTTTTTCCTCAATGGGTTTTCCTTAAGAAGATTTTAATGAGGCACACTCTACTGTGCATTCTTTGTAATTGCTCACTTAATAAAATCCATGTTATTCCAAATATCTGTTGCCATAATTTTCTAGACAATATCACAATATCCATAACCAACATCTACACATGGAAAAAAGCCCCAACGAGTGGCGAGGAGCAGTTGTCTCTTATGAGGTACCGTACTAGACTCTGACTAGTGGCACCCAAATCACTAGTACCGGTGATTGGCTACTTGGCTTCAATAAGTGGTAAGGATAGGCTACCTCTTATGAGGTATCGTACTAGACCTTGACGAGTGATGCAACTAGAAAAACACCCTAAGAAAGGCCTAATTAGCTACCTAATGTGAGCATAACAACAAAGCCTTAGGAATGGCACCCCAATCACTAATATCGGTGATTGGCTACTTGGCCTTAGTGAGCGGCGATGATTGATTACCCTTTATGAGGTACCATACTGGACCTTGATGCGTAGTGCAAATAGAAAAACCCTCTAGGAATGACCTAGTTAGATTTCCAATGTGAGCATAGCTAATGAAACCCTAAGAGTGATACTCAAATCACTTGTACAATGATTGGACATGAAGACCCTACAAACAGAGAGACATGTTACCTGATATGAGCGTAATTGGTCGATCTTCGACGAGTGATCCAAACAAAGTTAGCCCCGAAATGGCCTTGTTAACTATCTGATCTGAGTATAGTTACTAAAGTCACCAGAGCAACAAGCTTAAATATTCATATACAACCATCAAGTTACTCAACCCTGAAGAATGATATGTGGGCACATTGACCTTGGGAATTCAAATGATGACATAGGTTAAAAACAAGATTACAAAAAAGTAAAGTATTTATTACTCTAGAGCCTATCCTGGAATAAGGCTATTGTTGTTCCTTTGGCAAGTATACCAAATTCGTAATAGTTTCGATAAGTATTTGAGAGGTTTATCGTGTGCACAGGGGCTTGCAAGGTACTTAGCAATAATGCAATAACTACTTGTGAATCACAAAGAATTATATTCACAATATGTTCAAAGGAGTGTTCATTAATTTTTGTTTGAGGAAAGATTAAGTTCAAAGCTATAAATTGATTAAGATTAATTAAATAATGATAAAAGATGTTAGGATTGGACTTCCCAACTCTAAGTATCCGTTGAGTTTCTTATTACAAATACTTGTGCATTTAAATAATGACAATGTGACATAGAGTTTATTAAATCTAATTCCTTAGAGATTAAATTATAAATCTTAACATCAAATATCAATCCCTTGAGTATTTAATGCTAAAGTTTGCACCAAGAAAAAACTTTAACATCTACTAACTGCAATCATATTCCTAGGTGAAGACATTAATGAACATTTCAACTATAAAACTCGTTTAAAGCCCTAAACACATGCATAATTATTCTTCCGTTTGAAAACACAATAGGTAAATATAAAAGAATGCTACTATTTACATAAATGCATAAATTTTCACAAAGATTTACTATAACATCATAATAATGAATGAGTTATGTCCAATCTTAACAAAAAATGAGTTTAGCCACTCATAATCACGGTGGTTAACCCAAAATACACCAAGGAAGCTAATAAGCAAGAAAGAATAATCCTGGAATGAAGCTCCAAGGCCTTGAAGAATGCATGTTGTCTCTCAAATGCCCCAAGCTCTCTTTTCCAAAAACCCCCCAAGATGCTCAATAAATATGTTTCAAGACACTTAAGTGTGACCTATTGTGCACGTCCACCCACCCCCCCTCCCCCAACCAAGCCTTGTTGGGGCGAAAATACCAAAATTTTTGTTGCTTTGTCCTAATGAGCAATAGGCTTATTGTAGTGAAATGCCTCTAGCAGCCCTTCAAAATTTGTTTTAGCTTGTAATTCTTGGTTCTTGTTCCTACAAGACATAATCAATTCATGAGTCACTACGAAAAGAGATGATGCTTTAAAACTAATGAGAATAAAAATAAATTTGTCTCAAAATTAATTGAAAGAAAACACAATTAAAGACTAAATCCAAAAAAAAAAATCTAAAATAAGCCACTGCCAATCACTCCCAACTTACAACATTTGCTTGTTATGAAGCAACATCAAACACTGATCTATTATAAGTTATTTTTAAATCTCATTAATTTCCAAGCCTGTAGGATCGCTAAAGTTGTCTTGTTAGATTAATAGATATCACTAATGATATTCAACCTAAACTAATAAAAATGATTTTTTTTATGGATATCTAAAACTTAAGTAACCCACTAAATTTTTAAAAGTTAAGGGATCAAGTAATTAATTTTCCCTTGTTAAATTTATCACTTCATTATTGCCAGCCTACCTTGTTATAACAAGAAATTGTGGTTCATTCTTGCTTTAGAATTAAGTTTTCTCTTTTATTTTTCTTTTTAGCAAAACAGAGAGAACAACAAACTATATAACAGTTTCCACTTTTTGAAACATTTGGTATCGTGTGCGTAGAAACATATTGCACATTTTTCTTTCAATTAAAAATGGGGGAAGAAGAAAATAAAGACAAACACACTCTATTCTAATATTTCATCGGACTTGAGATTTGTGTATGTATTTGTTATTTATTGTAAATTTTTCTTTTGCATGTAGCACTTTAATCTAATTTTTTTAGCAAAACAGTCTTGTTGCTGATTGTTTTTGTAGTTAAATTTCTGTTTCAATTTATTGGGTTTTCTATTTTTTTTAAAAGAAAACATGGTGAGAAAAAAAGTGTAAGAAAATTTGATGTTCAGCATACAAATGAGTGAGAACTTTTTTTTATTAATTTTAAAAATTTAAATGAGTTTAATTCCAAAATTTTAAAACATGTCTCAAAAAATAACTTTTGTAAGAGTTTATAGAATCTTAACATACTCTCTAATGAGACTTACAAATCATCTCATTTAAAATTTTAAATTATATATATATATATATATATATATATATATATATTTACACACACACAAATAGCTCATCCATCATGTTTTCATAATTAAAACTTTTGTTAACAAAGTATTATATATATATATATATATATATATATATATATATATACCCCTAAAGCTAGACTCTTTGTTTTTCGTGTTAAAAATAATAGAGAAAAATATTAAGGGTAATAAATAAAAGAAAGAAAAAAAATAAAAAGGATTAAAGAATAGAAAAACAAATACCAATAATTTTATAAAAACTAACAGTACCAATTATATTTTTTAACCCTCCACCTCTCTCTATTAAAAAGAAAAGGAAGGAGAATATTGGTATGAATAATTTCTTTGTATATACAAAATGTGTGTGTATTTGTGTAGTTTGCATTTACATGATGGAGAAAATACTGAAGGGGAAGGGAATGTTAGTACAAAGATCACAGAGGAACACAAGGAGCATAATTGCACACGGGGACCTTATAAGCACTATGCCAGATGACATCATTGCAAACGTGTTATCTCGGTTGACAATCAAAGAAGCTTCTAGGACTAGTGTCCTCTCCACTAAATGGAGATACCAATGGACCTATTTCTCTGGGGTCATAGACTTTGATCATTCACTCAAGACTTACCAGTATGCAAGAAAACGAAAAGTTGGACCTAAGAAGAGATGCATGGTTTTTCTTTCTGATTGGGAGAAGTTCATGAGTCAATTGGAACATGTGCAGAAATCACTGAAAAGTCCCTCCATGCAAGGACTTAGAATTTGCATGGATTTGGGCAACCCTTTGAAGATAGCTGAATGGATTGAGTATGCTGCTAAGAAGGATGTTCAAATGCTTGAGCTGGACTTCTCCAATCACTACTACATAGAACCATTGTTAGAAATAGGTTACTACATTCGGAATGTGTTGCCAATGTCATCATCACCACCAACCAATTTCCAAATGAAATCACTGCTTGTCCTGCGTTTGGTTTCTGTTGATGTTTGTGACATGGTCATTCAGCATGTTCTGGTATCTTGTCCATGTCTTGAGACACTGTGTGTCATCGAATCGAGGAAGCTGACGCGCCTGGATGTTTCAGGCCAAGCTTTGAGGCTGAAGCATTTGGAGCTGCTTGACTGCCACAGCATTATATCTCTTCACATCTTTGCTGAAAATCTCATGACATTTAATTTTAGGCACAGAGAAGAAAAAGTAGAAATTATCTTTGCAAGTGTTCCAAACCTTGTGGAAGCTTCCTTTAGAGGATGGTTTGCTAGTTACCTGCAATCAAACATGGACCATTTGGATTATTATGAAACATTGTTGCAGCTTCATGTTCTGAAATTGGACATCTATCCAATTGATTGGGTCAGTAATTAAGTGGATTGAATTTCTGTTTTGTTTTCATTTGTCTCATTTTTTGTTTTGGTCAATGTCTTATTATCTTTCATGTCAATTGTGTGATTCACTTTCAGAGAATTCTAGACCTGCCTGTGTTCAGTAATTTGAAGCAGTTGGAGCTGCTAATTCGTCACTCAAGTGGAGCGAAACTTGATCGTGCTATCAATTTACTAGATGCATTCCCTTCAGTATCTGTGCTTAAGATTAAGGTACAGAATAGTTAAATTGAATTTCTCTCTTAACTTTCATGCACCATTCCATGTTTGATTATCTGGTGTCTTCATCCAACTTCAGCTACTTTGGTTTTTCTGTCTAATTTATAGTGCTGTCAATCTTTAAGAATATTTGCATTTCGATCTTTTCCTCCCTTCACATACATGAGTAAATGCATCTCATTCGTGTGGTATTTTTCATTGTACAGAATTACAAATCGCATAAGCACATTCTTAGCTTTGGATTAATAGTACACTAGAGTAAATAACATAAGCAAGGACTTTTTTAATCACAATTTATCATATAAGAGCTTATGTCCTAAGTGGGACTCAATAAGTGGTTATACACACCTTTAATAAGATTAACAAAACATTTTCAGTTTTGAACTTAAGTACTTATAATGTTTTTAAAATTGTACTGATCATTAAATCAGTGAAGGTACTAGTTTATACAAACTGTAATTAAATCAAGAATTTAACCGTAAATGTATTAGTTGCAATAAAAAATTGACTTAGACCGGTTATCTAGATAGTTTTCTGTTCAACTGGTTAGACAACATTTTATTGATTAATACTACATGGATTGTTTCACAGTTTCAATAACCCTGTGTATCTGGGTGATATGTCAGTTCCGCAGGAACTATATCGGGCCAAATGAGGAGGAGTGGGAAGCTAATGTGAAAGATGAGTATCCAAACTTGAGAGAGTTGCAAGTGTCGGGATATAAACGAGACCCTAGTCAAATTGAGTTGCTGGTAAGCATAGTTGAGAAAGCTCCTAATCTCAGCAAAATTGTCGTGGATCCCTTGTCTTCATTTTATGAGAACAGGTCACCAGATGTCCAGACTAGGATTAGAGAAAGGCGGCGTGACGTTGCAGTGTGGTATGTCGGTGGTCTCAAACCATATGTGCCTCCTTCAGTTGAATTGGCCATGCTTTAGTAGCAGAAACAGAAACAGTGACTCTTTAATAACTTCTGCATGCCAATGGATTGGTTCTTTTTGGGAATTTATGATGTTATATCAGTTTCTAAAGTTTCTTGCAGACTTTTAAGTTGCTTGCTTGGTCAAAACATTGTGGTACTTTCATGTTTTGAACTTTGATGCTTCCATTTGTCCGTTGGGTGGGACTCTTAAAGAGACCCTGAGACTTTTAAGATTTAATTTGGTTGAACAATTGTCTCTATTTTGTTCCTGTTTCTTCTGTACTTTCAAATGCTTGCAGGTACTGATATTGCTTTGTAGGCAGGGCTGGAATTAACATTCATCATATGGATGTTCTGCTACAAAGTTATAGGAAATAAAAACTATTTTGTTGTTTGAAAGTACCTAGATTTCAACAAACAAAATGGTTAGTAATTTTTTTTTTTTACTGATAACATTGGTGATTTGATCTGCTGGAACAAAATTGTTTGACTTTATGATTCTCAACTTTTGTTTTGTTTCGTTTTTTGTTTATTTAATGTTGAATTAGCAAAGGAGCCAAGAAAAAGAATGGTCGGGGCACAGGGGCTGTGGCCGTACCCCATCACAATTGCAAAACAAAAGGGACCATATTTCTCTTGCATGCGTTTTCTTCACGGTAAACATGCGTTTTCTACGAAACTGCATAATGTTCTACGTTTTGTTCTCGTGTGTAAAAGCAAACGGAAATAAGTTAGGATTTCATGCTGTTTAGACACTTTCAAGCAGGTTAAAGAACCAGAGTATACCATTTAAAATAGTTTAAATAAGCTTGTAGCAGTGATCAACGTTTTTTTTTCCATATAGTCTTAGATTCTTTGCAGTCGTCATAATTGGTAGAAAATTCGTTCTAGCTCTAGGGAATACATGCACCCACATGTGTTCAGCAGAAAAGATTCCAAATCACATAATGGAAACATAATTATACACACACCAATATATTTCCAACAAATTTGCCAACAGAATCAGCTTAGCTCAAGGTGGAGAAAAAAAGATTGGATAAGATTGATAAAATTGAGATTTAGATTCTCAAACCAGTTTTATAACGACTGCAGAGAATCTCAGCATGAAAGTTGCTGAAGTATTTAAAATAAAAAACATAATTTGAATTAAAAAATGAAGAGTGAGATTAAAAGCCGCCCTATTCCTGCATGTCATTCAAGATTTGTCAAACTTCATTTGATCAATTGATCAAAAAATATTTTTAATCAACTCCAATTAAAAAACCATAATTAGGAACCAAACAGATTCTATAAGTATCTTGATAATGATCCTAGTAAACCCAACCAGAGTGAAAATAAAGATCACACCTAAGTAATCACATACTGCAAAGACAAATGACAAATATATAATTATGAAGTCTTGGAGAAATTTTTTGTTTTTGGGGAAGGGACCATCTAACAAGTAATAAGTAGATATTAAGTCACGTATGAGTACATAGTAACTCTGTAAACTATTAATACTCACCAAGTATAGTAGGCATAGCACTGAGCCTTCTCATGAATTTTAAAAAAGTTAGTTAGTTAGGGTAATAAAGAATGGTCCCAGACTCCCAGTTAAACCGTCTTATTGATGAAGACAATCATTTCTAGGCCAAATTGTGTAAGTGAACAGAAACAGGAAGACGAAAACAGTATATCTCAATCCAGAAAGTACAGCTGGATTGTGGACAATGAATAAAAACATGTCAAAGAACTGAGGGGACCTCATTTTCTTTTGGCATTAGAAGCAATCTTCATCTTCAATTTTACTTGGTGCATTAGTTACAGTCCACAACCCATATCCCATAGGAGCTAAAACTTAGTTCCAAAACACGCAATCATTATTCCACTAGGCATATACACAGGAAATAAGTTTTAACAGATTTAACAATATACCATACACTGAAGCAAAGAATAAGCATTGAAGCATCGAAAAAATTAAAACTCCATATTTATTGGTTTACATGGTTGGACAAGAAAAAGATAACAGAACATATCTGTGTAAGCCTACAAAGTAATATCAAAAGCAAATAAAAATTATGGATCATGAAAGTGAGAAACACATCCAAATAAGATGTCATATGAAGAAACCCGAATTCTCATCAAGGGAAAGTTATCCTGGTGACAACTTGCTTAGTAAATGAGATGAATCAACATGGACGCACCCGTCAAAGCTAAGTCAGATTGTAGATACCAGCAAATCTTCTGCCGGGTCAATCTAAAAGCATCTCACCAGACCATCCCATAACAGCACAATTGTACACAAACACCCCAACATGCTCCTTCACACCAAGTACCTGCCAATCTATTGTTCCACTCCTGACCCCTGTCCTTGGACACCATGAATTCAGTACAACAGCTTCACCTTCTGGACCCCTTTGTCCACCCACAACAAGAAGTTTCTCTCCACAAGCCTTGAAAGCCAGGCCCCATCCATTAGAAGAATCGGCTCGTACTGGAAGCCTCCCCAATTCATTCCAGGTGTTCTTTTCCTTGTCATATTTCTTCACCATGTTGGTAAGATGCTCAACTGCATACAACTGATTATCCACAACTGCCACAAGTGGAGGTGCCTGAGCAGCCACATTAACATAAGGATACATACCCTCTATTTTCCGCCATTTTCTCATCTTAAGATCATACTCCTCCCCACAAGCCAACGAAATGGTAG
The DNA here is from genome assembly GCA_037962975.1 of Clitoria ternatea. NCBI lineage: Eukaryota > Viridiplantae > Streptophyta > Magnoliopsida > Fabales > Fabaceae > Clitoria > Clitoria ternatea. The sequence continues at coordinate 4,881,905 of CM075676.1, forward strand.
GACTTGACATGCCACCAATAACATAGAATTTGCCATCCATAAAAAAACCAGAGCACAATCTACGTGGTGTGTGCATGTTTGGTAAAAGCTCCCACGTACCTGAAGAAGAGTCATACAACTCTGCTGATTCAAGAACATTTCCATATTTATCACTTCCACCAGCAACAATAGCAATTGAACCGAGACTGCCAGATGCGAACAAGCAGCGGGGTCGGTTCATCTCCTGACACTTCACCCAACCGCGACTTATCAAACTATACTTCCAAATGGCAAACTCCATCAACTCCCGACCAAAAACCAACAACTCGCTCCCGACAGCCAAGGACTCCTTGTCTGCATGGTTAAAACACTCATCACAAGGCATCTTAGGTAATGTTATCCATCTATTTCTCTTGGGGTCAAATGCCTCCCATCCCCTTGGATCACAAACCAAATAAACCAAATGCTCCAACTCCACAATCCCCAACTTTTTCCTCAACCCTGATAGATACCCGCTGCTAATCAGCAAGTTGTACCTTTTATTAATACATGCTAACGAAGAATAATCAGATCTACTAACCCAAGCAAGACAATTCAGCGCAACATCGTCTATAAGACCGGGAAGTAGCAAATCATTTGGTCCAATTCTTGAAAAACCATCATTCCCTCCTTCCCTTGTATCCAATTCCACAAACCTATCCACTTTCTCTTCATCCTCCTGCAAGGAACAACAATCCAACCGTATCTTCTTTCTCATATCCACAAAAACAAACCTTCACTGTATCCCAACAAAAACCTTCAAAGACCCTTCATAAACCACCTATCTACACCCACAAAGTAAAACCCCACATGGGCATGCCACCAATCCCTATCTCTGTATTTTCTCCATCAAATTTATGAACTTCAATTAAAATCTGTAATCACCTTACACACAAAAAATGACCCCTTTACAGGACCTACACCCAATTTCTTACATAAACAGAACCCACAAAAAAGAGAACACGAAAAACACAGTTGCGGCACCAAATGAATCAGCGACGAAGATTTGAAATCCTAGCAACACCAGAAATTCAACGATTTTCCCTTATCTGGTTTCCCAGCTTCAGAGACAGAATCATCTGCGAATTCACAACCGAGTTATGAACAAAAGCATGCAACTGGAAAACAGCACCAACCCAGAGAGAAAAATCAGATTTTGAGATAAAGGGTATGCTCCGATTGATCCAATTCAAGATGCATGAACCAGATTCGGATCCAAACCAAAAGAAGAAAGAAAGAAAAAACAAAAGGATGAATTGAAAAAGTGGGGAAGAGAGAGAAAGAAAAAAAAATGTGGGGTACCTGGAAGTGCAGAGAAGGACCGGATCTTGGGTAGGGAACCGTCGCATGATTGGACGGAATGAATTGATGCGCCGTCAAAACATGTTTTGCCGGAAACCGGCGACGGGAAGAAATGGTGAAAGTGATAACTTACAAGTTGGGACAGAGAAAGAGCGTGATGCTAACACTAACCAACCATATAATACGCGACACTGTTAGTGTTTTACCAATAGAATCTCTTCAATTGTTTCCTTGTTTTAACCTTTCCAAAAAATTCTCACTTCATTATTTTTCTATACTCTGTTGGGTTTACGTTTGGGGTCAGTTTCTGAGTTGTCTTGTGTTGTGATTTCCCCGTTTTTAGATTAGTCGGTTTGATTTAACCGGGTTAATAGAGTAAAAATTTATAACTGTTCGTAATATAAACTTTTTTTAAAAAACGTGAACCTATACAAATTACAATCTCGTGGATAGTCAAAACCTAATCTTTTCAAGACAAAATGTAAATAGAAAAAGTTTTCTAAGAAAAATACAGAATCCAAAAAAAAAATTTCTTAAAAAAATGAAAAATCATTCTTAAAAAAGTTGGAAAAATAAAAAGTTATTTGTTTACTGAATATTTAAAGAAAATTTTTAAAAAATTAAAAATCGAATTTTTTATTTTTTAAGAAAAATAAAAAAAATCTTTAAAAAAATTGAAAAATAGAAAAGTTTTTTAAAATTTTTTTAACTATTTCAGAAAATAAAATTTTAGAAAACAAACAGAAAACTTTTCTAAAAAAAACAAGAATAATTTTCTATAAATAAACACATACTTAGTTCCTAGAATGGTTAATCTTTTTTTATTTAAAAAATACATGCATTGTTTAAATATGAAAATGCCAAATTCAGTTTGTTTAACCATATTATTTGTTTTACGCATTCTATATCATTGAAATTCTCTATTGTTGGTGTCATCGTTAAAAAAAATAGGACCGGTTCAATTATTTTTTTTAAAAAAAACATGGACAACAAAATCTAAAACAAAAACAAACGAATCTATATATAAGAAAAAATATATTGTGAAACGGTTTGGTTTCTGATTCGTTTATCTCACAAGTTTACTCTTTTTTTTTTGTTACATAAAAGATGACTAAATTTAAAAGCAGATAAAATAGATTAAAAAATTGTTTGATATTTTCAAAATGTTTGAAAAGTTTTGATGAGAATAAATTTCTAATTAATTAAATATGGGGTCTCAATGATGATGTTAGGCTAGTTGAAAACAATGAGGATAGTTGGAAAGAGGATGTTGATCCCTGTGCTAGGAGGAAGTGAATGCTGCTACATGATCTTGGATTCATTTCCTCATTATCACCGATTAAGTTGGAAAATGTTGAAAACAATTAGGATAGCCATAGTAGCATGTAGATATTCAAGTTAAGTTGGAAGGTGACTTGTAGGGGGGAAATGAAGGGAGGGGGTCGAAATATGGTTGATGAGCCAGGAATCTATCAAGCTTTTGTAGGGAACATCTTTTCTTGGAAACCTGATAAAGATTTTTTGAACAGATCTAAACTTCTTGATAGGCAAGGTGGTTGGGATGAAAGGGGTAGAATATATAAGGGTTTCCAGGATATGGTTATTGAAAAACCTAATATGGGAATAACCGGTGATAGTGAGGAAGTGAATGCCACTATGAACTTGGATTAGTTATGTCCAAGACCAATCATAATATTTTTATTTGGAATTACAGGGGACTTGTAGGGAAAGCCTTTTTTTTTATAGATTCTGTAGAGATGATATTATGAATCATTATCCTAGTTATTGTTGAGACTAGGTGTAATCCTATCCTATCAAGATTCAAAAAGTTATTGAGGTATGAGATTTAAAGGGTTCTAAATTTTTTTGTTGAGGTCATGGGAGTTTTGCTGGAGGTGGTGTTGTGGCTTGGAAATTGGATGAAGTGTAGATTGATCTTTTTTTAGAATGAATTTCAATCTATTCATCTAAGGGTAAATTTTCTTGAAACAAGGAACCGGTTGTTCATAATTGTATCTGCAAGTCCAACTGAGAATTCTAGGAGTGCTCTATGGGAAAAGTTGTATGATTTGGCTTTTAGCAATATTGAGGATCAGCTAATTGTAGGTGACTTCATGACATAAGCAATTAAGCTGAGAAAAAGGGAGGGGCTCCGAACACTAAAGGAAATGTGATTTGTTTCTTGATAAATGAAATGTGTAATTTCTGTATTTGAGCTTTGTTGGACAAAGGTTCACATAGAGAGGTCCCTTATTTCAAAACAATGTCAGGGTCTGTGAATGGCTTGATTGGTAAAGCTTTTAGTAACTTGAATTGGAGAACAAGGTTCCTTGAAGCTTATGTTTTAACCTTTCCTAGGGTTGTTCTTTCATATCACCATCCAATCATTGTGTAGTTATGGCCTCATCATCATCATAAAGTTATTAAGCCTTTCAGGTTCATTAGAGCATGGCTTACTGATGAGAGCTTACGAGATGTTTAGAGAAATAATTAGCAGAGTACTAGATCATATCTGATAGTTTTGAGGAATTACAAAAGGCTTTGAAGGCTTGGCACATAAATTTGTTTGGTTCCATAACCAAAAGAAAGAAGAGTTTGCACGCTAGGATAAATGGGATTCAAAAGGTTGTGGCTCAAAACAACAAATATAATCCTATCTGGATAGACTTGAGAAGAGACTTCAAGTTAAACTTGCTCTGGTTTTGTATTAGGAAAAGCTCTTCTGGCATAAAAAATCGAAAGCTCAATGGCTAAATGAAGGAGATAGAAACACTCATTTCTATCGTAAAAAAGTAATAAACAGAAGAAAGGCTAATAGAATTAGCATGATTAGAAATGATGACGACCAGTGAATTGAAGATGAACAATATATCAGACTTTTGGTGAATGAATTCTACTTGAATATTTTCATAAAAGAGTATGGCTTACAAAGATATAGCACTTCTGATATTACCTTTAATCCAATCAGCATTAGTCATTCTCAAATGCTAGACAATATGATTACTGATGAAGGGATTGGTAAAGCACTATTCCTAATGGATCCTTGGAAGGCCCCTGAGCCTAATGGATTTCTAGCTGGCTTTTACCAGAATTCTTGGATTCTTGGATTCTAATAGGCCCAGATATTTGCCTATATATTAAACAACTATGGAATAACCAGAGGCCTATTGAGGAAGTTAATAGCATAAATATATGTCTAATACCTGAGGTTGATAAGGTTGAATTCATAAACCAACTAAAGCCAATATCCTTATGTAATGCTTTATATAAAATTCTAACAGAGAGCATTGTCAAGAGATTGAACATAATTCTGCCAACTCTTATTTCTCCCATGCAAATTGATTTTATTCCAATGTATTAATTGCACAAGAGACAGCTCATACTATGTATAGATTGAAAGGAAGGAAAAGTTATTAAGGTTGATTTAGCAAAGGCTTATAAAAGATTAAATTAGTTGTTTGGACATAGCATCCTCACTGAAGCTGGATTCCTTCATTCCATTATCAATGTGATTATGACACTATTAATTAAAGGTAACACAAAGTCACATTAGAAGAGGGTTGAATAGTGTGGCTTAAAAATTTTGACAATTTTTTTTCCAAAATAAATGTTTAGATGTCTTAAGTATCTGAGTTTTCATTAAAAAAAAACAGTTATGAGATAAAGATACAAAAGGCAATTTTATCTTGGTTTACCTTTTAACTCAAGGCTATGTCCAGTCCCTGTTTGAGCAAAATAGAATTTTGTTTCATTGGTCAACAAACTAAGTGTAATCGATACTTACTTACAAATAATGTCAAGTATTCTTTATTACATTTAACATTTCCAGACTAATTACCTAAGTATTTTTTTTAAACAAGTCTCTTTAGGCTCAACTAGAAGAACCTTAAGTGTTCGAGCTTTGAAAAACTGAACTAAGTGTTTAGGATTTAAAATAATGGAAGCTCTTAAAACTTTACTACAAAATTTACAAAGAGATATTTTAGAGTTGTGTGTAGTGCATTCGTTTCGAAATGAGTCTTTATATAGACTTCAATAATAAAGATGTCGTGAGACATGTAGAAAGGTCACGTCCTTGTGCATGTCACAATTGTTGAAGTTATAGGTAGTTGTAAAAGCATATTCACCCTTGTCAACCTTCACATCAGTTTTTGTCCGTGACTTTTCTTTTGTAAGATGATAGTTAGGACACTCCTGCAGCGTATAGGCTTGTCTTTTAGCGATATATGGAGGTTAGACAACTATTTTTCCAAAACATATATAAATCATCATTGAAACATGAGCTTTGACTTGTATCTTGTATTTACTTTTTATGATTTGGTGTTTAAAGTTAATTCTTAGGTTTTGTGAGCTCCAAACATTAGACAACTTCATAGTAAGTATTTTTCTTGGTTTGTGTCTTGTATTTACTACTAAGTCATACTTAGATAACTGCAAAATGTTAGTCTAATAAATAATATAATGTGTACTCATAATAAAAAATTTGAGGAGTTCAAAAACCTTACATGTTTTTCTAGAACTTAACATTAATTTTGTCAACACAAATGTCATGTGACATGGGGAAAGGGATGATTTTTTCAAGCCTTTCTAGGGGCCATTAGGAAAGAGGATGTGATATCCCTTTACTTTTCTGTGTTTTGTATGGATAAGCTTTTCACACCTTATATTGTATACAGTAAATCAAATGGATCAGGAAATTATTCAAATTGGAATGCAGGGCCTTACAATATATCATTGTATGTTTGCTGATGATACATTGATATTTGTGGAAGCCTCACAGGATCACATGGTACTTGATACTCTCCATGAATTCTGTAGTATTTATGGTCAAATGGTTAGTCATCAGACTAGCATTATGTTTTCAAAATGTTACTAATGAAATAAATATGCTTCAAAGAGACATTCTCTCTTGGAAAATATTTAGGAGCGCCAATTCTAAACAACTCTTTTAATAAAAGGGGCTATTAATACATTTTGGACAAAGTTAAGAATCAACTTGAAAACTAACAAGGCAGGTATTTACCAATGGTTGGAAGGGTTATATTGTCTAATTTGTCATCAACTCTCTCCCTATTTACAACATGTTATCAACTAGAATTCTTATTGGCATATTGGAAGAAATTTAAAGAGTTTAAAGGAATTTTATTTGGAGCAAGGATTCACAAAAAAGGATGGCTTGTCCAATTGGATGAGACACTCTTATCAAACCAAAATTTGATGGAGGTCTAGGAATAAGGTGTGTGCATGCATTCAATGCACAAAGCTTGTTTGGTCTTTAAGTCCAGGGTGTAATGACTTATGGGTCCATGCTTTTAGAGACAAGTATGGATGAGATTGCTAGAATTAAGCCTTTTAATTATCCTAATTAGAAAGGAATAGCTTTTGTTTGGAATGATACTATCTAGAACGAGTTTAGGTTCTTAGGGCTAGAATAAATGTTTCTTTTTGGCAGAATAAATGACTTGTAAGAGACCTTAGACTATTTGATATTTGTATTAATATATAGAATGTATCAGTCAAAAGCCATGACTAATCAAGACAATTGGAAGTGGAATTGCATTGAAAATCTAGTGTCTTTTGGGGCTAAAGAGCTAATTACCTATATTCCCCCTCCAAACCCTAAGTTAAAGAAGGATTATATCATTTTGGTTAGGGAAAGGTTAAGAAAAATTTCTATTAGAAGTGCTTGTATGTATCAATAGGGTTGTAAAATAAGAATGAATCATGAAGGTTTGCATAAGATATGGAAGTTACAAGTTAGTGAAAGAACTGAGATATTTTTTTGGTCAACGGAGAACTGGGATATTCATTTGTCAAAATAAGCATAATAAGTTGCTAACCAATCACTGCAAGTTAAGGTGGGTTTCTTAGTTAGCCTGTTTGCTTTTATTATGGAAAGATACAAGATATTTAATGATGATGATTCATCTATTTTAGGACTTAGGTCTTTGTTATGGTCACCTTAGGCCATTTTTCTTTACATTGTTTGTTAGGATTTTATTGTTAAGGTTTAAGAGCTATATCCTTAGGTTTAAAAATCATCTTTCATTGTAATTTTAGTTATGTCTAGTGTCGACTTTAGGATTTTGGACCTTGCATGACCTTATTTCTGTGTTTAGACCATTTATAGGCCTTAGGCCATGTCTAGTTTGAATTATACACCTTAGGTTAGTAGTTTAGTTAGCTTGATACACCTTAGGGTTGTTTAATTAGGAATATACAAATATGTGGAGTTTCTCTCTCTAAGTCACTTTTAGTCATTTTAAAATGCAAGAGCATTTCTAGTGCGATTAGCTCTCTCTTCTCTCAGCGCTTTGTGAGAACCCCCAACATGATCTTATCAATGACGCACCCTTATTGTAGTGATCACACACTTAGGCTTATCTTTTCATGGGAAAGTGGCGCCCAAGCACCTTCCAAATTCTTTCCATTTTATCCTTTTTTCCTCTAGTTGATTTTCTAGGTATTAGATTTTGGTTAAGACCCTTGTGATGGTTCGAAGAACAGACTTAGAAGGAGGGTTGAATAAGTCTGATCACTTTTTCAAACCAAACAATGATACTATCAACCCACAATGGATCCCATCAATCTAGAACAACTTTTTCAACTTTTTTTTCATCTTTTAGAGACACTTGTTAAGATCGGTTTTCTCAACCGATCTCACGAGGAAGATGGTGCGTCTTACCAATGCTATCAAAACGTGTTAAAGTAGTGAATCGAGATCGTTGGACACCTCAAAACTCATAAGATCGCACGATTTTACAAGAATAATCATGATTTTTAACTGCATTTATTTTGAGGCTAAATCTTGATGTTATTTAATTAATTCCATGAGATACAAAGTAATATCATGCTATGTTGAGATGTAAGCAAGACTATTCAAGGTTTTAACTTGTTCTGATAATATTTCCTTTTATTTATTTTCTTTATTCAGTGGGGTGAGGCTTGTTTGTAGTAGTTAGTTTCCTCCCAATCCTCCAGGTCTCCCCCAGTTCTTATTTTTTAATTTTGTAAATAACACTTGAACTTTTGGAAGGTCTGTAATGCATATTGTGAAAGAAAAACATATCAAACTATGTTTTGGTGATTAGGAGCACTTCATCATGCTTAGCAAAACAAGGATTTATCTAGTAAGTTGACTAGAAAGATTGAAGACTCAAGAATTTCAAGCAATTTGAAGTCATCAAGAATATTTACTTGGTTATGGATGCTTTGGTTGTGTAACACATTTGTTTAGTACTAAAATTTTCTGATAACTTATACCCTTAACTTTCCAATTTATCCTTGATTATGTAGCATCACCATAAAAAAGTTGCTGAACAATGTATGCATTTACAACCGATAACAACAACATAAAGGATCTTTTTGAGAACTATATTCTTGGAAATAATTGTTGGAGGTGTTGTGATTGATTTTGTTAGTTGCATTCCTCTGATTATTGTATCAATGTTGTATCAGTTGTGTTTGATGGTATAAATTTTGATGTATATCAGTTTTGGTTTTCGCTTTGCATTCCGTGTTCCGTTTCTTGGACACCCCCTTATTCTTGGAAGACGGAAGTAACACATACACGATGTTTGTAAAGTACAAACCCAAAGTATCGAAGCGTATAAGTTCAGTGCGTCCAAAAAGACTATACCATTAACTTGCATGCATCAACATTGAAACCTGCGCAACAACGTATTCCAAATCCAATACACACATTTATATATAGCCTTGGTTAAATTGACCTCAATTCAATGCAATGCAAGTTAATTACGTACATCATGATCAAATCACAACCATGCATCATCATTACTCATCACCACTAGCATTATTCCCTCCATCAACAACCTCCTGAAGCCTGATGCAGAAGTTGTCAACATAAGAAGACTCCAAATCCTTATCGAGCAACATCTCCCTAATCCTACTATGATTCTCCCTCACAACCCTACTAGTTTCATTCTCCTCATCCATCACAATGTTCACAGCCCTGCACACACTCTCCCTAGTGTACATCCCATCCTCCCCTTTCTCCACCTCCACCCCAACCCTCAAGTTATTCCCCATCATCCTAGCATTCAGAATCTGGTCCCCAACAATGGGACACAACACCAACCTGCACTCATTCACCAACGCCTCAGACAAAGACCCCGACCCACAATGTGTAATAAAACACCCAACAGAAGGGTGTGCAAGAATCAACTGTTGCAGAACCCACCCTCCATACACAAACCCTCTCCCTCCAACCCTCTCCCCAAACCCCTCTGGCAATGCAGCCTCAACAGAGTCAAAACCATAAGGTGCCTTCACAGCCACCAAAAAAGGTCTCCCGGTTAGTTCAAGACCAAGCATAAGCTCTGTAAACTGCTCTGGCCTCAAAGTGCATTCACTCCCAAAACAACAATAAACCACCGAGCCAGAATCATACCCACCAAGCCAAGATGAAAACTTTTCATCCAAATCAACACTGGGTGGGTCTAGAATAACCGGCCCGGTACAAAGAACCGGTTTCTTGAACTGTTCCCCAATGTAATCCATAAAGGGCCCTTCAATTTCCCTACATGCTCTATACCCCAACACATCAGCGTCATTCAGAGCAATGAATTGTCGGTCATAAAAAAGAACATCACTCCCAAAAGTATCCTTTCTTTTTGCAGCAAAAGCACGAGCCTCGTGACCATGAAGAGTGATAGACGAATCGGGATACCCTTCAGGGGGAATCATGAGATCACTCTCTGTTAACTCAGTCCCCTGATAGTACCTAGCCGGTGTGAGAGTGTAGGCAACCATAACAGAACTAGCGGTGCAGTAATGCAGAGCCTTGATGCCCAAACGCTTTGTTAAGGCTGGCATCCAATGTGTGAAGTCGTAGAAAACGATGTCGGGTTTGAGGTCGGAGAGGAGGGTTTCGATGTTGTCTTTTGTTAGGTCCATGGCTGTCATGATGTAGGGCTGCAAAGGGTAAGGGACATTTGCGGTGGTTTCGGCGTTGAGAGGGAGGGGTTCGACGTGGGGAACAGTGATGGTGAAAAATGTGATGAGGTCTGGGTGCAGGTTGAAGGGTTCTAATTTGGTTTTTGCGCTTTGGGGGGTGATGAAGGAGATTCTGTGGCCCCTTTTGGCTAGCTTATTGCATATATGGAGAAATGCGGTTTGGTGACCCATGGCTAGCCATGGGTACATGGCTATGTGCAAAGAACGTGAAGACATATTTGGCTAATCGAAAATTAAAAAAATGGTTCAGGAAAAGGTGATTAATTAATTAGCCAAAGGAGAGAAAATGGAATGAAGGTGAAGGAGAAGCGATACTCAGGGAGGTCCTTCGGTTGTTTGTGGTGACGTGAGGGTGAAGCATGATGTGCGTGAAGACACAGAATTTGAGTTACACAGTAACTCCAATTGGTTGCTTCCTTAACACCTGGCACATTTTAATCATTTTTCATCAGTTTTAACTTTTTATTTTATATGCTAAAAATTTTAAAAGAAATTCAGGCTTGTTAGATATTTTTAGTTTCAAAATTTTTATAAATGAAAATATTCTTTAGTTCAAGTTTTCTTGATTTTTAAATATCAAGAATTCTTGTGAACTCTATACTAGTAATCATTAAAGTTTGGTCCTTCATTGTTTTGATTTTAAACACAAAATTTATGTTAACTGATCATAAATTTTAGTTTATCAAGATAAAACAGTTAACATTCATGAAACTGATATTTCATTACAAACTCATTTGCACGTAAACATATATTCTTTTTATCTTGTTTACCACTATAAATTTCATTTTTATATATAAAGCCTTAAAGGAAATAAGAGTCAAGCAATATGAGACTAAGACTTTTGAAATACTAGCAATTTTCTAATAGATGTAATATTCATACACAAGGTTTTTTTTTTCTTGCAAAATTATGGTTATCACTTTCAAGTGCAAACCAACCAGAGTAAAATGAGAAGGAAGCAAGTAAGGAAAGGTGAAAGTTTTACCTGGATAGAATCACCTAACTGGGTTTGTGTTATGAAACCATTAAATTCACAAAAATTCATGTATAAAATGAAAAAATAAAATAAAATAAAAGGAGAAAGAGCTTAATTAATTCAATGATGAGAAGATACTAATTTGATTTGTTGCATTTAAATTTGTTTTACCTTAAGGTTTTTTAATTTTATTAAGTTGGATGCTACTACATAGTTGGATTTGTTGTCCAAGTTTTTTTTTTGATATTGTTGCTTAATTGTAATCTTGATTCACTATACAGGTTTTCAAATATTAATCAATTGTTATATTAGTTTGTTATCAAAGTTTGAGTGTTGTTAACACTCTCCCTCAAATTTAATGGAGGTTGAAGGTGGAGTTTGATTTGAAAATGAATGATGTAGGATTTGTAAGCAAATCAACAATTTGATGATTGGTAAAGATGTGAATAGAGATAAGAAGCCCAAGTGTTACCAGTTCATAAATAAAATAATAGTTTATTTCAATGTGTTTATCCCAAATATAAAATATATATTGATAATATTTCTTTCTAGAAGATATCTCCCATAATATTCATAATACTTATAATAATGGATAATATTTTCTAAGATATTATGAAATATTTTTTTAAGGGATTCAACGGCCAATTTAATAATATTTATTATTGGGCTTATTGGAATCTAGAAAAGGACCCTTCTCAATTTTATGATAAAGTTTTTTTTTTATATGGACTTTCTTTTAGAGGTGACTAAAAATGAAAAACAAGTTCAACTATAGAGATTAAATGAGACAACATATACATACATAGGGATTAATCCATAACTGTTTTTTAATATAAAAAATATAAAACATTTTTATGCTGGGACTAAAACAAAGAACTATGTCAAGATAAGGAATAAATCATAATTAAACCAAGAAAATATATCAAGATATTTAAAAATCATTTAAAGGTCATGTGTAAATATCTTATACATTTCCTTGTGATATTTTAAGTCATGAAAATATATGGAGATGTTTTAAAATTAAAAATATGAAATACTTCTAGAATCTTATTTGGATTATAATAAATCACTAGATATCTTCTCTCCATTAAAGGGAAAGAAAATGACCCCATTGGGATGGGAAGTTATTTATCTAGGATAACCAACCATCTTTGTATAGTTTTAATGGGTTGAGTAGAGTATTTTAATGTTTTCTAAAGAATATATATATATATATATATATATATATATATATATGACTAATAAATTTCTTAATGAGATATATTTAATAAAATTAGAAATAATAAATAGGTTTTAATTCCTGTATCAATTATTATATATGATAGTCTTATATAAAATAAATTAATATGTTAATAATTTTCAACTTCTATATATATTATAAATTTGAGCTATCACTCTCTCAACTATACATTGTCAATTTATTTTTAATCTTTAGTTTTTGAATCAACATCTAAATTTAAACTATTATTTTAAAATTATAAGAAATTAACTTTTTTTTTCAAAGTGGAAATTTAAAAATCTTATTTATACAAAAAGTATATTCATCCCTTAATATAAGATATTCTTATCTAATTTACTCATATTAAGATAATTGATTAATTTGATTAAAGTTATTAAATTTGTTTAAAGTTTGTGGTATTTTCTTAAAATCGCTGTTAAAGTTATTTGGTCAATTATCATTTGAGAGAATAATAATTTTATTAATATATCTTATTTATTATTATCTTGATTTTAAAAAAAAGGTTATAATAGTGAACGATATGGAAATTTGAAGGTGAGTAGAAAGGTAGTACTCAATTAGTAGAGTAAAACAAAAGGCAGTCTAAAAAAGGTGAAAGTTTTACCTAGATGGATCACCCAATTGGGTTTATGGTACAGCTAATGCAATGAAGCTATATATAAAAGAAAAATTGCAAAAACAAAAAAGAAACTGAGAAATGCTTAGCTCTTGTTCTTGCTCCCTCGTAGTGACACCTGAAATTCCCATTTCACAGAACCTCCAAACCAATGAACTCATAAAAAACTTCAAGACCCCATTTGAGCTGAAACAAGCACATGCCTTTCTGATAAAAAACAATGCTCCTCCCTCCAGTCTCCCTCTCACACGTGTTGCCATCGTTTGCGCCCTTACTCCAAGCTTCTCGTATGCCCACCAAATCATTCACCTTTCAAACCTCCCAGAACTGCCTCCATGGAACTCTTCCCTCAAATTCTTCGCTGAAAACTCTTCTCCACAACAGGCCATCACCCTCTTCCTTTGCTTGCGCCAAATGGGTACCCCTCTCCCTGATCACTTCACTTGTTCCTTCCTCCTCAAGGCATGTACCCGTTTACTCGACATTTCCACCGGCAGGATCGTTCATTCCTACCTGGAGAAACTTGGGTTTCAGAAGAATTTAATCTTGCTCAACATGGTGGTTAATTTTTACGCAATTTGTGGCGATATGCGGAGTGCCCAGCTTCTGTTCGACAAAATGCCGCAACGAGATGTTGTCACTTGGAACATAATGATGAGTCAGCTGATCAAAAGGGGTGATGTTGGTGATGCTTATCGGTTGTTTTCGGTGATGCCAGAGAGGAATGTAAGGTCTTGGACTTCAATGATTAATGGGTTTGTGCAATGTGGGAAGGCAAAGGAAGCTCTTGAACTGTTCTTGGAGATGAAAAAGGAAGGTTTGAGGCCTAATGAAGTGACTGTGGTGGCTGTTCTTGCTGCTTGTGCGGATTTGGGGGACTTGGAGTTCGGTAGGAGTGTTCATAGGTTCGCGAATCGAAATGGCTTGCAAGGGAATGTCCATGTTTGTAACACTTTGATTGATATGTATGTAAAATGTGGATGCTTGAAGGACGGTTTCAGAGTTTTTGATGCTATGGTGGAACGGACGGTTGTGTCATGGTCCAGCTTAATTACTGGGTTTGCAATGCATGGATATGGAGAGCAGGCTTTGGAGTTGTATGGAGAGATGGTTGGATCGGGTGTGAAGCCGAATCATGTGACTTTTATTGGTATCTTGCATGCTTGTAGTCACATGGGATTGGTTGAGGAGGGTCGTGAGTTTTTCACCATTATGAGTAGAGATTATGGAATAGTGCCTAGAATTGAGCATTATGGTTGTTTGGTTGATATGTTAAGTCGTGCAGGACTGTTGAAAGAGGCTCATGAGGTTATTGTGAACATGCCTATGTCACCTAATGGAGTCATTTGGGGTGCTTTGCTTGGTGGTTGTAAGCTTCATCGGAACACTGATTTGGCAGAGGAAGCAATGAGGCATATTTCTGAATTGGATCCACTTAATGATGGATACTATGTGGTTCTGTCTAATATTTATGCTGAAGCTGGGAAATGGGAAGAGGTGACAAGAATAAGGAAATTGATGAAAAATAGAGGAGTGAAGAAAACTCCTGGATGCAGTTCAATCACTATAGATGAAGTGGTTCATGAGTTTGTAGCTGGAGATGACACTCATCCTCATGCTAAAAAGATATTTGGGATGTGGGAAAAATTGCTTGTTAAATTGAAGGCAAAAGGGTATGTACCAAATACTTCAGTTGTGCTTCTTGATGTGGAAGATGAAGAGAAGGAGAAGTTCCTTTTTCGCCACAGTGAAAAATTAGCACTTGTGTATGGCTTGATGAACATAAAACCTGGAATGCCTATTAGGATAATGAAGAACCTTCGTGTGTGTGAAGATTGCCATGCTGTTTTTAAACTGCTATCAGCTATGGAGAATCGAGAAATTGTGGTGCGAGATAGGAATAGGTTTCATTGTTTTAAAAATGGTTTTTGTACTTGCAAGGATTATTGGTAGCTAACCAAATGAAATTCTATGTATAAGTCATTACTTAATATGAAACACTGCAAAAGTAAACTAAAATCTCTGACAAAATGTTTACTCCAAAAAAAAAATAATAAAAAATTGCAAACAATTAATTTTTTTAAATTGATAAGAAGATGCTGATTTGATTTTTTATTAAAAACCGTGAATGTTAAGGTTTTCTTATTTTGTTAAGTCGGATGTTATTACATTAAACAGTTGATTTGTTAAGTTTTTTTATATTGTTGCTTAATTGTTAATCTTGATTCACTATCCATATATTATGATATTATTGATCAAATTGTTATATTAATTTACTATCAAAGTTTTCTATTTAATTGGGTATTGCTAATACTCTCGGTCAAACATAGCCGAGGTTGAAAGTGGAGTTTGGTTTGAAGAAATGGCTAACGCCTACAACAAACTAACGCCACGGCGAAAGCAAAGGAAAGGAAACACCCCTGATCTCTCCATTAACAATGAAACATAACGTAAGGAACATGAAAACAAGGGACAAACATAAAAATAATAATAATAATAAACCTAGCAACATCATGACCAATACAAATAAGTTTATCTGCATTACTGTTTGCCATTCTAAAAACATGAAAAAGTGACACTTCCCATTGTGAACTCTGCTCTCCTTATAATGATATATTTTTTATTTTAACATTCATTTAATATTTAGTTGAGGAAACAAAAATATAAAAAAGTTAATTAATATTAATTATATACTTCGTTCAGGTTCAATAAATCCATTCAATTATAAATAATACAATATTCTTGGTAACCAGGAAAGAAAAATAATTATCAGAGAAAAAAAATAACCAAGTAAATCAGACCAATAATTATTATTAAATGCTTAATATAACATTCATTATTTTAACAAATCAACATATCAAAATAATAGATCTACAACGATTATAAGGAGCCGATTGGGAGTTCTTTGGAAATAATCCTCGTAAAGCAAAATTTTGGACGAAACCACGCACAAAGAAACAGCGAAAACCAAGAGCAAAACTTGATATTTTTTAAACAGATGGATTGGATTTACATCCATAGAATATATATAGCAGATGATATAGGCTTTTTCTAAATGGTTAGAAATTTTTAATGACTAATAATAACTAATGACACCAAACTTCCAAATCATTCAATTTACAAGCCTGCTCCTGCCCGCATTACATCAGAATCAGAATTTAGGAAGCTGCTTATGCTCATTACTATCTTGGTCTAGTAATTCATGAAACAGTGATGCAGCACACATGGTATGGAATTTGGCACAAAAAAAAAACGCACCAGGAAAAGGAGCTAATAGCATAGTAAATGTTGATAATCAAAAAGTATGCACAACACAACCGGCAAGATAGATAATACTACCGAAGATTCTAACGACAAAAATCCAACATCTGCCCTTTTCCACTGTACACAAACAAATTCAAACTAAAAATTCTACTCAGGATGGGTCAAGCAAGCATGTTGATATCATCGTTGTCATCCATCCCCAAGCTCTTCCTTTTGCACCAACAAAGGTACTCGGGAATTGGCCCGTCATCTCCAATAACCCAGCTATCTTCCGCCACATCACCCAGAGTGAACCTTAGTCTTGGATCTAAAGATTTCAAATTTTAAGTGAGCATTAAAAAGGAAAATATAGTCATGTGATATGACAAAGATGTTAATGTCAAAGATACCTTTGAATAGTAGTCCTTCTATTAAGTTCCTCAATTGAGGATTTAAATCATTTGGGAGTACTATAGGATTATTGACTATCTGGATCCAGAAGAAAACAGTAAGATTGTAAGACTGATTTAGTCTGAAAAGTAGTAAACTTTAAAAGCCAGGTATAATATCAGGTGAAAAAGTTAGAGCTTCAAAATGCCACCATGTTTCCTAATTTAGATAATTAATAAAGTTGATCGAACACTACTTGAAAATGGCTATTATGCTCAGAAATGAAATGGTCCAAATGTTCCTGGAAACAGAATAAAAACATAATTGCGTTCTTGTAATTATAATAAGAAAATGTCTACTAAATATCAAGGTAAGAAACAGATCTAAAACCCTCTGGTGTGTGTATGTACGCTGCACATGTGTGTATTTCTTACTCTGTCATATGTATCTTGAAGTGTGTCTCCCAGAAAAGGGTATTCACCCAAAATCATACAGTATAAAGTAACTCCTACTGCCCACGTGTCTGCAGCTTTACCATGATAGGTAAGACCTAAAAACATATCAACAGATACAACACAGTAGTGAGAACCTGCACTTCAACTACAAAAAAAATATCTTAATTCTTAAGGGCTTCAAAGAAAACAGCAACCTAAAATACATTCTGGTGCAGTGAAAACAGGAGTGCCAGGTGATCGACGAAGCTCATCATTATCATCCTGCAAAATGACACTGTTAAAGTTTGTTGGAGAAGTAAGGAATAATATTGTGAAGGTTCAAATTATCCAATTCAGGATCAAATTTAGGGTTCCAGTCAAAGTTTGTTGGAGAAGTAAGGAATAATATTGTGAAGGTTCAAATTATCCAATTCAGGATCAAATTATCCAATTCAGGATCAAATTTAGGGTTCCAGTCATTGATCCCCAACTTTCTCCATCGAAAATTTCCCTTGTATTATAGCAGCCTAGGTTGGTTGATTTTTTCCTAACCAACTTTCCCTTTATATTCTAGCATTGCATGACTAATGACTATTTGAAATTTTAAATAAGGAAGAAAATGTTTTTTTTTTTCCCAAACATACTTATCAATAGCAAGCAGTAGCAACAGAGTAGTGCAAAGTGGCCCAACCACTGAGGATCTGGTTGCTTTGTGTTTCAACATTGCAGGAGTTACAGCAGAACCACATCAACGGATTGGCCATTATCCTGGAGATTGCTTGTGCTATTCTACATAGGAAAAATCTCTGTTTTACACTGCCTTTTATTTCATTTATTGAATGCATTTTATGAATAGTTTAACAATTTCTGTCGTGTTACATTAGAATTAGAGAATGCAGAGTTTCTAATTTGAGTCAAAACACTTGAATGATCCCTTTTTGAGACTATAACACAAGCTGACCTGCATTTTGTTTCCAAACCACAGACAACATCTTTACAGTCACCTCAGATCTGTAGTGTCCCCTTTTCAACAAACACATACATCTACAGCATCATTTGTAATAGGCTAATCAGCAGCAAACAACCCAACTACAATAGCAACTAGGTGGCATATCCTACACTCCAGACTGCTATGCTTGATTGAGGGAATGTTTTGTGCAAGGATGAATGTTTATTTTAGGATCTCACTCTTCTTTCTTAGATTACAAAACACGGGAACACCCTTTTTACAAATAATCAAGAATTGGATTAATAATGGAGTGATCATAGAAGCAGCCTCCCTCAGATACATTGAAGCATTTACAGAATATATTCCCACATCACTATTTTCACCAAGGGGGCATAATATAGCTCAATGAAGCAAATTTGATAAGGGAAGGTTTCCTTGAATAAAATCAATAACTTTAATTCAACTATTGACAGAACCCATTAATTGATTATTCAGATTTCATAGTGTCATTCTGTCATATCTTTCAAGTAATCAAAATTCAATTCTGACACACTGCATTCATGTTTCAGTTTTTCCAAAGAGAAGTATCCCACATTTCAGTTGAAACAACTCTAATGTCAAAGAACACTTCACAGCTTTGATATTCATTTCAGGTAAACAAATTTACAGTTGGGCTCAGTAAATACATTACCTCAAAAGCCTGGCTGACACTGAAATCCCCTATTTTGACTGTACCAAGACGAGTAATTAACAAATTATCTGGTTTAATATCCCCATGTACTATATTCTGCTTTTCCAAAAAAAAGTCACAAATGAGCAAACAATTTTAAAGCATACTCATAAATAAGATTGTGAATAACTAACATAAATGATCTCATTTCACAAGGTTTTTTTGGTAGCATGCATCCATAATCATCATCATATATTTCCACTAATATGCAAACAAATGTTAGAGTGGCTTAGTAAACATTAAACACAAAAAGAATGGTGGGGAAATATTACATGAGCATGGAGATATGTTAGTCCAGAAACTATATCACGCAAGTATCTCCTAGCAGTATCTTCACCTAAGGCACAAGTGGGACCTGAACCCTCACACACCCATTTGCCTTCCACGTATTCAAGGACTGTACAATAAAAAAAGTTAGCAGCCAAGCACAGAACTCAGATAGTATTCTTCATTCATACTTAAGGCTCAAATATACAAAAAGTTACAGGGGTAACAGTAAGTCACAATAGCAAAAATAAGAAGAAATTAGTCAAGTACCCATGTAGAAGTGATCCGACTCTGGGTCATCAATCACCTCAATGAGATTGACTATATTAGGATGTTCCAACATTTTCATAATTTGAACCTGAAAAAAAAAAAGGCACTAGCCTTTTAACAAATTACAGGGACAGTATAACAGCCAAAGCAAATAAACCCAGAAAACATAGTATATCATATATGCAATTACCAGGAAGTAAAATAAACTGTAAAACCTATGCAAAAGAATTTCCTTTCAAAAATGGGAGGTACAAATTTGTCAATGAAAGAATGTATCCAGTTTCCAAAATAAAAAAGTGACTAAAAAGGATGCTATAGTGCTAACAGAATAACACATAAAAGTAGATGCCACAAGCAAAGTAACCCCAATGAAGTGGGAGGCTTTAGCCTTTGAGGAAATAACCAATATATTTAATAAAATTTGTCACATTCATGTTTTCAGTTCTGATTCACACTGTGAGAAAACAAAAGATATAATGAAATGTACCTCACGTAGTACATCAGTCATTGCAGTTTCTGAGGGAGCAACTCGAAGCTTCAGTAAATGAGATTTATGAAAGGCCTTCAATTAAAAAAAAATAAGCTCGATAAATGACCAATTGCACTAATATTTGATACTATAAGGACATAAGTTCCTGTAACAAAAAACCATGCCCATATGGCCATGTTTCCTACAGTAATCTGTCTAACCACACCAAAGTGAGTCTTTACCTTAATTGCATAATTCTTTCCATCAACAGAGCTTCGATAAAGAGCCTTCCATGCACGTAAGGAATGAGGTTCAGGAAAACTGTTTTCAAAAAGACAAGATATGTAGCTAAAGACCATGAAAACTACACTCACCACTTTCCCATAGCTACCAGAACCAATCTTACACTCACGAATATACTCATTTATCATCTTGTTCCCGTTTTCATCCTGAAAGGGAAATGAAGTTCAAGAATTCTGAAAGAAAAGACATTCACTACAATAGAGAAGTGTTTCCTGAATAAAAGTACAAAATCAGAAAGGAATAGGCATGTAACTTTTATATGCAAAAGTGTGTGGGAGATTGATATATACAATTCAAGGCAAGATTAATATTGTTGATATAAATAAACTCTATAATTTATGATTACTAGTGAAGAAACAGAGAACACAACAATGACTCAAAACATTGCAAATATGCAGCCTCAACTTCTGTACATCACAAAAAAGTGGATGTATGGGATATGGGGTACCAAAATTAAACCCAAACTTCTTTTGATAACATTCCATTAAAAAATTGCCGATAGTTACTTTTGTATTTGAATTAAATAAATATCTTAAATTTATACTGCAGCTCATAATATACAGTTATACACATCATATTAACTATAAAGTAGCACCATGAGCACAATTTTCAACAGTAATATACTTATAGTCAAGATTATTCAACATATCAAATACCTCAAGCCAACCTAACCTAGTCTTGATGTTTGACCATACATCAAAATTTCAAAATCACCCTTCAGCAAAGACTAAGAATCTACTCCCAGAAAAACAATTACCTCCGTGCGAACAACTTTGTGGGTCTCCTTAGCAGGAAACTGCCTGCAAATCATGCCATTCTCTACTCTTAAGTTCAAAATGTCTTCGGATCGCTTGGGACGAGCTTGCTCTGTGCTCTCATCTCCACTAGTGTTGTTAGTGACCTCGTCACTATACAAATCCTCTTCATCTTCAATGTCATCATCCAACAAAAGCTCTTGAGAGAGACTATTGTTGATAGCAGGCTTAGACCTTTGACTCTGGCGGTTTGATCTCCTGCTGAACCCAAAGCAATTACAGCACCCCATCGCGTCGGCAAAAGAAAAAGTCTTATTGAACATCTGCAAATTGGACCTTAAAAGGCGGTTGATGTATCTCTCAGCCTAAAAGAATTTGAAAAACTGCCAAAAAAAGTACAAAATCAAACATTTGTTACCCAACAACAACAAAATTACAGATCTTCAACACCAACATTCATATCAATAAGATGAAACACTTAACACAAGATTCTCACCTGATTTCAGAGTAAGAAAAAGTGGGCCTCAAGCCCTAATCAACGTTGCTATTCTAACGGGTGCCATTCAGCTAGGTGGAGAACACGGCTAGAGATGTAAAACCCACTACTACGATTCACACCTAACATTGTGATGATAACTCCAGTTTATAACAATCGTAGCAGGTTTCGTTGACCTTTATCATCAAAAGGGAAACAGGGTAAAATTTGAACTATACAAAAAAATTAAATAAAAGAAACGTTATCCATAAATAAAAAATCAATGGGTTAACATAGGATCATAAAAAATTGATGAATTCACCTAGAACCTTAAAGAAAAAAAATTGCGCGTGCCATCGTTCCAATGTTCGTAAAGTTACCTCCTTTTTGTGGGAGAGAATGACAAACTGGGATAGCCCTATCACCCCAGTTTCAAAAAACCTAGATTTCAAGCGCGAATCGAGGGCCTTTCAGAGACCCAGAAACCCTAATTCGTAAATTCAATTGGGAGAAACGAAAATGAGAACCGAATTGTAATTGGGAAACCCTAGATGGAAGAAATTACTTCTGAATAAATAAAAGAAGAGGGAAAAGTTGAATGGTGAGTAAAGTGGAAAGGGATGAAGTGGAATTGGGAAGGAAGTGATTAGTAAAGAGAGAAAGAGAAACAAAAACAAGAATAATATAGGAAAGAACGAAAGTAGGGGGAAAAATACAATATTTAATATGTATTGTTCAGTATAAAAAAAAATTATATATGTGTACTATTTGTACGGATAGAAATATCATTAGTTTATTTTGAATGAGGAAAATGAATGAAAATAAATAAATACATTGTAACTTTTCAAAAAACTAAATACATTATAAAAATTTTATATCAATTAAAAATAGCTTTAACTTTTATCAATTTTCTTTTAGTATTTTATATAAATAGAAAAATTATACCATAGCAAAAAAACTTATATTTTAAATTTCACGTACAAAAATTACAGCCATATATTTCCTTCCCCTTTCATTTCACCTTCCAGACGGAACGAAAGAAAATTTTATCTATTAATAAAGTTTGACATAATTAAAGTTAACAAGTTGAATTCAATTAGATAAAAGAGGTAAAATATATTTATAAAAAAAAAGTAAAATGCTCTTATGCCTTAAATAGATTAACCCTGAAAGATATCTTTAATTTCTTAAAATAAATGAAATTTTCACTTTTAAATCTCATTCGTCCTCGATTTTATTATATACAAGTGTGCAAAATGCATAACTTCCTCCCTTTTATAATATATATATATATATATATATATATATATATATATATATATATATATATTCCCTTACTTTGGAGGAAGATTTAAAGAATTCTTTCATTTTATAATTTATAATAAAACATAAATTAAATTAATCCAATAATTAAATTTGTATCATAATATCATAATGATTATACATAACTTTTAAAAATCAAACATTTATAAGTACATTATTCTAATAGACAATTGTTATTTATACTGTAAATTATATAAACTTTGTTAAAATTAAGTTGACTGATGAAATATCAAATTATTATTAAATTATATAAAAATTTACTCACATAATCTACTTAATATGTATTATATATTCAATGATCGGATTAATAAAATTCAATGTGTAGTTTAAGTTTTATTTTAAATGATATAGCGGTTTTTTCTATTTTATTTTATTTATTTTAACGTATCCTTAGGAATAAACATTTATATACATGTTTGGCAATATAAATAAAAATAACTAATAACTTTTTAAAAAGTTAATTTTAACTTTTTTCATTTATTAACTTCTAGAGAACTACTTATAACTCAAGTGACATATTTTTTCATACTTGCACTATTTGAATCTCAGGGCTTTTGGCCACTTTGGGGTAGAAATCAAAGAAATTTTGTAAAATAAGGTGGGACAAAATATTGTTATGTTTGTGCTGAAAGTGTCAACTCAATAATTATATTTCGCATTGTGAAGAAACAAAATATGCATTTCATTATATGAAGGGACGAAATACATACGTGTATTGACAAGTGTCTCATATGTATGTATTTTATATGTGTAAGAAATAAAATATGACGGATGAGACTCATACACCATTGCATTTCACCCCCGAATTGTGAAATTTGATCAACACTAACCAATATTATCAACAGTTAAAACTTATAACCGCAAACAATGATTCTCTCACCCTTTCTTTGGCATGTGCATTTTCTTTCGCTAATTCTCCGTGGTTGAACACCCTATCTCAACCGCAAATAATAATTCTGACAAATAAATCCAAGATCAATATTTTCTTTGGAAGGTTGAAACACCATATATATATATATATATATATATATATATATATATATTATAAAATTTATTATTTAAATAATAGTGTTAAAAATATATTTAATTAACATACTATTAAAAAATATTTAAAAGTATATTAGTTATATTATTATTATTAAAATGTTTAAAAATATATTTAATAATAAATATTGAAACATATATTTAATTACATTATTAAAAAATGTATAATTAAATAAATTCACTATTGTATGATATTTAAGTATATTGAAAAGGAATATATTTAATATTATTAAATTAAATGAATTTAATAATACATTTTTATTCAATAATAATATATATTATTTGAAACATATATAAATATATCATTAAAAATTATATTAATAATATATTATTAATAATATATAATATCATTTATTTAAAAATATATTTATTAATAATTATACTTAAAATACAATTTTTAAATATTTAAGTAAAATTTTAATAATATAATAGAATCACTAAATATAATTATTAAAATAATGTTAAAAAATTATATATAAATATTTTAAAATATATTTATTTTTATTATTAAGATAGTATTTTAAGTATATTTAATTACATTGTTTAAAATGGGTTATTAAATAAATATATTATTGATAATATACTCATTATGAAACTATAAAATATTAATGTAACTCTTTTTTATAATATATTTTTTAATAAATATATTAAAAATATTATTAATTATTATTATTAATTTATTAATATATGTATTTTAAATAAATGATATAATAATAATAATATATATTATTAATAATATAGTGGAGGCTGATAATATGGGTCTGCATTGATATAGTTTCACACTTCTTGGAGGTCGAACAAACAGCCTAACATGTATTTCACCTTTGTACGAAATGTCAATATATTTCATCTTCCATCATGTATAATATGTTGACATTTGTCACATATACATGCATTTCACCCCCTCCCCCCATATACAAAATGCATGTTTCATATTGCGATAATGAGAAATACAATTAGTACCCTAGACAAAAAAATATTTTTGGGACACTTTATTTTACAATTTTTTCCTACCCTGCCAAAAACTCTTAAATCTCGTCTCAAACATATTTAAATAAAAGAATCAAAATTTCTTATTCTTTCCTTGATGTTAATTTTTTTTATCTCACGGTAAACAAAGTTATAAACTACTTACCATTACCATGGGTAAGGCTATGGTAGATTTTATTTATTTAGATGTATAGTAGACTCAAAAATATTAACCGTAGGATATGGTATAGATGTTAATCAACGATTTATATTGATTGGTGGTAACTTGTTAAACAAGTTACCAATTGAATTATTTAATACTCTACTTTCCCCTCTTTATTATTTAAAAATCTCATTTTAACCTTATTCCTCTTTCCCCTTCCCTCTGCCCCTCGCTTTTTTTCTCCTTCTGCCTCCACCATTAAGTTTTGTCCTCCACACAGCAAGCACCATTGCTAATGTCCCTTTTCTATTTTCCATCCTCCGTTGAGGTCTTTATTGCCTCTCTCACCACTTCCATCCCAATGAGTGTTGCACCACCACCACTTATTGAGAAGGTTGAGGTTGCTAGGGATAGGAGTCATGTCTGTAACACCCCTATTTTTTTTTATATTGAAATTTTGAAGGAATTAAATTATGGTTCTTTAGAACTTTTTAATCTACGTATTATTTATGATTTTTTGAAATTTTTTGGAATTTTGGAATTTTTTTAATAAAATAATATTTTTTAAAATAATTTTAAATTCATATAAGTGACTTAAATTAAAAATATTTACAACAAAGTGAATTGAAATTATAAGAAAATTTTCTAAAATCCGTTTCAAGTAGACTTATCTAAAAATTAATGGTTTGAGAAAAACCTTGATTTTTTCCAATCGTTAAAAAATTGGAAACGTATCAATAAATTTTTATTAACAGAAAATTTTAGATTTTTAAAATTTCAGCTTTATATTACTTATTATAAAATTAGTGAGGACTGATATAATATCGCTAAATTTCAAAAAGGACTCATTTTGAATATTTAAAATATACCGAGTGAAGGGTTACTATTTGACTTAATAATTTTGCCGACAATTACTATGCAAAACACTGTGCATGTATGAAATTTTCAAAAGATGCACAGTAACCAGGAATAAAAAATTCAAAAATACATAGTACTTTTATATTAAAATAATAGAATGCATAGTAAATTTTTTTCCTATAAATACCGAAGAATTTCTTCTTTAGAATTCACAATTTCAGATTAAGTTTTCTTAATATAGTAGTGCTAGTGAGATAGTGGTGGAAGTGAGAGAGAGAAGAAAAGTTTTTGGAGAGAAGGTTCTACCAAAATCCTAAGGTAAGAATACTTCTCTTTTATATTTTTTGGGTTATTTTCATATCGTTTTTAGAAATCTGTTATTATACTAGAAATAATATTATTTTAAGTTACTATTCTGCATAGTAAAATATTATTTCAACAGTAAATTACTATTTCAATAGTAAATTACTATTCAAATAGTAAATTACTATTTACTGTTACTATTTACCATTACTATTCATGATTTACTATTTACCGTTACTATTCACGTTTTACTATTTATTGTTACTATTCACGTTTTACTATTTACTATTGCTATTCACGATTTACTATTCACTATTCACTATTCACTATTTAAAATTTACCATTTCTGTTTTAAGTAGTAATCTTAATCTTCGTCTTATGCTTATACTGAAATAAGATTGGTATTAATATTTCTAGAAATCGGAGGCGCAAAGCAAATCCATTTTGGGTAACAATTCAAGGTAAGAGGGAGTGAGATAAGAGTATAATATGAAAAGACATAAGAATAATGGGAGGAGTCCCCTACTCCTTTTAAATCTGATAATATTATTATTTTAAAATATTAACTTTTTAACTTAAAATTTTTAATAAATTTTAAATTAAATATCCAGTTTAACTAACTCTAACATACCTATGCAAGGACTTAGACCATTATGACCTATATGGACTGGACTATACTTATGCAAGGACTTGGACCATTATGACCCATATGGACTGAACTATACCTATGCAAAGACTTGATTATATGGACTTACATATACCTATGCGAGGAATTGACCAAAAGGACTCAAATTGACTATATTAATAATCATTAAATTTTGTATTATGATATGTATTAATGATATTTAATTGATTTGATTATGATTGATTGATTGATGATATTTAGTTATGATTGATATTGCTTGATTTTGATTGATGATATTGTAATGTGGAGTTTGAGCATATAGCGAGCATGACGGAAAGCTAAAATTCAGTAAGAATTTCTTACCTTACTCTTTAAATTTATTATCTTTTATTTCTTCTTAGAAATTATTTTTATTTTCAATATTTAGAATAAAAAAAATATTATTTATTTTAGAAAGAAAACATTTTATGAAAATTAAATTATAACAAATTGAAATAATTAAATCTTGAGATAAAGAAAATTTTTGTAACTTTAAGTATTTTTAGTTAATAACTTAAAGATTATTCTCTTTTAATAAAATAAAATTTTCAAAAGAAAATTATTTTATTTTTCCAACTTAATAACTAAAGATATTTGGAAATAATTGAGATTTCTAAATTTGATTTTATTAAGATTTAATTTGAGAAAGATTATGTAAAGTTTTATATGAGAAAGTTTTTAGATATTTAAGGCTTAGAAACTCAATTTTCAAAGAGATTCGAAAACTGTACCAAATTTATTTTTGTGGGACAGAAATTCAGGGAATTGAGAAAATGTACAGTTTATTGAAATGATATTGTAAACCTTTAAGGTATTTAATAATTGAGTTTCTAAAAGCCTTAACCAATTCAATATGCGAGTAGTTCATGCATCATGAATCATTAAAGTGAAATGAAATGATATTGTCTGGGGACGGATTATAGAAACCGAGGATACATTAGAGGAGGCTTAATTACGAGCCTTGGGATAAGAGGGTGTGAAAGGGTGCTTCAGGGGACCTGGGGTAGCTCCCTAGTGTCGGGTACTTTCACAATAAAAACTTTCTCAATCTGACTAGTCTCTAAGTGTTTCCATGCCAGTTGAGCTGTTCATATTATTATTATCCGGACTTATGGAACAGTGTAAACTCCTAGTTGGCCCAATGCAAATTAAAATTTAAGGGCCCACATATATAGGTAAGTTATGATAAAGATATTGCATAACATTCATTCATTCATAATTGATTGTGTATGTGATTGTGATTGATATTATGTATTGGTTTGTGAAAACCCTTTGTTGCTTATGTCTTATTCGGAAATATTATATTCTGTTTCTCACTCCTTTCTCCGTGTTTTTGTTTCATATATTCTAAATTGATGGTTCAGAGGGAAGAATCGAAGAATATCGGCAGTAACTATAGCATGTTCTAGAAAGGGAGCTCGGTATGAATACCGTGGTCCAATGAATAAATAATGTTAGTAAGTAACTGCTTCTGGGCCATGGAGTTTCCTTTCTTTCTTATAATGTTTAATGTTTATTTTCTTCGGATGAATATACAAATACTTTATAAAGTTTTAATAATATTTATGAGGTATTTCAGAAATAATGTATATAATATATTCCGATAGTTTCTTTTTAACAATCATATCTTTAGTAACAAAAAATTACGAATTTTTCTAGAATTTATTAAGGTGTAACAGAGGGTGTTACAATGTCGGTCTTCACAATGACCACGACAGCGACACAGTGGGTTGAAAAAATAAAACCTTTATTTGTAAATCTCCAAATCTTATAATTAAGTTTCAATCTTTATTGTGTTTCTTCATTTATTTTTTTAGATTTGCTTGTGTGTTAGGGATTTTGGATGTTGGGGTTTATGATTTTGTTACAATTTTGTAAAAATTGGCATGAGTTTCAATGTTTTGCTGTTTGCGTTTGCTGGCCAGGCCAGTTGTAACGCCCCGGCCGCTTTTGAGGAATGAACGCCTGGCCCCACAGACCAACACGAGACCTTTCCAATGTGCTTTTGTCCTCACTCACACATTTCCTGAGAAGGCTAATGCATTTGTTGGTATAGGTAGTACGAATTCATTTCTTTAAGCTATCCTCGACTGTATAGTCCCATACCTATACAGTCTTTGGATCCCTCTCATTCTGGTATGTATTCGGTTCGTTCATGTGTCCCTTCCACTGGAATCCTGCCAGGAGCCGCTCCTTGTCCGTGCTTATGCACCGGCGATCACTCCCCGCCCTCAACAGTGACCGGGATGTCACATGCCCACCAGCTTCCGCCTGGTTCGTCCCCGAACCATACCGTACTAAGAGAGGCTAGGCTCTGATACCACTGTAACGCCCCGGCCGCTTTTGAGGAATGAACGCCTGGCCCCACAGACCAACACGAGACCTTTCCAATGTGCTTTTGTCCTCACTCACACATTTCCTGAGAACTTCCCAGGAAGTCACCCATCCCAGAATTACTCCAAGTTAAGCAAGCTTAACTTTGGAGTTCTTAAGTGATAGGCTACCGAAAAGGCTAATGCATTTGTTGGTATAGGTAGTACGAATTCATTTCTTTAAGCTATCCTCGACTGTATAATCCCATACCTATACAGTCTTTGGATCCCTCTCATTCTGGTATGTATTCGGTTCGTTCATGTGTCCCTTCCACTGGAATCCTGCCAGGAGCCGCTCCTTGTCCGTGCTTATGCACCGGCGATCACTCCCCGCCCTCAACAGTGACCGGGATGTCACATGCCCACCAGCTTCCGCCTGGTTCGTCCCCGAACTATACCGTACTAGGAGAGGCTAGGCTCTGATACCACTGTAACGCCCCGGCCGCTTTTGAGGAATGAACGCCTGGCCCCACAGACCAACACGAGACCTTTCCAATGTGCTTTTGTCCTCACTCACACATTTCCTGAGAACTTCCCAGGAGGTCACCCATCCCAGAATTACTCCAAGTTAAGCACGCTTAACTTTGGAGTTCTTAAGTGATAGGCTACCGAAAAGGCTAATGCATTTGTTGGTATAGGTAGTACGAATTCATTTCTTTAAGCTATCCTCGACTGTATAGTCCCATACCTATACAGTCTTTGGATCCCTCTCATTCTGGTATGTATTCGGTTCGTTCATGTGTCCCTTCCACTGGAATCCTGCCAGGAGCCGCTCCTTGTCCGTGCTTATGCACCGGCGATCACTCCCCGCCCTCAACAGTGACCGGGATGTCACATGCCCACCAGCTTCCGCCTGGTTCGTCCCCGAACCATACCGTACTAGGAGAGGCTAGGCTCTGATACCACTGTAACGCCCCGGCCGCTTTTGAGGAATGAATGCCTGGCCCCACAGACCAACACGAGACCTTTCCAATGTGCTTTTGTCCTCACTCACACATTTCCTGAGAACTTCCCAGGAGGTCACCCATCCCAGAATTACTCCAAGTTAAGCACGCTTAACTTTGGAGTTCTTAAGTGATAGGCTACCGAAAAGGCTAATGCATTTGTTGGTATAGGTAGTACGAATTCATTTCTTTAAGCTATCCTCGACTGTATAGTCCCATACCTATACAGTCTTTGGATCCCTCTCATTCTGGTATGTATTCGGTTCGTTCATGTGTCCCTCCCACTGGAATCCTGCCAGGAGCCGCTCCTTGTCCGTGCCTATGCACCGGCGATCACTCCCCGCCCTCAACAGTGACCGGGATGTCACACCAGTGTTTAATGTTTTGATGAACTTTCTCTGATTTGGTGCCTCTCATCGCCATTTCATAACTTAAGATTAAAGCTTGGTGATGGATGTGGTGGTAGGTCAATGTGTGTGGGTGTGTTGGATGGAAAAGCTTTGTGAAAGATGTGAGAGCTCTTTGGTTTCAGCAAAGTAAAGAACAGCAGAAAATAAAAGTAGACAAGTTAGTTAGAGATTCGAACAAAAGATGTTTAGGATCACATAAAATGGAGACAAAGATGCTTGAGTATCACATAAGCAATGTGATTCTAACAATTAAAAAATTTAATGTACTCAATTGATATCTTGATTAATGAAGATGCTCTGAAAGACTTTGACCACTTCTATTGAGAAATACAAGGAGATAAGAATGAAGAAGTTGTATATCATTAAGGCTGTTAAAAAATGAATCATAGAAGCTTTATTACCTACGAACACGACAGGAATGAACTCGTTCTCGCAACTGAGTTCATAGCCCTATTTTAATTGAGTTCATAGACCTTTTCTGCACTAGTGATAGTACGTAATCCCTTTTTTCATTCTTCGTAACTCTTGACTAGCTGATGAACCTTCGCACGAGTGATCTTGTCAAAATATGAGTGAATTCAATCCCAAATATGGTAAGTGCACATACAACCATTCATACAGTGAGAGATTCGAGAGTGTTGAAAGCATGGTTTTGAAAACCGGACCGGCCAGTTGGAACGAGAACCAGTCAGGGTACCGGTCCGGACAAGAAAAAAACCGGGCATTTCAGAATCGATCAAAACCGGTTGAACCGGTCAGGATTTAAAATTGTTTTTTTTGTTTTTTGGTTATTTCTTTTAAAAAATCTATTAAAAAGTATTTTTAAATAAATAAAAACTTATATACAATACTTACATATTATTTTTATTTATTATAATTTTTTATTCCTATAAAACATGTAATATGATCCTTAATTAAATTAATTTTTATTTAATTTATTTTAAATATATCAAGAAATATATTATATTATATTAAAAATATATATTTTATTATAACTGGTTCAACTCTTAAACCAGTACCTTCACTGGTTTGATCACCAGTTTGTTTTTTAAAACCTTGGTTGAAAGAAACCAAGAAACGAGGAATTAATCTTGGTGCTCCCATTTTTGAAACTTTTGACTCGTAATTTTAGAGTTATGATCTTCTTCATTCAAGAATTTGTGGATTTACCACATGCTGATAAAGTTTGTGGCCTTTAATGGATGTTTCTATTTGTTGCTTCCAAGCAAGAAAGTTATTATTGTCCAGCTTCATTAAAACCGGTTACGAGAAGGTAATGATCGTGAAAATGCCATTCACAACCATCAATGTCATCATCATTGTTGTTGTAACATCCTAAAATTTAGAATTTTAGAAAAATAATTCATTAAGGATCAGTGGAGAATTTCTGAGTGAATTATGTCTGAGAGAAGACCTTTCGAGTGAAGAAATGGATATGATTCCGAGTGAAGGAAGGTTAAGATGTTTTCGAGTGAGGCATGATTGAGAGAATCACTTCCGAGTGAGGAAAAACTCTGTGTCTGAATGAGACGCTTTTGAGTGAGGCAAATCCGAGTGAAATGTTTCTGAGTGAAATGTCTCCGAGTGACTTGTTTTTGAATGAAACGTTTCCGAATGAGTCGTTTCTGAAAGAAGTACTTCTGAGCGAAGAAAAGTTTTGATTTCGAATGAGTACTTCTCGGACCGAGATATTTCCGAGTAGTGAATTCCCGAGTGGGGAATTTCTGAGTTAAGTGCAACTTTCCCGAGTGGGGTGTCTCTGAGTGCGACACTTCCGAGTGGGAAGGCACCGAGTGAGATATTTCTGATTTCCGCGTGGTATGGCACCGATTGAGACATACCGAGTGAGTCTTTTCCAGGGGAAGTACTTCTGGACAGAGAAAGACTTTAACTTCGAACGAGTATGTTTTCGAGTGAATAGTTCCCGAGGGAAGTAAATATCCGAGTGGTGAATTCTTTCATTCAATTCGTGCTCGGTTCCATATTCAAGTTGCTGAGAGCTTGTGCTCGGATTCGTCTTTGAGACTGAACTTCGACTTCGAATGACCCTTTTGGTTGTAAGACTTTCGAGTGACGTACTTCCGAGAGAAATATTTTCGAGTGAAGAAAGACTTTGACTCGGGTAGAGATATATCCGAGTCACTACAAGAAATGCACTATTTAGTGGCGGTTTTTTATGCATATTAGCGGCAGTTTAAACCGTCAAAAGACATTTACCAGCGGTTAAAAAGCGCCGGTAACACGTCCGACGTAAATAGTTTAGCGGCGGTTTTTTAAAACCGCTGGTAAAACAGATACATTAACGGCGGCAATAAACCGCCACTAAAAATAAACAAAAAGTTATCTACATGAATACGTTAGCGGCGGTTGTATACAATAAATAACCGCCCCTAAATTAAACATAATAAACCGCTGCTAAAATGTGACCAAATATAGCTTCATAGGGTTCATTAGCGACTAGTACAAATAATAAATAACCGCCGCTAATTGAACGTCAATTTTTTAAAAAAATTTGATTCTCCTTTTGTCCATTTATTATTATTATTATTATTATTATTATTATTATTATTATTATTATTATTATTATTATTATCATTATCATATTATTATTAGTAGTATATATAATTACAAAATTATACTATCAATAAAATTCATAGATTCTAAAAGCTTGAAGATATAATCTCAACCTCAAAATGAAATATTCATAGATTTTAAGTGTTTGAAGACATAATTTTAACCCCAAAATGAAACATTGTAATAAAAATATAAAAAATATTAGTCAATCTAAAATTCTAAAATTACATCAAAATATATTTTCATCTATAATATCCTACTTAAAAATTTGTTAGCCTCAATGCACCTATATGCTCCATCTATCAACTGCTAGCCCAAACACATCCATGCGCTCCATCTATTCATGAGATCCACTGCATAAGAGTAAATGAGTTAAGTATCATCACCATGACAATGAACCAAACTACATTTACGTCTACATATACACAAATTAAATATATATATATATATAAGTACCTCATATCAGATTCTAACAAATGATTTTCATAACACAAAATGCAAGAAAATTGCCAAATAAAGTTACCTAAATAACAAGACATTTCTTCTATGTTAAGCGTGTTTCAGATTGGGATGTGGAAGGTTGTTGTGGTGTACATGGTTCACGAGACTGGAAAAAATAGATAAATAAACTATAAAGTATTATACAAAACACAACATAATATATAAACTAAAATAGCTTACTTACGGAACCATTGAAGCGGTTAGCTAGCCGTTCAGGTAAAGATAATGAATTTTGTTGGCATAATTCAGCAAACATTAATTCTAACTCTTCCCTCTTTTGAATTTCTGATTGTAATTGCTTCCTTAAAACTTGTACTTCATTTTGACTAGGGTATTCAGATGCAACTCCACCTCCACAAGAATAAGTAGCATATTGTTGGAAGTTTGTACCAAATGCTACAGATGGACATACACCTAACCCCAAACCACGAACTCGACCTGGACGCTCTTTGCCTAACACTTGACCAAGAGAATCATTTGGTGATACTTCTTTAGTAATAGTACCTTGGCTCTCAATTTCAATAATTTTTTCCTACATCATTAACATATAAGATTCATTAAAATGAAAAATAAGCAACATGTGTTATTGAAACTATAAATGCCATATAAAACAAATTGAATACTCACACAAACAACTTGTGCCTCTGAATTAACATAAGTCCCATTTTTTTTCTTGTGTGTTTGGACAAATAAACTGCCTCTACTCACTTGCTGGCCTGTCTCGGCAATCTATTGCATTCAAGTAACAATATATTAAATGTTTTTCCATGAATGGCATAAATAAAAAATGCAACAATATACATCAATGTCAAGTTTGTATGCACTTACAATCTCTGTAGCCCTCCGCTTGAGTCTTTTAGAACCTCCGGTATGAGGCAGTGTAAGCTTTGAATAATTTGCTGCATTTTTTGCACATATTTCCTATAATTGATCATAAAATATATTAGATTAAAAGCTTAGTATGGCTAAAAAAACTTTAGTTGTCTCAAACTTATTGAATATCATATTACCTTTGTTTTTGCCTCTAACCTATAATCAATAAATAAATTCCATTCATTTTCAGTGACACACAAAGGAGGATTCCTAACATTCTCTTCTCGAGATTTGGTTTTGTCAAAAAATTTATCATACAAATTCAAGCGATGGTCTTTCCATTTCTTCCCGAGATCCTTAAAAATATATGATTTTGCTGCATCTTCCTGCACTGGCTCCCACCAAAACCTTGACTGAAATCATTATAAATTTATTGGTGAAAAATGTTTTAACCATTCTCCATCCTTATATGAAATTTTATATGTACTTCATACCTTTATCACTATTATCCATGCTTCATCATTCAATCTTTGGGGAACCTTCTTCCAATTTTTGAAGCTAATCGGAAAATATTTATTGTCCTTTGCGAGTATACCTAGAAAACGCAATAACAAACTACCAGCATGGTCACCAGCAACCTGCCCACCTTGAAAATAAAGAAGCACACTATGTCCAGA
This sequence comes from Clitoria ternatea, assembly GCA_037962975.1. Lineage (NCBI taxonomy): Eukaryota > Viridiplantae > Streptophyta > Magnoliopsida > Fabales > Fabaceae > Clitoria > Clitoria ternatea. The sequence goes on from CM075676.1 coordinate 4,916,933, forward strand.
TTCAAGTAACCAAACATCATTTGCTTTCATAGTTTCTTCCCTTAATTGTCCTGTAGTATCTATTTACATAATAAAATGGATCATGAACAATTTACACAAAAAAATTACGTCAATTCAAGTAATGATCACAAAGTATAGTAAGTGACATACTTCTGACTTGTACAACCCAGTTCTTCTGACCAGAGGAGGCTCCCAAAGAGGCAGTTGACTCACTAGACTCACGTACATCACTTCCAGTGTTTGAAGATGGAATATCATCCTGTGATACCGATTCCATTTCTATAGGATACCAAAGCATGAGATATAAAATAAAAAATAAAAAAGATAATATCAGTCATACAATAACATAGTAAGATATTGACATAACATCATTAACACAGTACTAAATAAGGCACTACTCAAGTGTTATAAACAACGCATTCATCACATGTTCCAAACAAGACACCATAAAAGTACTAACATGGTACTAAACCAGCCACATAATCAAATGTTCCAAACAAAGACATCAATAACATGCTGAAAGGTTACAAAATACTAATCAAATTCAATAAGTACTCCAGGCCTAGCCATTTGAGCGTCAATGTCATTGTCTGGCCAAAGGGTCGACAATTGGTCTTGGAAAGGCACACTCTCATAAGTTGATTCTTCATCATTTAAACCCATGTCATACAAATCCCTTGGTTTTAAATGTACCAGGGTACACCATCCTTCATTGACTTTATCATCCACATAGTAAACCATTTGAGCCTCAGAAACCTTAATGTATGGTTCATCATCTTCTCGTATACCCGTATGAATCAAATGAGAAAAGTTTATAGATGTGAAGCCTAAAGCATCTTTGTGAATGTATCTTGGATTTGTAGTATTTGCCCATTCACATTTGAATAAGGTGATTGTAAATTGACCATGATAGTTTAACTCAATTATGTCAATTAGTTTTCCATAATATGGAACTACACCTTCCAAAATTGCAAAATACACCACTATTCTGAGTTTTCATCCCTTGGTCTCTTTGTAAGGTTTGAAATTTGTAGCCATTCACATTATATGCGGTATACCTTCTAGCATGTGAAAGTGGACCCCGAGCAAGGGCACGGATTTCAGTAGAGTGTTCTTCACTATCGTTTAAAATTTATGAAAGGAAACAAATAGAGTATTTAGAAAACAATATATTCAAAATAGTTATCAAATGAATAAGTAACATTTATTCACTCACACGACGAGTAAACCATGCCACCAGTCCTTTATGCACTTCTTTTTCTATCCCATTTGATGACCGTATGCTATTCCTTAGCCTTCTTTTGGTAAGAACCCTAAATTCACTAGAATAAAGGAATACGATTAATGAATTAAATTTGGCAAACTACTTATAAGAATGCTATAACTAAAACTTACTTTATGAACACCTCTACTTCTTGACAATTGATCAAAACATGTCGTTGTGCTTGTAACATTTCAATCAGTGTCAAGTTGAAGTATGATGCACCTCCAACAGGTTTGCCAATATTAGGGAATAAGGATGATATAGACTCTAATGGATCATCATCAACACGACCAGTACGATTGAATCTTGTCTCAATTTCTGAATCCAAATACCTTGAACAAAAGGTAAGTATCTCTTCTGATATCCAACATTCAGCTATTGAACCTTCTGGTTGCGCTTTATTACGCACAAAAGACTTTAACTTTCCTAGAAACCTAAAGACACAAATGAACAATTAAGGAAAAGTTATGAAAAAAAAACTAACAGCTAAAAGGTATTTGATAGGTTCTTTTACCTTTCAATAGGATACATCCAACGATAATGAACAAGCCCACCACGCTTGGCTTCATCAACTAGGTGTACCATCAGGTGAACCATGATGGTAAAAAAGATGGAGGAAATATCATTTCTAAATGATACAAAGTTAGAACTATTCCTTCTTTTAATTTGTCAAGTTCTGAATGGCTCAATACTTTAGCACATATTAGTTTAAAAAAGGTGCACACCTCAATGATCACTTTAGAAACTTGGAAGGGTAACACATTTCGAATACACAATGGAAGCAATTGTTCCATTAGAATATGACAGTCATGACTCTTCAAGCCAAAGATCTTACGTTGTGTTATGTCCACACATCTTGAAATGTTACTTGAGTAACCATCTGGTACAGTTACTTGTTTCAAAGTGTTCAACATTACATCAATCTCATCCTTTGTCATGGTAAAAAGCGCTGCAGGAAACTTTTTCCCATCATCTAATGGCCAAAGTTCACTTCTTATACCCATTTCACGCAAGTCATTACGAGCTTTCACATGATCTTTCCTTTTATCCTTATCATTAATTAGAGTGAAGATAATGTTATCACAAACATTTTTTTCAATGTGCATTACATCCAAATTATGACGTAACAAGTTAAACTTCCAATATGGTAGCTCAAAAAATATACTTTTCTTGTTCCATTGTTTAACTTGTTGGTCTTTAGTGGTTCTTACTCGTCCTCGCTTCTGTCCTACTAATGTTATTTTCTCTCCAAATGTGTTTTCAATATTCTCTACTTGTCTCCAAATATCAGAGCCAGACAACAAACTTGGTGGCCTTCTATCCTCAATGTTTCCATTAAATCAAACTCGATTTAATCGAAACTTATGTTCTCTAGATAAAAAACAACGATGACCCATAAAACACCACTTTCTGCTACATGGAAGACGAAGGGGGCTCGAATCAAAGTTACAATATGGACAAGCAAGACCCGTGTGAACATTCCACCCAGATAGCATCCCAAGACCTGGAAAATCACTGATAGTCCATAAAAGACAGGCTCGCATATTGAACACCTCATTTCTATAAGCATCGTATGTTTCAACACCTTTTTCCCACAACTCCTTCAACTCTATAATTAGAGGTTGCATATAGATATCAATCTCATTCAAAGGACTCTTTTTACCAGGAATTAAGCCAGAAAGTATGAAATTTGTTGATTTCATACAAGTCCAAGGAGGAGTGTTGTATGGAATGATGACTAGTGGCCAAATGCTATAACTGACACTCATGTTTCCAAATGGATTCAATCCATCACTAGCCAAGGCCAAACGAATATTACGAGGATCTGCAACAAAATCTGGGTAGGTTTGGTCAAAAACTTTCCATGCTTCAGAGTCTCTTGGATGCCGTATTAGTCCATCAGTGTTTGTTTCCTCAGCATGCCACACCATGCTTTTAGAAGTCTAGCGACACATAAATAACCTTTTTAGTCTAGGAATCAATGGAAAGTATCGTAGAACTTTTACAGGCAACTTTTTCTGTGGCTTAACAAGGTTGACTCTGCCTTTATTATTTTGTTGTTTCCATCTAGAAGTGTGACATTTTTTGCAATCTTCTCTCTGTTCATCTTCACCCCAATATAACATACACTTATTAGGACATGCATGAATTTTTTGGTAACCTAATCCCAATTTTGATATGACTTTGTTGGCTTTATAACCTGAAGAAGGAATCTTTGCAAATTCAAAGGCATCATGCAACAACTCCATAATCATTGTCATAGCTTTGTCACTAATACCACAAAGACACTTAATGTGATATAATTTGACTAAGAAAGACAATTTTGAAAACTTTATGCATCCTTCATACAATGGCTGCTCTCCATCTTTGAGTAACTCATAAAACTCTTTCGCGTCAGTAGTTGCTTTAGACCGGAAGTCTTGATCACTCCTTCTTGAATCTCCATTGGCTTGATTATTAGAAAATAAAGGGGTCGTATCTTTATTGCCACCTGTTAAAGGGATTACAAATGCATCATTCAACATATGTTGCATTGGATTCTCGATGGGTATTTCATTAGCCATATCTTCTATAGCATCTCTATTCATCACATTTTCTTCCACTTCACGTGCATTAACAACTGAATCCTTTAATAATCTCTCCCCATGACGACACCAAAATGTGTACCTTTGGGGAAATGGTTTAACTAGAAGATCATCATACGCTTCTTCCCTAGTCCTCCATTTGTTAAACTTACATTTAGTGCAAGGGCATACTATTCTACCTGCACTAGAGCTATGTTGAAAAGCAAAGTCTAAAAAGGCATTTAACCCAGTTTCATACTCAGGTGTGTTGCGTGGCATTTTAATCCAAGACTTATCCATCTGAGTACAAATAGCAACAGCAATATATAAGCAACTGAACATGGATCTTAAAATGTACTAGAATTAATTAAAATCACATACAAAGATTAATTTTTCAATTAGTTTAAATTTGATTATAGATCAAATTAGAAGTAAAAGCAAGACCAAGATTATGCAATACGAAATAGAAAAAACTTAAACGAGAAGGAAGAAGGAACTAACCTTTTAAGGTGAAAAAAAGCTAAGTGGCGTGGATAATGTGAACTGTATGGCTGGTAAACTATTAAAATAAGCACTCTATATGGTTAGATTGAGTTACAATTTTCATTAAACTCCATTCACAAATGAAAGATTCAAAGAATGAAATACCAATTTTCATCAATTCTAGTAAGTAAAGAGTTTTAGAATATTGAGTACACAATTACAGTAAATTCTAGTAAGCACCAGTTTTTAGATGAAAAGTGTAATAAGTAATAAGAAATTATGTCAATGTTAATTGTTGATTTACCAAATAGTAAAATAAATAGTTAACGCACGATATTCAAGACAAAGATAGTATCAAATAATTTAATAATGTTAAATTTCTATTATCAAATAATAGAATAATATGCCTCTTGTATTTGTATTTGGGCCATCACGAAAAGCTTTTATTAAAATAGGTAACATTTACATCAGTACACAATTATTGAAGTCCAAGTTCTACTCTAGTAGTTTTTCTTTTATTAGTATAATGCATGTCACATAAAGCTAGATTTATTTAATTAGTATAATGCCTCACACGGTAACAACACAACATTTATGAAAGATTTAATTTCTAGATTTATTTGATTTGTATAATACATATCACATAAAGCTAGATTATAAAAATAAAATTACTGCCATCATGAATCACGTGTAGCATCACCTTTTAACTCTTTTCTAGCTAATATAATCATTCGGTATATATAATTTCAAGTTTATGAAGGCATGAAATTCCAAGTTTCCAATTATAATAATTTCATTTCAATGACTATTTATTCTCATTATATAAGAAAAATAACATTTATTAATGTAGTTTAAGGTTTACCATAAATTCAAATTGAAACCAAATTAAAACTATCAGATTACAATGGGTACACTCAAAAAACATTAGTTTTGTAAGAAACTAATTAATTTGATTCAAACACCCAACTTTGTTATGTAGTTACAAAACAACTAAGCCATAAAAAACAAAGCATGTAACGGGGGAAAGGTGAACATAACTTCAAATTAGGAGGGGAAAAATAAGGAATCTTACCTCTTTCGTTCAGTCACCTCTTTTTATCACCTCATAAAAGGTATCTGTAAACAAATAATTAGATCTAAAACATCATTAAGACAAGAAACAATAAAAAATACGAAATCTTATAATCACATTTCTTTTCAAATAAATTTAAAAATAAAACAACAAAATGTTAGAGATTCCATAGACACTACTATCCCATGGTTAAAAAAAATTGGAATAATTAAAATTATTAAAGACATAATTATCCAACTAAGTCAGGAACCAACAGAGTATTTACTCTTAACATAGGAACGTAAAACTTTGAAGGAAAATATTCATATATATATATATATATGTTTGGCTCGTTAATTTTTATTAGTGTTCTTTTTATGTCAATTTAATTCTTTATATTTTAAAACATTTAATTTTTTTTATTAACTTGGCTAAAAATATTTATTATATCGATTCACAATTAATGCATGGAACCTGTAAAGGAGTTTTATTTTTTGTACATATAACTAGAAAAGGAACTCAGAAGATTTTTATATCTAATTCAATGTAGTATCAAAAGTTGAATCACGTGTAACATCATCTTTTGAATCTTTTTTAGCTAATATCATTTGGTATATATACATGGTAATTAAGTATATAAATATTTTAATCATGAGCTTTAACTTACGTATAAAGTTATGATTAGAAGGTAGTGTTTACTAACCCTTTTTTAAAGTAACGTAAACCAGGTGAAATGGATGTCTAAAATTGTAACTGTAACCATTTATGCAGGCTTAAAATTCAAAGTTTCCAATTATATTAATTTCATTTCAATAACTATTTAATATTCTCATTATAGAAGAAAAATAACATTTATTAATGCAGTTGAAGACTTATCATAAATCCAAATAAAAGCCAAATTAAAACTATCAGACCACAATGGGTTCACTAAAAATACATTGGTTCTATAAAAATACTAAACTGATTCAAAAACCCAACTTTCTTGTGTAGTTACAAAACAAGTAAGCCATTATAAACAAAGCACGTAACAGGAGAAGGTGAACAAAACTTCAAATTAGGAGGGGAAAAATAAGGAATCTTACCTCCTTCCTTGGGTCATGTCTACTTATTACCTCATAAAAAGTATCTGTAAACAAATAATTGGATCCAAAACATCATTAATACAACAATAAAAAAATATAGAATCTTATAATCACATTTCTTTTGAAGTAAATATAAAAATAAAACAACAAAATGGCTAAAAAAATTGGTATAATTAAAATTATTAAAGACATAATTGTTCATCTAAATAAGGAACCAACAAGGTATTTACTATAATGTGGGAACGTAAAACTTTGAAGGAATATATATATTTGGTTCTTTTATTTTTTTAGTGTTTTTTATGTCAATTTAATTATTTATATTTTAAAACATCTGATTTTTTATTAACCTGACTAAAAAGATTTATTATATCGATTCATAATTAATGCATGGAACCTGTAAAGAAGTTCTATTCTTTGTAAATATAACTAAAAAAGGAACTCAAAAGATGTGTAATTTTATATCTAATCCAATGTATACATGTGTTCCCCTTCTTGTGTTTTTTGTTTCCACGTTTGCTAGATAGATATAATTATTAACCATATTGAATTAGTTTAAGCATTAGGGGACCTATAAAGAAACATTTTATCTTTGTATCAATAAAATGAGTTTATATTTATGAAGGCTGGAGTATCACGTTGGAAGGCTAAGTAACATACAAAATTAAATTAAGGCATATACAATGTTATATTTTATTGGATGGGAACAGAGGGGTGGTAGAATTGGAATTTGGAGTCAAATGTTGTAAAGATCAATGAAGGCCATTTAATGTAATGTGTATAAACTCTATGAGGCCAATCAGGTGTGGTGTGTTATACCAAAACCAAAAGGGGTGTGTCATAACGTGTGGGTGTAGAGTGGTACGCATTGATTTCGTCTTTTTCCCAGTTTTGTGAAAACAGTACCTTTTCTAGTTAGTTATATTTGTTCTGTTTCCACAAGTCATATCCACCATTTCCCATTACATGCAATATATCAGAACCTACACTCCCATTAGGGACTCATTCATAAAAATTAAGTATAATCAACTAAGTTATGTAATTATTAACATTAATTTAACACATCATTCAAAATTATTTAAATCCCAATCAATCTCAAATATGAAACTCTAATTAAGAATAAAAAGATTATATCCCAAATGTGAAACTTTTTGTAGTTAGTTTTTCGCTGTCACACAAAATTTGACTCCTCTAAATGTTACCCTTATTTCTTTTTCTCCTAATTTTTTCTATACACAGCTACCAAAACAAACTCAATTCTTGCTTTTATATATTTTATTTAACACAGGGCGTAAGAATAATTTTACCAAAGAATTGATATGAGGAAGTGGATAAAGTAGGAAACTTACGTAAAAAGAAGGTATCATGTGGTGAAAGCATATACAAAATGAACAAGGCACATCACCCCACAAAATTAAAAATTAAAAAGAACAAAAATGCATATAAAGAATCGCATGCATATACAGAACAAACAAGAGGCCAACGAGATTTGAACAAAAAGACAATAAAAAATATGAAAACAAACCTTGAACAATAATAGGCACATTAAGAAAATAGGTTAATGGGAAGGAGCAAAAACTAAAGCTTGAACGGAACCAGAGCGTGAGAACGAGAGCACTGTGGGAGAGAAAAGAGTGAGGGTTTAGGTTTTTTTGAAAGAAAATGTAAAACAATTACTTTTTCTTTTATTTTTATTAAGTTATATTAATTTTGCGGAAAACTTGTGCGCCACTTTAATTTTAGGGGGAAACCTACGCGGGTTTTTAACAATTAATGATTTGACCAGCGGCGTTTAAAGGATGGGACGAGAAGTTTCTTTTTTTTTTAAATATTAGCGGCGATTTTAATTAACCGCCACTAAAAAACCGCCGCTATTTAGCAAAATTTTTGTAGTGAGTGAGATATTTCTGAATGAGGTATCTCCGGGTGATACCTTTCCGAGTGGATCACCTCCGAGGAAAGGAAAGCTATGACTGAGTGTTTTATGTAGAAACATTTTCGAGCGAATTTCCTCCGAGTAAAGCAATTCTGAACGGAAAGAGGCTCTGATGAATCTTTCTCGGAAAGAGAGACATGCCCAAAATACTGAAACAGAGTCAGAAATTGATAATTACTTTAATCATTGAGGTTCTTCCATGTCACTCTATTCTTCTAAATTCTAGTAGATTCTCTTTTCTGATTTTTCTAAGTATGGGACCCTCTCTATTGTCCTATCCTCTTTTCTTTTAAATATCTTGTTTCTTCCTTATCTCTTAATATACGTGTATTGTACTTCTTCACTTCGTTCACGTCTCTTTTTCATGAACGATCAAATTCTACTGTTGGATCAGCTTGGAATTTTGAAAGTGAAAAACATCACCTCTAATCCTTTTCTTTTTCAATCTTTACTGGAAATTATCAATCAAAGAGGAGACCAATCTTCACTTCTTCTCTTTCACGTGGAAGCTTGGCTTTTAGGAAGAAGAAGCTTTGGACGGGTTCAGAGTTAGAAATTCCAGTCGGAACTTCTGAACTGTGATTGGATATAGCCTGAGGAGCTGCTGGAATTCTTTATTCCAGGTAGGGAGAGCGTTTACATTTTAAATGTATAGTTTATGAACGGATTCGGGATAGTATTATATATTTGATGAGAAATCCCGAATATATGTTATATACTTATGTTATAGTATTTTCTGTTCATATGTGAGTGGTATTGATTTTGAATTTATATGAGATATGAATTGTATATGTGATGTATGTATTTATGATAAATCCTATGCATGGGATACAGTAGGAAATATGATGTTGATATGTGATTGATGATGATGATGATATGAATGTTATTCATGAAATATATCATGATGTATGAATGCATGGGATGCATATTGATAAAGCATGAGATGCTTATGTGATAAACGAATATGAAATCTGATTGTGGTTTCGAGGATTCCACAAAAGACCTTGGGTGGGACTCAAGGCAAACCTCTTGAGCTGGGCTCGGGGTTTAGCCCGTGACACTACCGTTGTCGCTGGGAGTGATTGTGTCACATGGGAGGGCAAACGGTTTGGTACTAGTAAAACGGCCGGATCAGCTGAGAGCTGAGTTATGGCTGAGAGCCAGTGTTGCAACATAAATTAAAAGACTTAATAATGGATCCATTTGATTGAGCATATGAATGCATTGATATATGTTATTGAGAATAACATGATGATATGATCATTTGATGATATGAGAATGAATGATATATGATAAGATTATGTGATATGGTTATGATTTATATATAGTTATGAATTAGACACTTAATCCGATTCAATAACTGTCATTTGACATGTTTATGCTCACCCCCTAATTGTTGTTATTTTTACAGTGGATATAGGACGCAGCGATGAGATATGAGATCACTCAGCCTGCTCGGAGCATTATGTATATATATGTATGGTACATGATGCATATAGTTGTTTTGTAGTAGCCTTGGCCGGCTCCTGTGTATACCGGTTTGTAAAATATATGTATTTATGAATGGGCAGGTTGATGTAATGTTGACAGTATTATTACATTAATCCAAATCATGTTTTAAAATTTAAATTATTTACGAAAAATTTATTTGGATTTTAAAAATTTAATTTTAAATACTAGGATGTTTTAGTTGTGTTGTTCATTGGTTCTACTTGTGTTTCCATAACCATGGATAGCAGCTAAGAGTGTACCAAAAGCTCTGGTACCATCAAATATAGTAGAGAAAGAATGCATGTTTAGAGAAAAAAATGTAAAACCGAGTTATGTATTAAATGAATGTCTATTACATTGACTATAAGACATTTATAGAGTGCAAAGTAGCTAGCTTTAGAAGCTACTACCTAACAGAATTGGTTAGTTAACTCAATAACTAACTACACTACATTGGTTAATATACACTAACAGAGACATAAATAATTGTTTTATGTTTAATATACCTTATTCAAATTCAAGCCGAGTAGAACTATTGAGTGGCGATTATATATTACATATTATATATTACAATATATATTACATATTATGTAAAACATGTAGTATCTTGAGGTTCAATTGTCTAAGCTTAAATAGTTTATACCACATAGAATCCAATAATTATTTTAGCTTAAACGTTTTATACTTTTTATGGAATAAAAATTGAACATAATAAACTAAGTACAATATTTCATTACTTATTAATTTAAACATTTTCTTACTTATTAATTTTTTAAAATGAAATATTTATTAATTTATTAGGATCAAATTCATCAAAAATTTCATATAAAGTTTTTAAAATCTTTTATAAATTTTGTAAACAAATTTCTTAAAACAATTTCATATTTAAAAAGATGCTATAGAAATTTACAGCTTATTTAAATTAAGATGTTGTAATAATCATTTCATAATATAAATGTTTATTTAGGTAGATACAACTTACTTTAATTTTATATTTTATATAATAAATATTTTAATATTCTCTATGTACACGAAAATGTAATCATATAAGGTTTAATTTTCTTAACTTCAATAATTTATATTATAGAATCCAAGAAATATATATACACACTATTATTTTATCTCAAATATTTCATGTTTTTTCTAAAACAAAAATCAAACACAATAGACTATAGAAGGATTTATTTTAACTTAAATTACTTATTAAATTATAATGATGAATTCAATTAAACATTATTTTATTAGATGAATTTAACTTACTTTATTTTTTATGTCCAAGCTTTTATATTCCTCGGAATTAATTATTTAAACTTAAATAACAATTTCTATTATGAAATCTAAGACCTATGTTTTCTATTAATTACTTAAGTCCAAATATTTTATATTCTTTTAGGAACATTAATTGAACACGATATACTAAGTTGAATATATAATTATCTATAATTTATATTTGAAATTTATAAAATTAATTTGAAGTTACTTATACTATTCTGAATTGTCTTTTTCACATTTCAAATAATATATATATATATATATATATATATATATATATATATATATCCCTTTCATATCAAATTTTTTAAAAACGAAATAAAAATCTCAAAACAATTACCATATAAATAAGATGTCATCTTAATCATTTCATAGTATAATTGTTTATTTAGGTGGATTTATTAACTCACTTTAAATTTTATTATATATTATCTTAAGGTTCAATTGTCTAAACTTAAATAGTTTATACCATATAGAATCCAATAATTATTTTAGTTTAAACATTTTATATTTTTTATAGAATAAAAATTGAACATAATGAACTAAGTATAATATTTTATTTTAATTTAAATTACTTATTAAATTATTATGGTAAATTTTATCAAACATTTTTAGGTACTCACTTCAATTTTTGTTGTTTAAGCTTACCCCTAATTAGTAATATATATTCTCTAATTAGTAATATGTGTAATCTTTAATAAAAAAATTTATTACGAAGCTTATAAATTATTTTTTTTATTAGGATTAGACATTTTATAGTATCAATGTTACATTATATTGAACTTTATGACAAATAAATGAATTTTTTTGTCTTAGTTTAGAGATATAAATAACCTAATATACTTAATTGATTGTTTTAACACATTCTCTCTTGAGTCAAAATATACCATTGAATTATATAAGAAATTTAATTATTTTATTTTTACCTAAAATATTTAAATTTAAATAATTATATATTATAAATATTCCCAACCAAAATAATTTTTTACCAATTAAATTACTTGAAAAATACGTATATTCATCATAATAGTTGTTTATTTATTTATTTTATCTGTGTAGCATGCGAAATATGTGTTGCCATTATCAAATATGCTCCTTCCATTCCATGAGTTATTATTAGCTTTGTATGAAATGAGATACTCCCACAAAAATACATCATATTATGTCACTTATGCAGCTATAGTAAGAACTCCCAATATGAGTCCATATAATACATGCTTTGTGTACTAACAGTAAGTGATGTATCAACTAGAATGGACATGCTATCATATGTCAAATATCATAATGCATATAAGGGTGCCTAAACTAAAGATTATGAATTTCATGTCATGAATCAAAGAAGCTAACGCCTTAGATAACTCATGTAAGTACATAACATCATTATGAAAAAACACACCATAAAGTTCTATACTATTTTGAGTAGAAACTAGATATGATTCATAAAACTCTAAGTCTCTATTAGTCCTTAAAAATAAGAACTATAAAAAATGAAATCATTCTAAGAAAATATAACTTAAAATAACAAAACCTTACTCTATCAGATCTTATATTTATTCTAAACAAACTATAAGAAATCCTAATGTAACTAATGACCAACCAATCCTATCCGCAATATGAGAGGTTGGGAAAACTCTTTTGTAAGGCAAGATATTATTTATGAGCATTTCTCCAAATATGGAAAACATGATGAAGTACTTGAGAAGGAACGAACATTAGTAGACAAACAAGTAAGAAGAGAAGACAAGACAACACAATAGACTCATTAACAAAATATGACCTCTCATCCTTACTATTAGGAAAATCACATAAGAGATGGTAGTTATTCTGTTATAGGTAGTTACGGTTTCTTAATTCTTCTATTATAGTTAGTTATAAGTGTTTTCTATATAAGGGTTCTCTCTTCCATGTATCCATACAACTCTAATATCAATCCGGTTTCTCTTCTTTTCTTCATCACATTCTTTCTTGTTGTTTTACCTTAACATGGTATCAAAGAGCTTGTAGATCCTTCAATGCTTATTGTAAGCTCCTTTAATGGCTTCTAAATCTGTAAAATTTTCCCCTCAAACTTTTCATCCTTCATCTCAGCAAAGCTCGTAGAAGACAATTTCTTAACTTGGATGAATCATGTTGAAGCTACAATCATGAGATTTCGACTAAAGAATTATATTCTTGGAGAAGAAGTTGTGCCAAAGAAATACAACACCACTTAAGATTAAGAAAAAAGGTATCACCAATCCTGCATTTGAGAATTATGAATAGCAAGACAACCTGTTAAAATCATGGTTGCTTGAATCCATGGATCAACAATTCAAGATAAGAGTTGTAGGCTGCACATGGTCATATCAGATTTGGTAAACTTTGAAAACTTACTTTGTCTCTCAATCCAAGGCTCGAATAAAGCAGTTGAAAATCCAATTAAGAAATATCAAGAACACAGGCTTCATCAGCGATTACCTTGTTTAGATAAAACAAACTGTAGAGACTCTTGCAGTTATAGGCTTAACTCTCTCACAAGAAGATCATATAGAAGCTATATTTGATGGATTACCTTAAGAATATGATGGTTTTATCACATCCTGCATCATAAGAACAAACTCTTAAACAGTCTAGCAAGTTGAAGCCTTATTAATGCACCAAGAAGCAAGATTAGAACACCACAAATAACAAGATTTCAATATCATCTAGGCTAACTTTGTTCAAACTCAAGGTAAAAGAAATGTTCAAAATCAGAATCGTGGAAAAGGCTAAGGAAGAGGAATTTTCAGAAATAAAGGAAGAGGTGGAAGACAAAACCAATTGGCTAATGCTGGTAGAGCTTCAAGAGTGTATTGCCAAGTATATGGAAAACTGGGTCACATATCACTGCTGGTTTAGGTTTGATGATTAGCAACCTAAACCAACTACAACAAATAACTCCATGACAATCAAGAACTAATACCCTCCTGTTACAGCAATGCTAGCTGTTCCCTCAACTTCAATACCCGTGGATGATTCCTGGTACCCTGATACAAGAGCTATAAATCACCTAACTCATGATGTGAACAACCTTAGGATAAAATCTGAGTACACAGGTTCTGACTAGGTACATGTTGGTAATGGTAACACCCTTAGCATTTTACATGCAGGGTCCTCTAATCTTACTTCTTTAAAGTCATATATGATATTTGTTTTGAATAATCTGCTACATGTTCCTCAAATATCTAAGAATCTAATTAGTGTTACTTAGTTTACAAAAAATAATCATTGCTATTTTAAGTTTTTCCCTGATGTGTGTTTTGTGAAATGTCAGGACACCAAGAAAGCTCTTCTTCAAGGCAGTCTTAGACAAGGCCTGTATGTGTTTGATAATGTGCAACTCACTTAACCAAATTCCTCAAAATCATTATCAGTGTATCAATCAAAAGTAATGTTTTCAATACTTGACATGCTAGGTTAGGTCATGCTTCAAATAAAATAGTTTCACATGTTATGAAGCTTTGTAATGTGCCTGTTTCTTATTCAAATGATACAAAATCTATTTGTGGATCATGCTGCATTGGTAAATCTCAACAACTCCCTTTCTTAGATTCTGATTCTACCTATACTGCACCATTATAACTTGTTTACTCTGATATCTGGGGACCAACCCTTGCTCTCTCTAAGGAAGGTTACAAATACTATATTGTGTTTCTTGATGCTTACTCTAAGTTTGCCTGGCTGTACTTTCTAGCAAGTAGATCAAAAGCTCTAACAGCCTTCATTCAATTTAAAAAGATGGCTGAACTCCAATTTGACACCAAAATCAAAGTCTTGCAAACAAATGCTGGTAAAGAGTACATGGCCTTCTCCAAGCACCTATCAAACTGGGGCATCCTTCACAGATTTAGTTGTTCCTATACACATGAACAAAATGGAGCTGTGGAGAGAAAACATAGGCATATCACAGAAATTGGGCTCACTATGCTTGCAGAATCCAAACTTCCCTTTGACTATTGGCCCACAACTTTTGCAACAACAATGTTTGTCATAAATAGACTTCCTTTTCCTATCATTCAACTTAAATCCCCCTTTGAAATATTTTTCCATAGGCTGCCTGACTACACCATCTTTAAACCTTTCGAGTGCCTATGCTATCTTCACCTTAGACCTTACAATAAACACAAAACAGATCCTAAATTCCAGCCTTGCATTTTCATAGGCTATTCCACTCAGCACAAAAGGTACAGATGTTATCTACCACTGGCAGAATCTATATTGTTAGACATGTTATCTTTGATAAAACTGTCTTCCCTCTTTAACTTAATCTAAACTTTATGCAAAAAGTTCCCTCTCCAATCCTCACTTCCAACACTGCACCTAGTGTTCCTGTTATAGCTCAACTGCCACCTTATATCCCTCCCTTGCATGCAAATGACACCCCTCAACAACATCCTTCTCAAGCTGATCCACCACCTTCATCTTCTTCAAACGTGCCCACTAGCACTGACCATGCTACCTCTTTCCCTCAACCATCTAATTCTCATCCTATGATCACCTGAGCCAAAGATGGAATCTTCAAGCCAAAAGTCTTCCTTACTACTCTTGAACCAACTAATTTTGATGAGGCTATTACAAATCCTTCCTAGAAATCTGTAATGCATGCAGAATATCAAGGTCTTCTTAAGAACAACACATGGGAATTGGTCCTTTTACCTTCTCATAGAAAGGCAAATAGGCTACAAAAGGATCTATCAAAATAAATATAAACCTGATGGCATTATCCTTAAGCATAAAGCACGGTTGGTTACTAGAGGATTCAATTAGAAAGAAGGTATTGATTATGAACTGTTCTTTACAGGGGGTGTAAAGGTATGATTATCAAACAATTCAAAATGTACATGTAAGGTAAAATCTGATGTGAGGAGGGCCTTATACAGATACAAATATGGAGTACTCTTGTATACTGGGGCGTAGTACAATGCACTCTGCGGCGGTGTAGCAGTCCGCCTGGAATAACCTCCTTTGCCTTGACACAATTGGTGGTTGTACCTGCAATTATTCTCTGATGCTCAAGTCAGTATTTTGAAGTACTGTTAGACTTATAAAGCAAATCTGAGAGAGTTATGCAAGTATGAGTGTAAGGTTTTGAATTAGGGGGTCCGCAATACCTTTTTGCTGAGGTTTATATACCTGTTACTAGTGCTCTATTATTGGTAGGACCCGTTCCTTGTTTTCAGGCATAATGCAAGAAAGGTAGTGGGTCCCTGCGCCGTTCACAAGCACCATCACTGTAGTGGGTATTTCCACTCACTTGGAAAGCGTTAATGCTTCATTATTTTATTTGTTGTTCCCTCTTATGCGTGACAGCGTGATTCCCATTTTCAACCTCTCAAGACAGAGTCAATCTCGTGCCGGGGTTATAAATATGGGTTCACTTCGCAGTATGGGAATTTTGGTATTCCGCCTGTATTGAGCCTATGGCTTGGCGGAGTAGTGTGCATTGGAAATGCTTTATGTATGTGTACAATCTTTTTAATACTTTCCACCTTGGCGGAGTAATAGGCCTTGGCGAAGTAACAAGCATTAGCAGAGTCACATGCCTTGGCGGAGTCACATGCCTTGGCGAAGTCACATGCATTGGCGGAGTAACATGCCTTGGCGGAGTAACATGCCTTGGCGGTATGTACTCCGTATAAGAGTAATCATAGAGGATTTGAAACGTATTTCTCCTGTTTGAAATGCTGATCTGGCAAGGCATTAAAACCATGCTCTTGGGGGCCGGTGTTGGGACCGGATCATCTGCCCCCTAGCTTGTTATAGTGACTAGCGGGGTCGCTTTAATAAGCTATAGCACTTTGTTGTGTTTAGCTTTTATAGGCATGGGTTTAGGCGGTGTTTGCTAGTTCCGAATTTATGGACAAGTGTTTTCATGCATTTATTGTTTTTGTCATTACTCGCCACGCCTGTCATCAAAGCGCCTCGAAACTGCGTTTTGCCGCTTCAATCTCTCATTGCCACGTATGCCCTCGTAACGATTGCCATTCCAATGATGGGACATAAATGCGTGGGATGGCAGTTGGAATACGTTTTCGAGGTTATTACCATGGGCCTTGGATTCTGAAAAAACGGCCCAGGAAATGCCTGCCTTGAGATTCATCTAACGGTCTCAGAATTAACGAAACGTCGTTATGATTCATCCAACGGCCATAGGTGCATTTCTGAGATTTTCGAGGTTTCGCTTATTTCCCCCCAAGCCATGCCTATAAATAGGTAAACTCTTAGGAGAGAAAACGTTTTGCTTCATCTTCCACTCTGTGTTTTAGTGTTTAAACTGCCTTCTGAACGCTGCGTCCTCGCGATTCGTTTCTTATTGCCAGTTCATCGTTTCTTCAGAGATTTAAGGTAACTTTCTTCTTCCTCTGTTTTCTGTCTTCGTTGTTATTGGGTTGGTTCTGTTTTCTTTATATGTGTGTTTGTTGAAACGAGGATGAGAGGAAAAGAATCAGAGTCGTGCCCTAGGGTATCTGTTCACCCTATGTTTTCGGATATTGAGAGTGAAGATGAGGGCTTCTATACTGGGAGGGATTCAACATTTTACAGCAGCGTGGAGTGTTTTAGTAATGCTATACATTCGTTTGTAGCAGGAGGTACCCCTCAGATACAAGTGATAACAATGGCAGAATGTCAGAATGTTGTGTTGCACGGGTTAGATTGGAAAAAGATGGTTGAGACTGATCCCTATTGTTGGGTCGAGGAAGACGTCAAGGAAGCTTCTTCACGTCATGCAACGACAAGTGGTGGGGTAAGAGTTGTCAGTGCCTGTCTGGAAGGATGAGAGATTTGAAAGGAGGTTTATCGTTCGTTCGCCAAAGACGTTTGAACGCATTTGCCATCGTCCTCAGGATGAGCGTACTTTGTATATGTACGATATTCTGTTTACTCAGTCGGGGGTGCAATTTCCGTTGAACAAATTCCAGATGGGTGTACTCAGGTTTCTGGATTGCGCCCCCTCTCAGCTGCACCCTAATGGATGGGGAATAGTCCACAACTTTGAAGTGCTGGCTAAACATTTGGAGTTTACGCCTACTGTGGCGTTGTTCTTTGCTTTTTGTCGCATAATGAGGCGGGTGAATGCAAAAACCGACGGCATGGGTTTTGTTACTCTTCGAGCGGAGCCGAAGATTATAAATTTTAAGGCATTTGCTGACTCCGCCAAAGAAGGCGGACTTCATTTCAGAATGAGCTTTGTAAAAATTTCTGTTAGGAAGAACAAGTCCGTCTTTTAGCGGAGTGCGGAGGGGATTGATAAATTCCCGGTGGCGTGGACTCATGAGCACTTCCTCCTGACTAAACAAGCTTATGAAGTTGAGGAGAGTGTCCTGTCACCTACCTCCGTGGAAGTACTCCGGACATTGAAGGAGTATAACTCCGTCCACAAGCAGTTTCTGTGCCGAAGACTGCTTGGGCGTGATGCTGAAGGATATTTAAGTAATGTTTTGAGACTTGTTGCTTGAATATTATTTCTGTTCTTTCCTGCAACTTCTAATTGTATTGATGTATATTATGTTTGCAGGAGAGATCGCTGAATTTCTTGGGATGGAGCGTATCAAGCAAATCCGCATGAGTCGCTAGGAAATTGATGCGGAGAACAACGTGCAGCCCCGGAGGAATCTAGCTGCAGCTCTGATGAGGACTCTCCCTTTGCCTGCATCCACGAAGGTAGTGATGTTGGAGGGTGGTACGGGACCCTCGATAGTTGATGTGGAAAGGCAATCTAAAAAACGCCAAGAACCAGAAACTATCGAGGTGGAGGAAGAGGACCCCCAGCCTTTGCAGAAGAGGAAGAGCAAGGGAAAAGGGAAGGTGGGTGAAGGAGCATCATCTGATGCTGTGATAGAAGTTGAAGAAATTCCGGAGCCATCAGCTGTGGCTATCACTACTGAATTGGGCGGTCAGGAGGACGCCCCTGAAGAAGATGTTGTGGAAGAGGAGATGGAGGGGGTTCAAGGTTCTTCACCTCACCGAACTGAGAGTCCTGCCCTGGACTTGACTGCTCGAGGAACAACAGTTTTTCTTGTCAACGTTCCAGGGGAGCCATCTAGGCGGTCTGTCTCTTTTCCTCTGGTGGGGTCTCGTTTGAACCCTTACTTGTATTTCACAAATGTGGGATCCCGCCAGTCAGAGAGGCGTGACCCTGACTTCATTCTCCGTCTGGATATTGACTTCAAAGAAATTGCGGATGCCACTGCTGCTGCAAGGTGGCATCTCGCTGAAATTGATGGTTACCTTGCTTCAGTGCCCCGTATTGCTGAGGTGGCTGCGGAGGCTGCCATGTTTCAAGAATCATTTCATGATTCTGTTGAAAAAATTCGAAGCTTGGAGCATGACAATGAACAGTTGTCAGAGGTGATCAAGGCTAAAGATAAACACCTTGACACCGCCGACTCTGATAAGAAGAAGCTGGAAGAGGAGCTGGCCTGGGTCAAAGCTGAGAAGGTTCTGCTGGACAAACAAGTTTCAGATTTAAAACAACAGAATTCAAAGCTGGGCGAGGATGTGGGCGAGCTGACCCATGTAAAGGCTGAAAATGTTCTGTTGAGACAACAAATTTTAGATTTGAAACAACAGAACCAAAAATTGGGTGAGGATGTGAATGAAGTTCAGCAGAGACTGGTTTCTTTTGAGACCAGTAAGGCTCTCGCTGAAGACGCCTGGGCTGCGGAGTTGGATCAAGCAGCCACTGCATATAGTGACCTTGAAAAACAGGTCGAAGAGCTGAAAGCTGAGAAAGCCATTTCCGATGCCAGCAATAAACGGCTTGATCAGGAGTTGCAATCGGCTTTGGATGCAGCTGAGGCAGCAATTGATGATGCTTTCAGTATGGCCATTCGCCAGGTCCGTCATCGCAACCCAGGCGTTGCTCTTAACATTGCAGGCATTCACCCTTATTATGAGTTTATCAACGGTGAATTAATGGTGCCTGCTCACGGGGGTTCATGTTCCTGCGCCTAATGAAGAGTATGTTCTGGCGGACTTGCCCCCCTCACAGAGTTTGTCCAAACCTAGTGAGTTTCAGCCTAGCTCCGCCCACCAAGAAGGAGTGCCACCCGAGTCTTAAAGATTAGCTCCGGGGTTTCTTTGCAAATTTTGTTTTTTGCACTTTAATAATATTGCCTTGTTCCAGGATAGGCTCTGGACCCCTTATCAATTCTTGACAATATTTAATAAAGTATAATTTCTATAAATTTATACTTGTTCATATAAACGGTGTTTGAGTCCGTAGGAGTTGTGCCTTGTAAAATGCTATTAATAAGGCAAAGTAATCGTTTGAGGACTGATGAAATATGACTAAGTATAACGAGGCGGAATAACCTTTTTGTGAATTTTAATGAAGTAAAATCCTGTAATGAGGCGGAGTAGCCTCTTAAGAATTTTAATGAAGTAAAATTCAGAAGTGAGGCGGAGTAGCCTCTTAAGAATTTCAATGAAGTAAATTCTGTAATGAGGCGGAGTAGCCTCTTAAGAATTTCAATGAAGTAAATTCTGTAATGAGGCAGAGTAGCCTCTTAAGAATTTCAATGAAGTAGAATTCTATAATGAGGCGGAGTAACCTCTTAAGAATTTCAATGAAGTAAATTCTGTAATGAGGCGGAGTAGCCTCTTAAGAATTTCAATGAAGTAAATTCTGTAATGAGGCGGAGTAGCCTCTTAAGAATTTCAATGAAGTAAATTCTGTAATGAGGCGGAGTAGCCTCTTAAGAATTTCAATGAAGTAGAATTCTGTAATGAGGCGGAGTAGCCTCTTAAGAATTTCAATGAAGCTAATTCTGTAATGAGGCGGAGTAGCCTCTTAAGAATTTTAATGAAGTAAATTCTGTATTGAGGCGGAGTAGCCTCTTAAGAATTTCAATGAAGTAAATTCTGTAATGAGGCGAAGTAGCCTCTTAAGAATTTCAATGAAGTAAATTCTGTAATGAGGCGGAGTAGCCTCTTAAGAATTTCAATGAAGTAGAATTCTGTAATGAGGTGGAGTAGCCTCTTAAGAATTTCAATGAAGTTAATTCTGTAATGAGGCGGAATAGCCTCTTAAGAATTTCAATGAAGTAAATTCTGTATTGAGGCGGAGTAGCCTCTTAAGAATTTCAATGAAGTAGAATTCTGTAATGAGGCGGAGTAGCCTCTTAAGAATTTCAATGAAGTAGAATTCTGTAATGAGGCGGAGTAACCTCTTAAGAATTTCAATGAAGTAAATTCTGTAATGAGGCGGAGTAGCCTCTTAAGAATTTCAATGAAGTTAATTCTGTAATGAGGCGGAGTAGCCTCTTAAGAATTTCAATGAAGCATAATTTTTACAAATATTATACTTACTTGGACTTGTTGATAGTGCTTGAGTTTGTCGATTATGTACTCCGTGAAACATTAGCAGTTGGGCGGAGTAAGGGTTTGGATGGAGCGGTCATCCCTTTGAATTTGAATTGGAGTGTATCTCCTGATCAAGTGAAAATTGTTGAATCCAGGGTTGGTATGGTGCAGCATATGCTATGACACCAATCCTTTCCGCAGGAATTTTGCTGGACCTTAGGGTCGGTATGGTGCAGCATAGGCTGTGACACCAATTCTTTCCACAGGAAGTCTGTTGGACCTTGGGGTCGGTATGGTGCAGCATAGGCTGTGACACCAATCCTTTCCCCCCAAGGAGTTTTTTGTACCTTAGGGTTGGTATGGTGCAGCATAAGCTGTGACACCAATCCTTTCCCCCCAAGGAGTTTTTTGTACCTTGGGGTCGGTATGGTGCAGCATAAGCTGTGACATCAATCCTTTCCCCTCAAGGAGTTTTTTGGACCTTGGGGTCGGTATGGTGCAGCATAGGCTGTGACACCAATCCTTTCCCCCCAAGGAGTTTTTTGGACCTTGGGGTCGGTATGGTGCAGCATAGGCTGTGACACCAATCCTTTCCCCCCAAGGAGTTTTTTGACTCCGTTTGTGAAGCTTTGTTGCATGTTGGATGATCTTTATGGAATAAAGAGTTATGCTTTTATGCTTCAATTGTTGGAGCTGGTGTCTTATCTGCATGGGAACAAGTTCGTATTACCCAACTAGCTGTAATATATGCGTAAATTTAAAATGTTCCATTTATTCCTGACCGGAGTGCCATCTAAGTTTTCTAGGCAGTATGTGCCTTTGCCCAGAGCTTCGATGACTCGGTATGGACCTTCCCAGGTTGGCGCCAATTTGCCTTGGTGTGCAAATTTGTTGCCGATATTGGCCCTTCTGAAAACTAAATCTCCTTCTTTGAAACGGCGTTCAGAAACACGAGTGTTATACCGTTTGGCGGCTTTTGCTTTAACAGCTTGATCCCGCACAAAGGCTTCCTCTCTCAATTCTGCCAAGACCTCAAGTTCATGGGCGAGGTTCTGTTGATTGGCTTCTTCATTGAAGTGGAGGATTCGAGCTGAAGGGGCTGCCAATTCAACGGGAATAACAGCCTCGACTCCATATGTCAGCCGATATGGGGATTCATTTGTGGTGGAGTGAGGGGTTGTTCGATATGCCCACAAAACGTGGCATAATTGATTTACCCAATCTCCCTTTGCTTCACCAAGGCGTTTCTTAAGGCCTTTCAAGATTTCTCTGTTGGCAACTTCAGCTTGGCCATTGGTTTGAGGATGTTCCACAGAAGAGAAAATCTGCATAATGCTGAGATTTTCTAGGAGTTCAGTGAACTTACGATCTGTGAATTGGGTGCCATTATCAGTAACTATGCATCCAGGGACTCCGAAATGTGTGATGATATTTTCATATACGAATCTGCGAGTCCTGGCTGACGTAATGTGCACCACTGCCTCTGCCTCAATCCATTTGGTGAAGTAATCAACACCAACTATCAAGTATTTGATACCGCCCGGCGCAGTTGGGAACGGACCTAAGATATCCATGCCCCATTGATAGAAAGGCCAAGGTGTTATTGAAGATGACATTTCTTCTGCCAGAGTGTGATGAAGGTTTGCGAATCGTTGACATTGATCGCACTTCTGAACATACGAGGCGGAGTCATGCTTCAGGGTAGGCCACCAATACCCAGCTCTGAGTATTTTTCTCATTAGACTACGTGCCCCCGGATGGTGTCCACACTGCCCTTCATGGACTTCTTCTAAAACGGCTTGCACCTCATTTTTGTTTATGCATATTAAGTAAGGAACAGAAATTCCTCAGCGGTATAACTGTCTGTCTAGGAGCGTATAATAAGGTGCTTCTTTCTTTAGTTTCCGTCGCTCAAGATCATCCGTGGGTAATTGTCCATTAACAAGGTAACGAACTATCGGTGCTACCCAGGAATTGTCATCAAAGGAGCGGCTTATAATCATACACATTGAGGAAGGAAAGGAAATACTTGGCTCCGCCAAGGTACTTTGTACAACCGTAGTTGTGCATCCTGCCTTCTTTGTGCTAGCCAACCTGGAGAGGATATCAGCACGCGTATTTTCTTCCCGGGGTACATGTTTAAAAGTGACTTCGTCGAAGCGTTGCTTTAACTCATTAACGCAGTTTAGATATTGTTGCAGCAAAGGTTCTTTAGCCTGATATTCGCCAAGAATTTGCGAGATGACTAATTGAGAATCACTGCATAAGGTTACAGTTTTGGCCCCAATATCTTGTGCTGCTCTGAGTCCGGCTAAGCAGGCTTCATACTTCGCCTGATTGTTAGACGTAGTGAAGGTGAAGTGCAATGAAATTTTGAGATGTACCCCGTCATCGCTTTCTACAACAATTCCTGCCCCACATCCTTTACTATTTGAAGATCCATCAACGTATATTATCCAATGTGAATGATCTGCATCTGGGCTAGAGCCTGTTAATTCAACTACGAAGTCTGCTAGGACTTGTGCCTTGATAGTAGTTCTTGGTTCGTAGGATATGTCGAATTCAGAGAGTTCTATGGCCCATTTGATCATTCTTCCAGCCAGGTCTGGTTTGAACAGTATAGTACGAAGTGGCAAGTCTGTGCGAATCAAGATAGGATGGGCATGAAAGTATGGTCTTAGGCGTCGTGAAGCCCAAACAACTGCAAGCGCTGCCTTTTCAATCTTCTGATAACGACATTCTGCACCATGCAATGTTTTACCGGTGAAGTACACCAGTCGTTGGCCTTCAACTGTTTCCTTGACCAGAGCTACTGCCAAAGCCTCATCTGAAACAGACAAATAAACGATGAGTTGCTCACCTGGGCTTGGTCTTACCAGGATTGGAGGGCTGGCCAAGACATTTTTCAAGCTTTGGAAAGCCGCCTCTTGCTCTGGGCCCCAACTGAATTTCTTGTCTTTTTGCAGCATTTTGTACAAGGGAAGAGAGCGATGAGCCATTTTTGGCATGAATCGTGCTAGAGCAGCGATTTTGTCATTGAGGGATTGTACCTCTTTTAGTGTTTTGGGGCTCTGCAACTCCTGGATAACGCGGCATTTATCATGATTAGCCTCTATACCTCTTTGTGTCAACATGAAGCCCAAAAATCTGCCACTAGGGACAGCGAATGTGCATTTCAAAGGGTTGAGCCTTATATCATATTGTTGTAGGCGTTGAAAAATGAGGCGTAGATCTTCAACATGGTCTCCTCCTTCCGGGGTCTTGGCAATAATATCATCAATATAAACTTCTACCAGTTTTGTGTGCATACCCTCAAAAACTTTGTTGATCATGCGCTGGTAGGTTGCCCCGGCATTTTTTAACCCAAATGGCATGACGTTGTAGCAGAAGACTCCTTTATCATTAACAAACGCTGTCTTCTCTTGATCATCCTCACACATTGGAATTTGGTTGTAACCGGAGTAAGCATCCATAAAAGATAGATACTTGTATCCTGAAGAATTGTCAACCAATCTATCAATGTTGGGGAGAGGGTATGGATCCTTAGGACAACATTTATTCAAATCAACATAGTCTATACACATACGCCACTTGCCATTGGCTTTCTGTACCATGACCACGTTAGACAACCAGGAGAAGTAACGGAGTTCCCTGATGAACCCCGCCTTGAGGAGTTCCTCTGTTTGCTCACAGGCAGCTTTTTGTTTAGCTGGACCCATACGCCGTTTCTTTTGTGCTACAGGCTTAGTTTCAGGGTACACCGCCACGCGATGACAACAAAAGTTGGGATCCATGCCAGGCATGTCTGCAGCGGTCCAAGCGAAAATTTGTTTATACTCATGGAGAAGTGCAATTAGTTTTGCCTCCATGTTAGCCTCAAGCTTGTCATTGATGTTTGTAATCTGTTCCGGGGTGCTACCCAAAACAATAGACTTGGAACCACCATCAGGAGTTGGTTTCAAAGGGTTCAGTGGGTCTACAGAAGACTCCGCCCTGGGGTCAAGATCCACCAAATTGACGGACGCTGCCGCACTGCTCCCTTCATTCAACTTTCTTTTCTTAGACATGGCTTCAAGCTTCACCATGTTAAGACTCAAATTGTAGCAATAGCGAGCCATTTCTTGGTCACCCCTTACAGATGAAACTTGATTATCTTTGTCAATGAACTTGATTAACAAGTGAGGGGTTGAAACGATGGCTTCCATGGCATTCAGGGTAGGCCGCCCAATGATGCCATTGTATGGAGATTTCACATCAATGATAAGAATCCTGGATTTCACAGTCCTTGCTCTAGGTTCGCCATCAAAAGTAATTCTCGTGTCCAAGTAGCCTTTGGTGGGCTGTTTGGCGCCATTGAAGGCTGTAAGGTCCTGCGTATATGGTTGCAAATCTACATCAGTTAATCCCATGCGTTTAAAACAGTCATAAAAGATAACGTCACAGGAACTTCCCTGATCAACTAGGATGCGTTTTATATCCATATTAGCGATTACTGCAATAATCACTACTGCGTCATCTCCTTCAGGAATAGTAGGGCCAAAATCGTCGTCTGTGAAGGTTATAGGCAGAGTCTGAACCCCGTTCCTGAATGGGCGATATTCTTTGCTCTTTCCTTGCACAGACAAGATCATACGATGGTGGTTTTTCCTCGCGGTGATTGAGGGTCCGCCCCCAGCAAAGCCCCCAGCAATCATATCTACCACCTGCCTTTTGCCCCGCGATCTGGGTTCAGGGCTTGGTTCTCTTTGGGCGGACTCCAGAACAATACTCTTTTGTTTTTCTGTTGCCGCTGTGCGTTTTGGCTCCCGAGTGTTATCAGGATCCGAAGAACGATCACGAGGTCATTTTTCGAACCTCTCTGGCTCAACATGAGATTTACCCTTAAACAAATAATGTTTCAGTTTGCCTTCACGAATAAGCACCTCGATGGTGTTTTTGAGTTACTTGCACTCCTCCGTGGTATGGCCAACTGACTCGTGGAACTCACAATATTTCTTTGGATTCCCACCGCGTCTGAGTGGAGGTGGACGTTGAATCCCGTAAACGTTAAGGGTAGTCCATCCTATTTCGCGCAAGATTTGCTCATATGTCGTGTTCAGGGGTGCATAATGAGCAAAATTGAACACACGTCTATCTTGCTGTTTGAAGGGTTGGTTCCCCGCCTTATCTTTCTGAGGGAACTTATCATTCCTGGATGATTTTTCTTTATCTTTATCATGGTGTGGAGCTGAAATGGGTGGTTTATTGCGAGATGCAGTAGCTTCCAAGTGCATCTCAATACCTACGTACTTGGATGCTTTCCTGTGAAACTCCTCCATGGTGGATGGAGGTCCTTTTGCCAACGACAAAGCAAAGGGCGATTTCGGCTGCATGGCCTCGATGAGGATATGCAACTGGATCGCTTCTGTTAAGTCAGGGACCATGGCCGACTCTTTATAAAATCTCTTCAGGAA
Organism: Clitoria ternatea; assembly: GCA_037962975.1. Lineage (NCBI taxonomy): Eukaryota > Viridiplantae > Streptophyta > Magnoliopsida > Fabales > Fabaceae > Clitoria > Clitoria ternatea. The sequence continues at coordinate 4,943,849 of CM075676.1, forward strand.
ATCCTTTAGAGACTCTTTGTCATCTTGCTTGATCTGAGCCAAGGTATGGGAGGTTCTAGGCGCATCCCTAGAGATTACAAAGTGACTGCCAAAAGTTGTGGCCAAGTCCTCCCATGAATCAATGGAACCTGAAGGTAAACTCTTGAACCAGGTAAGAGCTTCACCTGTGAGGGCCCTGGGAAACATTCTGCACATGACATCTTCTTCCGCACCTAAGAACATAGCTTCATAGATGTAAGCATCTAAATGCTTAGAAGGATCTGTCTCCCCGGTGTATTTTCCTATGGAAATGGGTTGCATAGTTTGCAAATGTCTGGGGACATGCGCATTCATCAGTCTTTTGGAAAATGAGATACTCATCTTGTATCCCGAGGGGGATGTATTTGAAACGACTCTCCTTCCCTCATGATGGTGGGCATTTGCCAGTGGAAGGCTTCGTTGCTCTTCCATGTAAGTAGGGATGCGAGAGTAATTTGGGGTACTCGATTCCTCCTGTACATGTGATTCATGGTGCGGTTGTTTTGCAGGGCCTGCTTTCTCGTGTATGGGATTCGCCTTTTCACGTCGAAGCTCTGCGATTTCTTCCCTCAACATTCTGATCATGTCATCTCTCGGATCTGGAGAGCCAACATGCGTTGCCCTTTTGTGAGTATCGTTGTCAAAGCTTAGATGTCTAGGATTGCGTGGAGGAGAATCCTCAGTCTGCACTTCTGGTCCTGGTCTTTCCATTGATGATGAATGTAATGGGAATTGTTCAAGGATTGTGGGATTACCAATTTTACAGGTCCCACCGGGCGTGCCAATGAACTGTTCTTTACAGGGGGTATAAAGGTATGATTATCAAACAATTCAAAATGTACATGTAAGGTAAAATCTGATGTGAGGAGGGCCTTATACAGATACAAATATGGAGTACTCTTGTATACTGGGGCGTAGTACAATGCACTCTGCGACGGTGTAGCAGTCCGCCTGGAATAGCCTCCTTTGCCTTGACACAATTGGTGGTTGTACCTGCAATTATTCTCCGACGCTCAAGTCAGTATTTTGAAGTATTGTTAGACTTAGAAAGCAAATCTGAGAGAGTTATGCAAGTATGAGTGTAAGGTTTTGAATTAGGGGGTCCCCAATACCTTTTTGCTGAGGTTTATATACCTGTTACTGGTGCTCTATTATTGGTAGGACCCGTTCCTTGTTTTCAGGCATAATGCAAGAAAGGTAGTGGGTCCCTGCGCCGTTCACAAGCACCATCACTGTAGTGGGTATTTCCACTCACTTGGAAAGCGTTAATGCTTCATTATTTTATTTGTTGTTCCCTCTTATGCGTGACAGCGTGATTCCCATTTTCAACCTCTCAAGACAGAGTCAATCTCGTGCCGGGGTTATAAATATGGGCTCACTTCGCAGTATAGGAATTTTGGTATTCCGCCTGTATTGAGCCTATGGCTTGGCGGAGTAGTGTGCATTGGAAATGCTTTATGTATGTGTACAATCTTTTTAATACTTTCCACCTTGGCGGAGTAATAGGCCTTTGCGGAGTAACAAGCATTGGCGGAGTCACATGCCTTGGCGGAGTCACATGCCTTGGCGAAGTCACATGCCTTGGCGGAGTAACATGCCTTGGCGGAGTAACATGCCTTGGCGGTATGTACTCCGTATAAGAGTAATCATAGAGGATTTGAAACGTATTTCTCCTGTTCGAAATGCTGATCTAGAAAGGCATTAAAACCATGCTCTTGGGGGCCGGTGTTGGGACCGGATCAGATTACTTATAAATTTTTAGTCCAATCATTAAATCCATGACAATTCAGGTTGTGCGTGCTACAACTATTTCTAAAGGTTGGGTAATTCACCAAATTGACATTAATAATGTCGTTTTACATGGAGACCTCAAAAAAGACATTTACATGCTTCAACCACCAGGATTTCACCAAGGATCTCCTTCCACTGTATGTAAATTAAACAAAGCCATTTATGGCTTAAAGTAATCTCCCAGAGCCTAGTTCTATAAACTTGCTCAGGTCTTAAATTCGCTTGGCTTTCATCCAACAAAAAGTGACAATTCCGTGTTTGTGTTTCACTTATCCAGACTCACCATATTCATCTTAGTCTATGTTGATGATATTTTAATTACAAGCAATAGATCTGATGCTACAGTCGCTCTCATTAGCAAGCTGAAAACCTTCTTCCCCCTTAAAGATCTAGGTCTGCTGCATCATTTCCTTGGGACAGAGGCTACTGTAGATGCTCTAGGAAATTATCATTTATCTCAAACACATTACATATCTGATCTCCTACATGAGCTTAGGATGTAAGATGTTAAGCCTGTCAAGACTCCTATGGCTTTTACATCAAAATTATTTCATGATGGTACTGAATTATCCTTCAATCCCTCTTTGTACAGGTTAGTCATTGGAGCCCTACAGTATGTTATTCTAACCCGGCCTGATATAGCTTTCACAGGTAATAAATTGTGTCAATTCATGCATAACCCTTTGGAAATTCACTAGAAAGCTGTCAAGTGCCTATTGAGATATTTACAGGGGACAAATTCACTATGGACTTTCATTCTACAGGTCCTGATCCACCACTATCACAGCCTATTGTGATAGTGATTGGGCATGTGATCCATCGGATATGAAGTCTACCTTTGGATTTTGTGTGTTTCTTGGCAGTAGCTTAGTCTCATGGTTGGCTAAAAAGCAAACAGTGGTTAGTAGATCTAGCATTGAAGTTGAATTTCGCAGCCATGCGTCTGTCATTACAAAAATCACCTACATTCAATCCTTCCTTACTGAAATGTACCTCCCTACCACCATATCTCCTTTCATATGGTGTGATAACCAAGAAGCTGTTCTTCTATCAGCAAATCCAGTGCTACATTCCAAAATAAAACACTTTGAACTTGATCTATGGTTTGTTCAGGAAAAGGTTGCTCAAGGTCTCTAATACAGGTCAAGCACATCCCATCTAGGTTTCAGATTACTGATTTGCTCACAAAATCTCCTAGTTCCTCTATATTCTTAGAACTCCGCAGCAAGCTCAATGGTATATGCAAACCATCCACATTAAGCTGGGGATATTAGGGAATCATATAAGAGAGGGTAGTTATTCTATTATAGTTGGTTACAATTTGTTAATTCTTCTGTTATAGTTAGTTATATGTGTTCTCCATATAAGGGCTCTCTCTTCCATGTATCCATACAACTCTAATATCAATTCAATTTCTCTTATCTTCTTCATCACATTCTCACATGTTGCTCTACCTTAACGCTTACTTACCTGACCACTTACCCGATATTCATCAATTTTTTTACTTCATTTGCAAAAAGTAGCTCACAGTTTGCGCCCCCAAGTTTTACACTCATTTGTCTTCATTTTTTTTATATTTCTTCTCTATTTCCTTCTCACGTTAGCTTTCGACCTTTTCTTTTTTACTTTTCTCTTTTAAGCTTTATTTGTTGCTGATCCTTTTTTACTTTGTTGAGATGCTAGAGGATGCAACATAAAGTTTCTTCTATCATGTTACAAAAGAAACAATATTTGTAGCACCATCATATATAATACGCTTATCAAATTGACACAGTCTACTAAATAAAAGGTCGTTAGTCTTTATGGAAATCACATCACATATATTATCTCATTTACATATTTCTCAACATAGATACTAATTAAAAGATGTTACCTTGACTTGCTCATTAACTTTTTTCTCACTTCTTTTGTAATTTTTTTTAAAAATTAATACTAATTGAAATATATTTTTTTCACATCATCTCTTAAACATCCCAAATAAAAAATAAGTGTAAAAATAAGATTAAAAATCTAAAAAAAAAGAACTAACGAAGAACAAAATAGTAATTTAACTTAGGTTGTATTAATTTTGTAAGAGTGAATAACATGATTGAGACAAAATGAATCAAAATTATCTAGATAATATGTTGTTCGTATTGCAACATTTTGCAACTAATCTGGCCTTGTCTCCACGTTACCATTTGCCTTGTGTTTGACTTTAAAGACCCATTAGCACTTGATTGTCTTCTAGGTACCATAGTAATTTTCTTATTAGGGTGAATACAATCATTTCATCATAAAATAAAATACAATAAATGTACTCATTACCAATAAAAATTTACTATTTTTTCTTAAATTCAACTATTAAAATCAAGGTTAACAAAACCCATGAATACATACATGTTGCTCCACAAATTCAATTTTCTAGATCCGTCACTGTTTATAGATATATTATTTGAGCTGGTATATATATATTACACAAATACAGTAGTCACTATATATAAAAGGTACACATGCATTCACGATTACCTCCAAACAACTACTCTACTATATATATATATATATATTACACAAATATAGTAGTCACTATATATAAAAGGTACACATACACTCACGATTACCTCTAAACAACTACTCTACTATAAATACAATCCTGGTAAATGCATGAGACATGTTTTTTCTTACTCCCTTATTAAGATGATAATAGGATAAGTCACACTAGGTTTTGTTGAAATAGGTAAGACTTATTTAAAAATTGTAAGGCTTGAACCAGACCTTTTATATGTCATGGACTTTTTTTCCCTTTAGTTCATCATTTGACATTTTTAAAAGTTTGTGTAAGTTGTTAGTTTGTTTTAAAGTTTATTTCGTAATAAGACTTTAAAATAAACCATTAGGCTAATACACCTAATTCTATACATCTTAAAATACTTAAACTCTATCATTTTATTAAACAGTTTAAATTAGATTAAAATTTAAATAAGTTAGACCATAAACTCCAACTTAACCTTAGTCGGGGAAATTCACAACATCATAAAAAAATTGACAAAATGAATAAACTCATAAACATAAGACACTACAAATAATCCCAAACTTTAAAGTATTAGATTAATGTGTCCTTATACTTATAAACCACTTCATTAACATATGCATATTTAACATGAGACTAACACTTACATTCTCAACCATTTGCATGTACACCGACTTCTGGCCCTCTTTATAGTACATCGGAGCATCAAGCCCCACGCAAGACCGGTAACACATGTAAAATATGATGTTAATGCTTTGAAGCCAAATGGCAAATGCTTTCTTTCTTGCCGACTTTCCCAACACCTATAATCTAGCTATAATACGAGCTGTAAAGTAAAGAACGCAAATGTTGGGTTGACTTCTTCATTCAAAGATTCTTCTCCCACACCTCCATTATTTCCTAATCATCGACCGCGACTCTTAAGTTACAAACTACCTTTGAACGCGCGAGACAATCGTAACCATAACGTTAACGAGTAACTTAGAATTGAAAAAAAATTAAGTGCTAATTACGGTGCTCAGTTTTTGTGCCTATACACCCATATATGTGCCTTTAATCTCAGTTAGACAAAAAGAACGTGCTATTCCATTTAGGACATCATAGGAGGAATTAAACAAGTTAAAAGGGATGACTTAAGGACCAATAAGTATACTTGTAAGACATAATTTTTAATTAAATATATTTAGATATTAATTTTTTTTATCATTTTAAGACAAAATAAAATTTATTTTAAGATTTTTTTTAAAATTTTTGTAATAGGAAAGGAGTAAGAAATAAGAAAGATCGTCATTTATTTGCCTGTTATCCCTACTAATCTCAGGTTAGAGCTGTGTTACTCGGTGAATAAATCTCTTGGGGTTCTTAAAGAATTCAGCATTAAATAGTTCACTTATCACTGCTAGGCTTTCTTTGTATTGTTTAGCAAAAAAGAATGTGCTATTCCATGTTTAGGACATTCATTGGAGAATTATGGTTAAAGAGCAATTTAAGTGCTGTGTTACTTGATCAATAAATCTCTCGAGTGCTTTAAAAATTCAACATTTAATAGTCCACTTATCTCACTACTAAGCAACCAAAAACTTTGCGAAGAGTATAGAAAAAGGGTAGTCGCAAAGCTTAAGCCGAACTTCTGGGCTTTGCATGCCACATTCTCTATAAGTATTCTCTATCACTACATGTTCTATCCATCCATCCTCTGTTATTGAAGCACTACTTGAAAATCATCAAAGCAGAGGAAAAAGAAACAAAAAATAAAGGTTAATATTACAAGATCACGGAAATGGGTGGAAGAAAATGGAGCATCTTGGTGGCTATCTTTATCTTACTTATTGCCATGGAAGCTGCCATAGCTCAAGGTCAAGGAAATGGCAATGACAATGCTCAGGGTAATGAAAATGGAAATGGTAAGGGGAAGGATAAAGGAAAGGATAAGGTGAAGAAGGAGAAGGAGAAGAAGGAGAAGAAGGAGAAGCCAGTAAAAGAGAAAAAGCCGAAAAAGGTTCATGATGAAGCCTCAGACTATGACAAGTTGACACCCCTTCCATCGGGTCAAGAAAGAGGTTTCTGCAGAACAAACACAACCTGTGAGTTCAAGACCATTGTGTGTCCATCCGAGTGTGCAAAGAGGAAGCCCAAGAAGAATAAGAAGCAGAAGGCTTGCTTCATCAACTGTGCCAGCACCCAATGTGAAGCCACTTGCAAGAGTAAGTTCCAAGGATGTCAATTTTTTTAAAAACATTATATATATGTATACACCACTTTTTTAACATAAAAATATAATATCATGAATTATTAATATAACTATATATGTTCTATGTTAGAAAATTTTATAGAATAATTCAAATCTACCATATCATTCATGATATCAACAGATCTCTATGTTATAACTAATAAAATATAAACCGATTCCTAATATATATTATAATTCAACACCAATATGTTTTTTGAATCCATTATAATGATTAGTACCAAAGTTGTTTACATAACAGAACACACAAAAGTGAAACTTTTCTTTCCTAAAACAATTTCTCTCAGTTTGGTAAAATATTTCTTTGTAACACTTTTTGTAAGTAGCATGTAGCATTACCTGACACTTGAGAGTATCTAATATTGACTACTTAATCTTACCGTAATAATAGTCAATAAATGTTATAGTCAAGTAAAGTTAATGTTGAATACATATGTGTATATTCTCAAGCAATTCAAGTATGACTCAATCCTATATAAGTAAATGTAAATAAGGTGAGCAATGTATAAGTGCAAGGACCAATACTCCTAATGCCTTAAAGTTTTGAGTTGTATTATGAAGTCCAACAGTAATGGGTATATGCTCTTCTCAATGTCTCCCCATCATTTTGGACTCTCCTTATACGCTTTCATTATGTACATATGATCAATTTTTTTTTTTTGAGCTTTTTACTAGACATGGTGAGAAAGAAAAGAAGCAAGAATTGAACTCATGTTTGTGTTTTTGTTTTGCAGTTAGAAAGCCCAACTGTGATGGGTATGGTTCTTTATGTTATGATCCTCGCTTGGTTGGTGGTGATGGTGTGATGTTCTACTTCCATGGTGCAAAAGGAGGAAATTTTGCAATGGTTTCTGATGATGAATTCCAAATCAATGCACACTTCATTGGTACTAGGCCACAAGGAAGGACTCGTGACTACACATGGGTGCAAGCACTTGCTGTCATGTTTGACACACACACTCTTGTTGTTGCAGCCAATAGAGTGTCTCACTGGGATGAAAAAGTTGACTCTCTTGCAATAAAGTGGGATGGTGAAGATATCAGTGTTCCTACTGATGGAGATGCGGAATGGAGGGCCAATGGTGATGAAAAAGAAGTGGTTGTGGAGAGAACTGATGAAACAAACAGTGTGAGAGTGACAGTTGCAGGGTTGGTTGAGTTAGACATTAGTGTGAAGCCAATTGGAGAACAAGAAAACAAGGTTCACAACTACCAATTGCCATCAGATGATGCTTTTGCTCATTTGGAGGTACAGTTCAGGTTTAAAAAGAACACAGATAACTTTGAGGGAGTTTTGGGTCAGACTTATAGGCCTGGATATGTTAGCCCAGTTAAGAGGGGGGTTGCTATGCCAATGATGGGTGGGGAGGACAAGTACCAGACTGTCTCTCTCTTCTCCACATCTTGCAACCAATGCAGGTTCCAGAGGCCATCCAACATAGTAAGCAGTGAGGGACTAATTGCTCAGTACTGATATCACCATAAATCATGAAAAATAAGACTTTCTTTGTGATCAGATTGTTGACATCTTTCATTTCGGTTTCTTTGTATTGTATCCAGACAAATAAGGGCCTAAACTGTTGCCCATGGTCATAATTTTCGTAAGATGTTATAGTGTAATGTGTATTAAGTAACCATTAAAGATAAGAACAATCATTTTTTTTTCATCTTCCAATCCTTGAGCTACACTTTGCTTATCCCACAATAATGGAAACTAAGAACTTTAAGAAAATGTTTTTCTGTTTGTATCTTTGGTTTTGATTTTTAATTGCAGCACTATCATGTTTTTTATTTCATAAGTTTGTATTCGAAGAATAATTTATCCAAATAGGTTCTCTGCTTTTGATAACAGTAGGACACGTTATAGATTGAAATTGGGATTGACCCATGGTTGGTTAATGTTCTTTGTATGAACTAAAACATCGATATTTACATCAGTCTCACATATTCATATCTGGTATGTGTTGTATCTGATACTCTCAAATACTTTAACGATATTTCTTCATTTTAAGTATTTAGACTTTCTTAAAGGTTATGAATTTCTAATGTAACTAGATATGAGACATAGAAGCATTTACAAGATAAAGACACATAGAAACATTTTCTCTTGATGAATTAGAAATGAAAATTGTTATCTTTATAGAAGCAAATGAGATTAATATTATTCCTATTCGTAAGCAATACAAAGATAATTATGAAGACAATCATTTAAAGTTTTGGTTTTGATTTAGTTGTGTTTAAAAATCATGTTCTTAATTTGGATTTGTAGGATTGTAACTTTAAATTAATTATGTCTTATGCAATTTTATACATATCTAGATACATATTTCACACGTATAGGAGTATCGGATACATATCGTGTGTGTACATCATAGACCGAAAGAGTTTCTTTAATAGACTTATAATAACACAAATTGCATCAACAGGAGTTTCTTTTTAATGCAGGTAAACAATGTGCTGTTTCGTTTGACATTCGTTTCCTGGTTTACTATTTAACTTTGGCTAATGAGGAAGCATCTTCAACTAAGAGTAAGACACTTGAGGAGTGCTCTCTAGCCGAATCCAAGCTAGGAAGAGCAACTTGTCTATGTACAAGCAGCTTCAACAGCTAAACTCTTTGTCACTCCTCTACAGGGATTGCCAAATGTATTAATTGAGACTTGAATACTACAACTGCTTGATCCAATGCAGGCCTGCTAAAATTAAGCACATTAGAGTCAGTCTCAACTGAAATGGAAAATATCGAAGTAACTAAGCAAAGGGAATATAAACTTTCTATTCAATGAGAAAGCTGGATACCACCTTCTGCACAATGGATAGAGCCTCATTGCTGCTGCATTGTCCATGGCTGAAGTTCCCACATGTCCCTTGAGGTGTTCCAAAACTCGCAAATTTAACGGAAGAGATCACCTGATTAGGATAAGGGCATTCAAGTGACATTTCAGGCCCTATTTTTCTTCCTGGTTCTGTGTCTGAATTCCATAAGTCTACAGGTGGGGGATGAGATTCAGATACATGTGAGCACAAGCTTTCTATCTTCTTTATAGCAAAAGAGATTTGTGTAGGGTCGCCTCCACTTTCTTCAAATAACACAAGAGTGTTGTTATTTGGTTGCAACCAAGATCTTGGTACATGGTATCTGCAGGATCAGTGACTATTAGGATTTCCTATCTTTCTGGAAACAGAAAATGTTTTCTGAAACTGAATGGCACCTAACACTTACAATGTTTGTGATGGCTTTCCACAGTTCTTGAGACACTTGGATGAATCATAAGACCCTCTATAATCACAAGAGTTGGTACACCCATCAATTGGAGAGAAATATGTAGGCCAGTATCGCCCAATGCTCTGGCCATTTACCCAAGCCTCACCTTTTCCCATCCCCATCAAGTCAATTGCAATTGGGTGATTGCCAGAGGGAACAACAAAGTTTATCTAATCCAACAAGTAGTATTGTTAGCAGCAAAAATATAACAGCATCATTCCTTTGAATTTCGTTGTAGACTTATGTCATTCAGTGATGAATATATTAGATGCAAACAGATTTGAGCAAAACTATAAGGAATATATGTCTGTTTCCAAGAGAATGGTATAAATAATATTTGGAGCCATATGTAGTTATTTAAGAATCAAAATGTTTCTTAACCAAGTAAATACATCTACAATAGTGCAAGACATGTAAAATGGGTTGGCCGTAACCTATTCAACAGAGAAAGTATTAGGTGATCCAAGACCACCACATTATATATTCATGTCAAAGGAGAATGAACTAATCCGTTGATTTGCCTGCTAACTCTAATAACAAATAATAACAAGAGGATCATTTTTAAAAAATGACTCAATAATTTATTTTTTGGAAGATAAAAATCAAGAATTTCAAATTGCATATGATCTTGTAATACTGTAATAGTCATTTTGTAGAGGAAGAAATATGGGAAAATATTTTCGGCTGCAAAATGAGTTGAGTCATGAGAAAAAATGTCTGCTGCGAAAAATTGCAGTTTCTAACATAGAGGTGGGTAGAAAATTTTCTTAACTTGTAATTTCTTATAAAGACTACCTTGTACCAAGTCAAGGGTTGATTCTTGGGTAAGGTAGGTTGTGAATTCCACTGTCCAGAATTGCCACTAGGCAGATCAAGGTCTTCACCTTTAAGGCCAACCTGCGTTCACAAAATTATAGACCATGCCATTCTATGATATTAATTTTAAAAAATCCTATTCATTTCAGTTTCTCTATTTTCTTAATAAATTCATCAAAAAGGGAAAAGAAAAATAATAGGCATTATTAAGTTAAGCATGGACTAACCTGATATGTCCACTTTTGGGAAGAGAGATTAAGTGTACTGCCATTCTTCAAACCCCTCAAAATTACAGGACCAGTTATCCCTGCGCCCCATGTATCAAAGAAAGCTCCAAAGTTCTGATGTTTTGTGAAAGATTCACATTAGGTGACGAAATGATGAGAAATGATTGATGATAAAGCCACTTTTGGAGGAAATAACAAGTCTATGCATAATATAAACCAGAATTTCCTGTTATAAATGGTTAATACATTATAATTAGAAAAGGTGAACCTGAAGTCCCACGGTCAAACTGAGGAGATCAATTATGTTCTTCCCAGCCACAAGTGTGACTGGAAGGTCCACATTGAGCTTATAGTTCTCTTTGTTGCCTGTTCCACTCCCTGAAATAGTTTTGAGTAATACCAAATATGAGTATAAGTAGATAATTCATGAAATATTTAATTGAAAAGAACCCAAAGAACAACCATGAACAATTGATCAAAATTTATTTCAAATCAGCCTCAATTTTGTTTGCCCTACCTTCTTAAAGAGATCAAATTTAACATGGCAAGATAAGTGCAAACTTACCATTTTCAAATCAACCTAATATTTGGTACAAAATAATTTCAACTGCTTCTAATTAAGTTCTAATGAAAAACTAGTGATTGTTAAATATATGTCTCAAATTTGGTTAATGTAGTACTTCATTTATCTTGAGTAATTCAAATTGAGTTTTGTTTCTTCACAATACCAATTCAATTTGGTTTTTACTTCTTTAGAATACAAATTCAATTTGAATTCTACTTCTTCAGAATACAAATTCAAATTGAATTCTACTTCTTCAGAATACAAATTCAATTTGAATTCTACTTCTTCACAATACAAATTCAATTTGAATTCTACTTCTTCACAAAACCAATTCAATTTGGTTTTGTCTTCTGTTTAAGGAAATATTATTATATTCCTTAGAATTGCCTATAAAAGGATTCAAGGTACCACATTTACAATCATGGTCAAGTTCTCTCCTAGTGTAATCCTGAGAGAATTTATAGTAGCGAGTATATATTTTAGTTTCATCTAAGAGAGTGAAATTTTGAGAGATAATTTTATTTTTGTCCCTGTGACTTATAGGGCTATTGTCTCTTTGTTCTCTTTTCTTTTGAGAACTTCTTGTACTCTCCTTCTTACATAGTGGAACTATTTTGCTCGTGATCATCAGTGTTCTTTTTCTCCAGTTTTGGAGGTTTTCCACGTAAATCTTGTGTGTTCATTTTCTTGCCCTTATACTTGCTTCTCTTTATCTCCAATTGATTTGATCCAGTGCTTCCGCAACATGTTGATTTTCTTAACAAGTGGTATCAGAGCTGCTTGTTCGATTGGAGGTTCAATATGTCTACTGTCACTAAATTTGACATTGAGAAGTTTGATGGCAAGATTAGTTTTTCTATTTGGCGTGTCCAAATGAAAGCTGTTCTCACTCAAAATGGATTAAAGAAAACTCTAGATGGCAAATCAAAAAGGCCGTCTACTATGACCGATGAGCAATGGGACGAGTTGGATGAAAAGGCGTTTTCAGCAATCCAACTTTGCTTGTCCAAGGAGGTTCTTCGTGAAGTAGCCAACGAAACCACTGTTGCGGCTTTGTGGTTGAAGTTGGAGACCCTATACATGACCAAAAGCCTCATAAATAAGCTTCGTCTCAAAGAACGATTATATACCATTCGTATGGTTGAAGGTACTTCTATTCAATCTCATCTTAATGAGTTTAATTCTATTATTATGGATCTCGAAAATATTGATGTAAAAATTGATGATGAAGATAAAGTTGTTCTGTTGGTTGTGTCTCTACCTTCTATCTATAAACACTTTAAAGAAATTATGTTGTATGGTAACAACGATACCTTATCCTTTGAAGATGTTAAATCTAATTTATTGTCCAAAGAAAAGTTTGATCTTGAAATTTATTCTGAGGACAAGGGTGAGGGTTTAAGTGTCAGGGGTAGAACTCAAGAAAAAAAGGAGTACCAGTAATAAGATTAGTAGATCTAGATCCAGATCCAGAGGGCGTAAATCCAACAAAACTTGTCGCTATTGCAAGAAATATGGGCATGATATCTCTGATTGCTTTATCTTGAAAAAGAAACAAGAAAAGCATGAAAAAGATAAACAATCAGCTGAAGCTGCTAATGTTGAGAATGATTCTGATGGTGATGTTATGCTATCTGTTGTTTCTTCTGATAAGAGGAGCAAACATGAATGGATTCTTGATTCTGGATGTACTTTCCATATGTGTCCTTATAGGGACTTATTTACCACTCTTGAACCTATTGATAGGGGTATTGTCTTGATGGGTAATGATACCCAATGTAAGGTTGCAGGAATAGGTACCATTCAGATCAAGTCTCATGATGGTATTGTCAGGACTCTTTCCAAAGTTCGCTTTGTTCCTGACTTGAAGCGGAATCTAATTTCTCTTGGCATCCTAGAATCTCTTGGGTGCAAATATTCAGCTGAAGGTGGAGTTCTAAAGGTATCAAAAGGTGCCCTTGTTCTATTAAAAGCTACCCGTGTTGGTAGTTTGTATATCTTGCAAGGATCTGTGGTGACAGGCTCAGTAGCTATTTCATCTTCCATGCCTGATATTGATGTCACCAAATTATGGCACATGCGCCTGGGCCATATGAGTGAAAAAGGCATGCACCTTCTGAGCAAGCAAGGTCTTCTTGGTAATCAAGGCATCAGTAAGTTGGAGTTTTGTGAACATTGTGTTTTTGGGAAACAGAAAAGAGTTAACTTCTCTACTGCAACTCACCGAACAAAAGGTATTCTTGATTACATTCATTTAGATCTTTGGGGACCTTCTAAAGTTCCTTCTTATGGAGGAAAACGTTATATAATGACTATTATTGATGATTATTCTCGTAAAGTCTGGGTCTACTTTCTAAGACATAAAAATGAAACTTTTCCCACTTTTAAGAAGTGGAAAACTCTTGTGGAAACTCAGACAGGGAAGAAAGTCAAGAAGCTCAGAACAGATAATGGATTGGAGTTCTGTGAAGGTGACTTTAATGAGTTCTACACAAATCATGGTATTGCTAGACATAAAACCATTTCAGGTAAACCACAGCAGAATGGTGTTGTAGAACGTTTAAACAGAACTATCCTTGAGAGAGCTCGTTGTATGCTCTCAAATGCTGGGTTATGGCATCGACGTGAATTATGGGCAGAGGCAACATCTACTGCTTGCTACTTGATTAATCGTTCTCCACACTCTTCACTTGATTTTAAAATTCCAGAAGAAATTTGGTCAGGTAATCCTGTTAATTATTCTAATTTAAGAATCTTTGGATGTCCTGCATATGCACATGTTAATGATGGCAAATTAGCTCCAAGAGCTATTAAGTGCATATTTCTTGGTTATGCATCTGAGTCTAAAGGATATCGTCTATGGTGTTCTGATCCTAAGTCACGAAAGTTAATTCTCAGTAGAGATGTGACTTTTAATGAGGATGCATTATTATCTTCTGGAAAACAATCTTTTATTTCTTCTTCTAGTACTAATAATCTGCAAGGTACTAGTGAGAAGGTGGAGTTAGAATTAAAATCTGCTAATGTTGATGCCCCATCTTCCTCTACCAATGAGTCTAGCATTGATGATCATGGTGATGATCATACCACTTCTCCTATTCAGCCACAGGAAGAGGATTATTCTATTGCTCGAGACAGACCAAGGAGACAAATTAAAAGGCCAGTCAGATACATTGTTGATGATAATCTGACTGCTTACGCATTGTCTATTGCACAAGAGATAAATGATGCTGTAGAGCCTACCAGCTATTCTGAAGCTGTTTCTTGTGCGGATTCTTCAAAATGGATTCTAGCTATGAATGAAGAAATTGAAAGTCTTCATAAGAATAATACATGGAGTTTGACAGAACTCCCTAAAGGCAAACGACCGCTTCGATGTAAATGGATTTACAAGAAGAAAGATGGCATTCCCGGGGTTGAAGATCCTAGATGCAAGGCAAGATTAGTCGTCAAAGGCTTTTATCAAAAGGAAGGTATTGACTTTAATGAGATTTTCTCACCAGTTGTTCATCATACCTCCATCCATATCTTGCTTGCTTTTGTTGCTTTATTTGATCTGGAATTGGAGCAACTTGATGTTAAAACAACTTTTCTACACGGAGAGCTGGAAGAAGAAATCTATATGGATCAACCTAAGGGATTTATTGTTCCTGGTAAAGAGCATCTTGTTTATCGTTTGACAAAATCTTTATATGGTCTCAAGCAAGCTCCTAGACAGTGGTACAAAAGGTTTGACTCCTTTATGATTGGGCAAGGATATTCAAGGAGTCAATATGATGACTGTATTTATTTCCAACAATTTCCTGATGGAACTTTCATTTACTTGTTACTTTATGTTGATGATATGTTGATTGCATCATGTAACAAGTCTTTGATCAGGAAATTAAAAGCTCAACTCAATAATGAGTTTGAGATGAAGGAATTAGGTGCAGCTAAGAAAATTCTTGGCATGGAGATTCACAGGGATCGTCAAGCTGGTAAATTGTTCTTATCTCAACAGAAATATATTGAGAGATTGCTTGACAGATTTAATATGAAAACCTGTAAACCTGTTTCTACTCCACTCGCTGCACATTTCAAGTTATCTTCAGACCTATGCCCACAAACTAAAGAAGAAATAAAGCGTATGTCACACGTTCCTTATGCTAGTGCAGTTGGCAGTTTAATGTATGCTATGGTATACACTAGACCAGATTTAGCATATGCTGTCAGCATGGTGAGTCGATACATGCATAATCCTGGAAAGGATCATTGGAATGCTGTGAAATGGATTTTTCAGTATCTAAAAGGTACTTCTAATATTGGCTTGGTATTTGACAGAAGCAAAACTACAACTAATAGTGTTGCAGGTTTTGTTGATTCGGATTATGGTGGTGATCTTGATAGAAGAAGATCTCTTTCTGGTTACATCTTCACTCTTTGTAACTCTGCTATCAGTTGGAAAGCTTCTCTTCAATCTATTGCTACATTATCCACAACTGAAGCAGAATATATTTCAGTCATAGAGGGTGTGAAAGAGGCTCTTTGGATTCGTGGTTTGGTCAATGAACTTGGTCTTACACAAGATATTCTTACTGTGTTTTGTGATAGTCAAAGTGCTATTCATTTGACTAAGAATAGTCGTTATCACGACAAGACCAAACACATTGATGTAAAGCATCACTTTATCCGAGACATCGTTACAATTAGTGAAATTATGGTGCAGAAGATTCATACTTCTGATAATCCAGCAGATATGCTTACTAAGCCACTTCCTAATACCAAGTTCCAACATTGCTTGGACTTGGTTGGTCTACACAGCACTTGAATGCCCCTTTGGGCTTTATTCGACAATGAGCAATTTATCAAATTTGATCCAAGGTGGAGATTGTTAAATACATGTCTCA
This sequence comes from Clitoria ternatea, assembly GCA_037962975.1. Lineage (NCBI taxonomy): Eukaryota > Viridiplantae > Streptophyta > Magnoliopsida > Fabales > Fabaceae > Clitoria > Clitoria ternatea. The sequence goes on from CM075676.1 coordinate 4,960,174, forward strand.
AATTTGGTTAATGTGGTACTTCATTTATCTTGAGTAATTCAAATTGAATTTTGTTTCTTCACAATACCAATTCAATTTGGTTTTTACTTCTTTAGAATACAAATTTAATTTGAATTCTACTTCTTCAGAATACAAATTCAAATTGAATTCTACTTCTTCAGACTACAAATTCAATTTGAATTCTACTTCTTCAAATACAAATTCAAATTGAATTTTACTTCTTCACAAAACCAATTCTATTTGGTTTTGTCTTCTGTTTAAGGAAATATTATTATATTCCTTAGAATTGCCTATAAAAGGATTCAAGGTACCACATTTGCAATCATGGTCAAGTTCTCTCCTAGTGTAATCCTGAGAGAATTTATAGTAACGAGTATATATTTTAGTTTCATCTAAGAGAGTACTCTAGTCAGAAAATTTGAGAGATAATTTTATTTTTGTCCCTGTGACTTATAGCGCTATTTTCTCTTTGTTCTCTTTTCTTTTGAAAACTTCTTGTACTCTCCTTCTTACATAGTGGAACTATTTTGCTCGTGATCATCAGTGTTCTTTTTCTCCAGTTTTGGAGGTTTTCCACGTAAATCTTGTGTGTTTATTTTCTTGCCCTTATACTTGCTTCTCTTTATCTCCAATTGATTTGATCTTCCGCAACACGCTGATTTTCTTAACAGTGAGTACTGCGTGTTAAGTGTAATATTGGTGACTTGATCCGGTAATACACATTAAAGTGTTTAAGCCTTTACGGTTACATAACTGCATAATTACAAGAAACTGAATTTTTATATTTTGGTCTGCAGCCATGAATGAATATCATTATTCCAAGGCACTAATCTGCTATCTATCATCTATGGCCACACAAAGCAGGAATATAGAGACACCAGAGACCTATTTTATTACAGCTTCTGATTACATAAGAGTTTAATAATAGTGTCTGCCTCTGCTAACCAGAAAAAAATTATGGCTAGCTTTTAAATAATATATACGGGCATCCAAAATAAAGTGAAACAAAAAAAAAAGTATTTAGGAAGGACACATATAACTCGTAGGCACAAGAATTTCAAGACAAATCAGATTTCCAGTGATTTAAATTTTATTTACCTGCAAGCTTCCCATTTATGAAAGCATGGAAAGCATGACCAAGGGATTCAATGTGAAGGACAGTTTGAGCACCGCCATCATCCTTAATGTCAAGGCTTCAGAAAAAAAAAATATTGAAGGTATTATCATAAGGCAGAGAATTGCAAGTCAGAAGGAAGCTTTCTCAACCTTGGAGGTATACTATGTACCTTAATGAGTACCACAGGTAGTCACTTCTATCAGCAGTCGTATTTATTTGCTCGAGTAATCCAAGTTTTGCAAATGAAGCAGCCTTTGAAATACCAATAGGTTCACTAATCCAACTCCAACCTGGGCTAGGATCTTCCAAAGAAGCAACCTCTGGTTTTAAGGATTCGGTCACAAAGCTTGAAATCATAGATGCAGAATTAATCTGTCATACCATAGATACTTTAGTATGTGCTACTTAATTATTGGAATTTGAAGTATCAGAAATGATCTCAATCATAGACATATTGATTTCAATAAATATTAGTGTACATTTTGTAAAGTAACTTCAGCTAATTGATCACCCATTAGCATATGAATCAAACCTTTGCAGTATTAAGCACTACATTCTTGCAGTCTGGTAAGATGCTCACAGACCAGGCAGGTAAGTCATATGATTGACCCCTAAAATGCACTTTTGCATTGGATATGCTGTTGACATTGGCAAGAAAGGCAGCGCATTTAGCTCCTGCCTTGTAAACTGCAGCCTGAATTTTAATAGTAAAAAGCATACATTATCTGTGTAGTAGAGAGCATAAAACATAAAATTTGATCAAATATAAGAAATTTAGATCCTGAAGAAGTTAACCAAGAAAAGATAAACTGAATTTATACCTCTAGACCTGGACCAAGAGATATAATTTTTGGATCAGTAGCCACCAATGCTCCTTCACAAAGCTTTATGGCCTTATGGACATCTCTAAGGTGGCCCCACTTTGGCTGTCTAATAATTCCTGCATAATTCAGTAAAAGATTTTAAACAAAAACTACAATCTTTTTGTCTTATACTTACTGTTTACTTATCTTCTTGAGTCTTGACTGCATGCAGAAGCAAGGATGACTTGACTAGTATATTATATTTATAATGTCTTCTGTGTCAACAATAAATATGCAACTTGAAGGTTGAGGAACTGCATACCATACTCATCAATAGGTGCATCATAATCATAACTACTAGCGACGAAAGGTCCACCGGCTGACCTTCCAAAGTTAGTCCCTCCATGGTACTGTTTCAGTGCAAGCAACCAAAAAACTATGAGCTAGTTTATTTTCTTATATAGTAAGATTTTTTTTTTTCTTTTCCCCTTTTTAAACCATACAACAACTAAAACAAGTAAGGTTGCATTACCATATAGTAGTTTTGTAAAGTTCCACCTGACTGGAAAAAGCGTGCCACAGCAAATGCAAGATCTTCCACAGGTCTGTAAGCCACAGCCCCGCCAAAATAAAGAAACCTAACAACCATTGCAAAGAATTCAAAAGGTTGAAAGAAAAACAAAAAATTTTATTGAGAAGGGAGATAGTATAATACACATTGAATCAGATCATATATATTTTGAGTATGCCATTCAAACGACCAAGTGATGTTTGCATACCAAAGTGCACTAACCATCCATTATAGCCCTCAGTCCAAATTTTTGGTTTTGCTTTAGAGTTTGGTGTGAATTCATCACAGTAAAATCCATTGCATGTATTAATCTGGAAGTTAATCAAGTAAGATGATTGAAGATGATTCAAGACAGAAACATAGCAAGATTGCTCCGTTCAGGGGGAAAGAGAAAACTTACAATTGGATCAGGAGCATCTTCCTGCATGCACATGACCCAGGGAACCCCTGTATCAAGAGATGTAGCCATTGATGCTGCCCAATTGATGTATGGTTTAGCACCGAGACCATAGGCCCCATCAACATCCCCATATTCATTTTCAACCTGAATTAGAAAGTACTTAAAATATCTTCATACTAAAAAATTATATATATGTATAGGGTCATGTGGATTATACTTATACATATTCCATAAGCATGCTTTCATATCTGGATGCTTATAATTTTCCATGAAAAGAACACAATTGACCATGAATACATAATAATAAATATAACATAAAAGACCTGAGATAAAATAATTGGTCCTCCTTGTGAAGCATAAAGCTTCTCTTGCTTCATCATTTGCACAATCTTAGCAGTGAATCGCTTCATTTCTGCCTGAAGACAATTCAACTTCTCAACATAACAAGCAGCAGGATGACAAATAGAGAAAGCAAAGGAATGAATGATTATTACCTTGAATGGTTCATTATCAGTTCGGAACTGAATTCCAGGAATAAAATGCAGCCAAATTGGGAAACCACTGTTCACAAGTTCAAGAACATTATAAGATAACGACAATTTATTCACATCACAGTCTTCTCTTCCTATCACATCACATCTATAACTTGTTTTTCTTTCATTCCTTTCTCACCCGGGGTGTATACACCTCAAACTGTGTTAACATACATTTTCCATAAGATAATATGAATGAATGTGATCAAGACCCAACCAACCAACCAAAGGATCAGTTACAAACCACTCTTTACTAACTCATTGTTATCAAAACCATTGGACCAGTCGGTCCAACCGTTGAACAATGAATTAACTAAATGATCTGTCTAGATTAATTCTGTATTACAATCGGTTCATTCCTGATTTGACAACAGTTCGCTTAAACCAGTATCAGTAAACAAATCAAGTTCCTTCTTCTTATCTTACTTTAAAGATTTTTCGTTACTAAAATATTGGTTCGTATCAAAATGTACATGTAAAGAGATATACAAGCACAAAAATGATCCAATTATTACCCATAGTTCCATTCAGCACATACGTATGGACCAATCCGGAGATGAACATATAGGCCAGCAGCTGCTACTGTCTTCACAAATTTGACCAAATCGCCCCTGCCTTCAAAATTATACTGCCCAAGCATGCAATAAATAATCCACCATTACTTTCATGTCAGCATGTCAACAGCTACATTCAGTCTGAATTTATTTTACGTCTTTTGATTGAAATTGAGAATTTATACCATTAAAATAGTAAAAACTTTAAAGGATGAAATGCCTTGTCTCTCAGAAAAAGATGGAATGCTAAAGAGTTTATCATACCTCACAATGGCTATGATTGTATTATATTAAGTTTTTTTTTTTTTCGTTTTCATTACATTACTTGGCTTATCAACATCATTATTTTTTTCTTTTATTGTGAAATATGTTATTCATGCAACAATTTTGAAGAAAATAAAATATAAATACTATGTTATTCAATGTTAAGCGGTATCCAAACATGGCTTATAACATTTCCTATGGGTCTGGTTGTGGAAGGGCAGGCTTAGGGCTGGTTTGGTGCAGTGTTGAGCTCAATGGAGGTGGGTGAAGCAAAAGTTTCATCTTACAATTAAAAAGAATTTTGACTGTCTCGTGAAGGACCTTTAAATTTTTTCATTTCCCCAACTATGTTTCCCCATACAAACCAAACATTCCCTTAATATCGGATCGTGACTAAAATTTTAGGAGTGACTAATATTAGATTAAATAATTTAATTAAAAATACTAACAGTTAACTAGTCATAAAATTTTATCAAAATTTCAAAATAATATCTTAGTATGAAGTAGCAATAGAACTTTAAACATCAGACATAGAGAGTTAATACATAGAGGATTAAGTTTCTTTTTTGTGTATATTTCATTAAGGTAAGAGTCATTTGAATTCGTAAATGTTTCATGTTTTCATTTTCTCTTTTTTAATTTTAATTACAAAATTATTGTTTTGTTTCCCGTTTCTAAAATTTTATTCAGGGAAAAGTGAAAAAAGAAAACATAAAAAGAATTATTTTTAATGTTTCTTGTATAAAATTTTAAAAACGGCCCTGCATTACAGAATTTTCCATAAAAAAGAATTAGAGATTTTGAAATTTTAATTGAGAAGAGTGAAACATCAAGAATATAGAGTGTTTTCTTTTAATATACTACCTATTTTGTCAGTTTAATTTTATCTTTAAGAGTTTTTTATTTCAAAATAGCACCCACTTTTTAAAATTTGATAAAATTTTACAAATTATTGATTACTATTTTTTCAATAATGTATTATTCATTATAAGAAAAGTGGAAAAAAGATAAAAAGTCATAATATTGTTAATAAGAGTATTTTGGATAAATACAACAATTTTTGTTATAGTAATAAATGCATTTAATAATTTTATTAAGATATCTATATAACTTTAAAATGACAAATAAAATAGAATATAAGAATCAAACTTTTAATTAAAGAAAATAAATCCCTTCCTGTCAGTCACTCCCGCTGGATTCTTATCCAATGATAATTGAATAACATAAAAGGCTATCTTTCATCTACTACTCTTATGTGATTTTACATGGAGAGCAATAATCCAAATAATTATAAATGTATTTTTTAAAATTTAACTTTAACTAAATTAACTGTTAAGTAGGTAAAAAGGTTGTTTATAAAGTGATGAAGTAAATAGGTGATAAGCAATCAATTTTTTTTGGTGCCGTACATAATAACGTAACGAAGAATGATGATTCCCTAATCCACCACTGGTCAAGCCCATGATCTCATGTGTGGGGATTCACAGGGACAGGGGATTGGATATGTTTTCAAGTGTAAATGAAAACTTTACCCATAAGCAAATTTTTGGGGTTAATGCCCTACAATTAAAGATGAAAATGAGTCAGACTGTTTATTGGGAGTCTGTAACCTGACCCGTTTAAAGTCTATATAGGTCAAATTTGTCGGGCCAAACTTAACTTTTAAAAAGACATTTTTAACTAAACATGTCAGTCTTTCTAAAATGTTTTTGAAGCCCAATAGGCCGGTGTGTTTAATTAGGGTCAAAGTAATTGACCAACGAACCAGTGTCGAATGTCCTTACTCTTTCTCTCAGTGAAAATACGGTATTATACACTTGGGTTCAGTGAGAACACCAAGTTCTTTGTGTTAAGGTAGGATAAGTCAATTCCAACTGTTGTTGTTGAAACCACACCGAAGGTGTACCTACAAAAGGGATTCTGATGCCTAAGTCAGTACGGTTATAACGGAGAAAATTGTATTACAGGGATAAAGCGAGAGGTAAGTTTGTTCAGTAATTGTGTGTTATAGCTTAATGAATGGGCTCTTTATATGGTCAAGTTGGTGATTTGACCTGTATCAGGGACATAAGCTGTAGCTTTTTACAGATGCAAGTTGCCCACTTGCCACTTTTGGCCGGGGCACTGCTATATTTTCCGTACTGAAAGATCTTAATTTCGGCATGCTTGGGGATGAGTCCGGTTCTGCCTGTGTCTTTTACAAATACTTGGTATTTTTTTAATAATATCCAAGGTAGCTAATTTATAGGGCCGATATTCACACCGGATCAAGTTATATATAATATATTTATAATATAAAATAATATATATATATATATATATATTACATATTTACATTTACATAATATAAATTAATATTACAAATTTACAATTAAAAAATTAGGAGGAAAGGGAACACAAAATTATTTTAGGTTATTCTTAACCTTTTAAAAGTCTCACTAATTTTGTTATTATTTCTTTATTTATTTTTCAACTAATTTATTGTTCAAATTAAGAGTTCAGATTATTTTTAAACACGTATATTACTTATAGAATGTTATTTACCATACATATAATAATTATTATAACTGAGAGAATCTAACAAAAAAAATTAATTAAATATAATCTAAGATCAACTATTTTACCATATAGATTATAAAGAGTGAAATATTGAAGTTACTTTATTATAAAATTTTAATAAAAGACTTTTGAGTTCAAAAAAGATAAAAAGGAATAATGAGAATTCTTTAGTTATATTAGGTAGGTCTCTTTATATTATTTTAACAATATGTATCATGTTTTTTTAATCCCATAGAATAAGAACGGGAAAACTGGGTTTGCACCAAAACCTCTGTAGTTTGTGTTTATTTTTACAAACTATGCTGGGCAATGAGCAGGTTTGGTTTTCAAACGGAACAAAACTCCATTGGTTAGGATGAGAAATTTCATTTTACACATAAATGAAATTTTGATTCTTTTAAATATAAGAATGGTCAATATTAATTTTTAAATTTTTCTCAAACTCTATTTCTGATTGTGAACCAAACATCTCAATATGTATCATTTTCCTGGTACTTATTATTATAGTTAGTAACGTGACAGACAGAACCTACCTGTCCTCTAAGTGATTCGTGTAAGTTCCAGAAAACATAAGTCTCAATGACATCAACTCCTCCATCTTTGGATTTCTGAATAAGCCCTGGCCACATCTGCAGCAGAAACAACAAACACTAACCTTGTTAACTTCAAAATTCAAAGACAAAGGTTAAAAAAAAAAAAGTAATATTACCTCAGGAGTGCTTCGAGGATAATGAATAGAGCCAGAAATCAAGAGTCTGCGCTTGCCATCAATGACCAATGCTCGATGGTTATACGACACATTGGTGCAAAACGAAGAAGGAGCATAAACGAATAAGAACCAAAGTAAAGATAACACAATATTTGTCGCTTTCATTGCCTTTTCTCAGACCAAAAAGAAGGGAATTATGATTCCTTCTTTGTTTTTGCTTCTTGTATTTAAAGACACGGGTTTTCCTTCTCGAAGCAAATGCGCTTCGGAAAAACACTGAAACACTTCAGCAAAACAATTACGCATCTATGACCCCAATATTAATTTTTCTATTTCATCTTTTGTGTATAGGAGTTACCGGCCCTACTGTGTACACCAATTCAGAGGTGATATGTTATTATGCTCATTAAGAGGATCAAAAAATCTTATTGTCTATTCAAAGTGGGTAGGATATAAGATATTAAAATTCGTCAGAGTTAGATTGAATGTATGTTTGTATATACTTAATGTTGAGTATTTTGGATAAATCCTTATGTGTGAATTTTTTTTATGAAGTAACTGAGAAATAATTTCTAACACATTTGTATGTATTTTCATTGTTGATTATTAATCCTCTTGATAATACTAATAATAAAGTATAAACATCATATTGGTTATATATCATGTTATAATGATTCTATGATGTCATGAGATTTTATAGATATCAAATATTGATGTCGACAACTAAGTTTCAGTATGAGTCTTATGATATCAGTATTAGATATAGATTACAATTAAAGAAAAAATTAACATAAAAAAATGTTCTAAAGATTAGAATGTTGTATATGCTACGATCTTATGAGCTTTAAGTGAAGCCAAGGTAGAGGCGATTGGTCTTACGCAGAGAAGGTTAAAGTATTCTTGGTTCCTTGTATTGTCTAACTCACCTATAGCTTCCTGCTTGTAAGTTTATGTACCAAGTCACTGTCTTTTAATTCATTCTGGTTTCTTCTATTTGGACAAAGGTGGTGACGGGCTTTAAATTAAATTAATAAAAGGAAAATGCCTTATGTACGTTAAAAATGCGGCAGCAGAATTTATCTTTATTATTATTATTATTGAAACAGAATTTATCTGTCTATAATTTTAAAATATACTATATCTCTTTATTAGATGTTACATTTTCTTTAAGAATGTGTATCATTCACCAAATGCAAAATGTTTGAGCTGAAAATATTCATGTAAGCTATCTCTTCTAACAAAGGGGATTTTTTCCTTTTTAAAGAATGACACTTAATATCTTACTTAAGAGAATTAAATATATATTATTTAAATTAATCATTAGTTGGTATCAAACGTTACATATAAAAAAATAAAGAGGAAGTAAGAAATAAAAAATAATTATAAATTATATTGTAAGTGGTGTATATTCTTTTTATGTTTAAAATCATTAAATTATAAATAAAAATAGAAGATAAAATAAGGGGGTATTTTAGATTATATAAATTATAATTTATGTAGAAGTTATTGACTAAAATAATGAGTTTATAAAGTCAGGGAACAAGTGAGTTGTGCTAACAACGAAAGGGCCTAAAAATGGAAGTTTGCTACCAGTTAGTTAATGAATTCAACTACTCTTATCAGAAATTAGCCCTATTATTCACTGCATTTCTCAGGGATTTATGGGAACAATTTCATGTTTAGTAAGTTTGAAATGTTCCTTTCTAGTAAAACATAATGTTTGTTTGATATTTCAGAAACAAAATTTGATTAACGATATCATCTAATAATCACTATTAATCTCACAACAGCACCTTCAAAGTTTGTTTGGCCAACAAATCAAAATTTTACTTTCTAACCAATTTTAATTGGGGTTACCAAATAGACTATGTCAGTTTATGCATAAGTGAGATTTCACACGTTTCGCAAAAGTGAGAGTTTCTATTCCAAATAAGTAACAATACACTGTTATGATTGACATTTTCCACCCTGGTTTTCAACCAGAGTACTATTTAACTTTAGCTAATCAGTAGCCATCTTCTACAATGAGTCCAAGACACTTGGCGAGTGCAGAGTGCTCTTCAGCCAAGTTCAAGCTAGGGAGTGGAAAGACTTGAAGCAATATATCTATGCACAAGCAGCTTCAACTGCTAAACTCTTTGCCACTCCTCTACATGGATTTCCAAATGCATTAGTTGATACTTCAATTCTACAATTGCTCGATCCAATGCAGGCCTGTTAATGCACATTAGAGTTAGTATATTGTGAATAAAATAAAACTTTAAATATGTTTTTTGGCCATATAAGTATAACTAATTTGATTTTAGTGCTACAAATTCATTTTGTTGATTTTGATCTTTGTTAATTTTTAACTTCTAAAATAATCTATGTAATTGTAATCACATGTTAGTAAGGTGTCGAGTATCCAGACATCATGTTAACGTGATATGTCTTGATAAATATCACATTATCGTTAGCTAATATTATGAATCATTTAGAAAAACTAAATCTACCAGAATTTAAACCAACAATTTTTTTCTAAAGAACTAAAAACTAAAATGGACAATAATTATGGGTCCTAAAATCATTCTTAAGCCCAAAATAAACTATTCCAAAAGGCATAATATTGCTGATGAACTTCTTATATAAAGAGGAAGTTGGATAACACCTTCTGCACAATGGATAGAGCCTTATTACTGCTGCAGCGTCCATGTTTGAAGTTCCCACAAGTCCCTTCAGGCGTTCCAAAGCTTGCAAATTTAATGGAAGAGATCACCTGATTAGGATAAGGGCACTCCAATGACAGAACAGGCCCTACTTTTCTTCCTGATTCTGTATCTGAATTCCACAAGTCTACTGGTGGAGGGTGAGAATCAGATACATGTGAACAGACATTTCCTATCTGTTTTGTAGCAAAAGATATTTTTGTAGGATCACCTCCACTTTCCTCAAACAGTACAAGTGTGTTGCTATCTGATTGTAACCATGATCTTGGCACATGATATCTGCAGGATTAGTTATTCAACAAGTATGTAACAGCATTGCCTACAATTTCTTCGGTTACTTTCAAGTTTCAACTTCGCACATGCAGAATATCTAACACTTACAATGTCTGTGATGGTTTTCCACAGTTCTTGAGACATTTGGATGAACTAAAAGCCCCTCTATAATTGCATGAGTTGGTACAACCGCTACTTGGAGAGACATATGCTGGCCAGTATCGCCCTATACTCTGTCCATTCACCCAAGCCTCACCTTTTCCCATCCCAGTGAAGTCAATTGCAACTGGATCACTGCCGGAGGGAGCAATGAAATTTGTCTAGTACAACATGAAATACCATTAATTAGCTGTAAAATCATTTACCATTCCCTTGAAATTTTCTTTGAAGTATGTGATTGCAAATATATCAGATGCAAACACAGCTGAGTAAATACGATATTGAACAGTTCATGAACCAAGTGAACCAAAAAGTTGATGATCTTTGTGCCTATTTGGTAACCCTGTTACGGAAATAGAGTTTGACTAATGACATCATTCATCGGTCATTATTAATCTTGCATGCGGTTTGAGACACGGTTCAGCTCCATTTGACCAACGGATAAAAACTTGCTTCTAAATCAACCCCTAAGATCCAAATGGGGACTTTGTCTTCTTAAGCAGTTAAAATAATGAGAGGATACTTAAGGAAACCTTGAGAATTTCAATAGATGTTATATTCTTAAAAAGATTACCTTGTACCAAGTCAATGGTTGTTTTGTAGGTAAGGCGGATTGTGAATTCCACTGTCCAGAACTGCCACTAGAAGGACCTAAATCTTCATATTGTAGGCCAACCTGCATCAACAAAAAATTCAGACCATGTTTTGTATCTCTTCAATAAAAGAGATACAATCAAATGCAATTGATTTCAATTGCACAGGAGAAAGTAAAATAAGGTTTTAGTTAAGCTTAGAGCCAGAGGCTAACCTGATATGTCCACTGCTGGGAGGAGAGATCAAGAGTGCTGCCATTCTTCAAACCTTTCAAAATAACAGGACCGGTGATCCCTGCACCCCATGTGTCAAAAAAGGCTCCATAGTTCTGATGCATATAAGGTTCACATAAGCTGGTGATGTAATGAGAAATGTATTGACCGTAAAGTGAAGTCATGTGGGGAAGAAATAACAAGCCAATGCATATTACAAACCAAAATTCCTATGTTCTAAATTCTTATATACATTATAATAATAAAAAGACAAACCTGAAGTCCCACAGTTAAACTTAGAAGATCAATTGTGTTCTTCCCAGTCACTAGTGTGATGGGGATGTCTACATTGACCTTAGCTTTGCCACTGTTTCCTGTTCCACTCCCTGAAAAAGTTATCGATGATGTCACAGATAAGAATTATTAAATAATTCCAATAAATACACAGGGGCATCCAAAATATATAACTCAAAGACACATATCATCAAATGTCATATTTTTAATTTGGTTTACCTGCAAGCTTCCCATTTATGAAAGCATGAAGAGCATGACCAAGGGATTCAATGTGAAGAACTGTTTGAGCACTAGCATCATCCTCAATATCAATGCTTCAGAAAAAAATTATGAAAAGTGTTATGATGAGGCAGAGAAGTGCGAGTCAAAACAAAGCTTTCTCAATCTTGGAGCTATACTATATACCTTAATGAGTACCACAAGTAGTCACTTGTATCAGCAGTTGTATTTATTTGCTCCAGCAATCCAACTTTTGAGAATGAATCAGCCTTTGAAATACCAATAGGTTCACTAATCCAACTCCATCCTGAGCCAGCTTCATTCAAAGAACCAACCTCTTTTAAAGTTGTGAAGCTTGAAATGGTAGATGCGGAATTAATCTGCCATACCAAAAATAACTTTGGTTGAAGCTACTCTTTGACTAGATAACAAAACAAAAGATCTGAACTATAGATAGATTAATCACATGCAGATTGAAAGCAACTTCATTCAATTGAACTATGTATTTTTGATTGAGAAAGTTGATGAGGCAAACCTTTGCAGTATTAAGCACCACATTCTTACAATCAGGTAAGATGCTCACAGACCATGCAGGCAAGCGATATGAATTTCCACTGAAGTTCACCGTTGCATCAGATGCGGCGATGTTGGCAAGGAAGGCAGCACATACAGCTCCTGTCTTGTAAACTGCGGCCTGGGTTTGAATAGTAAATGTTATGAGATGTAATTATACCATTCATGTCAGCCAACAGATTAAGCCTTTGGTATAAAATGATAGATGGTTCTAAACATGGTGTAAGAGTCTCCTAGATCAGGTGTTTAGAAGTTTGACCCTTGCACCAACAAGTCTGTAGAGACACACTACAGTCCCAATGGAATCCACGGTTTGATTCATGGAAAGTACACAAGTTAGGAAAACAAGTCTGACAATACTCGCACCGGAATAGGGTGCTTGAAACAAAAAACAAATAAAGAAGTTTGACCCTAGCAGAGAACCATCCATTCTCCTTTACCCAACATCTTGAGCTTTTGGGATGATTCACTATATGGCATACTAGAATGTAAAATAATTATTAATGCAGAAAAGAAAGACTGGCTCCATCAGACAGCAGGTCTTTTCTGAAAACGATGAAAAGCAACACACAAAATTAGGAAGAGGGCAGGAACCAAAGGAACCTATGGCAAATTGACAATAATCCAGTGGACCTCCACATTTTACAAGTCATTCCTCGGAAAAGAAAGTTGAATAATTTGATTATGGAATATTTAGGTCCTGAAGAAGTTATCCAGAAACTCTTAACCTTAATTTAAAAGACAACTCATCACCTCTAAATTGGGACCAAGAGATGTAATTGTTGGGTCAGTAGCTATCAGTGCTTCTTCACAAAGCTTTATGGCCTTATGCACATCCTTAAGGTGGCCCCATTTAGGCTGTCTAATAATTCCTGCACCATGCAGATAAGATATTTAAAAAAACAAAACAAACAAATATTTTCACTATGATATTTTTGTCTTCTAGATATAGAATAAGCATATGATGTCAAGTTGCTATGCTGTTTCCTTATCTTCCTGACAGCATATGGAAGCAAGGTTGGCTCGCTATAATTCTACTGCAATAACAACAAATATGTAATATGAAGGTTGAAAGATTGCATACCATACTCATCAATAGGTGCATCATAATCATAACTAGTAGAAATGAAGGGTCCACCAGAAGTCCGACCAAAATTAGTCCCTCCATGGTACTGTTTCAGAGCCAGAAACCAAAAAGTTTTTGCATCAGCCCTTTTCTTATCTTAAACTTAAATAGCTTAAAAAATAAAAACCATGTAAGGTTTCATTACCATATAGTAATTCTGAAATGTTCCACCTCTCTGGAAAAAACGTGCCACAGCAAATGCAAGATCTTCCACTGGTCTGTAAGGCACAGCACCACCAAATGAAAGAAACCTACAGTTTCAATGAATTCAAAAGGTTGCAAGAATGAAAGAGAAAGGAGACTCACAATCAATCAGATCATATTTTGAGTATGAAATTCAAATAACTAAATAGTTTAAGAAGCAAAGAACACTAACCATCCACTCCAATTCTCAGTCCACATCTTAGGTTTCGCCTTAGAGTTTGGTGTGAATTGGTCGCAGTAAAATCCATTGCATGTGTTAATCTGAGAGCAGTTATATTACAAACTATGAAATTAACAACCAAGTAGGATAATTTTCAACGGTGAAGACAAACAATATAGTAAAACACAAGCAGCACAACACTTGATGTAGACAGCTAAAAGGAGAAAAACTTACAATTGGATCAGGAGCATCTGCCTGCTGGCACATGACCCAGGGAACCCCTGTATCAAGAGATGTCGCCATCGATGCCGCCCATTTGACGTACGATTTAGCAGCAGGACCATAGGCAGCATCAATGTTCCCATACTCATTTTCAATCTAGCATCAAAAAGTACATGATGTTTTCACATTAAAAGAATATGCAGAACACCATTGAGAATTAAGACTACCACTGCCACCAATGATATTCAAATAATACTCCATCCTTAAAGTAAAAATAACTAACTCAAATCCTCTAAGAAAACTACTTAATCTCATCTAATGTCATAATTTTTTACTATAATGCAATGCCCTTCATTAGAACTTAGTAAGGGAGCTTAATCCTTCTCTATTAAAAATTAAAATGTGTATTAAATAAGGACAAATTAAGAATACTTCTGTGTTTAATAAACTAGACTTAAAATATGTATTAAATAAGTACATATTAAGAACACCATTGACATGTAAGGAGCAAAATTTTAAGAAAAACCTGAGACAAAATAATTGGTCCTCCCTGTGAGGCATAGAGGTTCTCTTGCTTCATCATATCCACAATCTTAGCAGTGAAGCGCTTCATTTCTGCCTGGAGACAATTCAATTTCGCATGATAGAAGGTAACAAGCGCGGCAGGGTGAGACATGGAGAGAAATGAAAGGAATGGTTACCTCAAACGGTTCATTATCAGTTCGGAACTTAATTCCAGGAATAAAATGCAGCCAAAGAGGGAAACCACTGTTCAAAAGTTTAAATCTATGATTAGATAACATGAATAAATGTCCGTGTAAAAAGATACACAGAAAGGATACAACTTTACCCATAGTTCCATTCAGCACACGCGTATGGACCAATCCGGAGATGCACATATAGACCTGCTGCTGCCACTGCCTTCACAAAGTTCACCAAATCGGCTCTACCTTCAAAGTTATACTGTAAAACCAAAGTATATAATAACCCATCATTAATTTGATCAAAAGACACCAACTTTATCCTATTCTTTCCAATTTATGCCTTCTAATGACATTGAGAAACACTCCTTCCAATTTCATCCTTTGAAGTTATCTTTACTGTTCATATCAACAGTGAAACACATGTGAACCAATGACCCTTTGTAATTTTTCTAAGCTGCATACTTTTACATTTGGTATTAACTTCGGAGCTTCGGATGTATATCAGAAAGTTTGAAAAATGTGATACAATGCAATGTAAGAGACAGAACAGAACAGTAACAAAATGGTTATGGACTTATGGTAGTAACATTAACATAACTTAATACAAGTTACAAATCAGAACCTGGCCTCTAACTGGTTCATGTAAATTCCAGAAAACGTAAGTCTCAATGACATCAACTCCTCCATCTTTGGATTTCTGAATAAGGTCTGGCCACATCTGAAACAACAAACACCCACCCTTTTAACTCCGAACTTCAAAGACAAAGGTAAAAATAAAATTAAAAATAATAATGTAATATTTTCAGTCTCTCACGTATGCACATCTGGTAACCATGAAATTAATCTCTAGTTCTAATAGTTAGCACACAAAGCGGTGAGGATGACCATATGGTGTTTTTCATTTACATGGGAACAAATCCCTCGAACACTTGCTAAGAAAAGAGGTGTTGAACTACTACATTCATTTAACGTGGTTAAAGTAATGTACTATACACACATATATTCTACCTCTGGAGTGCTACGAGGGTAATGAATAGAACCAGAGATCAAGACTCTGCGCTGGCCATCGATGACCAAAGCTCGGTGATCATATGTCACATTGGTGCAAAACGAAGAAGGGGCGTAAAGGAAGAAAAACCAAAGCAAAGATAACAGAATATGTGTCGTTTTCATTGCCTTTTTTGTGGTTTTGCAGAGCAAAAAGAAGGAACAAAACCAACAAGGGAATGGTTCTCTCTTTGTTTTTGCTTCTTGTATTTAAAGACAAAAGGGTCTTTTTGAGACACTTAACTTGAAGCAAATGGTAACAATGGCTTCAGGATAGAGTTAAAAAGAAAAAAAAATGGTAATAAATTCCTTAAATGGGGTTGCTTTCTTAAGTCAAACAAAACAAGCTTGCACGAGAATGGTTGGCTTGTTAGCTTCATGTATCAGTTTTTCTGGCGTCTTTTTCCCACATGCGTGTGAGGATGAAACGTTGTTGCTTGGCCGCTTTGTGGAAAGATAACAATGGAAAATAAAAGTTGTAACTTAAAATTTATAAACTTGGATAGTCGGAAGAGAATCAAATCGAAGAAGAGTGTAGCATTATTAATCTCCAATGTAGTATGTACTTCATAGACATAGGGTGTTTTTAACCATGTTTCTAAAACTTAACCATGCTTTAAGCAATGATAAATTCAAATGACTTCTCATTTCTCAATTAAGGTTTTTCAATCAGAGTCCCTCAAAAATATGCTTTTGACTCATTAGTCTAAGGTGGGAAATCAATAATAATTATTAGATATTCCATTTTCACAATCTTATTTTATAACTGGATATCAAATAGGAATTATAAAAAAAATATTTAGATTATCATATAATCAGCTTCAGCCTAGCTAATCTAGTCATACGTGATCAATTATATTGTTGCTTAAGTGTCTCTTTGTTAAAACTACCTGAAAAGCTAGTTGAAAGGTGAAAATTTATTAAAAATAGATAGCTAATTTACGATAATAAAATGATATATGTTTAATTATTTAGGTAAAACTTGAAAATTTTTTATATACACAATTTGTAACTTTTTTGAGATATTTTAATTAATCTCAAATTTAATAAAATAATATTTAATTTTTTATTTATAACAAAAAATTCTTAAAATATATAAATATAAAAATACTTAATAATAATAATAAATAATGTAAATATCGAATATGTATAATAATATTAATTAAAAATAATATAAAAATTCATGAAGTAGTTATATCTTTTAAAAATAGAATAAAAGTTTAATCTCTTAAAAATAAAATAAAGGACAATATTAGAAACTATTAAAAAATATAAAAACACAATAAAGTAAAGGAAAATTTTAGTTAATGGTTGGAATTTAAAACACGCTATTTAAAATAGAGTTTCAATAAAACAATGTTACCAATGAGTGATGTTATTCAATCAAACACCTCTAATTTTTAACTGATGTTTTTTAATAGAATAAATAATAAATGTGGTAAAAAGTAAAAATAGAAGGATGTGAGATTTAAATTGTAAAAAATAGCACCAAACACAACTAAACAATTTTACATGAACTTTGTCTTTATATTATGCGCATCTACCTTTGTCCTTATATTATACACGTAACACATCTAGAGCCATGTCACGTGTGTGCTAAAGGTCAATGTCATGTGAACATGATTTCTTGGACTGCCGCTGGTTTTTGTTTTAGCATGCGTTCTGTTTGGATTAAAAGGTGGTGAAGATGGGTTTGGGTCAAAACCATGACAATGACGACGCAATGTGGTGAAAAGTTGAGAAATGGATGTGTACGTGGCATATGGTTATGTTGCTTATATTCCCTTTCGTTCCTCTTTTGGGTAAACATTCTCTTTCCATTTCATCACATCACATGTAATTTTTTATATAAGGTTAATACAAAGCAGCAAACAAACAGGGTGGCTCTATTTTCAAGGAAATATTTTCATACAAAGAGATATATAGTGACAAAAAAAAATATATGTATCCCAGTAATATGATACGTTCACACCTAAATATTTTCTAAATGAGTAGATATTGATATTATATTATTTATCTTGTGGTTATCTGAATGATTATCAGTATTTATTTTTATTAAATATATTTAAATATTTAGGTTATGTTTTAAAAAAGTATCACATGTCAAATGCATATATGTTGAGTGTCCAAATGTTTAGGGGAGTGTTTGTGTAACTTAATTCTTTTTATAATCAATCCCCAAAACACATTTTTTGGGATCTTTGGACTCAAAGGATGAGCTTTTGGAAATCTTCTTCATACTTCAAGGTCTTGGAGCTTCGTTCTAGAGTTTGTTTCTTCTTCTCTTTTGTTTCTTAGATGTATTTAGGGTTAGCCATCTTGATAACGTATGGCTAAACCCTTTTTTATTAGGATTGGATAGACTCATTTCTATTCATGACTTTGTAGTGAATATTGGTGTATGTTTATGCATTAGTGTCATGCTAACATTTCATTTCTCATGTCTAATGCTTATTTCTATTTCGGAGAATGATTTATGTGTGTGTTTGGATTACCAAATGGATTTTGGGATTGAAGTGTCCATTAGATTTATCTTCTAGAGATAGAGTTAATTCTAATGGTTGTTAAAATATTTTCTTAATGTAGATCTTAGCATTGGGTTTTCAAGGGATTGAGATATGATGTCAGGGTTTAGAATTTATTCATTAAAGGATATGTTTAGTGACCTTTATATCCCAATAACTTGATTTAATGTCTAACCATATACATAATAGGATCTCAAATGAATGAATAAAATGAGGAAGCCCAATCCCAACGCCTTTTATTAATTGGCAATTTTATTTTATTGCTTTTTCTCTCTTAAAACCAATCAATTTCTAAAAATCAATCTTACAAAGCAAACCTTGAACATAAAGTACATGTATTCATTGTGATTTATAAGTAATTATTATTTTATTATTAAATATCACGAAGTGCTATGGATATGATAACTCAAATACTTATCAAAACAATAGTTTATTTGGTACACTTGTTAAAGGATCAACAATCGACTGGGACCAAAAAGATGATAATGGGGGAGATTGTTCAACACCTATTGAACAATTGAACTAAGTGCAAATCATAAGGCTAGTTGAATATTTTACCAAGGTGGAAGGACAATTAGATATGGACATGCAGAGAAAATCGCGTAGTTACTAGGAGATATTATTGATCTTTTCATCGAGAGAACATAAGACATGCCTAGTGTTGATCATCAATAGCATGTTATTAGTTAGTCATGGATCCTGAAGCTCAACCTATAGTGCAAAGAAAAAAAACATGTGAGAAGAAGAAAAGGTAGCATTAAGACAAAAGGAGGACAAATTTATCAAAGCTTACTTTATCAAAGAAATTGAGTACCCTTAAATGGCTAGCCAATATGGTAATGGTGAAGAAAAGTAATGGCAAGTGGTGCATGTGTATTGATTTCACACACTTAAAAAAAGTCTACTAAAAAGACTGCTAACCTCTACCAAGCATTGACAAACTAGTGGGCAAGACTACTAGGAACGAGTTACTCAGTTTCTTGGATGCATACTCTGACTATAATCAAATGAGGATGAACTTAAAAGATAAGGAAAAAACAATTTTTATGACAGGTGAAGATAACTTGTGCTACAAAGCCATGCCCTTTGGCCTGAAAAACATAGAGGCCATGTAACATCCCAAGTTTTGTAATATTTAGCAAATTCATTTATGAAGGATTAATGAAGAAATTCTGAATGAAATTCCGAGTGAATGTTGTTTGAAATATGATATTCCGAGTGAATATGGTGCGATACCGAGTAAAGTAAGACCGAGGAAGCTATCTCCGAATGGAATTAAGATGTTTCCGAGTGAAACATCATGAAGCAAATTATTTCTAAGTTAAGAAAATAGTATCCGAATGAGACACTTTCGAATAAGGAAATCCGAGTGAAACGGTTTCGGGTGGAGTATCTCTGAATTGTAACTTTTCAAGTGAAATGTTTCCGAGCACGACATTTCCGAGTGGAATGATACCGAGTGAGACTATTCAGAATGAAAAGATTTCCGAAAGAAGGATTGTTCTCAAATTCCAAGTGAACTTTGTGTGGAAGATTTTTGAGTGACGAGAGAGTAAAACTCTGACTCGGAAAGAGGTATAACCGAGCAAGATGAGTCGGTTTTGATTGAACTGCCGAATGAAAACCTGAGTGCTGGGAAGCCTAGCCGAGCGGGCGAGTGCAGAATTGAAGGACAGCCTCTGGTCGGATTTCGCCTAAACGAGTAGGTGTCTCGCTCAAGCGAATGCCAGTAGAATTCGTTACTGGACATTTCTCGCCCGAGCGAGTGGCTATTAGGAGGGAGCCTCGCTCGAGCGAAAGCATGGAAAATGGTTACTGGGTAGTTCTCGCTCGAGCGAGAGTGGTTCGCTCAAGCGAGAATCAGGTCTGATGCTTTCCACGTCAATCTGTTCTTCTACCTTCTAGTAAAGTCTTTTTCTCATATTTTTCTAAGTATGGGACCCTCTCTAATGTGCTGTCCCTTTTCATTAAATGCTTATTCCTTATTCAGCATCTAAAGAAAAGTACAACAGATATCTTTTAGTCATTCACGTCTCTTTGCATGAATGATATAAATACCAATTTCTATTGTTAAAGAAGTTTAGAAAAACCTTCGCAAGAAAGGATATCATCTGTAATCATTCTCTTCCAAATATTGCTGAAAAAAAAAAGCCATTAATGAAAAAGAAATCAGTCTTCATTTCTTCTTTTTATAAAGAAAACACTGGATTAGCACAAAGCTGAAATTCCAGTCGGAATTTGCAAGCTGTGAATTGGATAAAGCTTTATGTGTTGCAAGAACTCTTAATTCCAGGTAGGGGGAGCATTCCATCTCAAATAGATAGTTTATGAATGGATGTGGGGTGATATTACTATGTTATATATGTGTGTTATGTGTTTTGATACCCCGCTTGTATGATGCTTTATGTTTATATATATATACCATTCATATTTCTGATATTAATACCGACAGTGATATGAGATTCATGATGAGTATATGCTTGAAATGTATGAGTGTAAGGTATGTTATGACTTTCATAAAAGACCTTGGGTGGGACTCAAGGCAACCTCTTGAGCAAGGCTCGGGGTTTGGCCCGTAACACTGAGTAGAGGACCGCTATCACTCTGGGAGTGGTACTCGGTGTTACATTAGGGGCGTAGAGCGGTTTGGTACCTGTAAAACGGCCGAATCAGCCGAGTGCTGAATTATGGCTCGGGGAGCTAGTGTTGCAACACAAAACTAACAGTCTTAATGGATCCATTTGCTTGAGCATGGGTATGCACTAATTTTTGTGTGTATGCCTTGATTATTGATAGGAAATGCTATTTATATTGTATGACTCGGTTTGTGGTAAGTGCATAGTTATGGATTGGACCTTTAATCCAATTTAATAACTATTATTTGATATGTTTATGCTCACCCCTTACTCATTATTTTTACAGTGGATAGAGGACACGGTGATGGCACTTGAAGTCACTCGACCGACTGGAACATTATGTATTAGTATGCACAATACATAGTGTACATAGTAAATTGAGTAGAAGCCTTGGCCGGCTCTTGCGATTACCGAATGATATATTGATTACCGAGTGATATATTTTTGTATTATGAAATGGTCGGTCGGCTTTTGTAAAATGACAATGATATTATTAATACAAATTTCATTTTAATCATGAAATTATTTACGAAAAGTCTATTTATATTTAAATTGCATTCCAATGGGTCAGTCGGATTGATGAGAAATCGGTACTTTTAATGACTGAATCCGATCTCTATTGAAAATTTAAATTATTTGCAAAAAATTTATCTGATTTATTGAAAAATTAAATTAAAAATTAAGGATGTTATAGGCCACCCACTCGCATAGATGAATAAAGTGTTCCCCGGTTAAAATAGGAAAAATATGGAGGTATATATATGTGGACGACGTTGAGGTAAAGCTTGATTTTTCTAATAAGTGGCCTCATCATGTGTCTTAAAGCAAGAGTAATGAGATTTTTTTGTTTTATAAGTATATTGAACTTTTCTTTCTTCATCACCAGTCCACTCACTCATGGGTTTATCTACTATTTTTCCATATACAATATGTTTAGGAATAAAATGATCATTTTTAATAGCATCCCCAAATTTTAAATCAATGAATTGGATAAAAATTGTATACATTTTTTTTCGAAAACTATATCCTTTTCCATTAAAGGACCGGGGCCTATTTGTGACACCATCATCGAGAACTAAAACATAAGATGTTGAAACCATTTTTCTCTTGAAGTTGTAAAGCTTTTTACACAAAAGTCAAGTTTTGACACCACTTGTTAGCCAAATGACCTCAACACTTAAGATGAGGGTGAATTGAGTATAAAAACTTTTAGATGGAATGCTCTTGAAATTTTTATTTTTTAGTTTAAGAAGGAAACATGTAGATGTAAATATGATAACCTAATGAATGTAAAGTGAATAAATCTAAGAAAAGTAGGATAAAGATGTAACATCCCTAATGTTAAATTAAAATTTATTTATGCCGCATAAAATTAATTGAAAATTTCCTAATTTAGTATGAATCAATTGAGAATTTTTAATAAAACAATAAATTAAAATTATTAATTTTGGGTGATTAATTTGAAAATTTTAAAGTTGAATTAAATTGTAATGGTGAAATATAAATTACCATGAGGTAGAAGTAAATTTTATTTACTTAAAGTAAATAAAAGAAAATAGAAAAGAAAAAGGAAAAGATCAAAACGCGCTTTTGAATAAACACATTTTGTTTCCTTTCTTCTTCATCATTTCCACGTATTAAAGGAAAAGGCAAAAGCTTTTTCTTCTTTCTCTTCCATGGTTGTATACTTCTAAAGCTGATTGGAGCTTGATTTTTCGGTGAAACTTGAAATTGATCGTATAACTATAATTGTGGAAGTGAGGTAAGCACAATGGTTGTTTCAATTTCAAGTTTCATAGTATTTTTCTTGAAACCTAAAAATGCTTAGGATGTGGGATTCTTGGGTTTCTTTTGGTTTGGTGCTTTTATGAAAAAATTGGATGAAACCAAGCTTCTATGGTTCAAAAATGACGTTGGGTGTCAATGGGTTTTCATTTTGGTGTCTGTAGGTTGCAAAGTATCGGCAAGGCATTAGCCAAAGCAGGACTCGAAACCAAGAGTAGAATTAGTCGAGGTAACCTTCAAAAGCGTTAAAAGTAAGTTTGAGGTTGTTTCGATAAAGTGAATTTTGGCTTCAAAGGTTGAAATGCTAACCCATTTCATAAATTCTTTGAATTTTAGATATTGGGCGTACCTGGCATCGAGAGCAAATCTTGAAAGTGTAGAACTGAGGCAAGGGGGTGTTCGGAGTACTAATTAATTTATAAATATTATTTGGTGTCGATTACGTTCGAAAAAAGGATATAATTAGCGTTAAATGGTTAATTTAATTATAATGTATGATTGATAAAAAATTTAGTTTAAATTGTGACTAGACATGAATTTAGTAGTGTTGAGAATGAAAACTATGCATAAATTATGTATAATAGTGAAATGATAAGATTGATAATTGAAATTGTATTTAAGTATATATGCGAACTTGTCTCTGAGTGGTGATTAAAGACTGTGGATTTTATTTGTACTAAAAATGAACAAATTTTGTTCATTATGCATCGGAATAAGTTTCTGAATATGTTAAAATTGATATTTATAAGAGTTAATAACTTATATATATATATATATATATACATTTGTGGTTTCTTTATTCTATTACGTTGGATCGTTAACCATGCATTGTGTAGTTCCCTAACAAACATAGCAACCTCATTACTTCCTTCATTATTGTCACTTTTATTTACATGACTTGATGCCCCTCATTAATGCTCTTAAGGGTTTCTTTTTTTTTTGTTATCACCCATTACTCCCTTCATCATATTACAAGAAAGATGACCATAACACCCACAAGATGAGTAGAAAAGGTGTAAACCTTCATATTCCATATTATACCATGTGAACTGGTCTGGACCGGGGTCTAGGATCCGGTGTGGGACCAGCCATAAGAATATAAGTGTTTTTAGGGTTTGCACACCGGAACAGTGTGTATCCGATGTATTAATCCGGTCTCTCAGTGGGAGAGGCCGGTCTTGTTGTCCTGGAGTTCCTTCACACCAACGTTTTGCGTTGCAGGGGGGCGAAAGGTGGTGCCACCTGCGAAGATTCTCCGACGCTCAAGTTAGAAAAGTGTAAGAACTCAGTGAATGCTCAAGTGATGTAATAACAAAGTGTAAGTTAGAACAACGATACCATGCATGTGTATTGAAATGAGCTATTTGTAGTTATACGTGAGAAAATGAGTTGTTGGGTACAGGTGGGTCCCCCAGCTCTGATAGCGTGTACATTATGTCAATCAGGGTGGCTCAACACTCAGAATGTGTCAGGAGGGTAGGTCAATTATCAGAGTACGATCCTCTAAGAAGAAGAGAGGATAATCATCTTTTCCGCATAATCTGCTGACACATCCACTTGCTTTCTGAGGCCATTGACGTGACATATTTTGCTACATACAGTATCTTCGCTGATAAGTTATTAAGGGCTCTTATCTCGCTGTGACTGAGAAACCAGCAGTTATATAAACGTTCTGTGAAAATGAACAATGCTCCGCTATAGAGTCAATAAGTGGGGCAGTCGTGAGATGAGAGCGGAAGGCCAGACATCGGATATCCGGTGTGGTAATGTTGAACCAGGACACCGATTTTCCTTATATGAGGCCACTCTGACGTCACAAGATTGGGGGCCGGTATCCAGACCGGATCATCTGTCCCCTAGCTTGTATGAGGGACTGTTAAGTTGCTCATATGAGCTACACAACTCTAGAGAAGTTTGGATGCCGGTGGTACATCCTGGAAGGTCTCTGGAAGCTCTGTGGCGTCCGCTCTAATAAACGAGTGACCGCTCCTCTCGCGTTGTGTACAATGGATTCAGACAGCGTAAAATAAATGATGGAAATCCCAAGAGTCTTTGAGAATTAAAACCCTTGGTATTCGAAAAGTGGTTGAAGGCATTAAATGCGCATGGCATGATTAGACAGTAAATGCATTTTTTACGCACGAGCCATCATTACCCAAGAGTGTAACCGTCGATTGGGCTTATTGGGCCTGGATTCAAACTGAATGGGGGGCCCATTTTGCCAAAATGTTTACTGAAACGTTACCATTTTGGCGTTTATTCGTGACGAAACAACGGAGTCGTTTCAATTTGAAAGGTTGCGTTTTGAGGCAAGCTTTGCGACCTTCGACGGAACATTATGCCTCTTCGTTACCTATAAAAAGGACTCTTAGCAGATTTTGGAATCCACTCTTGTTTTCAAGCTTAGTGAAACTCTGCTCAAATTTCTTGGAAATTTCTCTGTCGTCTTCAAACTTCTCAAAGATCTTCTTCCTTTAGGTAACCTCCCTTTCCTTCAACTCCTTGCAATTTTGTTCATTCTGTTTCCACCATGAGCCCTAGAGCAGGCCACGCTGGTCCTTCAAACAGGGGGAGTTTTGGCTCTCGTGCCCCCCTTAGCCACCGTGGTGGGAGGATTCCAACGAATCCTCCTGTGGCTGGGTCCCGTCGCTCAGAGAGAGCCGAAGCTTCTTCCTCACGAGCGTCCTCTTCCTAACGTCGCTCTGAGGTTCCCTTTGACTCGAGGGCTACCAGCCGCTCTGATGAAGGGTCAAGTGCTGAAGGTTACCTCTCTGACGATGTTGCTTTTTACCACAGTACGTGCGCGTTCCACCGTGCCTGCACAACTATGGACCTTCCAGGACGTGGAAAAACACCAGTTCTCCGCTCTGCTGAAGGGTGTGTCAACGTTGTGGCACACCAGCTTGACTGGGAAAAGCTCAACAGGGAGAAACCCTACTGCTGGGTAGAAGAGGAATTCCTAGAGATCCCTTCGCACCATGCGAGTGAGGAGGAATGCACGGTCTCTTTCCGCTGCAAAATATATTCAGACAAAAAGTACAAGGTGCGATACGTTGTGCTGGCACCACGTCCCTCTGAGAGAATATGCCACAGCGTCCCTGATGAGAGGTCGGTCTACATGTACGACTTCGTCTTCTTGAAATTGGGAGTACGCTTCCCCATGACGGAATTCCAGATGGCCGTCCTGCGCTTCCTAGACTGCGCCCCCACACAACTGCATCCTAACGGTTGGGGTCTAGTCCGGGCTCTAGAGGTTCTGGGGGAGCATTTCAACTTCTCCGCTACTGTGGCCAAACTGTTTCACTATTGCCAAGTGGTCCGCCGTGCTAATAAGAAGGGCGGCCTTGGGTTCATTACTCTCCGTAGTGACTCAAGGGTGATAAATTTCAAATCTTATACGGAATCCGCGAAGGTGGATGGACGCTCCTTCAAGCACTACTACACGCGGGTCCGTATTCAACCAAATAAGCCGGTCTTCTGGCGAAACAAGGAGGGATTTACCAAGTTCCCTCTTAGCTGGACGCACGAGCATTTTCTCCTCATGAGCCGTGCTTATTACACAGATGAGAGTGAACTCTCCTCTCACTCTGTTGAGGTCTTGAGCGCCATGCAGACGGCCTCGAAGACCCTCAAAGGATTTTCCAGCAGGCTCCTCTTGGCCGAGGACGACATCCGAAACACCTACCTCCGTAATATCCGCTCTTACTCTATCTGTGTTGTATAATTATTCCGCTCTGATTATTTTTTCTTCTTATGTGCTAACTCAACCTTTCTTGTTTTGCAGAACAAATCAAAAGAGCCTGCCCAGAGATGTTGTCGTTAAGGACCATGATGGCTGACGATGATTACTCCTCTGAGGAGAATCAGATCTAGGCGAAGAGGAACGCCACCAAAACTCCCCTCATTCCCCTGACCTCTGCCGTAGGTGACGAGGTTCCTCTCTTTGATGAGGAGGAAACAGAAGAACCAACTGAGGCCACTGGAGCGGGCGACGAAGAGGCTGTCCCAGAGAAGAAGAGGAAAAAAAGGCATCTTGTAAAAAAGGCATATCAAGAAAAACCCTCCTCTGATGACCCTGTGAAGAAGCGTCAGAAGACGGTCGAAGAAACTGGATCGAAGAAGGACAAGGGAAAGAAGCCCGTTCCTGAATCCTCTGCCCCTTCTTCACAGAATGCTTCAGAACCGGACTCTGGGAATGGTCCTCCTCCGGCGTTTGATCCTCTGCGTGACTCCTTCCTTTCTCCTTACTTATGGTTTCAGGGGTCCATGCCTCCCACTCTTCCAAAGGCAAGGTATTGCCTCCGCCCCTCCCTCGACGCTGCTGGGGTCCGAGGTGCTTGTAAGGCCGGGCGTTGGCAACTGGATGAACTATCCGACCTCCTTGATTCCCTGAGCGAGAAGGCAGATTACATGGAGCAGGTTGAAAAGCTTGAAGCCAAACTCGCGGTGAAGGAGACATGGGCGACCAAGCAAGCTGAAGTTCATAGGGGCGTGGAGTCAGAATTGAAGAAAACCAAGGAGACGCTCCAGAGGAAAACTGAGGAGGCAAGCCAAGTTCATTTTGCGAACAAGGCTCTAGAGCGGGAAGTTGCCGACCTCCAGAAACAGAACCAATCCATACCCCTCCTTAAAGAAGAATTACAACTGGAGAAGAAGAGATCGGCTAAGCTTGCTGACGATCTCAAAATTATGGAGGACGGTCGTAACAAAGACCTTGGGGAGTGGGAGAGCCTTCGGAAGGAGATGCAAGCCCAAATTGAGGAACTCAAGAAGGGTGGTGCGAGTGTTGGGCCTTCAGAAGAGGATTTTGCCAAGGTTCAAAGAAGGTTAGCTGCTGCGAAGGCCAAGGTTGCCAAAGCCTTGGAGATATGCAAAAATGTGGCGTATGAATCCTTCGGCCTGGCCCTTCGTCAAGTTTATTATCGTAACCCCGGAGTGCAGCTGAATTTGTACGGATTGGATCCGTTCTTCGAATTCCATGGGGGAAAACTTGTCAAAGTACATAAGGACAGCTCGCACCATGAACCCCGTGCATCTCTATACGAACTGCCGCCCCTTCCAGAAGGTCAAAGTATGGAGCCGACAACGTCCACCGCTGCCTCTGGAGCTGAAACGCAGGAAGGTGCCCAAACTGGAGCAGAGGACAAGATGGAGAAGACAGGAGTACCCACTGCGGAGGATCAGGCACCGGCCCCTTAATTTAAGCTTTATTCATAGCTGTGTACTGGGATCAGCTCCAGCTTTAACTACTTTGTAACCTGAATAATTTCTTATTTTGGAAATAAAATTCACTGTTGCTTCTCTTTAACTGCTTGCGTCGAATGTATGATTGTTGAATAACTTAGTGCTATACAAAACACTTTATTATTTTCAATGTTTTGCGAATCCGTTCTGTGTGGTTATCTAGCTGCTTAAAGCGTACTTATCACACCGGATTAAGATAACAAATTGTAACAAAGAAGCGTCAATTAAGTTAAAGCATGCCCTGTCCCCAAGTGTAAGTACATTGGGAAGGGAAATTTTATCTCAAGAATTACCTTTTAACTTCTTAAAAAGATAAAAATGCTCATCTGTCCTCGAAGATGTAGAGCGAGTACGTTAGCGTTCAACCGCTCTAGGGTGGATATTCCACAATTGAGGATGGACATTGCCTTTAAATTTTGGTATAGCTTTGAGAAGGGTAAGCTTTACGCCTTTCTCCTGAGGTTCAGTTTGGTCCTACACCTCAATTCTTCACACGGTGTTCGGTTCGATCCTACTAACCGTACTTGGAGTTCGGTGCAATCCTACAATCCAAGCCTTCAACACGGGGTTCGGATCAGGGCTAATCCTGAACCTACTGCGCCCGTTACTCGGGGTTCAGCGTGGTTTTCTGTATGAACCGGCCTACTGCGCCCAAGCCTTCACATGGGGTTCGGTTTGTGGCCTTGAGGAAGGACCAGCCCTACAACCCATGTTGTCTTCGGATGGGGTTCGGTTTGTGGCCTTGAAAAAGGACCAGCCCTACAACCCATGTGTCTTCGAATGGGGTTCGGTTTGTGGCCTTGAAAAAGGACCAGCCCTACAACCCATGTGTCTTCGAATGGGGTTCGGTTTGTGGCCTTGAAAAAGGACCAGCCCTACAACCCATGTGTCTTCGAATGGGGTTCGGTTTGTGGCCTTGAAAAAGGACCAGCCCTACAACCCATGTGTCTTCGAATGGGGTTCGGTTTGTGGCCTTGAAAAAGGACCAGCCCTACAACCCATATGTCTTCGAATGGCGTTCGGTTTGTGGCTTTGAAAAAGGACCAGCCCTACAACTCATTCCACCTCAAGGAGTTACATCGTCAAAACACACGATGTGTGATTGAGATCATCCGTCCTGAGGGGTCTTCATCAGTCCCTCGAGGAGTTACATCATCAACTACAGAATTGGTAGTTGAGTTCATTCGTCCTGAGGTGTATGCGTATTAAACTACGGCTATAAATCACAACACATAAGAAAAGTGAGAATGATAGGGCGGTTAAAATGCATTCTCATTAAAATTGAAAGTACATTACATGAAGAGCGTAGTTGGGGTCATGCCTCGTTAAAACCTTCTTGAGAAAACCCGAAGGGAAAAAACTCAAGTAAGGAAAAAGAGTACACGCCGTCTTACCAACTAGCTGTGATAAACACGTAAGTTCTGAGTGTTCCATTTGTTGCGGATTGGAGTTCCATCAAGTTCTTCCAACCGGTATGACCCTTTTCCAGTCACTTCAGAAACTCTATAAGGACCTTCCCACGTCGGTGCTAGCTTTCCTTGGTGAGCGAATTTATTCCCCACACTTGCCTTTCTCAAAACAAGATCTTCGGTGTTGAAAGCTCTGTACTGGACACGTTTATTATACCGGAGTGCTGCCTTTGCTTTTATTGCCTGATCTCTGACGAAAGCCTTTTCCCTTAACTCCTGGAGGACGTCCAGTTCTGATGCCAAATTGGCGTTGTTATCTTCAGCTGAAAAATACTCCACACGAGCCGATCTTGTTTGTAGCTCCACCGGGATCATGGCCTCAACCCCGTACGTCAACCGGTATGGGGATTCGTTAGTTGAAGAATGAGGCGTGGTGCGGTATGCCCATAAAACATGACATAGCTGATCGGTCCATCCTCCCTTTGCTTCTCCCAGACGCTTCTTCAACCCCTTTAGCACTTCTCGGTTGGCTACCTCCGCTTGTCCATTGGTTTGGGGGTGTTCAACAGACGAAAATATCTGGATTATCCCCAGTCCTTCCTGCAAATCTGTGAACTTTTTGTCCGTAAACTGGGTGCCGTTGTCAGTCACAATCCACCCTGGCACCCCGAATCAAGCTATGATATTTTCATACACGAAACGTCTTGTTCGCGCAGAAGTGATATGCACTACTGGTTCTGCCTCGATCCACTTGGTGAAGTAGTCTACCCCCACGATCAAATATTTGATACCTCCTGGCGCAGTGGGGAATGGACCCAAAATATCAAGGCCCCACTGGTAGAACGGCCAAGGTACAACAGATGAGGACAGCTCTTGGGCCAGTGTATGGTGGAGATTGGAGAATTTTTGACAAGCATCACACTTCCTAACAAAATCTGCAGAATCCTGCTTCATAGTGGACCACCAATATCCAGCCCTGAGGACTTTTCTCATTAAGCTTCGGCCCCCAGCATGGTGCCCACATTGCCCCTCGTGCACTTCCTCCAAAACTGCTTGAACCTCATCCTCTCTCAAACACAAAAGATATGGGACAGAGAATCCCCTTTTGTAGAGAACACCATCAACCATAGTAAAATATGGTAGCTCCCTCTTCACTCGTCTCCTCTCCTTCTCATCAGTGGGCAGTTGACCATCAGCCAGATAGCGAATATAGGGGATGACCCAAGAATCCTCATATGGATAGCTCACCATGATAGCATTCAGAGAAGGGTACAGAGGTATGCTAGGTGACGTCAAAGTGCTTTGAACCACCGTTGTTGTGCTGCCGGGCTGTTTTGTACTTGCAAGTCTTGACAAGATGTCCGCTCTGGTGTTTTCTTCTCTGGGCACATGTTTGAACTCTAAAACTTCAAATCTTCCCTTCAACTCATTAACACAATTCAAGTACAATTGAAGTTGCGGCTCCTTTGCTTGGTACTCCCCCTGGATCTGCGAAATCACCAATTGGGAATCACTGCAAAGTGTGACTGCTGATGCTCCGATGTCAATCACCGCACAGAGACCGGCCAAGCATGCTTCGTATTCAGCCTGGTTGTTGGAGGTTTTGAAATTGAATCGGAGGGAAATTTCTAGGTGCACACCATCATCACTTTCTACCACCACACCTGCTCCACAACCCTTGCTGTTCGACGATCCATCAACGTAAATGGTCCAATGCGCTCGAGGGGTGGCAGGGTCCGCCCCAGTCATCTCCACAACAAAATTAGCCAACACTTATGCCTTGATGGCTCCTCGAGGCTCATACGAAATTTCGAATTCAGACAGCTCGATAGACCATTTTATCATCCTCCCGGCGAGGTCGGGCTTGCTAAGCACTGAACAGAGAGGCAAATCCGTTCTCACCAGTACTGGGTGCGCGTGGAAATAGGGCCTCAACCGTCGCGATGCCCACACGACTGCTAGAGCAGCTTTCTCAATCTTCTGGTACCTTCCTTCCGCCCCCTGAAACGTCTTATTAGTAAAGTACACCGGCCTCTGCCCTTCAGGGGTTTCTTTAACCAAGGCCACGCCTAGGGCTTCATCCGAGATTGCTAAATACAAGATCAAAGTCTCACCAGGGTCAGTGTAACATCCCTGTTTTTAGTAGCAGTCTTATTTAGTAAAAATTGAAGTTTAGAAGGTCTGTAAGTGGTAATAAGTGAATATACACCCTGTTGATAGTCTGTGGTATCTCAGAAATGTCATTTTTGTACATAATAATGGAATTTATATGGACCATTAGTGAAATTATGCAAATTCTGAGTGAAATAGGCACTGATCCGAGTGACAAAGTGAAATTCTGAGTGAAATAGGCTCTGATCCGAGTGACAGAGTGAAATTCCGAGTGAAGGACTAGAGATTCCGAGTGAAGGATGAAATTCCGAGTGTAAGTTAGAATGACCGAGTGAAATCTTAGTCTTAGAGACAGCTGGAGTGAAGTAGGTTCAAGGGAACCACTTCTGGATGAATATTCCGAGTCAAAACACCATTGATCCTTTGTTTCTGAGTCAAAACTTGCTAAGTACTTCTATTTCCGAGCAAAACCTCTCTGAAATATGCAATTCCGAGTGCAATATAGAGTAATGGAAGCTCATTCCGAGTGGAATATAGGAAGGAGAACCCAATCCGAGTAGAATATACAAGGTTTAGAGCCATTATTGAGTGAGGCTATGTTTATGACTCTTTTTCCGAGTGATAAAAACCTTAAAGGATTCCGATCGAAATACATTTTGAGGAAGGATAGTGTATGTGTACCTAAGAGATGATTATCCGAGTGAAAAATGAGTAGGGAAGGACTTAAATGCTCCTGGAAGGTAAAATCCGAGTAAAATAAAGAGAGACTGAACCATTTCCGAGTGAATCTATGAGTATGACTCCTCTTCCGAGTGAGATATACTCTATTGGACCAATTCCGAGTGAAGACTTGTATGTGTAGGTCTTTTCCGAGAAGTAAGGGCCTCAATATGTTCTGATTGAGATTGTAGTTGAAGAATTTGGTTAAAACCGAGAGAGAAATATGTGTAAACCGAGTGAGTAAAGTTTGAGTATTGCTGAGTGGTAAATCCGATTGATTCCTTTCTAAGATTTGAATTGTTATTAAGTGATAAATTCCGAGTGATTGACTACTTAGGAGAGAGAGTCGGGTTCTAGAAAAAACACTTCCGAGTGAGAATTTTAAGTCTATGCCGAGTGATGAATGTGAAGTACATTCCCGATTGTGTTGAAGTAGCATTCCGAGTAAGTGGATTACTTTTACCGAGTGGAACAGTGTATGTAGATATTCGGATTTGGAATAAAAAAAAACTTCGAGTAGAAAAAGATAGGAAAAGAATGCGAGGGAGTCGGTTTTTGAAGGACATTACCGAGTGATAAAGGACTAGGCTTGGAATGATTTAACCGAGTAAGAACCATTAAGAATGACCCGGATTTAGGATATAATACCGTGTGAAAGGCCAAGAAAATTAGGAGTCGGTGTGGGGGTGAGTTACCGAGTGAATGATGGGAAAATGAGTCGGTTTCATGGGAATGCCGAGTGAGGATTGGCTGATTCGCTCAAGCGAGCAAGCCACGCTCAAGCGAGCCTTGTAATTGTGACTCAGAAGTGGGAATTCCAGTCGGAATTCACTGACAGAAGTGTTAACCGAGTGAAATTTCACTCGGTATTCACTGACAGAAGTGCGTTTTGACTTCAATTTTGTCTTTTCATGATATTTTAATCCAATCGTGCGCATTAGGGATGGTGGACGACCAGGAATGGACACTGACTCAGCCTATACAATTGTTTAATCTCCACTGACCCTTTCTGACTCAGCATACCACTCGAAAATGGGCACTGAGTCAGCATACCACTCGGAAGTGGGCACTGAGTCAGCATACCACTCAGAAATGGGCACTGACTCAGCAGCCACTCTGAAAAGGCTGTCTCCCACCTGTCTCCCCACTCACTTCCTCCCTATTTAAACGAATTCAAGTCCTCAGACCTCACACCACACACACGACCAAACACTCTTCCTCCCAAGCTCTTTTCCTCTCTTTTCCCCTCTGTTTCACTCGGATTCGCAGCAAGGCAGTGAAGGGAGCCTCTTTCTTCTCCTCCAGGAACTTCATAGAGGTAAGGGGGTATATTCTTGGGTGCCTTGTGGGAAAACCGAGTGGGGACAGATTCAGTGTGTATGAATTAAATGCTTTATATTGATATCTGTATATGCATGTATATATATATCTGTTACCGAGTGATAAATTGTGATATGACATGTACTTATTGGACTGAAAATGCTAAGAATCATGGGTACCGTGTGATTTCCAGTGAAAAACTATGAGTTTAATGATAACAGGTTCGGTTTAGGCCATTTCAATCAGTTTTGGTATCATTTCAATCGGTTTTAACCCATTTCAATCGGTTTTGGTATCATTTCAATCGGTTTTAACCCATTTCAATCGGTTTTGGTATCATTTCACTCGGACAACATAGTATTTCACTTGGTAAACACTCTATTTCTCTTGAACAGCATCTTACAAGTCTTGTTTCATTCGGAAAATTCCTTCTTATATTATTTTACTCGGTTTTGACTTAATTCCACTCAGAAAGTATGTTTATCTTTTACTCAGAACCCCTTTTTAGTAAATGCCCTCGGAAAACATCATGTTTAACTCGGATAGCACTTCCCAAGTTTTGTTTCACTCGGAATTTGACCTTGTTTCACTCAGAAATCATTTTATTCTCACTCAGAAAAAATGTATCAACCTGATTCCACTCGGAGTCAGGAATTATTTCACTCGGATTTACTTTACTTGAATGTATTCCAGTTAGCAGAATGATTTTCACTCGGATTTACAAACCATGCTACTTAGGAAACCATTTTTCCTACTGACCTCACACGGTTTTAAGATATTTAGTTAAGGAAATTACTTTCAGCCTCTGTTTCACTCGGAACTTATCTCATTTTTACTCAGAAAACTCCTTTCAGCCTGATTCCACTCGGAATCAGATTTTATTTCACTTGGAGACTCAAGTTCACTCGGATTCATAAATATTTTTACTCAGAAAACTCCTTTCAAACTAATTCCACTCGGAATCCAATTTTACTTCACTCAGAAAAATGTTTCATCATTCTGTTTCACTCGGAAAACGTATTATGTTTACTCAGAAAACTTCTTAGTTTGAATTTCACTCAGGACACATTTTATTTCACTCAGAAATTTTGTTATTTTTATTCAGAAAACCCATCCAGTGACTTTACTCGGAAAACAATTTATTTTACTCAGCAAAGAGTTATTTTCACTCGGTATTCAACCCATTTCACTCGGCAAACTCAATTTCTCACTCAGTATTAAACCTTTCTTTCTCAAAAAGTTTAGAAATCAACATTTTTACTCGGATATAATTTATTTCCACTCAGATTCAAGCTGTTCCAGTCGGAAAACAGTATTCCACTTCATTTCACTCGGTTTCACATGGATTTCAGTCGGAAAACAGCTTTTCCAGTGTCATTTCACTCGGATTTTTAACCAGAACGTTTGGAGAACCCTTCTCAGTATGATTCCACTCGGAATCATACATATTTCACTCGGATTTTACCCAGTTTCACTCGGAAAACTCTATTTTTAATGGTTTTCGCTTGGATTTTCATTTAGAAACTACTTCTTAATACTTTTTAAATTAATGAGAAGTTATAATTATTATTATTATCCTTATTCTATTATTATCCTAATTATTATTAATCTTATTATTATTATCAGTAGTTTTTCTTGTTATAAACCTTGTTAACATTTTAATTATGCGTAATTATATAAAGAATAAATTATTTTACTCCTTATGGAAAATATTATATAATAGATATACTTACAATGTTTAAATAATCGATAGAATCCAAAGAACTTGGAAATGATATGAGACTGGAAATACATAAGATACCCAAAGGATCAATTGATAAGATAAATGCATTTCGCATCATGAAAATATTTTGAAGAAGAAAAACCTCTAGAGCATACACTTGGTACAGGGAAGGACACTCACGTTCGATCTCAGTAGAAGAATCTTGGGAGTACAACTGGAACGGCAACCCAATGACATCAGAGTCGCGCCCTGATAGCCGGGTGAGACGAGTAATTCTGGTGTACTTTGACTAAATGACGGAGTGTGACCATGATCGTAGGGATCCAAGTCTCAAATATATATATAAATCAATGATGAGAACCAATGAGTTCATTTGTACCAGAGCTTGGGCGGACCCTGATCGCTCTAGAGAATTGGAATGGTGATATTCCAGAGAAGAAGAAATAATTTCTTGGGCCCACATGCATCATGAGACTTAATCAAAGATAAATCATAATGGATCCGAACTCATGCATTCATTACATCATATTTGATTATTATGATTGTGAATATGTTATATGTATGATTTATTTCATGGTAATATGCTTAATTGTTATAATTGTGAACATGCTAAATATATGATTATGTGATGACAACATGCTTGATTGTTATAAATATGCTAAATGTATGATCTATGTGACATTGTATGTTAACTGGATTATGTCCGCATCGGATGAACCAATTAGGGTCTTGAGTTATACTCACCCTTACTGTTGACCATTTTTCAGAGGAATTAGAAACTCAAGAACCCGAGTATGAAGATCAGCAATACGCTGAACCCATTGAGAATAATCATTAAGGATAGTATATTTATAATCAGACACTAGATGACTGTATAATATTTAAGGGTGCCTGCGTGCCCCATTCTGTTAAGAGTACAATTACTTACAGTTTGTGAATGACTATGTGATATATACAATATTACTTCCGCTGATCTGCCACGTATTTATTAAAAAAAAAATATTTACTTTTTTCTAAAAACTGTTAATACTCTCAGTTAAATGGGATGAATCTACAGAAGGATTTGTCTTATCTAACCGAGGGTGTTACAGTCAGGCTTAACCAAAATTGGTGGACTCGAGAGAACGGCCTTGAGTTGCTTGAAGGCTTGTTCTTGCTCCTCTCCCCATTCAAAACTCTTGTGTTTCTTCAACGCCTTATACAAGGGGAGGGACCTGTGCGCCATCTTGGGCATGAAGCGAGCTAGAGCGGCCACTTTCCCATTCAACGATTGGACCTCCCTCAGGCTCTTAGGGCTCTGCATGTCCAGGATTTCTTGACATTTCCCAGGGTTGGCCTCGATGCCTCGTTGGGTCAACATGAATCCCAAGAATTTCCCAGCTGGAACGGCAAAGGTGCATTTTAAGGGGTTTAACCTCATGTTGTACTGTCGAAGCCTAGTGAAAACTTGGCGCAGATCTTCAATGTGGTCTCCTCCAGCGGGCGTTTTGGCTATAATATCATCGATATAAACTTCGACCAACCTGGTGTGCATCCCTTCAAAGACTTTGTTAATCATGCGCTGATAGGTAGCGCCGGCGTTCTTCAATCCAAAAGGCATGACGGTGTAGCAGAAAACACCGCGGTCATTGATAAAGGCAGTTTTCTCTTGGTCTCCCTCCCACATCGGAATCTGGTTATACCCCGAATAAGCATCCATGAAACTGAGGTACTAGTAACCAGATGAATCATCCACCATGCGATCAATGTTGGGCAGGGGATATGGATCCTTGGGGCAGCAACGGTTAAGATCCACATAATCTGTGCACATTCTCCATTTGCCATTAGCTTTCTGCACCATAACCACATTAGAAAGCCAAGATGAATAGCGTATCTCCCTTATAAAGCCTGCTTTTAACAACTCCTCTGTCTGCTCACAAGATGCCCTCTGCTTCTCCGGTCCCAATCTCCTCTTCTTCTGGGCCACCGGTCTTGTTTCAGGATACACAGCAAGCTTGTGGCAACAGAAATCAAGGTCCATCCCAGGCATGTTTGCTGCTGTCCATGCGAAAAGATCCTTGAACTCCTGCAGAAGGGCTAATAAGCGTTGCTCCATGGCAAACTCCAGCTTATCATTGATGTGCGTGACCTTCTCTGGGGAATCCCCTAAGACAACATCCCTGGAACCACCATCCGGTGTGGGCTTGGAGGGATTGAGTGGATCAATCTTCAATTCCGCTCTGGGGTCCAGGTCAATGAGACTGACAGACCCTACCGCTGTTCCTCCGTCATTCAGCTTCCTCTTCTTGTTGAATGCTTCCAACTTAACCATGTTGAGGCTCAGGTTATAACAATATCGAGCCATCTCCTGATCACCGCGGAGAGAGGACACACCGTTGTCCTTGTCGATGAATTTGATCAAGAGGTGAGGAGTGGATACAATTGCTTCCATCGCATTCAGTGTTGGACGGCCTATGATACCGTTGTATGGGGATTCCACATCAATCACCAGGATTCTTGACTTGACTGTTCTCGCACCAGGCTCTCCTTCAAAAGAAATCAGGGTGTCAAGATACCCCTTGGTGGGTTGCTTGGCTCCATTAAACGCTGTGAGTTCTTGCGTGTAGGGTTGTAAATCTGCATCATTGAAACCCATCCGTTTGAACAATTATAAAAGATAACATCATAAGAACTTCCCTGATCGACGAGGATCCTCTTGACATCCTTGTTGGCTATGACTGCCACGATAACTACTGCATCATCACCTCCTGGAATTGTTGGGCCAAAGTCATCATCAGTAAATGACACCGTCGGAGCTGCCATACCGTCCCTGAAAGGGCGGTTATCCCTTGGTTTGCCCTGGACAGACAGAATCATCCTGTGGTGATTCTTCCGTGCTGTGATTGATGCTCCTCCTCCCGCAAATCCTCCAGCTATCATCTTAATCACTTCTCGTCTGCCCTGCCTCTGCTGCTGGGGCATGTTATTTTGTTGGGCATCTCCAGCAATCACTACTCCCTTCTGCTTCTCAGCTGCAGTGAACTTCCTTGCTGGATTACATGTATTATCATCTTCGTCATCAGGATCTCTACTCCTTTTTTCCATCCTCTGAGGCTCGTCTACAGATTTCTCCCTGAACAAATACTGCTTCAGCTTTCCTTCTCGAATGAGAGTTTCCACCGTA
Organism: Clitoria ternatea; assembly: GCA_037962975.1. Classification (NCBI taxonomy): domain Eukaryota; kingdom Viridiplantae; phylum Streptophyta; class Magnoliopsida; order Fabales; family Fabaceae; genus Clitoria; species Clitoria ternatea. Next base: position 4,998,813 of record CM075676.1, read on the forward strand.
TTCTTTAATGCCTTACACTCATCAGTATTGTGTCCTGTCTGTTCATGGAAAGTTCAATACTTGCGTGGGTTCCCACCCCTCTTGACTGGGGCTGGTTTCCTTATACCAAAGACGTTCAATGTTGGCCAACCAACCTCCCTCATGATTTGTGAGTGCCTGGTGTTCAACGGAGCATAGTTATTGAACGATGATACACGCCTATCTCGTGGATGCGGGCGAGCGTTTACAAAGTCTTCTCTAAAGGCGTGCTTCTCAGACCTCACTCTCTCCTTTTCTCTCCGTAGCTGCTGAGGGGGTGCTGAAGGCTTCAACTTTGTTGCGGTTGCCTCCAGATGCATCTCTATGCCCACGTACTTGGAAGCCTTCCTTCGAAACTCCTCGAAGGTTGTTGGGGGGCTCTTTGCCAAAGATAGGGCAAAGGATGATCCAGGCTGAAGAGCTTCCACTACAATATGAAGTTGTATGGCCTCCATGAGGTTGGGGACCAAAGCTGCCTCCTTATAAAACCTTTTCAAGAACTCCTTAAGAGTTTCAGTTTCTCCCTGCCTTATCTGGGCCAAGGTGTGGGAAGTTCTTGGGATATCCCTAGAGATGACAAAATGGCTTTCAAATGCAGCAGCCATTTCCTCCCAAGAGTCTATAGATCCTGAGGGTAAGCTTTTAAACCAGCTGAGAGCCTCCTCGGTTAGTGTTCTTGGAAACATCCTGCACATAACATCTTCATCTGCTCCCAAATACATAGCTTCATACACATAAGCATCCAAATGCTTAGTGGGATCAGTTTCTCCATTATACTTCCCTATCGACAGTGGCTGAGTTGTTTGCAAATGTTTCGGGATAGCAATGCTCATCAGCCTTCTTGAGAAAGGGACACTGAGCTTGTACGTCCCTGAAGTCACCACCGCCTGCTCCCTTCTCCTGGTACTGACTCTATCCCCAGAGTCTTGAGTCTGCTCTCTCTCTTCATACGTGGGGATCTTCGAATACTGGAGGGTTGTAGATCTATTCCTCGCTGATGCATGATGAGCATCCTTTGCATGGGACGCTGCCCTGTCCCCAGCTCCTCCTCTCTCCCGCTTCAACTCCATCAGTTCCTCCCTGAGTTGCCTGATAACCTCATCGCGAGGGTCAGGCGTTTGCACTTGCACCATCCTCCGGGTTTGAGTTACAGGGGACTCGAAGATAAGTCTCCTTCCAGTCTGTTGATGGGTCACATCCTCTATGTGACCATCAACAAAATCTCTCCCATCACCTTCCATCGTGACAACCAAACTTCTGCGAAAATGGGAATAACTCTAACGAGTCCCACTGGGCGTGCCAATGAACTGGTCTGGACCGGGGTCTAGGATCCGGTGTGGGACCAGCCACAAGAATATAGGTGTTTTTAGGGTTTGCACACCGGAACAGTGTGTATCCGATGTATTAATCTGGTCTCTCAGTGGGAGAGGCCGGTCTTGTTGTCCTGGAGTTCCTTCACACCAACGTTTCGCGTTGCAGGGGGCGAAAGGTGGTGCCACCTGCGAAGATTCTCCGACGCTCAAGTTAGAAAAGTGTAAGAACTCAGTGAATGCTCAAGCGATATAATAACAAAGTGTAAGTTAGAGCAACGATACCATGCATGTGTATTGAAATGAGTTATTTGTAGTTGTACGTGAGAAAATGAGTCGTTGGGTACAGGTGGGTCCCCCAGCTCTGATAGCGTGTACATTATGTCAATCAGGGTGGCTCAACACTCAGAATGTGTCAGGAGGGTAGGTCAATTATCAGAGTACGATCCTCTAAGAAGAAGAGAGGATAATCACATTTTCCGCATAATCTGCTGACACATCCACTTGCTTTCTGAGGCCATTGACGTGACATATTTTGCTACATATAGTATCTTCGCTGATAAGTTATTAAGGGCTCTTATCTCGCTGTGACTGAGAAACCAGCAGTTATATAAACGTTCTGTGAAAATGAACAATGCTCCGCTATAGAGTCAATAAGTGGGGCAGTCGTGAGATGAGAGCGGAAGGCCAGACATCGGATATCTGGTGTGGTAATGTTGAACCAGGACACCGGTTTTCCTTATATGAGGCCACTCTGACGTCACAAGATTGGGGGCCGGTATCCAGACCGGATCACCATGTATCCCTTACACATAACTTTCCCACCACAGGATGGTTTAGGTCTACTTAGACACAAATAAGCATAAAACATCCTTAATGCATGTTGAAGTATACATATACAAACCATAGTTATATTGATCTCTGAATTTGCTATCATAAAATCTAGTGCATCACTTGACAATAAGATAATGATCAAACACAAGCCAAGGTGCGCCAGACATGATGTTTTCCTTATCCTCTAGTACATCAAATTTCACAATATAGTGTCCATTTGTGATGTCTATTTGCTAGAACCAAGTCTGTTTTACAAAAGACTTTGGAGTTTTTTGTTATTATTTTAAAGACCCCAAGATTTATTAATAACACACATCAAGGTATTTCATTAAATAAAGTCTGCCTACGTGTTATCTAATGTCTCTAATTTAGTGTTTCATATCACAAGTCAGTGATGCATATGCTATAAAAGAAAGGAAGAGTCCATCACTTAAAAGTCTGCCTTGACCTATGCAAAGTAATTCAGAACAAGTCTGTATGGGACTAAAAGAGTTCTCATCCAAGAAAAGTCTGACACAAGACAAAGTTCAAGAAGAGTCTGATTCAAGTGCGCCCTTCCAGACCTTTGGATTGCTGAGTCATGTTCCTCATAAAGTTTCATGTCTTAGAACTCAGCACATATATTTCCTTAAGACATCAGACCTCGGACTTTTGAAGCACAAGAACATCACTATGAATTTGCATAAATCAACACAAGGATATTTTTAAAGATGCCTAGAGCTAGATCTTTTTCAAGCTAGATTACTCTTATCCTTGAAAAGGGAAAAAAGACAAGTCGGTTCAAGAACCAATAATTGCATGGAGAAGAAACCGATAAAGCTACTCTGCGCAAATCAAAAAGCTGATGAGGATCAGTACATGTGTTAGAAAGCATTAGAAAGTTAATCATGTCTATTTCTACACAAATTCATGATAGAAGAAAGACTACAAAAGGACTTTTGCTTTGAAACACTTGAGGTACTTCATTTTAGTGCAAGTTTTGAAGATCCTCGATTCAGACCTTTTGTCTTCTTCTCATTCAGAGTTTGCGAGCTTCAAACGGTTACCTATCTTCAATAGATCATCAAGAGTCACCTTTATTCGCCTATAAATATAAAGAGAATTCAGACTTTAAAGAAGTTTTTGCAAGAGAATAGACACAGGCACGAAAGCATCAATCTGAAGCTTCAAGTAATTCAAAGTTTTCTTCTAAAAAATAAGGACTTTCTTTGTATCTTTACTTCTTGCAGGCTTAGTATTTATTTTTCTACTTAGTGTATCTATTCTTTAAGATTCATTATCTGTACACTAAGTTATCAAAAACACAAACACAATCTCAAATCATAACCTATGTCAAAATCTGGTATGTTATCAGTCTTAGTTTCTGTGGGAAACACTGTTTGGCCTGAAGAGACTTTTGAAAGAATATTTGGGTTTAAGCCAATAGTGGCTTGTTGAAAGGATACTTGAGTTTAAGTCAGGAGTGGCTAAAGTCAAGAATACTTAAGGCAGGGTTGTGTTATGTTGTGTAAAAAGTCATTTTTACATAGTAAAAATCCTGAAGTTACTGAACGTAGCTTCTGCGTTGGAAGTGAACCAGTATAAATCTGTTGTGTGCTATCTTTCTTTCTCTTATCTCTTAAAATCTGATTCAAAAGCCTGCCGCCTTTATTGTTTGAAAAAGTTTAAGTTTTGCAAAAAGAGCCTTAAACTTATTCAACCCCTCTCTAAGTCTGACTCTGAACCATCACTATTAACTCAACCCCCTATAGTTTTCCATATAGCCTCATGATAATCACACAAAGCCACATAACCTATCGTATCTTTCAACATTTTCACTACCAGACACTTTTCCATGGTTTGCAAATATGTTTATACTCCTCATTTGTAAACATAAATTTTAGCAATAACCTATTTTCACGAACATGCTCTATTTTCATTAGCCCCATTAGAAAAAAGGTTCGTAGCCATCTTTTTTCTTGCCCTCCAGAAATTCAGTTTGAACGTAAGACATATGTTTTTCCCTTTGTCAGTACCTTTTCCATTATCTGGAGGCTTAAACAGAGGTTGTCATCAAGTTGTGTTCCCTTCACTATTCATCTTGCCCTCTTCTCCTTCTTATAAAAATTATCTAATTGTGTTAAATAAGAATGATATGAGAATTTAAAAATTAAAATATATTTTGTTCCGTTACTTTTTCAAACAAATGAATATGTTTATTATTTCATCTCATATTAAAACATTCAAACAATTGAATGTGTTGTTGCTCTAATGCATCCCATCACTTTCCAATCTATAATATACCGATTTATTTGTTTTCAATACTTACTATCAATCCAAACATACCATGTGGTTGTGTAATTGAAGACTAGGCGACCCTTTAATAACCAATTGTAAAAATAAAGTCACCTAATTGTTAATATTAATCATATACATTAAGATTTTTTACTAACAAATAAAAAAATAACTTTGACCAATCTAAATTGAGTCTCAATTGAGAATAAACAAGCTTAGAAAATGAGAACGCTCTTATGAAGACACCTTACACTTAAGTTAGCAGTGATTTGAATATTATAATAAAAACTACATGCCTTAAGAGGTTTTAAGTGATATTTATAAAATAAGTTTGTGATGAATAAAAAAATTGCTGAGGAGAGTGAATGTAATGTAAGAATTAGATTAGATAAAACATGAGTGGCAAACTATTTTTACGTTGTGTTACATTGAAATGATTGCTGAGAGTTAATGTAAGGTAAGAATGAGATTAGATAATACATGATTTGCAACGTATTTTTATGTCGTGTCACATTGAAATATGCCTTCGTGGAACATCACCCTCCACCAACACCGAGGGGCGTAAATAGATTAGACACAAGTTATAGTGAGATAGACAAAAGGTATCATCCTCGTGCATAGATAATAATCAGATATGCAATCTCCCTTAATGAAAATTATTCTGTTTTCTATTTTTTAAAAATTTAAAGTGTTTAATATTGTGTTTTTTTGTCCTACACTAGGAGATGTGTGGCATGAAGACAGAGAAAAACACATGGCCACTCACTGATACAAAATCTTGGATAATATCCTAATAAGTAGGATCAGCATCTTGAATGGTTAAATACTATATTTCTTTAGAAATTTTATTATATCCGAGGATCGTGGAGTTAGTTGTCATATCTTGCTTTACTCTGTATATATACTATGAATCTCAAAAAGAATTAGATGAGAATAGGAGTAGTGAATTTGTATTATTAGATGTTATTATAAATGGTCGTTATTAGAATATATCAGTTATATAAGTTTTTCAAAAAGTCATATGATTTTAAAAATCTTTTAATCATAATCATTCATATATATAGCATGTGATTTCAGTATTGTCACTCGACTTCTTGTAAGACACATCATTCATGTACATAGCATGTTTTGTTGTCTAGTTGGATATAAAAGGTAAAAAATTACCTGAAAGTTAGAAGATGGAAAATTTAAAATTGATAAATTATCTAATAAATTTAAGAATAATTATTTCTATATAAAATTAATATTAATACAAATCTCGTAATATTTAGGACAAGTTAAACATAATTTTTTATGACATTTTTTTATTCTCTGTGTTGTATAATTTTAGGGAGGTTAAAAATTGTTGTTTAAATTGTTTTTTAGTATAAAATGAAAATAAAATAATAATAAGTAAAATACAAAATTAATAAAGTAAGCGTGGTTTATCTTAGAGGTGTCCAATTTCAGCGTTGCCCATTTAAACCCGAGAAATCCGAATTAAAAGAAAGGCAACGGTTGATTTGCAATGAGTCTTGGGTTAGGGTTAAAACGAGTCAATTTAAAGGTTTGTGTTGGCTAGAAACAAGCGGACTTAGTAAAAAAAATGAGACCCGATTATAACTAAACCTGATCGAATATAAAATTTAAAGGTAATGTTTTTATTTTACTTAGGTTTAACTTCTGAGACCCAAATCAAATATAAGTCAAAATTTATAGTTTTTCATTAAAAGGTTTTTGTTCTTGCCTAATTTAATAATATTTAAATTTATCAAAATGTTAAAAAAATCAATCTATTAATGAATTATATTTTTAGGATAAAAATGTTATGTTTGAAAAAAATGATTATTTGTTAAAATTATTTTGTAGGTAAAATATTTTTAACAAAAAATAAACTTTTCTAAGAAACTCAACTGAAAAATTAAAAACTGCAATTAACTAAACTTAAACAAAACAATTATTATATTGGATAAAAATAAATTATTATTTATATTTCACATATTGTAATAAAATAATTTAAAATTAACTAAATCCGATCGACCCGATACTTAGATAATCTGATAGACAGTCCTACAGCATCCTTTTACCTTGAAGAAGGTGATAAGTTGGTTGTGTCACGGGATTAGTATTGGTGGGAGGTTGGGTCATTCAAAACGCAGATTCCATACAAAAACTCTGCTTGCCTGCTTGCTTGGTGCCTCATTCCTGCTTGCCACGCGCCCCACCTTTTTTATAATCTCTCACTCGGTAATGCTTCTCACTGCTAATCAATTATCCAAATATAATAATCAAATTATTAATATTAATTTTATATATTATTTAAGATTGATTAAATTCCGTTAGATAAACAAATTAAAAAATATTTTTTTATTAATCCCAACTAGAAAATTTCAATCAGAATCAAATACGACCTTACTATATTACTAATTGAATAAATAGGCCATTCGGTTGAATAGTATGAATTGATATACTTAAAAAATCTTGTTATTTATGAAAATAAATAACAAATAATATTTAAAAATAGTTTAAATACTTTCTGTAATATTTTCAAAAAATAAATGAAAAAACCTTGAGTAGGTTTTACTTTTGTTGGTGTATATATAAGGAATATTAATTACTTTATAATATTAATATATACTTAGTCATAATCACCGGACACTTCAACTTTTTTATTGATATGGTTGCTTATTCTGATTTTATATCTTAGATATGCAATTGTATTAAATAATTAGAGTGTGAGTTGGAAGTAGAGGTGTCCATCGGTTGGGTTCGGTCAGATTCGGTTACTTTTGAGTCCACCCGTTGTTATCCATAAAACACAAACAATAACCCATTTTCACCCAATACTACGGTCGGTTTGGTCGGGTTCGGTTAATTGCGGTTCTCAGTTTTTTCGGTTGAGTTTTTCGGTTAAGTTTCTTAGGAAAATTTATTTTTTATTTTTTGCCAAACACTTTTTACGTATAAAATAATTTTAGCAAAAACTTGCATATAAAAATGATGTATTTCATGTTTTAGAACTAACGCCTTATGGAATATGAAAGTCATATAATATTGAAGTAGTAGGAATTAATTCTATTAGATTATTTTTTTCTAATCATAGATTGTACTAGTACCAGAAAAGAGTTTAAAAGTTATTAAGTGTTCAGATCTAACACGTGCATTTAGAATATGATGATTTGATGATAAACTCATGTATGACTTCAGGTTGACCACACAAAGACCAATCTTAAAAAAAGTATCGCCAATATATTTAGTAGCAGTCGGTCAGGTATGAGTATCTTCGGGTTTAATTTTTTTAACCCGAATCCGCCCGTCTTAGTCACAATAAACCACTTAAATGATCCGTTTTTACCCAAAAACCCGTTACAAATTGACCCGTTTTTATCTTTAAAATCGGGTAGCTCGGGTTCACGGATAACGTCAAAATTGGACACCCCTAGTTGGAAGTAGAGTTCTGTTGTATGGGATATTTTAATTTATCAAAATAATTTTTCCATCAAAGATATCAATGAAACAAAGAAAAGCATCCATGAATCAAATGATTAAAGGTGAATTTGAAAGAGTTTATATGAAATTTATAAAAAATAGTTTATAATTTTTATAAGTTGTTTTTTACTTACTTTAATAAATTATTTCATGTGTAGTCTATTTAAATAAGTTATTTTTAATATTATTTTGATAAGTTTTATGATCAATTTATATTATAAGTTCTCATTTGAAAATAACTTAATATATAAGCTCTTAATTAAATTATGTATCTAAACGTATCCGTAGTCCACTACTTTCACTTCTCATCTCAGTAAAGAAATCATAAAGGGCGGATACAAATATTTAAGTCTTTACTCATATTAAAATTTACACCTAGATTTATTTTTTATTATTTTATCCCTAATTTAAAAGTTACTTATATCAATTATTTAAATAAAAGTTACTTATATCAATAATTTATAAATTGGTCAAATTATCACCATACGACTTAATAATTAAACTAGTAATAATAAAATGTATCACAATTTTAATCTAGCCTTGTTAGATTGGTAATTTGCATTCTATTTAATGTTGTTGAGTGGTATGTATGACTTTTTAAAATAATTTTTTTAGAATAAAGCTAAAGATATTTGACATTTTTAAATTTTTTGTCTAAAAAAAATTTAAGAATTTATATTTTTTGGTAATTTAAGATTTAATATTATTAAATTAATAAGAATATTAGGAAATGGAAAATTCTTAAAAATAGTCTTAATTAAATAATTTTCATTAAAAATTTACTTTTTGAATTATTTTTAGAAGAAAAGTCGTGTTTCTTTTTTCAATTTTTTTCACGACATACTATATTTAGTTCTGACCAATCTCCACCAGACATGTAACGATTTTTTTTTTATATATGACATGCAACAAAATTTAAATTATTAATTCATTGGAAAAGAGTTAGTAGAAGTATTAATTAATTTCATCGTGTACCATAAAAGATGTAAATGCGTTAGGCTGAGGTAAACCAGATTTGGTCTATTTCAAATTAATATAATTCGGATCTGGTTTGATAATTTGTGAAAGATTTATTTTTTAAGTTTTGTTGATTTAAGTTCTAATCTTTTTAAAAGCCTCTATTTAGTTTGTTTAAAATAAGACTTACAATTATGCCAAAGCTCCACTAATCTAAATAAGTTAGCAGTTTATTATTATAAATGAGTCTATCAATATAAATATATTGTATATAACTTATTTTAAATCAAATTATATAAATATAACTTTATAAAATTTTAAGTAAGTAAAAACATATAAATTTGTAATTATGATATTATATATGTTGTTGTTATTATATATATAGTATTAGTAAATTAATTTGTTGGATTTAAAAGACTTTTTAAAAATATATAATTTAACTTATTTATTTAAATAAACTTTTTAAAAATCTAAATATTCTCTTATAATCTGATAAGTTTTAAATAAATTAATTGATGAACCCGTACCTTTGCGTATCATAGAAACATTAATTATGAGCATAAACACATGTGTAGTGTTGGGTCACCAAAGGCTTTACATGCTTTGTTAGAATAAGGAAATTGGGTAAGCATCATAGTGAATCATAATTCATAACAACTATAGGAGTGGACACTAGAAATTGAATTAAAATTAAAAGTGGATACTATATATATATATATATATATATATATATATATATATATATTATTGTTTTTTAATCGCTCCAATTTAAACCAAAGACACAGGAGTGCACGTAATCTAATCTAAATTACTCTCAGTGGACAACAATGATCAAGATGGAAGGTCTAAAGATGTGGCAAAATGCGTATCCGCCACACACACACACACACTATTTTTGGGTGTGGCTGTGACTGGGTTTTTTGCTAAACTGGGCCACTTGGTTTTGGGGTCTCATTGAAACAATTTAGTTGTCTGGGGTAAAAAATGTCCCATCGTTAGGGGTGTTCATCAACCGATCCGGACCGCGAAAAACCGCTCAACCGATCTAAGAAAACCAAAATCAATCAAACCAAAAACCAAAAAACCGAAACCGCAAAAAAACCGTATTTCATATGCGGTTTGGTTCAGTTTTCGGTTCCCCCTATGAGAACCGAACCGAACCAAACCGATCCACAAGTTTTATATTTTAATGTTCTCATTTCATTTAGTCACAACCTCTTTTATTTATTGCTTTATTAATTTGTTTAATTTGGTCTCTATATTTTATTTTGTAATTTTGTTTAAACTGTATGATAACACTTATTTTTTAAAAATTTGTCCAAGTTAGAGGAAAAACAAGAAGAATAAAATCTTGGCTCAAGACTTTTAATATTTCTGTTGTTTTACATTGAATCTTATTTAAGTCTTATTTAAGTAGCACTTTATTTGTTTTATGTTTGAATTTAAATTGTTCAAAACTTGTCTTGTTTTACTTATTAATAATTCTCCCATCATTGAGAACTTAAAATATTCTTTGCATTGCTATAATTATAATGTTTATTTGATTTTATAAAAAAATATAAAATGAGAAAAAAACTGCATAAACCGATCCAATCCGAACCGCATTTGATCGGATCGGATCAGATGGTGTCATTCATTTCAACCGAATCAAACCTAACCACAATTTAATAAAGTGATCGGATCGGATGATATTTTATCATAAAATCGAACCGATCCGGACCGCGAACACCCCTACCCATCGTATTCAACTAGGAATATCATATTATGGTATGACTAATTCTAAATTCAAAGCCAAAATCATACTTAGAAAAAATAAACATTTACCACTGCTTAGTGTTGTATGATTTCTAGTTGATGGTTGCCAAAAACATAGTTGGTCAAACGCAAGTTTTTGATCTATTAGTCATAGGAGTTGGAGTCTTGAAGGATATGTAGTACCTATAAAATCTTATTTTCATGGCTGAGTTACTAAACAAACACTGATATTAAAGCCCACTATGGTGAAGTTTTTGGTGGATTTTTGTTCTCTCCTATTTTCTTTACCCATCCCTCTTCCTTTAACATAATTATAATAATTTCATCAATGATTATTATATTCATCAATATTTGTCTAACATTTATTAAATTAAAGTTAGTCATTATAATCATTTGTTATTCATTATAATTGTGAGATTTCTTCTCATTTAGGAGATCCTCAGAGAAATTAATTTGAATAAATCCCCATTTATTCTCAATTAGTTCTTTATTTTTTATATTGTTTTTAAATTTGTTTATTTGTTTTGACTGTTTAGGAGATAAGAAGAACTAAGTACTTGAGAGGGAGAGAATATTTGAAAGTGAAGAAGTATAAAAAAAGATATACTGGTTTAAAATTAAAAAATAAAATAATGAGAAAAAAAGAGAGGCGTTAGAAGAAATCATTAAATTTTGTTTGCTCAACACAGAATTTTTAAATTACTCATTTTTGTTTTTTTTGGGTCAATTACTTGATTTTTGTTGCAAGAAATCACTAATTTACCTTTTTTGGTTACAAAAAATCCACAGGCCCAGTAGAAGCCCAAGTTGAGCCAAATGGTGAAAGTGAAAACCCCAGTGTCCAACTCATGCTTCCACTGTATCTAAAATCCTTCAATGGCCAACACTCCCAAATCCGAGAAGAAGAAAACTAAAAACCTAGAAATCACCGAAACCGAAGGCAAAACGAAGAAGAAGAAGGATAGAGACCCCGAGAAAGAAGAAAACAAGAAGAAGAATAATAATAACAATAAGAAACTCAAACTCAGCAATGGAAATTCGAAACAACGAGACAAGGAAGGTAAAGAGGGAGCCGATGGAGACGAAGAAGCCAAAACGCACGTGTTTCCGATGAATCGTATAAGGACGATTATTAAGAGCGAAGATTCTGAATTGCGTGCTTCACAGGAAGCTATATTGGTCATCAACAAAGCTACGGTAGGTTTCTGTTCATTTTTCCAATTGTTTTCTGATTTTAATCTATTTGTATTATCACGTTCTGATTCACCGTTTGCCTTGTAGGAGAAGTTCCTTGAACAATTCACGCAGGACGCTTATGCTTGTGCTGTTCAGGACCGGAAGAAGTCTCTCAGTTACAAGAATCTAGGTAATCATTTTATTGATTTCTGAGTTCAATGAAGTTCACGAAACCAGGTTCTGTTGTTCTGTGTTTGGTGTGATGAACGTTAATGTCTATGTTTTGCGTACTCAATGCCTCATTGGATGTTTTTCTTTAATGCTGGTTGGGAAAACTGTTTAGGGCATGATATTATAATTTTTCGTTCTATTCAATTAGTAGGAAGATGAACTACTTGAGTAGAATTCCTTGTCATTTGTTAGTTAAACCTTCGAGGTGAGCTTTTGAAAGGCAATTAGATCATGGAAAATGATATAATGATGCCCTCTGGGGTGTATACACTGGGAGATTGATAACAATAAGTTAGAGATTAATGATAGATGTGCTAAATGATGATCTGAAATGGAAAGTGATGGGCACCTGGCCCAGCAGGAAGAAAAGCCCAAGAGATGCAAAAAAACTCCTTTTTGGATGAAAGATTTTATTTAATTATTGTTGGTTAGTTTTAGTTCTTTTGTGCTGGCCCAATTGTTTTGGCCTTATTATTTTCTAAATTCAGCAAGTATTTAAAGTTTTGTGAAACTTATGGAAAGATTGAAAATGATATTCTGAATTTTATTGTCTTCTTAGCTGAGTAGTAGTTAGCCAAACCCTAGCACTCTATCATTGGTGCTTTCATTCACCTTCTCTATGCCTCCCAAACCCCTCACTTCTAAAGATGTGGAGGAAGCTACACTCCCCTCCCCTCCCTCCATTCAATTTGGCCATGTACCACCTTTGTCTAACCCTTTTCCCTCCTACGTACCCACTTACCACCCAACCCAACCCTTCATACCCCCCACTATACCTTATTTTCCTCCAAATCCCCAATTTCCCCTCCATCAAACACCTACCCCACCAAACCAACTTAATGCTACACCCCCTAAAGTTACCCTTAATGCCTTTGATGGGTCAGAACCCCTGGACTGGATTTTCCAAGCAGAACACTTCTTTCTGGTTTATCAAGTTCCAATGGAGCAACGCCTAGCTTGGGTTGCTTTCTACATGAAAGGAGATGCCCTAAGTTGGTATAAATGGATGTACCAGAACAACCTCCTTTCAGATTGGGGATCTTTCACTAGGGCTTTAGCTCTAAGATTTGGACCTTCCACCTATATTAACCACCAAGCTGAACTTTTCAAGTTAAGACAATTTGGCTCTGTCTCAGATTACCAAGCTAAATTTGAGAGGTTATCTAACATGGTTTTTGGCCTAAATCAGGAAACCTTATTGAATTGTTTCATCTCAGGTTTGCTTCCTGAAATCAGGAGGGAATTAGCCATCCTAAACCCCCTATCTCTGCATCAGGCTATCCATCTTGCTAAACTGGTGGAGGATAAACTTAAGGACTCCAAACCTAAACAGCCTTGTTTTTCATTCCCACACCATATATCACCTTCTCAGAACCCCACTAGCCTACCTCTTCCCTCTATCCCTTCCAATAAAGCTTCCACATCTACATTACCAATAAAAAAATTAACACCAGCCCAAATGCAAGAACGGCGTGCCCAGGGCCTATGTTATAATTGTGATGAAAAATTTGTGTTTGGCCATAAATGCACCACTAGTCGTTTTCTACTTCTCCTGGATACTGAAGCCGAACCTGAGTCACCTGCTACCCGAATTCCCGTGGAGCCCTCACCTAGTACTCACCAACTTGAACCTGAGCTTCCACAAGATGCTATCCATTTCCATCTGTCCCCTCAAGCCCTCACTGGTCATCCCTCCCCCCGCACCCTTAAATTTACAGGCTACATCTCGGGCCTCCCTGTTATGATTTTAGTTGATACTAGTAGTTCCCATAACATTATCCAAACAAGACTTGCTGCCCATCTCAAACTGCCAACTCAACCTGCCCCCAAGTTTTCAGTTCTCGTGGGTAATGGGGCCCAAATTCATTGCACTGGATTTTGTCCTGAAGTCCCTATTTCCATTCAAAACCACTCATTCCACATTCCTTTTTATTTACTACCTATTGAGGGTGCAGATGTTGTGTTGGGTATGGAATGGTTGTGTACCCTGGGGCCTATAAGTTCAAATTTTGCCATTCCAAGCTTATCCTTTACTCATGAACAACAACCTATTACCCTTACTGGAGACACAGAGATATCTCCTTCACCCACAACTTACCATCAACTCTCCCATCTTCTTCACACCAACTCTGTTGCATCCTTCCATTTATTATCTTTACAACCTATTCTCTCATCCACCACCCTCCCCACAAATAACCTAGCCTCCCTACCCCCAGAACTCAAAACCCTCCTAGATAAACATCAAAATGTTTTTCAGGAACCACATGGCTTGCCCCCTGCTAGACCTCACGACCATCACATTCCTCTCCTCCCTAACACATCCCCCATTACTGTCAAACCTTACCGCTACCCCCACTCCCAAAAAGAAGCCATGACCCATATCATCAATCAAATGCTCCAACAAGGCATCATTGTCCCTAGCACTAGCTCCTTCTCCTCCCCAGTCCTCCTGGTAAAAAAAAAGATGGGACTTGGCGTTTTTGTGTGGATTACAGGGCACTTAATGCAGTCACTATCCCAGATAAATTCCTTATCCCCACTATTGATGAGTTGCTAGATGAGTTAGGCTCAACTACTATCTTTTCTAAGATAGACCTAAAATCAGGATATCATCAAATTCGGGTCACACCCGCAGATACACATAAAACTGCATTTTACACTTTTGATGGTCACTATGAGTTCCTAGTTATGCCTTTTGGCCTAACAAACGCGCCCTCCACGTTTCAATCTGCGATGAATGATCTCCTACGTCCCTATCTTAGGCGCTTTGTTTTAGTTTTTTTTGATGATATACTTGTTTATAGCCCTACATTTTCTACTCATTTGGATCACTTGCGCCAGGTTTCAGAGTTACTTTCTTCTAACAGATTTTGTGCTAATCTTTCTAAATGCATTTTCGGTGTCTCTACTGTTAGCTACTTAGGACATCAGATTTCAAGCAGGGGGGTTGCCCCTGATCCAGACAAAGTCCAGGCTATTGTGGAGTGGCCAGAACCACGTTCACTCACGGCACTCCGTGGATTTTTAGGCCTCACCGGGTTCTACAGAAAATTTGTTCATAATTACGCCTCACTCGCCGCTCCCCTCACCGATTTATTGCGTTCCACTACATTCTCTTGGCATACAGAAGCCTCTAAGGCTTTTACAAATTTAAAGGAAATCATGACAACTATGCCTGTGCTTACTTTGCCTAATTTTGATAAATTATTTGTTGTTGAGACAGATGCTTCTGGTGTTGCCATCGGTGCAGTTCTTTCCCAGGATAAGCACCCTATAGCTTTCTTCAGCAAGCGAATGTGTCCCCGGATGCAAGCTTCTTCAGTTTATGTCCGTGAAATGTATGCCATTACTGAATCAATCAAGAAATGGCGTCAGTATCTCATAGGCAAACACTTTCACATTTACACAGATCAGCAGAGTTTAAAGCACCTTGTTTCTCAGACATTTCAGACACCTGAACAACTTAAATGGGCAGTTAAACTACAAGGGTATAGTTTCGACATATTTTACAGACCTGATCGTTCTAACGGGGCTGTTGATACCTTATCACGCATGTCCATGGAAGACCCACCACTGCTTTTGGCTCTATCATCACCCATTCCGGCTCTTTTGGACGACTTGAAGACTAATTTCAAGCATAATCCAGAAGGTCAACTTTTTCTTCAAAAGCTCCAGTCGGATCCTACCATGCAAGAGACTTTCTCTTATTCTCAAGGCATCATTTACTTCAAAAATAAAATCTACATTCCAGACTTACCTCATTTGCGACAGACTCTAATAATGGAATTTCACTCCACCCCATCTGCTGGCCACTCGGGGTGTAAACTCACTGTTGCTCGTTTGGCAGCCACTTTCTATTGGCCGGGTCTCTACAAAGCTGTGAAGGATTTTGTAAAACATTGTTCTACCTGCCAAATGAACAAGTACATACCACAAAAAAAACAAGGACTGTTACAATCATTACCAATTCCTACTCAGGTCTAGGAAGATCTTTCAATGGATTTTATCACTCACCTTCCAACTTCTTTCGGACATACCGTTATTTGGGTGATCTGTGATCGCCTTACAAAGTTTGTCCACTTGTTGGCTCTGCCCACTCGGTTCAGTGCTCCGGTGTTGGCCTCCCGATTCATCTATGAGATTTGCAGGTTGCATGGGTTTCCGAAGTCTATAGTCTCAGATCGTGAGCCCTTGTTCCTGAGTATGTTTTGGAAGGAGTTATTCCGGTTGCAAGGTCCTACGCTCCAATATAGCTCCTCCTACCACCCTGAAACCGACGGGCAAACTGAGGTCACTAACCGTTGCCTAGAAGCATACCTCCGTTGTTTCACCAGTGATCACCCAAAACTGTGGTTTAATTTTCTCCACCTTGCTGAGTATTGGTTCAACACTTCTTTTCATTCCGCTATCGGAATGACCCCCTTTCAGGCACTGTATGGTCGTCTTCCCCCTTCACTGCTGGATTATGCCCCAAACTCCACTTCTGTTATCCCACTAGACGTGTCCCTGCAACAAAGGAAACAACTTCTAGCAACTTTAAAAGAAAATCTCCAGAAAACAAGGCAACGAATGCTCAACCAGGCTAATCAACACAGACGTGACATTACCTTTGAGGTTGGAGAGTGGGTTCTTCTCCGTTTGCAACCGTATCGGCAGATCTCTGTCTCCCGGCGTGTCTCCCAAAAATTGAGTAAACGTTTCTATGGGCCCTTCCAACTCCTCCGTCGAATTGGCTCGGTCGCGTACGAGCTCGCACTTCCCCCCTCTGCTCGAATCCACCCGGTGTTTCACGTCTCCTTCCTCCGTCAGTACCATGGTGACACCCCGGAATCTCATTTTACTCCCTTACCGGTGTTTCCCTCGGATCCCCTTTTTACAGACGCGAACCACCACTCCACTTCAACAGAGGTCGAACCCTTGGGGTCTCAACACAAACATATAATATCAAAAGGACAAAGTGAAACTGAGTTGCGTGATTCGGGCAAGTTATCACTTCCATCTAACTCCCTCTCTCCTAAAACGCGTACACCATCTGGACCCTTGGATCAAACAGCGCCTACCACAACAGGATCTCCACCATCCGTGATCCATTCCATCCATGCACCTCCTACACACGACCCACCCACCGTTAACCTCACACCGTTGGATCACCAACGTTTCATTTGCACCACATCTGGGCCCTCCATTCAAAATCAGCGTTATAAAGCCCCTGGACCATCAGATTTCCTCACGAAATCTCCTCCCTTGATTTCAGCTTCGAAGCCCGTGAACTCCATCACTCCCAATGCCGTGATTCCCGCGCCTGTCTCCACCATTCACGTGCCTGGCCCCTCGATAGGCGTGAAAGCTGTGGACTCCCTGCCCACTTCTTTACCGTTGGATGCACATGGGTTTCCCATCCGTTTTTCTCCACCGATTGAAAGAAGCACAATCTGTGCCAAGGCCCCTCAGCCACTCACTTCGCGACACCTCAGCACCACAGTCTCTTCTAACCTTGTGGACAAGGTTCCTACCCGACCCGAAAGTAATGATGGGCACCTGGCCCAGCAGGAAGAAAAGCCCAAGAGATGCAAAAAAACTCCTTTTTGGATGAAAGATTTTATTTAATTATTGTTGGTCAGTTTTAGTTCTTTTGTGCTGGCCCAATTGTTTTGGCCTTATTATTTTCTAAATTCAGCAAGTATTTAAAGTTTTGTGAAACTTATGGAAAGATTGAAAATGATATTCTGAATTTTATTGTCTTCTTAGCTGAGTAGTAGTTAGCCAAACCCTAGCACTCTATCAGAAAGAGACAGTCGAAAAGAGATAAGTTGTGTTAAATGGATGTGAGAAAATGAGGTGTGAATAAATCATTGTTGGTTGACCATCTATGTTGCAACCGGTGATTACTGTTACAGTCAGAAAAGGCAAAAAATAATTAAACCGTTTCTTTTAACTTTAAAGTGAGGACAGTGGGCAAAATAATTGAACCTTACTGATTTTGATCTGATACAGTGAAGATCACAGTTTAGCAGTTCTAAATCAAATTTGTAATAGGAAATATTGAATTCTCCCCAATTAATGTGAATTGAGGAACATCCAGACAGGTTTTACCAAATTTGCTCAATTCCCTTGTGGGTGGTGAACTGGGATTTGCATACCATTTCTGTGTGTTTTGATACTAGCATTGTCATTGGCGTTCTGGGAGTCAGAGTAACAACCTGTATTTGAAATGGGAGAAGATAGAGTAGGAGTTGGTGTGCAGATGGTGTGGTTGATGGAAGAGGAAAAGATGCTTCTGAAAGTAGGCAATCAAAGAGGACTCAAAATGAAGATATGAAGTATAACTGGAAAAAGATGATGAAAGAGTGGGAGAGGAACTGTTGAACAGATGCATCTGCACTAGGTAGAAGCCAGGGGAGAGGTTTGAAAGGAAAACAGTTAATAATGTTCATTCAGTAATGAGTTCTGGAAAGAGTATCAACACCTTGGGAAGGGACATAGACAAAATTGTTTTTCTTTAGAATAATTGTTAACACTTTAGTTAGTTTAAAGTAATTATGTACATTATGCTATGAATATCATCAACCTTCTCTCCAAATTCTGCACAGTGCCCACCTGCAACTTGTTACTGCAGTGAACTATATTTGGCCACCACAATGGATTGAGCACCATCACTGGATTTTGGAAACCTATATTCCTATTTGCATGTAATAAAAGTAAACTATATTTAACTAGGCCTGAGATATGGTGTGATTGTTCAACTTAATCAGTGGTTAGGAATAGTAAAGGGAATGATACATGTTTTCCTGATGTCTGCTATTGCTCTTTTTAAGAATTGTTTGGCCCCTCAAAGCTATTGCAAAGATTGCCTTATCTTTCCCTTGCAATATTGAAGGAACACCCATCCTGAAATAAAAAAGAGCAAGATTTAAGAGGAAAGTTACTTATAATCCATTGATTTATTAGATAACTAATTTCCAACTTCAATATCCTAATCTTAATTAAGAGCAAAAGCGAGGAGGATAGTGAGTTTACATATAGGTGGTATTTGGTAGAAGGTATATTTTTTTTCTTTATTGGGAATGCTAGTTAAAAAGAAAATTTGTCCATGTTTTCTAGAAGTTATGAAAAAAATGTTCCCAGGCGAGTAGGATTTCTGGAAATCTGGAAGTGTAAAGGATTTCTATTTTCAGGATATCCACCTGAATGGGTAAAGAAAATTTTGGGAATCATTCATTCCTAGATTTGCAACATTATTATGTAATTTTTTTTATAACAAACGTGGGAATAGATAAAGATATACCTAGAAAAAAAATAGCTTATAACAAATATGAGAGTCAATTTACCCAAGAATCACTTGCTCAATGAAAAAATTCTTGAGAAAGTAGCTAAAAATCATACCTCTTACCAAACACCACCATACTTTGAAACAAATTTTTTGATTTGGTTGGCAGTTGAAGTGTAAATTATTTATCATCATAAGAATATAAGATTTATCACGGTGCTGTGGCGTAAATGGGTTGTAGAACTACTACTTTTTATGTCCAGTGGAATTGATCCCTGTGCTTGTTTGTTTGTGTGCTTGCTTTCTCATTGAGACCATTAAATATTTTCCAATCACTGATTACTGTTCTGCTTTTCCTTCCAGCACTTGTTGTTAGTAAGCAGAGAAGATTTGACTTTCTTTTTGGTATTTTCTTATCCCTGTTGGAATGCTATCCTACTCTTATGTTTAACTCTCCTGTATTTGCCTTACACTAATTACGGGGTTTTCTATGTTTCTTTTGCTTGTTCAGATTTTATTCCTGAGAAAGTGAAAGCTGAAGATGCATTAAAAGAGAGAAATTCAGGAGGGAATGGAGTAGGCTAGAAAATGTAAAGCAAACTATAGAGAATCTACGCTTATACTCCATTCTTTTCACACTTTGTGATAGAAGCATGTATTATGATGAGTGATGCTGTACTTTATGTTCCCATATTGTATTAATTATCACATTTCTGTAATGTCAAATTCCCATAACTAGATTTTTTTTCCCGGTGACCATGCATAGTGCTTGACTCTGCTTTGACAGCATGCTATAACCTGCAAGTGTTGTATTCCATCTTATGTTGAAAATCTTAAATTAATTTGCCCATGCAAAGATAGAAAACACTTGAATTAATAACTACTGGGTGGAAACAGTGCATGAGCTATATCTGGATGCTTCTGAGTGCAGGGGAGCAGAGTGGAATAGAAGGAAAAGATGAAGGCGACCCCTTCTAGCCACCTTCACTAACTGTGTCTCCGTCTGGAGAGGCTCAAAATCTTTAGCAAACATCTCCTTTGGTAAGAACATCTTTTTAGTCTATTTTCAATCTGGTAAGCACATCTCAACGAGCATCTTTTTCTTTGTTATATCTTTTTAGTCCATTATTTTGAAACAATATAACCTTGTCTATAGCTTTTAAGTTGTTATCTTGATTTTTTTCAACATTTGAAATTTACTCTACATTATCCGTGATAAAACATATCGGTATATTGGACTGAGAAAATACATGTTGTCCTACATTAGTAATATCTTCCAACGGATGGCGTTGCGCAGGAAGATTCTGCCAAATCTTTGGATTAGTAAGCCAATGTATGATGCTTCTGTCATGCAGAATCACTTCCATATTTTATTAATCCTTCCCGAATCTATGCATTTTATTAAACCTACAAATTTAGGTTTGACTCAAATAATTAAACTTAATTAACCTTAAACTTGTTTGTTTAACAAAATAAATGAATTTGAACAAGGATTAATTATCTAAGAAGCTAAAATAATTTATGAATAGTTGCTTTACACTTCTGCTCAGAACCCTGTGACTACACCATGAAATCGAAGTTCCTTTTGAAAACTGTTTGCACATGTTATGAATGGCTCAAATCAAGCCTAGGAATCAAAGCCACTGTGATGAAGATTGTGAGATTGTTAATGTCAACGGTAATGGCTATCTCTGCCCGATTTCCTGAATGCAGTATAACTCTTAACTTAAATTTGACCTCCTAACTTACCAGGCCAAGAGATAATCAAATAATTTTGTCTGTGAATGAGTTAATTACCACAATGGAATATCATGAAGCAAATGCATTGCCACTCATACTTATCGATTCGTATTCATAAGAGTTTTTTGGGTAACGTTTCTCTTATTTGTGAACAGTTTAATTGTCATGCCTTGATAAGTATAAAATTTTTAGTGTCAGCAAATTAAAAGTGACATTAAATACACTGTCAACTAATTAAAATTCATACTAAATATGATTTTTATAGTGATATTATTATAAAAATTGATGGTAATTGCTTATCTATGATTGAATGTTAGTATAAATAAATTTACCTCTGTTCTTAGAATGAATATTTCACATTATATTATTAATTAATCATATATCACTACATCATTTTGTACTTTAAGTCACACCAATCTAACCTATACATCTACTTGTCTAACTTTAAAAGACCTGACATAAAACCACGGTCTATTAACTGTGAAAATGTTAGGTAATACTACCTCCGGTTTCAAATATAAGCAAATTTTAGTGGAATTTTTTGGTCTCTTAATATAAGCAAAATTAGACTTTCCTAATGTCATTAAATGTTTGTTTACCAAATATGTCCTCATTATATATATTTTCAAAGCCACTAATTCTTTATGTAATAAATGATACTAAGGGTATTTTAAAAAATTAAATCAAATATGTGGTAACATTAATGCAAATAACTACCTCCAACTACTATTCTTAATATGTGTGAAGTTAGGTATATTTGCTTATATTTGGAACCGGAGGTAGTATTTTATTATCTATTTTCTTGTGTATATATAAAACTACAGTTTTACCGTGACCTATTTTACAAAAAATCACATTTAATAAACCATGGGTACTTGACATGGTGGAAAAATGTGGTCTAAAAGATAGTAAAAAAGTGCAGCATAAAATTTTTATTGCGCCTAAAAATTCTGGCAGTCCGCCCAAAATCCCATTCTCTCATAATTAAAAAATTGGCTCTCTCTGAAACCTTTTTTCCTCCCCCCAAATTGGCTCCTCTCGAAACCCTTCTCCAACCACCTTCTACTCCAAGCACACGCTGTCTCGCAAGTTTGTTCCCTTGTGCTTGCGCACTCCACTCATCTTCAGCTCTCCAAGCACACACTGCCCCACAAGTTTAGTCCCACATGTAACGTTGCTATGCTCTCACGCGTAATCGTGTTGCTTTGCATCTCACACGTTGCCACAAGACACACACATAAGGACGTGTTGCTCCATCTCAGGTTTGCATCTCACGTTGCCACACACGTGTAACACATGAAATTTTTTTCCTTGATTTTAGCTGCTGGTTACAAACTTCCTTGATTTTTTTTCTTGATTGCAGCATGAAGAGGAAGAACATGTTGCTCAAGATGTTGAAGATAATGATTAAGAATGATGACGTGCTTGATATGTTTGGAAACATTATAAATCTTAAACTCATAAGTAAACTATAAATTGTTGTGTAAGACATTATTGGTCTTGAGATTTTTAGCAAACTTTTTTTGTGTAATGACTTAAATGTGGTTTAAACATATTGCCACGTTTGTAAAATTATGATCTAAACTATAACAAAAAAACGTGGTTTAAAGATAAGTTCAAAAAACTGTGGCCTTTAATGTAAGATCACATTTGTAAAATCATAGTCTTAACCATTATAAAAAAATAGAGTTTAAGGACTAGGTCAATAAAATGTGACCTTTAATATGTGGCCGCATTTGAAAAACTACGGCCTAAAATTAATGCAAAAAACTGTGGCCCTTAATATGTGGCCACGACACAAAGTGTGGCGAAACCGTGATCAAAACTAAAGGCCGCAGTTTTTTCATTTAGTTGTGGCTTAAACTATAAAATGTTGTAGTGTATCTAGTTTCTAATTAATGTAAGACTTTTAACACACCTCTTTATGTTTAGGATAAACATATGAAATGTGAATAAATCCATATGATTTTATATGACTTTCAATACACTCACTATGCCTCAATTGTAAAGGATCTAGATCTAATTTATTCCAAATATTACAAACATGATTACTCGTATTTGTCCATACTTCAAATGATTTTTCCTAATGAGTGTGAAGAAATGGGTTTAAAATAGTATTTAAGATTGAGTTATACTCAATATTTAAATATAAGATGATATCTATCCTATTAATTTTTAAGATAGACTTCCACCAAATATTTAAGTTTAAGATTTAAACGTGAGAACAGAAGCATAAAAATATTGACTCAATTAACAAAAAAAAAAGAGAGTTTCCCTGTAGAGAATGAGATTGATAGCAGAGAAGGCAATTAGTATACAAGAGCGAGCAAGAAGCACTGAGAATGCATCGTTGGCGAAAGGCTAACATCCAAGCCAAACCAAATCAAATGTATGATCCAACTTCATCAAAATTTCTAACACAAGTTAATTAAGGATTCCTTCCTTAAGTTAGCCGCTAGCACTTGATTATTATTTTTGCTATTTCACAAGTGAATGCTACGCTATCATACCAATCTTTTTCTCTTTCTTTCTAATTTTCACAAAAGTAGAAACAACTTCCGTTAACAATATACGTTACAATGCTTTTAGGGAATTTACAGGATCATGTTTCCATTCATTTACAGAAAAGATAAATCCATGTTGCTTTGCTTTAAACTAATTCCAGCATCTAATTACTATGAGATCAAATAAATCATACTGGTTAGTTTATTTTAAAAGTTAAAATCAATGAGCAATCTACAAAAGACATGGTTCAACTTTTTAAAAAACCAACAAATCACATTAAAAAATACACATATTTTAAATTAAAAATACAATTTTTCTTAATTAAAAAACATACCCAAAACACTATTTAATTAAAAGGAATAAATAAACAAATGATTTTCACCCTACCCATGTATCTCCATCACTGTTTTTCCTGCCTTCCAAAGCAAAATCCAACTGGCCAACACAGTCATATATGCATCTCCATTGACACTCCACCTTGCATTGATGTATACTCAGATATGCTAACAACTGAAGTTTCTAAAGAAACATTCCACCGAACATCCCCTTAAAAAACAAACCCCTTTTCAACATTCCATATATTTCCCTGCCTCCCCATCAATCCTATATCAAACCCCCTCACCCCTAAAGACCAAAACTCAAATCTTCTCACCACCAGAAGAAACCAAAGATGGCAATGATCATAAACAAACACCCCCTCCTCTCTCTCCCACTCCTCCTAACACTCCTCCTTTCCCATTCCACCTCCACATTATCCCAATCACCAGCATCATCCCCAACTCCCACCCCAACAACACCAACCTCATCATCATCCCCTGCCCCATCACCCTCCTCACCACCACCAACCGACATCATCAGAATCCTCAAAAAAGCCAGCGGCTTCACCACCCTAATCCGCCTCCTCCAGACCACACAAGTGTCCACCCAAATCAACTCCCAGCTCCTAAACTCCAACGGTGGATTAACCTTATTCGCCCCAAACGACAATGCCTTCTCAAGCCTCAAACCCGGTTTCCTCAACTCCCTCAACGACCAACAGAAGAACGAGCTCATCCAATTCCACTTGCTACCCACTTACGTTTCCGTTTCAAATTTCGACACTTTGAGCAACCCTGTGAGAACCCAAGCAGGGGAAAACCCTGATAGGCTCGCCCTCAACATAACAAGCTCTGGAGGGAACCAGGTGAACATGACAACCGGTATTGTTAATGTCACCCTTGGTGGCACCGTTTACACCGATCACCAGCTTGCGGTTTATCAGGTGGACAAGGTTCTTCTTCCCAGGGACTTCTTTGAGGCTAAAACCCCTGCTCCTGCTCCTGCACCAGAGAAGAGTAAAGGGTCTAAGAAAAAATCTGCAGAGAGCAATGCAACTCCTGCAGATGATGGTGGTGTTGAATCTGATGCTATCTGTGTCAAACAATGGCATGTGATGTGGGTGTTTGCCACAGGTTTGGTTGCTGCGTTTGCTTGGTGACAGTGAGAGGTTGAATTGAATTGAATTCAACGAAGAATATTGAAGCTTTCTTCTGAAAGGTGAATGATCATCATTTTGCAGAGTTACGGGGCTTTTAAATAATTGGATTTTTTTTTCTTCTCTATTGAGTATCAACCATCAGTTTGGGGTGAAATATTTGATTTATAAAGGATTTCTTTCTAATACGAGTTCTCTTCGTCCCCTGAGAAAATTAATTTTTCGTGTCTTATGTATTCTATATGAGAAATTTGTGTATAAGTTGCATTCGTAGATCTTCTAATGAAAAACTGATACGGAAGTTTTTTTTTTTTTTTTAATTCTACTACCAGTTCATGTTTCCTAACATTTTGAAAGGTTAAAATATACATAGTCTTTTTAAGTTTTAATTTGGTTGTATGTTTTTTAAGTGTTTTCCTGTATTAATTTAGTGTTTTATATTTTGAAATAATTTTAAAGTGGTTCTTTATTTTAACTTAACTAATAGAAAGTTGATTTGTTAGATTAGTTATTAAAAAAATATGTAAAATATACTTTTAAAATTGATTTTTTTTAAGAATTAATATAAAAAATTTGATATAATATATATATATATATATATATTACATTAGTTCTCAATAGGAACCAGTCCCCCCATATACGGTTAATTGTGTTGTTTGTGGTTAGCTGCCCATTTTTAAAAAATATTAGAAATAAACTATATGGTTGTTAAATATTTTAGCATATTTGTTTTTAGATGTGTATATATTATAGAGGTTATGTTGTCCGTTTTTAAAAAATAATAAAAATGAGTTAGTGTCGGTTTGACACAACGATGTTATAATTTTTTTAAGAGCTTATGACTTTTTAAAAGCTATTAAAACTCTTAAATACAAAAAATATGAGCTTATAACTTTTAGAAAGCTATTAGCTTTTAACTTTTGGAAAGCTACGAAGAAGCTTATGACTTTTCAAAAGTTATAAAATCCTTTATTAATTATTTAGTTATTATTTTTATCTTTCACATAATTAAAATATTATGTCTTTTAAAGTTATTAACACAATTTAAATTAGTTTTACCAACCAACTCTATTTCAACAAGCTCTTAAAAAAGCTAAAAGCTATAAACTATAAAGCTACTCAAAAAGTCATAAGTCATAAACTATAAGCCATAAGCCAAAAGTTATAAACTTATTTTGCTAATGAGACACTTAGTGTGATAGTTAAATAATCAACAACTTCGTCATGAAAATTTAGCTTGAACTAATATACCAACCAAAGTGTGGATAAAAGGGGGGAAATGATCCAGAAATGAAAATTCTCTTTTAAAAAAAGAAAGAAATCAAAGTATTCTTTTGCTTATTAAAAAGGAAAAATAAGGTGTGATGAAAACAGGAATCAGATTACATTTTTTATTAGCAAAGAACTAATTTTATTAATAAAAAAGTACAATAAGTTGTACAAATCTCATACAGTAAGTAAAAACAAATGTGAGCCTAACCTCAACATAAGAACATTACATGGTTAAGAAACATACTTTAGGTATGTTCTCCCATTCAAAAAGAAGTACAAATATATTGATTTTGATGGTTCAGAGTCAGACTTAGAAGGGGAGTTGAATAAGTCTGAAACTCTTTAGCATAGAACTAAAACTTATTCGAACGTAAGATGCAACAGAATTATGAACCATACTTTAAGAGATAAAGGGAAAAAAGATAGCACATAGCAGACTTGTACTGGTTCACTTCCAACGCAGAAGTTACGTCCAGTACTTTCAGACCTGAAGGATTTCCACTATTGTAAAAACGTCTTTTTACAATCTCAACACAACCTGTGCCACAAGTATTCTTGATTTCAGCCACTCCTGGCTTAATCCCAAGTATTCTTTCAACAAGCCACTTCTAGTTCAATACCGAAGTATTATTTTAAAAGCCTCTTCAGGCCAAGCAGTATTCCCCACACAAATTAAGACTGACAACACACCAGACTTAACATAGATAGCGATTTGAGAGTGGGTTTGTATTACAGATTAGTGTATAAGATGATACAAGTTAAATAATAGATACACTAAGTATGAAAGACAAAGACTACATCTACAAGAAGTAAAGATACAAAAAGAGTCTTTGCTTTAGAGAAGAAAACTTAAACAGAGAGCTTGAAGAATGATGCTTTCATGTGTGAGTTTTTCAAACTTGATAACCTTTTTCAAAGTCTAGAATCTCTTCATATTTATAGGCAAAGCAAGGTGACCATTGTTAATCCATTGAAGAGAGATAACCGTTGGAGCTTGCTAACCTTCAAGCAGAGAACACGACAAAAGGTCTGAAATGAGGTTCTTTAGAATTTGAACTGAAATGGTGTTTCTCGAGTGAAACAATAATGAAAGTCCTTTTGTATCCTTTCTTCTATTGTGCACTTGTGTAGAAAGGACATGGTTGACCTTCTGATTTACTTTCTAACGCAAGTACTGAACTTCATCATCTTTTCTAATTTTTGCAGAATGGCTTCCTCGATCTTTTATCCATGCAGTCGTTGGTTCTTATACTAATTTGTCTTCTTTCCTCTTTTGATAATAAGAGTAGTTTCTCTTGATAAGAATTTAGTTCAGAGCATCTTAAAAATTATCCTTGATTTTTTTTTGATGTAGGCTTTGGAATAACGTTTTTGATGCTTCAAAAGTTTAGGGTCTGATTGTTGATGCAAGTACGCGCGCTAACATCAGAGAATGAAATGGGTATGACTTAGCAGTCCAAAAGTTTGGACGGGCATACTTGAATCAGACTCTTCTAGAGCGTTGTTCTATGATCAGACTTTTCTTGGGACGAACTTGTACGCAAATTGTTTTTGATCCTAGGTAGACTTGTTCTGAAATAACTTGCATGACTTAAGGTAGACTTTTTATTAGTGGATTCCTGCTTTCATTTATAGCCTATGCATCTTAGGTTTGTAACTTGAAACGCTTAATTGAACATGTTAGATAACATGTAGGCGGACTTTATTTAATTAAATGTCTTGATGTGTGTTATTAACAAATCTTTAGGTCTGGTAAATAATAACCAATGATTACAAAATCCTTTACAAACCAGACTTGGTTCTAACAATCTCCCCTTATTTGTTGATAACAAACATCAAGTCTTTTATTAAATAGAGTATGTGATAAATGAAACATATCAAAGAGTGACTAACACATTTTTAGATTTCATATTAGAAGACATAGCATCAGAGCATTTTATCATAGTATTATATGCATTGATACTAAAGCAGATTCTAGACAAGATTAGAGCTCATATAACTGATGATTTTAAATAGATAGCCAAAACAGATATGTGATTAGAGTAATATGGACTTAAAAAAAAATTAGAGTATTTATGCAAACCAGTAGGGATGGAAATATGGGTTGGGCCCGTAGGCTAGCCCCGGGCCAATCTTTGAGGCCCATTTTCCCGAATAGGCCTGGCCCGTTTTGGCCCGTCATGGCCCGACCTGGCGGGCCTTTATTAAAATATATCTTAATATGTTATATATATAATATTAATATTTGGTTGTTGTAATTTCGATTGTTTGATAAGGAATTAATTTTAATGACTATTTATTGTTTCCATTTAATGAAATAAATTGGATTAATTATAAAAACTTTGCTTTGGAAAGGTGAAATCTAATTTTTATTTCTAAATTTTCTTAAAAATTATTTAAAAATAGTTTAAATTTAAAATAAAAAATATCTTGTATAATTCTATTAAAAAAAGGGGTTGGCCCGTTTTGGCCCGCGGGCCACATAGAAAATGGGTCGGGCTAATGTTTTTTGCCCGTTTTCCTATTCTGGCCCGGCCTGTATTTGGACGGGCCTATGCGGGCTTTGACTCGACCCGTAGGCCCGTTTTGCGACCCCTACAAACCAGACTATTAATGATCAAACCGTTTTCTTAGTAACAGATTAGATCAGATAATTAGAGCAGCTGTGTGATTAGAGCAATAGAGCACATAAAGATTTTCAGAGCATAACATTTTCATGTTATCATCAGATGTTACATATTCACTGAGATCAGAACATATTCTTATTCTATGCTTATAAGAAAGATCAAAGCATGGCATAGAGAATAAAACTAGAATATATAAAAGCTATGATAATCAGAAACATACAACATATATCAAAGCATACAAGAAAACTTGTAGTGATAAAAGTATATGAACTTATAATGATCAAAGCATATTTATCTAAAATATTTTCAGAGCAATATAAGTCAAAACAGATTTTTCATTAAACACATGTAATTTGTACATGACTCAAAAAATAAAAAATTACAAAAATGAGCTCTACAAAATTAAACTCTAGTCCCCTTAAGCATTACTCCCCCTGAAATAGATATACACTCAACCCATAAAAGACTTGTACTTTACTTCCTCTTTTGATATTAATAAAAGATGGGACATCACAGAGCCAATTGGAGACCGTAGCCGAGCTGTTAAGAATAAGGGTAGAGGTAGATTTAGAAACAATAAGCAAATGACCACATTGTATACACAAAAGATAAGGAGAGGAAATGAAAATAACAGATGAAGAACTGGGGAACAAGAGGAAGGTCTTGGTAAGAGAAGACATGAGATTTGAACACACAACCTCGACGTTCCCAAAAGAAGCTCAGATGGAAGGTGTCAGGAGTGTTTTCTTGGTGGGAGTATTCACCGTTCTGTTCAAGCTGCCACAGATAATGGTTCCATAAAGCACTGGTATGATCTTTATTCGGCTTCGGAGCAGTCAGAATGCTCTTCAGAGAGGCCTTAAATAACTACTAGGTCTGGGCTCGTACCAAGGTTTTTTAGAGTAGACATACCTGG
Source organism: Clitoria ternatea (assembly GCA_037962975.1). Classification (NCBI taxonomy): domain Eukaryota; kingdom Viridiplantae; phylum Streptophyta; class Magnoliopsida; order Fabales; family Fabaceae; genus Clitoria; species Clitoria ternatea. The sequence goes on from CM075676.1 coordinate 5,028,637, forward strand.
GTGGGACTGGCTTCTTTAATCTACCATTTTCGATTCGGACCTTAGGGCATTGACGATTAAGGCTATGAAGATCTTTTTTCCTGGCATGGACACGCAAGGATGAAGGTTGTGACGATAATGGCCTTGTTGCATATCAAAGTGAATCTTCCTCTGTTGTTCCCTTATGGCATAGATCATAGCATGGTCTAATGTGGAGGTCAGGGATGTGTTCTGCACAATGGCTTCTGAGGGCATGAGAGGTGGAAAGTGAGGGACATTAGAAAACACGGGGATCATATTTGGGTCAAAATTGGGAAAGTTTAAGATGTCTTGGTTGGAGGGATGCTAATAACCTGTGTCATCTTTATTTAGCATGGGTCTGGTGATGGTGAAGAGTTTCAAACCAGGGGTAACTAGAGAGAGAGATGTGGTTGGTTGGTTTGGGACAAGGGTTGATGGAGAAAACACATTTAGGTATGGAGGTATAGGGTTCAGAGGTTTGTGTTTAGGCTGTGTTGGGTTCAGGGATATGGGTTTCAAGTTGGTTGGTTTTAGGAAAGACAGGAGAACTTACGGGCTTAAACTTTACAGAAACACCATCATGCCTTGTTTTCTCTTTTAGTTCTTCCATTTTTTTCTTTTTCTCTTCCTTCTTCTTTTGTTTCTCAGCCTTCTTCTTCTTTTCAGTCTTCAGTTTCAAGTACTTATCACACTGATTACAGTATTCATTGAACCAGTCATCAATAGTCCAATGTGTGACTTTTACAGACGGATACATCTCCATGAAAGACCTGATAAATTCCTTAATCCTTTTATAGGAAGGCTTTCTATAATGAGGCTTGTTCTTAGACAGGGTCTGGTTAGCTTTGGGAGGAGAAAAAGGTGGAGAAGAAGGAGGTGTTACTTGCTGTTTCATCTAGTGAACAATAGGAGCTTCATCATTTGGGTTTTGTGACTTGTAGGAAACATCAGTAACCATGGGTTCTGGTACTAAGTTCTTTGTTGGAGAGGGAAAAGGAGAAACATGATGAGGCTTTTCCTTGATCGGAGAAGCAGACTTTTTACGCTCATCTTTGACTTTCCTAGTAGTTCTTGACTGTAGGCTTCACCACAACTGGTTCCTGAGCAGGCTTCCTCTTTGAAGCTGGCTTTACCTATGCAGGAACTTGAACATGCTTCTTCTTTGAAGCAGGCTTCTCAGTAGACCTTTCTAATGTCTGATCCAAGAGGGGAAAGAAGATGGGTAACTTACTCACCAAAGAGGTACTCTGAGTCATATCCCTAACAGTCTGGGTTGGGACGTTCTTCAGAGTAAAAAATCTTCATCAGTAAATTAGGATATGAGATTTTCTTCTGCTTCTTCCTAATAAAAAAATCATGTAAGTCATGATGATGTTAGCCAGACTTACTTTCTCCTTCATCAGCATGTGGTACATGCAAAAGCAATCCAACTTTGACCCGATGTCTTTTGCACTCTTCCTTGGGCAACATACCTATTTCATTAGAAGGTGAAGCATCTTCACCTTGGGCAACAAACACCCAAAAGTCATTTTTACAGGATGGGTTTTGTCATACAAAACCTCATTAATCTCTAAGGTGGAGACTTCTATGACTTCAAAATCCTCCATGTACACCATTCCTTCTGGTACACACTCACAGACGTTTGTGATGACGTCTTTAGAAATTTCAACAGTCTTTCCCTTAAGGCTCCCATTTATGATGAACCTGAATTTATCCATTGTAACAGTCCTCCAAAACTCCAGAACTAGAGAGGGAGAGAAAGGTTCCCTATCAACATAGAGCTTCGTCCACCCGATTCCATCAATCTCCACAGTAACGTCTCTTCCATCCAACTTGTGTTGCATAAGATGGAAGTATGCAGACTCTACAATAGGGAGAAAGAGAAAGAGAGAGAAGACTAAGATAAGGAGGAACGTGGTAGAGGTGGCGGTGACTCGTGGTGGCCTACGATGACGATGGAGACGGCGACAAAGATGGCCGTGAGGGAGGGGGTCGATGGTGAGGGCACTCCTTCTTCCTTCCTCTTCTCTGTTTCTTCTTTTTTGCTTTCTTTATTAAAGAGAAAAGGAGGACCGTTATGGTAATAGGGTTTGGAGGTGGTTTTGGTGGTAGAAGGTGAAAGGGTAGTGAGTTTTGTTTGATCTAATTTTCCCCCTATTCTCAACTTACTTTGCATGCCATTTTTGTTTTTTTTAAGCTTAAACCATTGACTCTAGGATACATTGTTTTCAATTTCCAAAAAAAATGAAAGGGGAAAAGGGACAAAACACTGAAAGAAAAAGAAAAGAGGAAGAGAAAAAATAAAAAATAAAAAAGATATAATAATAATAAATAAATAAAAGAGTAGCAATAAAAGGTGTTCATAAAAGTGCAAGAAAGACAGAAAAAACACAAGTTAAGAAGAGAGCACCAAATTTACGAGGCTGATCATGTAGAAATTAATTTATGGTGAAATAGCTAAGTAGCTAACCCTTAATGAAAGCAACGCTAATAATCGGAGAAAAGAAATTTAAATGATGAAACCTGAAGGAAATTGGAATCAAACTCCAAATAGGTATGTTCCATATTTCGGTAAGAAAATCGCACAATTTACTTCTCGCAAGGTTATCTCCATTCACGTGAGAGCCATCAACATATAAATTAAGTAGATAAATTGTTACTGTCCACAGGGATCTTATTTGTGTCAAATTCGAAATCCAGCACCCAAGCCAACTTCAAATTAATTAACGATATGTACTTGGATTAGCGGAAGCTTTGTTTGTATTGGAAATTTGGAGTGTAGAGAGGAAAAAGAAATTGCACCTGTGGCAAAATCTTGAACTTTTATTGCGTCCAATCTAAAGGCAACAACTTACCAATACAATAATCTTAAACCTCCACAAGGTCTGGCCCTCACAATATATATTGACAATTCAAATTAGGTAACATTTATGAAATCACTCGCAAGTTTCTTTTGGTAGTTTTACGATCAATTTTCTAGTGTCATTAGCCATTTCGTTCTCTTTTTCTTGCGAAAGCACCTCCACACTTAGCCAACTCGCTTGCAATGCCAAAAATCAATTAACAATCTTTTTATATATTAACATATTCTATTTAGACCATAGATAGTAAAATTTTTCTAACCGAATCAGGTGAAGTTAAATCAACAACTATTGGTTAATTTATATTATAAGATTATATATATATATATATATATATATATATATATATATATATATTTTCACGCATATTTCTTTAGATTTGGAAATAGTCATATTTATCTCGAATCATATATTTAAATATGATAAGTAAAATCTTTAACCAAAGTTTTTTTTTTTTATACATAAAGTCTCAAATTCAAAACCTACTTAAAAGATACTATACCGCTTATATCACTTTAACCCAAATTAATTTATAATGTGCATTTCAATAACAAGTATATAACTTCTAACTCTTCATCTTTCTGCATAGCCAAGCAAAAGAAAGCGAATCTCTTTCTCCATAACCTTTATCTTCATCTACGTTGATGCACCACCTTAATACAGACCTCACACAGAACACAAGCATATAGCCAAATCTCACCACCTATAAAAAATACTCCACTCCTCACCTTCCACACAATTACACATCCTAGTAACAATCACTAACCTATCAATAGCAACTTGCAATTGCCTACAGAAAAAAAAAAGAGAAGAAAATGAAGCAAGCTTTGTTCTCCCTCTTACTCGTCTTACTTTTTCCACACTCAACTAAAACATTAGTCCAAGCACAAGCACCTGGTTCAGCCCCATCAAAACCAATTTCCCCAACACTACTCCTATCACCATCTTCAGACTCCTCTGATGATTCCTCCACCGATGACATCATCAAAATTCTTAGAAAGGCCAAATCATTCAACGTCCTAATCCGCCTCATGAAAACCACCCAATTGATGAACCAAATCAATTCTCAGCTCATGACCACAAAATCAGGTGGCTTAACCATCTTTGCCCCAGATGATGGTAGCTTCTCACAACTCAAAGCAGGGTTCCTCAACTCTCTTGGTGACAACCAAAAGATCGAATTTTTACAGTTCCATGTCCTACCCATTTACGTTTCAAGCTCAAACTTCGATTCTCTGACCAACCCAGTTAGAACACTAGCAGGGGATAACCCCAGCAGGTTGCAACTAAATGTTACAGCGTACGGGAACAACAATGTGAATATCTCAACAGGGGTGGTTAATGCTACGGTCACAGGAATTGTTTACTCTGATAAGCATCTTGCAATATACCATGTGGATAAGGTGCTTCTTCCTTTGGACTTCTTAAAGCCTAAGTCACCAGCTCCTGCACCATCTCCAGTGTCGGCGTCAAAAACTGATAACTCATTTGATGATCATAGTGATAGAGTTGGAACATCCAAGGATAGCTCTGGGGCTATCAGTTTGATAAACATTCAAGGCACGACAACATTGGTGTTTTTTGGAGTTGCTTTGGGGATTATTATGTCAAGTTGAAGGTTGCCCAGACCATGATTTAGTTGATGATTTTTTTTGTTTTTATTTTATGTTCCTTTTTCTGAGTTGCATAGGAAGTGTTGATTAAGGGGCACGTGAATTGTGAAGCCTTACGTTGTTTACACGTTTTTTTTCTTTGTTTTTGTTTTTGATATATATCATTAAGCAACAATGATTCTTCCCAAACCCCAAATTGTTGAGACTGGCTTGCATGATTTTGATTTTCAAAATGGTTACACTTGCTTATAGTTTTCAGCCTAATCACTGGCTTATTTTGTGGTGAATTGGGGGACGTGGGATATTTTTGCCACATCTAATGTGCCTAAGGGAGTACGAGTGCCTTTATATAATTTCCCTTTTTTAATTAAACTTATTTGAACCATTTTTATCACTTCAAATAATGGTAAAAAAAGGGAGAAATTAAAGGTGATGAAATAATTTGTAATTGTGAGTATACATATAATAGTTACTTGTATATTTATTAAGTTGATGGTTACGTCTATTATACTACCCATGCCCGCATAGGTATTAATATTTTATTTTTATTAAATATATTTAAATAATATAATTTTTTTATTATGTTATAATGAAACAGTTTTAGATTTTAGGTTTTCTCCCAATGTCGATCAATAACAATGTGGCCCCTATCTCCCTTTTTTTGTGATAGAAATTTGAGATGGTTAAACCCTATTGAAGAATAGGGAAGAAGAAAAAATTGAAACAGTGAATGACAAAGTGTCAAAATATACTAAATCTAAATTCATTGTTAAAAATTATATTGGAAATGATACAAGTATATACATATTTATAGAGAAAACACTAAAACTAATGTGTAACTAATTGTCTAACTAACCTGATAATTGTAACAAACTAAACTAATATACCTAATAACAAACTATAACAACAAAATGTTGCATCTATTAATCCTCTAATACCCCTCAAACTAATATTTGGTTGAAATGCACCTAAAAAAAATGTATTTTCAACAACAATATAATTGAACCAAGATCAAAGAAAAATTGATATGCCAACTTCAACAACATATTCTATTGTAGAGAGCAGTTCACTATTTCAAGTTAAAATGTGAAGTGATTGATGAGTATATTTGCTTAAGATTAGAATTCGTAAACTTGTGAGGTGTCCTCTTCTTTTCATTAATGTTCTCTATTTATATTCAAGCTTTCCCTCTTTGTACGAAAGTCTCCCGTGTTATTTTTGCATGTGTAACCGTTAAATTATAATGCATATAAAAGGCATACTAACAAAGGGAATATTGAGCAGAGAGTGATTTGTCTTGCCTAAAAAATCTTTTTGCTCCAAAACTGAAATTTGTAGATCTAAATTTCTAGATCTTGCACTTTTTTGAATTTTGCATGAAAATGAACAAATGATAGCTCATTAGAAAGAGGATAAGGAGTAGAATTAGGAAATTAAATCTAAAAAATTCAAAATTAAAACACAAACAAAGTAGATCTAACAAGAAAAAAACAAGATCAAAGGCTCAAATATATCATATGACGTAAGCCTTTTTAGGCATGGATGAATCTAGATCTTGAAAATCTCCTTACATCTTCAAGCCTCTCCACTTTAAGCTCCTTAAATGCAATCTCCTAAGCCTTGGCTGAATGTGACTTGGTCCCTAAGTAAGAAAGAAATTTCAGATTTCTAAAGCTAAAAGAAAGGAAAGTGATGTGAATGGAAGAAAGAAAGGATGGACTATGGAGGGAGAGTGATTTGCGTCACTCTCTACGTGCTAGAGAGATAAGCAAGTGTTCACCACCCTTGGAAAAGCCTAAGGGATAAGAACATGAGAGCCTTGGTGCTAGAGAGAGAGAATTTTACACTTCTCACTAAAAATCTCAATTATGACTCGAAAGTTGACTTTTACAAGGAGAGCAACCTATTTATATGTCCCCTATTTAGGCATCACATGTATGGGCCTTATAGAGGCCCAATTGATCCTAACCAAAAGCTATTCTACCCAAGGCCTAAAACCCTAAACCTTTTTACAAGGCCCAAAAGTGGCCCAAATGAACTTAGCCATGCAAATCCCAAAAGATATCCAAGTCAAACTATGAAGTCCTATCCTTTAAAATAGTACATGACAAATTAGCAAAGGTCTTCAAATAGTCTTCTTTGGGCTTGGGCCCATGTAATGACATGACCAAGGCCTTAGAAAGTGTCTCTTTGGCTCTCTTGGTCCTTGATCTAGTTAAAGGGCCTCTAAAGGCATCCAAGCCATCCTCTAATGCTTGTGTAGGATCTATATAGATGATGTCTGATAAATGCTCAAATGTATATATATTTTGGTGTTACTTGGGCATAATTTTGTTAGGTGTTACATTATCTGGATCATTCATGCATAGTAATAAATAGAAAATGAAAGCAAGATATCTTTTGATATGCTTGATGTAAATACGTCCTTATCCTTATTTTTTGTTTAAATGTTAGGTGAAAAGGATGAAAAAGGAAAGATCAAGGAATTCCAAGCCATTCCCCAACTCAAAATATGGAAAATACAAAGTTTTGGTTAACTCGCTCAAGCGAGCTACGAGCCTTCAGGAAGAAACTAACAGGGGCAAGATTCGCTTGAGTGAATCTCAATGTGCTTGAGCGAATAATAGACAGAGAGCATCAATGGGAAGCTTGCTTGAGTGAGTTTCAAACTGCTCAAGCAAGAATTGTCCAGAGAGCAAATTAGATGCCTTCGCTTGAGCAAAGCAGAAACCACTCAAGCGAAAACTGTCCAGAAACAAATCCAAGGCTTGTTTGCTTGAGCGAATCATGCTGAGCTTAAGCGAATGCAACAAAGGCAATAGGGGATTTTACTCGCTTGAGCACTCACCCAATCGAGTCTGCGAGGGAAAATCAAGAACAAAAAGACTTCTTCAAGCTGAAGAAACCTATCTCGCTTAAGCGAGACAACCTTAGCTTAAGCGAGATACTTAATATAAAAGGAAAATCTTCAAAAATCAAAGGCGGCTTGGAAGATTACTTTTTCGGGAGCTTTAAACTTTCACCGAAGACCATTTTTTCCTCTTCTTCATCTTTCTCTCTTTGATCTTTGATTTGAATGGCTACAATGTGTAGCTAAATCTTTTATTGGGATTGGATGTAGTCGAATCAAACCCCAACATATGCTTGTTCTATATCTATATATTCAGTATTCTTGTTCTATCATTTTTGGCTTTCCATTTTACGCTTAATGCTAGATTCTATTGGGAAATAGTTTCTTGATCATGATTTCCATTTAATTATTGAAAAATAACTTACGAAAATGGATCTAAATAGGGTGCTCATTACGGAGAATATTAGGAATGATATTCGACGTAACGAACGTCAAAACAATCGCTTATAATGCTGGAATATTCTTAATGTGATTGAGGAATCAACATATTTAAGAATGTTCTTATGGTTTCGTAGTCAAAGAATCAATGCGAATGATTTAAGATTGTGACGTAAAAAGCGATAGTTCAAAAACCGTTTATATAAATGTATGCAATGTATTGAAGGGTGAGATTGATGAAATCCAATCCCAACTTTTATCATTTGATAGTTCGTATTTCTTATTGTTTATTTTAGCTTATATTTGTTTATGTTCAGTTCTTTTAGATTTCAGTTTGTCTATGAAAACATCACTTTATTTCTGCTGAGGTAACAACGAATCATTACTTAAAATACTGTATCCCAGTGGAACGACACTCTGTTTTTACATATACTACAACTCGACAGTGGAGCTTGCCACGGAAAAGTTTTATCATCTTAAAACTTGTAACAATGTCCTTTTATATTTTAGTGTTACTTCTTTATCCTTCATCTATCCTCTATTTCATAACCTACGAGAAGAGTTGACTCCCTCTCATATCTTTCCTCTTTGGTTAATCATTGCTTCATCTAATTCTTCTTCTACTTTTTTAACCATCCCTATTTGTGTAATATCCCTTTTCTTCTAATATCTCTATTTTCCTTTTGTCTTTCCTTTCCTTCTTCTTAGTCTTTCTTTTAATGTCTTATGTCTTGCTATTCTTTATTCTTCACTCGCCCCCCTTTGGACCCCTTTGCTCATATATTTTTATCGCTTTCACCGAGTCACTTGTCAATAATACTTTAGTGATTGATGTTTTGCTATGTCCAAGGCTTCGTTTGTTCACCATTATGTTACGTCACGTGTGTTTGTTGCTATATCAAAGAGAGTTCATCAAAGCGATACTCACTACAGAGCAAGATCTTTGAATTTTAATAACTACTTTAACTTCTCTAGAAAATTTACTCATCTAATGAAACCCCAGTTTGCTAAAAATAGATAGGGTGCAAAAATGATGTCTTTCTAAAAAATCAACAAGAACCAAACATGGAAGAGTTTCATAAGAGGTTCTATCACCATTACACTAGCGATAAAGCTACTAATAACATTATCATTAGCAACATGGACCTGACATGCCCTTATCATGAAGCAAATCAAATGGAAACTTGCCATTGATTTTCTTACCCATGTATTTGTCACTAGTTTGTTCACCAAATTAAAGCCACTCTTGATTATGCTCTTTCAAGAATACATGAAATGTTGCTTCCATTTCCTAAAATTTATGAAATTGCTCATTGTATTATTATGCTCCATTCCTAACCATAATCATAAGGTTCCACTGTACCAAGATTTGTTTAGGCATTTTCCCAAACACCTGACAAGCAAGCGCACTTTCCCCAAAACTATGAGATGAAAGCTTAATTTATTTATGCAATTCCTATTTACAAATTGCTTTGGCTTCCATGCTGTGATGTAGATAAAGTCACTACATCCTTCTTTTTGAGCACAATTACGTGGTGAAGTAGAACATTCCCCCCGCATCCCATCTGTGACAAACTCCAGCTTCAACTCTAGTTTCTTGCGAGGAAGATAAACCCAAAGCATCTACGAAGGCATTATCGTAATGTGTAATGGTATAGAAAGAATGATCAACATAATTATCAATGCCAAGGTTGCAATCATCACTATAGTCATCATATCAGTGCATAGAGTTAGATTCTACAAACTTTTGTTGGAAGCCCAAATCACTAAAAATAAAAAGGAAAGGACACTAGTTTTCGTTCTAGAATATCTCCTTGTTAGAGAAAAGTCTGAACTCATGATTGAGCAGTCTGAACCCCATGAGATTTGTTAATAATGTACATCAAGACTCTCAGCTAAAATGAAGTCTATACTGCTTGTTTGTCTAACATTTCTGTTCAAGTGTGCCTAGAGTCCGTAGAGCTTCATTTGTAAAAGAAATAGAGAGTCTGTAAAAATCAATTCACTTCTGAAGTAAAGAAGTCTGCACTCTTCCAAGCTTCTTTAGATCAAGTCTCTTTCTGTGTCTTCAAACCTCGAGAAGATCTGTGACTCTTCGAGTTCTTAAAAAGGATCTTTTCTTTCCAAATATGAACCTGCAAGAACTTTCGCATGTCCTCTTTGAAGCTAGCATTAAAAAGGAAATCAATGAAAAAGTTAAAGGTTTTCTCCCGCGATCAAGAAAACTGCCTCACATGTCTCAAGGTGTCAGAAAAGTTGAACTTGATTAAAACGGATAGCGTAAGGTTAACTGTTGTAGAGTGTACGTGCTTTCCTAAAGTACATAAGGAAAAAGGATCTTTTGCTGAAAACTTTTGAAGTTGCCTAGATAAGGAAACTTCTTTGTAGCATGTACTTGCACTTACTGATAGCGTAGTTCTCAAGAGTCCAACATCCTTTGAAGTGAAACCAACAGATATTTTCAGAAGGACTATAAATACAAGAAGCTTTTGAGAACAAGGTAGAGACGCTACTTAACTTGATACTTGATCATTCTCTTGTTTTCTCTCTAGAAACCAAAGTCTGAGAGACTTATTCTTAAAGTTTAAGTTCTTGTATTCACTACATAATTCCTCTTGCAGTTTTGCTTAGTGCAGACCGTAGCTTATAATAGTCTGTAGCTCAGTGTACCCTGTAGTCATTTCATATCTTTGTAGGCTGAGTTATTTGGTTGTAATTTCAAACACTTTCCTTACTATAACTTTGTGCTTTTTGGTGTGTTGCCAGAATTTGTTAGTGTTGAGAAACATTATGGCCTGGAGAGGCTTTTAAAAGAATACTTAAGTTTTTAGCTGTTCATTTATCTTATCCCTTTCTTTGTTCTGTTAAAAATTGCCTTTGCTCGAGCAGTATGTACGCGATTATTTTTGAAAAATACTTTAAGACTTATTCAACCCCCTTCTAAGTCTAACTCTGTATCATTACTCCTAAAGAAGAATGAGCAGTGCAAGATTCAATCTTACATACACAAATCCAGGGTGGGTGGATCAACTTTCTTCCCTAATTTTATCAACTTCCATAGATGAGTGATGATTGAATAGACAAAAAGAAAAGAAGGTGGATCATGGATGGTCAAATGTAGAGGCAGAAGGTGTAGGAACTGTTTCTTGAAGTATTTAACAACCATCGAGAAATAGGAATGATGTGTTTGAGGTAGCTCTTATTCCTTATTTAGATCATTGCTCTCCTGAAAGAAGAGCTTCGATACCATTATAGAAATCTAAGATGGTATAGCCCTATTGAAGAACGGGGAAAAAGAAAGGATTGAAATAGAGAATGACAAAAAGTGAAAATACACTGAGGTTAAATTCATTATTAAAAATTATAAATGAGTATATACTATTTATAGAGAAACTAATGAAACTAATGTAAAACTAATTATCTAACTAGATTGTTAATTATAACAAACTAAACTAATAAACCTAACTAACTAACAACAAAATTAAGATGTTATGATAAGTCACACATTGATTAGGAATATAAATAGTATACTCTTTATAAGGTTTGAGACAACTTTTAACTCGTGAGCTAAATTTTGGGTTGAGTTTGACTTGTTATTTTTTAATATGATATCATAGTATAACTAGTCCAAATGTTGAGCCACCTACAAATGTCCAATCTTACAAAACTTCACGCTCCAAAGATGTTACGATAAGTCTCATATTGGCCTGGAATATGACCAGTATACTCCTTATAAGGCCCGAGGAAACTTTTAACTCATGAGCTAGCTTTTGGATTGAGTTAGAACCCTTATTTTCTAATACTTACTCCATTCTCCACTCGTTCATTCTGCCTCATCTCCAAACTTGCAGTAATGTTTTGACCACAATCAACACTTACATCATGAGAGAAAGCAAGTAATGTAACCTATCCTTATCAAAGGACAAGCTGAGGCATCGAACGACGTTAATATTAATGGCTAGGTTAATGACACAAGTTGTTTGGGTATGATTTTTACAGGATGAACATGTCTTGAAAAAATAAGCATATATAGAGTTACAGACCTCCTTTTGTCATGGAACTAATTTTAAAAATTTTGAAAACTCAATTATCTAGAACTTTTATAAATACCATAATCACCAAATCAGTACAAAGAAGGCCCAGATCATGAATAATTGCATTGGCCCACAAAGAATTTTTCAACAGGAATATACTTTAGTATTTTTAGGATAACTTGAGTTACAAGGGTCCATTTGACTTGAAATTAGTTTTTAAATTTTGATAACACGATTATCTACAAGTTTCATGAAGAGAAATAAAATGGATTTTGACCATAGAAACCTTGGAAAATAAAAACAGTAGCATGAAAATTGGCTCCATATTTTTCAATAATTCAAACATCAACAATATTTGTACTAAATCCTATGAAAACAAAATACATTTAACATATGATGTATGATGAACCCATTATCATGTGATATATGAATTGCAAGTTATTTTAATAGAAACACACAAAAGGATGTGCTCATAAGATGCATCCTGGGATGTTAACAAAGTAGAAGCCAACATGTCATGATAAAATAAATCTTAATTCCTTACATCAATTCCTATAAACTAACACAAACTCCATAACACAGTCAAACTCAAAATAATTAGCATAATCACCACAAGCACATACCTCACTCTGATGAGTAACAACAAATTTAGGCTTGCTAACAAATAAAGTTTATACGTCCTAAACCTTGAACCTATATTTCAATTACCTTATCATGATGGCTAAATTACATTAACAGGCCTTATCAAGAGGACAAACTTATGATTAAAATAAAATAACAAGAGCTTTAAAAAGGACGAAATACATGAAATGGCAAAAATAATTCACTCTTGACATGAGTGTGAAGTAGTCACTTGCTGGAAATTGGTACATTCCAAATGATAATGTATGGGGAGCAAAAATTGTGGGTTTATTGATAGATTCCAAGACATAAAGTGAGATTTGATTCTTTGTCTTATTCTCTTCTTGGCTTCTTGTGGTTCTTCAAAGCAGCAAAAGCTTTATCTTTACGACAACATCACATTTAGTATAACTCATAAGTCTAGAAATCAACTTTGTAATGTTGATTCTACCATTTTGTTTGTGTGAGATTCAGAGGAATTATATAAAAGAAGCTATCATGTAATCAAAGTTGTCGTCATCGTGAAAAAGAGAGGGAAATAAGGAATTAGAAGAAAAATGATTAGGATATGGAATTTGGGAATTTGGTAAAGAGAAGGGAGAAATGGAAAATGGAGATTGGGATAAGGGGAAGAATAAAAAAGGGATGAACGAAAATGAAATTAAGAAAAATATGTCGTAGGACTCATATCGTCATATGAAATTCAAGTTTATACTCTCTTTTTAGTTTTTAGTATGACATGAGATATGTCTCGCATTAAAGTCATAAAATCCTATGTCATATCTGACAAATGAAAAATGTCTCACATCAAGTTCTTATGCTAAATTCGAGTATTAAAAAAAATAATCAATGAATAATACATTGACCCATTTAAAAATTATAAATAGTAAAAAAATGAATTTTAGAATGGAAACCACCTAAAATAGCATGTTCAAAATAACTACTTATTCGAAATCATTATTTTTAGGGTAAAATACCTTTTTAACCCTCTTAAAGTTTAAGGTTTAGGAAACAACCCCTTTAAAAAACCTAGGATTTTGGACCTTATAAAGTTTTAGGGTTTTCAAATTTAAGAAAAACATTAGCCTTGACTATTAGCTGATGAGGTGGCTAACGTCTGTGCCTCCTCATCAGTGACACATGTCAGAAATATTATTAATTAATTACAAGTATGTCTAGATGGTTGCTTACATGTGAAGTTATGAACCAAACCCCAAATTAAGAAACCCTAATTAACAAGGGTGGGATCAGAACTCAAAAATTAATTGCACATAATGTCTTCAACCTCTTAACCAAAATTGAAAAACATATGGCAACATCAAATTTCTTAACTGGGTGTTCCTCATCCATGGAGATTAAACACGTTTGATGTAGGTGTAGGGAGAACCATGTGCTTCTTGTTTCAAAAAGAAAGAGGAATAATGGAAGGGCATTTTGGATGTGTCCATTTTTCTTGGTAAGTAGGAGAATGTCATCGTTTTCATTAAGGGTTTTTGTAGTTGTGTTTTTTTATGGTTTCTATTTTCTTGTCTCAGCAATGAAAATTATGGGTTTTTTAAGTAGGCTCGTATTGCTCTTATTGCTTAGGTTGAAGGGAGTGATGGTGAGGGTTGTACCTGTAAGTGGGATTTAGAGAAGCTAGTGAGGAATTTTAGATCAAGAATACGAAAATGAAATCTAAGTTAGTGGCTGAGAAGAGCAAATCTTCAATGTTAGTTTAAACGTCCTAATATTTAAAATTAAGTTTCAAAAATCCAAATAAATTTTTCGCGAATAAATTTTAGTTTTAAAACAGAATTTTGGATAATATAATAACATTGTCATTATTACATTAACATGCTCAATTGTGTACACATATATATAATAAAACCGGTATACACAGGAGCCGGCCAAGGCTACTACAAAACGACTATGTGCATCATGTACAATACATATATATACATAATGCTCCGTGTATGCTGAATGACCTCATATATCATCGCTGCGTCCTATGTCCACTGTAAAAATAACCATAAATAGGGGTGAGCATATACATATCAAATGATAGTTATTGAATCGGATCAAGTGTCCAATTCATAATCATATATAAATCAAAATCATATCACATAATCTCATCACATTTCATTCATTCACAATAATCACATACTCATGTTGTTCACAACAACATACACCAATACAATCACATGCTCAATCAAATGGATCCATTATTAAGTCTTTTAATTTGTGTTGCAACACTGGCTCTCAGCCATAACTCAGCTCTCAGCTGATCCGGCCATTTTACTGGTACCAAACCGTTTGCCCTCTCACATGACAAAATCACTCCCAGCGACAACGGTAGTATCACGGGCTAAACCCCGAGCCTCGCTAAAGAGGTTTTCCTTGAGTCCCACCCAAGGTCTTTTGTGGAATCCTTGAAACCATATAATATTTCATATTTGTTCATTACACAAGCATCCCATGCTTATTAAATACATCCCATGCATTCATACATCATGATATATTTCATGAATAACATTCATATCATCATCATCATTAATCACATATCAATATCATATTTCCGACTGCATCTTATGCATAGGAATAATCATAAATACATACATCACATATACCATTCATATCTCATAATTTATCACACATATCATACATATTCGGGATTTCTTGTTGAAGATAACAATATTATCCCGACTCCGTTCATAAACTATACATTTAAAATGTAAACGCTCCCCCTACCTGGAATAAAGAATTCCAGCAGCTCCTCAGACTATTGGATATTATCCAATCACAATTCACAAGTTCCGAATCAAACTCTTAGCTCCGAAACCTTCCACAGCTACTTTGAACTAAGGAATTTAGAGTTCTTTCCACTCTTAAAATTTCCAGCTGATCTAACGATGGAGTTTACAGAGATCGTTCATGGAAAAAACGTCCACGAAGTGAGGAAGTACTAATATATATATATCTCTATTAAGAGATAAGGAAGAAACAAGATAATAAAAAAGGATAGGACAATAGAGAGGCTCCCATACTTAGAAAAAGACAAGAGAATCTGCTAGAATTTAAAAGAAGAATAGAGTAACGTGGAAGAGCCTCGATGATTGAAGTAAATATCAATTCTAACACTATTTAGATATTTTGGCATATCTCTCTCATATCTTAATGGATTTTAATAAATTTGGTCTTGTTGGAAAGCTAAGACAACGAGGAATAACTTTGTAGTTGACCATATTTCCAAATTCGGACTCTAACATGGTAAAAAGATTAAATTGAAAATACTCGAGAATATCTCTTTCCGAGAAGGATTCATCAGAGTCTCTTTTTGTTCAGAATTGCTTCACTCGGAGAGGATTCGCTCAGAAATGTTTCTACTTGAAACACTCAGTCATAGCTTTTCTCTCCTCGGAAGTGACCCACTCAGAAATGTCTCACCCGGAGACACCTCATTCAGAAATATATCATTCAGATATATCTCTACCCGAGTCAAAACCTTTCTTCACTCGAAAATATTTCTCGGAAGTGCGTCACTCGGAAGTCTTACAACCGAAAGGATCATTCAGAGTCGAAGTTTAGTCCTCTCTCGGAAATCTTTCCACTTGGGAATATCACTCGGATTCGAAGACAATCTTGAAGACGAACCCGAGCACAATCTCTCGACAGCTTTGGATATGGCCCGAGCACAGGCTCTAGACGATCTTTAAGACACCTGAGCACGAATTGAATGAAGGGGTTCACCACTTGGATATTTACTTTCCCCTGAAACTATTCACTCAGAAACGTACTCATTCGAAGTTAAAGTCTTTCTCTGTCCAGAAGTACTTCCCCTGGAAAGACTCACTCGGTATGTCTCAATCGGTGCCATATCACATGGGAATCAGAAATATCTCACTTGGTGCTATCCTACTTGGAAATGTCTCACTCGGTGCCATCCCACATGGAAGTGTCGCACTCGGAGACATCCCACTCAGGAAAGTTACACTCAACTCGGAGATACCCCACTCGGAAATTCACTACTCAGAAATATCTTGGCCTGAGAAGTACTTATTCGAAATCAAAGCTTTTCTTCGCTTGGAAGTACTTCTCTCGAAAACGTTTCACTTGGATTTGCCTTACTCAAAAGTGTCTCATTCGGACACAGTTTTTCTTCACTCAGAAGTGATTCTCTTAGTCATACTTCACTCGGTAACATCTTAACTTTACTTCACTCGGAAGTAATTCTTTCACTCAGAAAGATCTTACTCGAAATCAGATCCCTTTCTTCTCTCAGAAAATCTTATTTCCAACATGATTCACTCGAGAATATAATGTTCTTAATTTTTAAAATAAAATTTCAATAATCCAAATAAATTTTTCACAATAAATTTCAGATTTAAAAGAGAAGTTGGATTAACATAATAATAATAGTCATTATTACATCAACCGACTCATATTTGTATACATACATGTAACAAGAACCGGTATACACAGGAGCCGGCCAAGGCTTCTACAAAATAACTATGTGTACTATGTACAATACATATAAATACATAATGCTCTGAGCAGCTGAGTGACTTCACATATCATCGCTTTGTCCTATATCCACTGTAAAAATAACAACAAGTAGGGGTGAGCATAAACATGTCAAATGATAGTTATTGAATCAGATTAAATATCCAATTCATAACCACATATAAATCAAACTCATATCACACAAACTCATCATACATCATCATGTTATTCTCAATAACATATATCAATGCATTCATATGCTCAATCAAATGGATCCATTATTAAGTCTTTTAATTTGTGTTGCAACACTGGCTCTCAGTCATAGCTCAGCTCTCAGCTGATCCGGCTGTTTTACTGGTACCAAACTGTTTGCCCTTTCACGTGACACAATCACTCCTAGCGACAATGATAGTATCACGGGCTAAACCCCGAGCCTCGCTAAAGAGGTTTGCCTTGAGTCCCACCCAAGGTCTTTTATGGAATCCTCGAAACCACAATAATATTTCATATTTGTTCAGTACACAAGCATCCCATGCTTATCAAATGCATCCCATGCATTTATACATCATGAAAACTTCATGAATAACATTCATAACATCATCAATCACATATCAAAATCATATTTCCTACTGCATCTCATGCATAGGAATAATCATAAATTCACACATACAATTCATTTTTCATACCAAATTCAATATCTCAACATCAATATCACATGAACGGAAATATCACAATCATCACAAATATGTCATACATAACATATATATATATATATTCAGGATTTATCATTAAATACAACAATATTATCCTGAATCCGTTCATAAACTATACATTTAAAATGTAACGCTCCCGCTACCTGGAAATAAAGAGTTCCAGCAGCTTTTCAAGCTATATCCAAATCACTGCTCACGAATTCCGACTGGAATTTGCAGATCTGTACCAGTCCAAGGTTTCTTCATGAAAGAGAAGAAATGAAGATTGATTTTTCTTCTTTGTTTGTTAATTTTCCAGTAAAGATTAGAAAAAAAAGGATAAAAGTGATGTTTTGCACTTTCTAAGTTCCTAAATTGATTCAACAGTAGAAGTTGGTATATATATCGTCATGCAAAAGAGACATGAATGAAATGAAGAAGTCTGCTACACGTATCTTTAAATGATAAGGAAGAAACAAGATATTTAATGAAAAGAGGACAGGACATCAGAGAGGGTCCCATACTTAGAAAATATCAGAAAAGAGAATCTGCTAGAATGTAGAAGAATAGAGTGACGTGGAAGAGTCTCAAGGATTGATGTAAGTATCAATTCTGACTCGGCTTCGGTATCTTGGGCATATCCCTCTTTCCGAGAAGATTTATCACAGCCTCTTTCCATTCAAAATTACTTCACTCGGAGAAAATTCACTCGGAGAGGTTTCCACATGAAACACTCAGTTTTCCTTCCTCGGAAATGACCCACTTAGAAATATCTCATTTTGAAATACCACATTCAAACATATCTCACTCGGATATATCTCTTCTCGAGCCAAAGTCTTTCTCTTGCGTCACTCGGAAGTCTTACAACTGAAAGATCACTCGGAGTTCGAAGTTCAATCATTTCTCAGAAATCTTTCCACTCGAAAGAATCACTCGGGGTCGAAGACTATTTCGAAGACGAACCCGAGTACAAACTCAGCAACTCTGAACATGGACCCGAGCACGAATTAAATGAATTTACCACTCGGATATTTACTTTCCTCGGAACTATTCCCAATCGGTGTCATACCACTCGGAAGTCAGAAATATCCCACTCGGTGAGTTCCCACTCGGAAGTGTCGCACTCAGAGACACCCCACTTGGGAAAGTTGTACTCAACTTGGAGATACCCCCACTCGGGAATTCATTATTCAGCAATATCTTAGCCCGAGAAGTACTCATTAGAAATTAAAGCTTTTCTTCGCTCAGAAGTACTTCTCTCGGAAACGTTTCACTCGGAGACGTTTCACTCGGAAACGAGTCACTAGGAGACGTTTCACTCGGATTTGCCTCATTCAAAAGTGTCTCATTCGGACACAATTTTTCTTAACTCAGAAATGATTCTTTTAATAATGTTTCACTTGGAAACATCTTAACTTCACTTGGAAGTAGTTTTCTCGGTCATACTTCACTCGGAATGTCTTATCTTAGACATTATTCACTCGGAATTTCATTCGGAAATTCTCCATTAATCCTTAATAAATTATTTTCTAACATTTTAAAATTTAGGATGTTACAGGGAACGTTTCACTCGTCCGAAATCAGACTCGGAATTTCTTCACTAATAACGGATGTCTGGCACTTTTTAATTAAAAAGAAACTCCACCGATCCTTAATGAATTATTTTCAAATTTAGGATGTTACATTAGTGATATTTACAATTGTTTCCTTGGCCATTACGTTGTTGATGATGATGTTATATGTAGCAACCAAGCATTGAGTGTTGGGTTTTGGGGTTAAAACCTATATTTCGGCTTTCTTGTAAGAAGAACTCTGTATTTATTAGGGTTTATATAATATCAAGGGTTTAGGGTTTAGCCCCTGCTTCATGTAGGGATTTAGGGTTTAGCCCCTTTTGGATGTAGAGTTTGTTATGCTGTTTTGGTTTGTAATCAACAAGTATTCTAATAGAATGATCTGGTCTATTCATTGTGTGTTTATTTCATTTTCAATGAAGGCAAATTGAAACACCATACACACACCCCATCTAAAATTGGAACTCAATGCACACAATAACTAAATAAAACTACAAATCAAGTTTGTGAAAGACCTATTAAATTAAAGGACCTATTGTTCATTGTGTGTTATATATACACATAATTGAAGGACCTATTGGTTAGGTTCCAAGCCAATACATTTAGTGGAAATTTAGTAGAATGAAAAAGTGAAGAATAAATTCAATTGTTGACACTTTGTTGGATGCCTGGGAAGTCATAACATTTAGTTATAGTCTCTGGCATAGTCTCAGATCCTCTTTTCCTCCCTCTTCTCCTTCCCCTTCCTCTTGCTTCTCTTTTTCCCCTTGGCCTTCCTCTAGGTTTGCCCTTCATTGATGTTGTTGTAGCATCAGGTACATCAGACTGCCCATCATGTGCATCAGGTTAACCACCACGATTGTCTGTATTAGCATACAGGATCATTAGGTTGACCACCACCAACACCAGCATTAGAATCAACATATGCATGTGCACTCTGAAAAAAGAAAATAATGGAATATGTTATATTGCAAGTGCAGGTGCAAGGAATGGGACATGTTATGCCTAGAACTATCACAGTTTATGTAATGGCACTAGCTTGTAAATCTTGGCCATTTGGAGGGGTTGTCTTCTTCATAGAGGTTTCTCCTCCTAAGTTTTTTTTTTGTTTTTCCAGGGCCCCTTTTGTATAAGGGAGGGAAGACCTCTAGTGCATCAACATGTGGCCACATAGACTGTCGATTGATTGGTTGTATAATACTAGCATAGCACTTGGCATATGTTCTTTTAGAGTACCATGGTGACACAAATTGCTCTGGATTGCCACCCCTGTATTTCATAACAGAGATTGCATGCCTGCAAGGAATGCTATTCAATTCTTACCAATTACAATTGCACTATTTTTTGGGCAAATCAATAACAAACATATGATTTGAGTTAGTGTGTTTTAACTCAAAAAGCAAGTCTCCTACCCAAACTGGAACACAATGCCCACTAAACTCAACTTCTCTTAACAGCCTATTGCTTGGTCTTGGCATAATATCCCCTTCAAGTGTCCACATATTTGATCTTAGTTTAGCAAACCTACCTAACAAGTATTGTCTTACCCACTCTAGCATGGTAATAATTAGCTTATCCCTGCAAGGCAATATAACTGAGTTGAAAGCCTCACAGTTGTTGTTAATGATTACATGACATTTAGGATAATGTGGAAAATCATGTCTGCATCAGGTCTTGGTTGGAATTACAATTAGCCAATCATATACCCTCTCATCAAGCTCCTTGATTTGTTGCATTTTGGTTTCCCATCCTTGAACAAAAGTAACTTTACTTGAACCCAACATCAGATTTTTGATTAAGGCACTCCCACCATATCTCTTGTTCAGGCTTGTGTACAAGTGTCTGACACAATACCTGTGCTTCACACTATCCAGCAACTCCTCAAAAACTTATAAAAGACCCTGTAAGTACAAAAAAGTCAAGTAAATATCAACTTAAACTCAAGTAAATACTAAGAGTAAATTCAGATTTAACATAGTACCTTTTGCTGGTCAGAAATGAAAACATATTTGTTGCTCCTCATATCACAAAAATCCTTAAACAACAGGCTCAAAATCCATTTCCAACTTTGTTTACTTTCAACCTCCACCACAGCCACTACAACTGGAAAGTACTGATCATTCATATCCTTTCCAATTACGGTTAAAAGTTGACCTCCATACTTGTTCTTCAAGTGGCATCCATCTACTCCAATAAAGGGTCTGCAACCATTCAAGAAACCCTACGGCATCCAAACACATGTAAAATGCACCAAATTGAGGTTACAAATCTTCTAGGTTCTCCAACTGTAACTTGCATCTATTACCACTTGATACATGTTTTAACTCAGCACTATAACTCCCCAATAAGCTGTACTGCTTACTATCCTCACCCTCTAAGATCTCACGTGCAAGTCTTCTCCTTTTGTAGGCAGACCAATTAGACAACGGAACATGTTGACATATGAAAATGTCAATGATCTCAGTTATTGAAATTTTAGGATTGACCTTTAAGTGCGTTAAAAGTAGCTTGGCAACCTATTTAGAATTTTGGTTTTTGTTTTCAAAATCTCTAGGACAGGTGTGTTAAAGTCCAAAAGCCTTCAACATGATCATGATCACACTTGTTCTCCCTACTTTGCTACCATATGCCTTCCAGCCACAATCTTTGTTTGTACATTTTATACGGCACCGTTCAGGCTTATTTTTTTCAAACTTCCCCTCTCTACCCTTGTACATATTATATTCCTTGATAGCCCACCTAAATTGGGCCATAGATTGGAACTCCATACCAACCTTTAATTTATACTTCTCCCCTATATTTTCTTCATTAAAAGCCTCCTTCTGAATTCCAACTTCCTCATTTGTCTCAACATTAGTCTGCACCTCATCCGTATCATACCCTAAAACTATGTCTTCGTAATCATCATCACCAAGACCATATAGGTCTTCATCCCTAAAGTAAGTCCTGTACTCAGCCTTCTTACTAGTGTTGGCTTCAACATTTTCCCTTGAATATTCAAAATTAACTCCTACATTGGGTTCAGTCCTTGACTCAAGTTCAGGTCTTGAATCAGGTTCAAGTAAATCATTTACCTTTAGAACCTGAGCCTATTCAGTGTTGAGACTACATATAAAGCTTTTAGCAGATAAATTCCCCCACTTGGCACCTTACTTGGCTTCTCAATTGGTCCACCCATTGGCCCCTCACTTGGCCCACAAGTTGGCACCTCAGTTGGCTCCTCTGTTGGCACCTCACCGGACCTTAAACTCCTCAACCTTTATAGCTAACTCTTGTAAATTTTTTGTTGGACACTACTTTATTAGGACTCACATAAGGGTTAGACTTTGCTCTCCTATTTCTGTTACCATCTTAGGTTTGCTGGGTTTGTTGGGTTTTGACCACACCTTCTACCCCATCCTACCAAATAACCTCCTCAGTCTCAATCACACAATGTTCAACATACATATCAACCTCAATTCTTATTAAACTGTATACTCACACATTTCTAGTGCATGCGAGTCCTTTGTGACACTATTGTACTCAGACTCTCCTGGTTTCTTTCACCACAGTTTAAATTCCTCTCTATACCCAAGGTCTTAGACTAGTGACCGAGCCATAAAGTAAGACCATCTATCCAAGTCTATGTTATGAATGCATCTATTTCTTTATCAACATACAACACTAGTGGGCCCCCATCAAATTTCCCCTTATGGTGTATCACAAAACTAAAACTCATACCTATATAGAATATACACAAACACTAAATTATGTTTTTAATCATAAAAATGTAACACACCCACAAAAAGACAACCAATCAACATGTGGTCCTTCCACACCCCAAACCCCATCCCAAAGCAAATTTAAAATACTAGGGTTCGATACTATAACATTTAAAAAACGTACCCACACACTAAATTATGCCCTTTTTTTAGTTGTTGATGTCCGACACAACATCCCACACAACCTTTCTATAACCATGCAAAAGTGGAGGTTGCACGATAGTGACACTTAACAAACGAGTATTAGGAAGACAAGAATACGAGGGAGGGAACAAGGGAGTTTCAGGGAAAAGATCATCGTTAGAGAAAATATACCTCTTCCTTTGGAGAAATCTGATGAAACTTCAAGGACAATCCTAAAATGCCTTTGTAATCGTAGCCATAAAAAATCATGCAAATATTCAACTACTTAGTTTTGTCATATTTTCCTAGGCATATTAGCCTTCAAACTTGGCTAAAAGATCATTGTTAGAGAAAATCTACCCCTTCCCTTAGAGAAATCTGATGAAACTTCACAGACAACCCTAAAATTCCTTTCTAAGAATGGCTGTAAAAAATCATGCAAAAATTAAATCGCTCGATTTTGCATTATTTTCATGTACATTAGCCTTCAAATTTGGCTAAAAAATCATCGTTGCAGAAAATATACCCATTCCTTTAGAGAAATCTGATGAAACTTCAGGGAAAAGACTATAATGCCTTTCTAAGAATGGTTGCAAAATGTCATGTAAAAATCAATCGATCGGTTTTGTCATACTTTTATGGGTATTAGCCTTTAAATTTGGCTAAAAATTCATCGTTAGAGAAAATTACCCATTCTTTAGAGAAATCTGATGAAACTTTAGGAACAACCCTACAACACCTTTTTAAGCATGACCATAAAAAATCATGAAAATATTCAACCACTCGGTTTTGTTATATTTTCATGGGCATTAGTCTTCAAATTTGGCTAAAAATTCATCATTGGAGAAAATCTACGCCTTCCCAAGGAGAAATCTGATGAAACTTTAGGGACAACACTACAATGCCTTTCTATGCAGGTTGTAAAAAATTATGTAAAAATTCAACCGTTCAACTTTTTTCATTTGTCATGTTTTCATGGGCATTAGCCTTCAAATTTGGCTAAAAATTCATCGTTGTTGAAAATCTACCCCTTCCCTTAGATAAATCAAATGAAACTTCAGGGATAACTGTAACGTCCTGGCCGTTTTTCAGGAATGAACGACTCTCCCTACAGACCAACACGAGACCTTTCCATTATGCTTTTGTCCTCACTTATAAACTTCCCGATAATTTCCCAGGAGGTCACTCATCCCAGAATTACTCTAAGTTAAGCACGTTTAACTTTGGAGTCCTTAAGTGATAGGCCACCGAAAAGCCTAATGCATTTGTCGGTATATGTAGTTCAAATTCATTCCTTTAAGCTATCTTCGACTGTATAGTCCCATACCTATACAGTCTCTATAGATCCCTCTCATTCTGGTATGTATTCAGCTCGTTCATGTGTCCTTTCCACTGAAAGCCTGCCAGGAGCCGCTCCTTGTTCGTGCCTATGCACCAACGATGACTCCCCTCTCTCAACAGCGCCGAGATGTCACAATAACCCTAGAATGCCTTTCTAAGCATAGCCGCAAAAATTATGCAAATATTCAACCGCTCGGTTTTGTCATATTTTCGTGAGCATTAGTCTTCAAAATTGGCTAAAAATTCATCGTTGGTGATAATCGCCCCTTCCCTTAGAGAAATCTGCTGAAACTTTATTACTCCTCTAGAAGCAAGGCCCCAAAAAATATGCAAATATTCAATCGCTCAGTTTTATTATATTTTTGTGGGAATTAGTTTTCAAATTTGGTTAAAAATTCATCGTTAGAGAAAATCTGCCCCTTCCTTTAGAGAAATATGATGAAACTTCATGGAACACGCTAAAACGCCTTTGTAAACATGACCGTAATAAATATGTATATATTCAACCACTCGGTTTTGTCATTTTTTTGGGGCATTAGCTTTTAAATTTGGCTAAAAATTCATCGTTGCATAAAATCTACACCTTCCCTTGAAGAAATCTAATGAAACTTCAAAGACAACAGTACCGTGCATTTCTATGCATGATCGTAAAAAACAATGAAAAATTCAACCGCTCGGTTTTATCATATTTTCTTTGGCATTCACCTTCAAATTTGGCTAAAATCTCATCGTTGGAGAAAATCTATGCCTTCCCTAGGAGAAATCTGATGAAACTTCAGGGACAAGACAACAATACCTTTCTATGCATGGCCGTAAAAAATCATGCAAACATCCAACCACTCGGTTTTGTCATATTTTCGTGGGCATTTACCTTTAAATTTAGCTACAAATTCATGGTTTGAGAAAATATGCCCCTTCCCAATAAGAATCTGATGAAACTTCAATGACAACCCTACAATGCCTTTCTAAGGATTGTCATAAAAAGTATTACAAATATTTAACCGCTCGGTTGTGTCATATTTTCATGGGCAATGCCTTCAAATTTGGCTAAAAGTTCATCATTAGAGAAAATCTACCCCTTCCCTTAGAGAAATTTGAGGAAAATTCAGGGGCAACTTTACAACGCCTTTGTAAGCATGACCGTAAAAAATCATGCAAATATTCAACTACTTGATTTTGTCATATTTTTATGGGCTAACATGGCTAAAAATTCATCGTTGAGAAAATTTACCCCTTCCCTTGAAGGAATCTGATGAAACTATAGGGACAACCCTAGAATTCCTTTCTAAGCATGGCCATAAAAAATCATGCAAAAATTTAATCGCTCGATTTTGTCATATTTGCGTTCAAATTTGGCTCAAAATTCATCGTTGTAGAAAATATACCCCTTCCCTTAGATACATCTAATGAAACTTTAGGGACAAGACTATAATGCCTTTCTAAGAATGGCTGCAAAAAGTCATGCAAAAATCAATCGATCGGTTTTGTCATACTTTCGTGGGCATTAGCCTTTAAATTTAGTTAAAAATTCATTGTTCGAGAAAATCGCCCATTCCTTAGGGAAATTTGATGAAACTTCAAGAAGAACCCTACAACACCTTTGTAAGCATGGCCATAAAAAATATGCAAATATGCAACCACTTAGTTTTGTCATATTTTCGTAAGCATTAGCCTTCAAATTTGACTAAAAATTCAACGTCGGAGAAAATCTACGCCTTTTTTATCAGAAATCTGATGAAACTTTAGGGACAACACTACAATGCCTTTCTATGGCATGGCTGCAAAAAATTATGCAAAAATTCAGCCGCTCAGCTTTGTCATATTTTCATGGGCATTAGCCTTCAAATTTGGCTAAAAATTCATCGTTGTTGAAAATCTGCCCCTTCCCTTAGATAAATCAAATGAAACTTCAGGGATAACCCTAGAATGCCCTTCTATGCATGGCTGTAAAAAATTATGCAAATATTCGTGCACTTGATTTTGTCATATTTTCGTGGGTATTAGTCTTTAAATTTGGCTAAAAATTCATCCTTGGAGAAAATCTGTCATTTCCCTTAGAGAAATCTGATGAAACTTAAAGGGCAACCCTAAAATGTCTTTCTAACCATGGCTGTCAAAAATCATGATATTCAACCTCTTAGTTTTATCATATTTTCATAGACAAGCCTTTTAATTGGGCTAAAAATCAACTGTTAGAGATATTCTTCCCCATTCTTTATAGAAATCTAATGAAACTTCAGGGACAACCCTATAAAGCCTTTCTAAGCATTGCCATAAAAAATTATGTAAATATTCAGCCACTCAGTTTTGTCATATTTTCATGGGCATAAGCTTTTAAATTGGGCTAAAAATTCATCGTTGCAGAAACTCTGCCCCTTCCATAAGAGAAATCTTATGAAACTTTTGGGATAGCCCTACAATCCATTTCTAAGCATGGTCGCAAAAATTCATGCAAATATTTAGTTGCTCGATTTTTCATATTTTCGTTGGCATCAGACTTTAAATTGGGCTAAAATTTCATCGTTGGAGAAAATCCACCTTTTCCATAGAGAAATCTAATGAAACTTCAAGGACAACCCTATAAATCCTTTTTAAGCATGGCCGCAAAAGATCTTGCAAATATTAAACCGCTCAGTTTTGTCATATTTTCATAGGCATTAGCTTTCAAATTTAGCTAAAAATTCATTGGTGGAAAAAATCTACCCTTTCCCTTGGAGAAATCTGATGAAACTTCAAGGACAACCCTGCAAGACCTTTCTTAGCATGGCCACAAAATATCATACAAAAATTTACTCGCTTGGTTGTCATATTTTCATGGGTAATTAACCTTCAAATTTGGCTAAAAAGTCATTATTGGTGAAAACCTGTGCCTTCCTGTGCAGAAATCTCATGAAACTTCAGCGACAACCTTACAATGCCTTTCTAATAATGGCCGTAAAAAATCATGCAAAAACTTAACTGCTCAATTTTGTCATATTTTCGTGGGCTCTTCAAATTTGACTAAAAATCAAACGTTGGAGAAAATCTACCCTTTCCCTTAGAGAAATCTAATGAAATTTCAGGGACAACCCTACAACGCCTTCCTAAGCATGGCTGTAAAAAATCATTCAAATATTCAACTGCTTGGTTTTATCAAATTTTCGTGGGCTTTAACTTACAAATTTAGCTAAAAATTCATCGTTAGAAAAAATCTGCCTCTTCCCGTAGAGAAATCTAATGACACTTCAGGGACAACCCTACATTGCATTTCTAAGCTTGGCCGAAGAAAATCATGCCAAAATTCAACCTCTCGATTTGTCATATTTTCATGGGCATGCTTTCAAGTTTGGCTAATAATTATCGTTAGAGAAAATCTTCCAATTCTTTTAGAGAAATCTGATGAAACGTCTGGACCCACCCTACAACCCTTTTGTAAGTATGGCCGTAAAAAATCATGCAAATATTCAACCGCTCACTTTTGTCATTTTTTTGGGCATTAGCCTTTAAATTTAACTAAATATTCATTGTTGGAGAAAATGTGTCTCTTCCCTTGGAGAAATCTGATGAAACATCAGGGATAACCCTAACACGCCTTTCTAAGCATGGCTGTAAAACATCATGCAAATATGTAACCGCTTGATTTTGTCAAATTTTCGTGGGCAATAGCCATTAAAATTGGCTAAAAATTCATCTTTGGAGAAAATCTTCCACTTCCATCGAAGAAATTTGATGAAACTTCAGGGATAACCTTACAATGTCATTCTAAGCATGATCGTAAAAAATATGCAAAATTTTAACTGCTCAATTTTTTCATAAGTTTTATAATTTTTCTAAGATAAATTTTTAGTCAAATTCAAAGTGTATGCCCATGAAAAATATGACAAAATCGAATGGTTAAATTTTTCATAATTTTATTTGGCCATGCTTAAAAAGCTATTGTAAGGCAAAGTTTGATTAGTTTTCTCTAAGAGAAGGGGTAGAGTTTTCTTAAACAAAGATATTTAGTGTAAGATCCCAATAAATAAATGATGGTACCTGAAGCATGAATTTTTTACGTGGTTTTTTGTAGTAATGTTTACAGGTTGCAGTTAGTAGGTAGCTAGTAGCAGGTAGAGGGTATTAGGTTGCAGATTGGAGGTAGCATGTAGCAGGTAACAAATACCAGGTAGCAGGTAACAGGTAACAGGTAGAGGGTATTAGGTTGCAGATTGGAGGTAGCATGTAACAGGTAACAAATACCAGGTAACAGGTAACAGGTAGCAGGTAACAGGTAGCAGGTAACAGGTACCAGGTATCAAGTAGCAGGTAGCAGGTAACAGGTAACAAGTAGCAGGTAGCAGATAGCAAGTAGCATGTAACAGGTAACAGGTAGCAGGTAACAGGTAGCAGGTAGCAGATAGGAAGTAGCAAGTAACAGGTAGCAGGTAACAGGTAGTAGATAACAGGTAACAGGTAGCAGGTAGTAGCTAACAGGTAGCAGGTAACAGGTAACAGGTAGTAGGTAGCAGGTAGCAGGTAACAGGTAACAGGTTGTAGGTAACAGGTACCAGGTAACAAGTAACAGGTAGCAGGTAGTAGGTAACAGGTAGTAGGTAACAGGTAGCAGGTAGTAAGTAGTAGGTAACAGGTGACAAGTGACAGCTAACAGGTAACAGGTAGCAGGTAACAGGTAACAAGTAACAGGTAACAAGTAACAGGTATCAGGTAACAGGTAGCAAGTAGTAGGTAGCAGGTAACAGGTAGCAGGTAATAGGTAGCAGGTAGCAGGTAGCAAGTAGCAAGTAGCAGGTAACAGGTAGCAGGTAGCAAGAAATAAGTAACAGGTAACAAGTAGCAGGTAGTAGGTAGTAGGTAACAGGTAGCAGGTAGCAAGTAACAGGTAGCAGGTAGCAGGTAGCAGGTAGCAGGTAACAGGTAGTTGGTAGCAGGTAGCAGGTAACAGGTGACAGGTAACAGGTAGCAAGTAACAGGTAGCAGGTAGCAAGTAGCAGGTTACAGGTAGAAGGTAATAGGTAGCAGGTAACAGGTAGTTGGTAGCAGGTAGCAGGTAACAGGTGACAGGTAACAGGTAGCAAGTAACAGGTAGCAGGTAGCAAGTAGCAGGTTACAGGTAGAAGGTAATAGGTAGCAGGTAACAGGTAGAAGGTAACAGGTAACAGGTAGCAGGTAGCAGGTAACAGGTAGCAGGTAGCAGGTAGCAGGTAGCAGGTAGTAGGTAGCAGGTAGCAGGTAACAGGTAACAGGTAACAGGTAACAAGTAACAGGTAGCAGGTTACATGTTGCAGGTAGTAGGTAGCAGGTTACAGGTTGTAGGTACCAGTTGGTACCTTGTAATTGGCAACAGATAAGTAGATAATAGATGAATTTGAAAGTCAAGGTAACATGTACACTGATCCTTTACCAAACCCCAGTCGAACCCCGAAACCTGAACTTTAAGCCCTATCCATACAACTTCAAGCATGGCTGTAAAAAATAATACAAAACTCAACTGTTCGATTTTGTCATCTTTTCATGGGTGAAAATCTGCTTTTCTCTTGCAGAATCTGATGAAACTTCAGGGACAACATTACAAAGGGTTTCTAAGCATGGCTGTGAAAAAGATGCAAAAAGTCAATCGCTCTGTTTCATTATATTTTCATGGATACTAGCCTTCAAATTTGGCTAAAAATTCATCAATTGAAAAAATATACCCATTCCCTTGGAGAAATCTTATGAAACTTCAATGACAACCTTACAATGCCTTTCTAAACTTGGCCCCAAAAAATCATGCAAAAGTTTAGCCGCTCAATTTTTTTCATATATTTGTGAGCCTTGACATTCATATTTGGCTAAAAATTTATCGTTAGAGAGAATTACCTATTCCCTTGTGTAAATCAAATGAAACTTTGGGGACAACATTATAATGTCTTTCTAACCATAGCCGTAAAAAAACATGCAAAAACTGAACCGCTCGGTTTTGTCATATTTTCATGGGCATAAGCCTTCAAATTTGGGAAAAAATTCATTGTTATAGAAAATTTACCTCATCCTTTGGAGAAATCTCATGAAACTTTGGGGGCAACCTTACAATATCTTTCTAAGCATAATGTAACGCCCCAGCCGCTTTTCAGGAATGAATGACTGGCCCCACAGACCAACACGAGACCTTTCCAATATGCTTTTATCCTCACTCACACATTTCCTGAGAACTTCCAGGAGGTCACCCATCCCAGAATTACTCCAAGTTAAGCACGCTTAACTTTGGAATTCTTAAGTGATAGGCCACTGAAAAGTCTAATGCATTTGTTGGTATAGGTAGTACGAATTCATTTCTTTAAGTTATCCTCGACTGTATAGTCCCATACCTATACAGTCTTTGGATCCCTCTCATTCTGGTATGTTTTCGGTTCGTTCATGTGTCCCTCCCACTGGAAGCCTGCCAGGAGCTGCTCCTTGTCCGTGCCCATGCACCGACGATCACTCCCCGCCCTCAACAGTGCCAGGATGTCACACATCTGTAAAAAATCATACAAAAATTCAACCGCCCGATTTTGTAATATTTTCGTGGGCAATAGCCTTCACATTTGGCTCAAAATTCATCGTTGAAAAAAATATGCCCATTCCCTTGGAGAAATTTGATGAAACTCCAAGGATAATGTTAGAATGCCTTTTGAAGTTTGGCCACATAAAATCATACAAAAATTCAATCGCTCAGTTTCGTCATATTTTCGGGGGCAATAACCTCTAAATTTGACCAAAAATTCATCGTTGGAGAAAATCTAGCCATCCCTTGGAGACATCTAATAAAAATTTAACTGCCCCATCCCTAAACGATACAAAAATTTAACTGCTTAATTTTTCATATTTTCATAAGCATTAGCCTTTATATTTGGGTAAAAATTCATCCGTGGAGAAAATTTGCCCCTTCCTTTAGAGAAATCTGATGAAACTTCAGGGATAATCTTATTCCATTGAAAGCATGACTACAAAAAATATGCAAAAATTCAACTACTAGGTTTTTCATTAGTTTTATAATTTTTCTAAATGATAAATTTTTAGTCAAATTTAAAGTGTATGCCCACAAAAAATATGACAGAACCGAATAGTTGAATTGTTCATTATTTTTTTTGTCATGCTTAGAAAGCCATTGTAAGACAAAGTTTGATTAGTTTTCTCTAAGAGAAGGGGCAAAGTTTTCTTAAACAAAGATATTTAGTGTAAAATCCCAATAAATGAAAAATGGTATCCGAAACTTGAATTTTTACGTGGTTTTTTGTAGAAATATTTACAGGTTGCTGGTAGCAGGTAGTATGTAGCAAGAAGCTGGTAGCAGGTAGTAGGTAGCAAGAAGCTGGTAGCAGGTAGCAGGTATTAGGTTACAGGTAGCAAGTAACAGGTAGCATGTAACAGGTAGCAGATAACAGGTAACAGGTAACAGGTAACAGGTAGCAGGTAACAGGTAGCAGGTATCAGGTAACAGGTAACAGGTAGTAGGTAGCAGGTAACAGGTAGCAGGTTGTAGGTAACAGGTTGCAGGTAACAGGTTGCAGGTAGCAGGTTACAAGTAGCAGGTAACAGGTTGTAGATTGTAGGTAACAGGTACCAGTTTGTACCTTGTAATTAGCAATAGATAATAATAGATGAATTTGAAAGTCAAGGTAACAGGTACCCTGATCCTTTACCAAACCGTGATTGAATCCAAAACCCCAACTTTAAGCCCTAACCATCCTAGTCCCAAAACTCTAAACAACCGTATTCTCTAAAAAACTTTAAAACCTAAATCCTAAACCTTATTTATAATTTTTTTGAAAAATATGATTTTATTAAAAATTATTTTTATTAACACTCTCAACCATTAAA
Organism: Clitoria ternatea; assembly: GCA_037962975.1. NCBI lineage: Eukaryota > Viridiplantae > Streptophyta > Magnoliopsida > Fabales > Fabaceae > Clitoria > Clitoria ternatea. The sequence continues at coordinate 5,060,846 of CM075676.1, forward strand.
CCACGATCAATGACATGACCAATTCAATCACTAGTTGAGTTTATAAAATATTGAGTAAAACTAAATAGTGAAATTTTTTGTTATTACCGTCTAAGTAAAAATTCCTTTGAAAGAACAAGCACGAGTAACTCAACTTTCACTATTAATTTCTTAATTAAAAATATCACAAAATATACTAGTGATCAAAGGAGTAAATTAATTAATAATAAACAAAAACTTTGTGTCATGGTTTGTAGTTTGAAAAACAAACAAAAGAAAGGTTTTTCCTAATCAACTTAACATCAACAAATAAATCAAACTAATAAATAAGAGATGTTAAAATGTCTTTTGAGTTTAGTTTCAACTATTAAAATTTATGGAGCGATGACTTATATGTCAAGCCTTCAAGTTATTTATAGCATCAGAAACCTAAAACATTTTAATAAAATATACTTAAGATTATCAACTAATCAGTTTAGAACAAAATACAAGTATATCGACACCAATTTGGCATACTAACTATAGTTAAATTCACAAGATGTCACAGGTTTAATATAATAACAAACTTACTTTAATAGTTTAATCATAAATAGTAGTTTTGGGTTTGGGGTTTGGAGTTTATGGTTTAGGGTTTAGGGTTTTAGATTTTGGATTAGGGGTTTGGGACTTAGGGTTTCAAGTTTCAGGTTTTAGATTTCATGTTTAGGGTTTGAGGTTTGGGATTTAACATTTGGAGTGTGGGATTTGGGTGAAGGGGCTTAGGGTTTCAATGTTGAGGGTTTAAGGTCTAGGGTTTGGGGTTTAGGGTTAGGGGTTTGGCATTTAGGTTTCGGGTTTGGGATTTAGGGGTTGGGGTTTAGGGTTAAGGCTTCGGGGTTTTAGGGTTGAGCTTTGGGGTTTTGCTTTTTGAGTTTATAGTTTAGGGTTCGTGGGTTAGGGTTAGGGTTTACGTGTGAGGTTTAAGGTTTTAAGTTTGGATTTTCAAGTTAGGGCTTTGGGCTTTCAGGTTTTGAGATTTAGGTTTTAGATTTAGGGTTTATGGTGTCAGGTTTGGGTCTCGGGTTATTTTTCAAGGCTTTAGAATTCAAGTTTTCAGTCAAAGGTTTCAGGTTTTGGGACTGGGGACTGAGGTTAAGCGCTTTAGATTTTGGGTTCAGGTTTCAATTTTCAGGTTTAGGGGTTTTGGGTTTTTATGTTTAGGGTATGAGGTTCGGGCAATGGTGTTTTGGGTTTTGGATTTCAAGTTTGGTGTTTAGGGTTTAAGGTTATAGATTAGACGTTTGGGTTTCAAATTTATGGATTGGGCTTGGGGATTTAGGTTTGGGATTTCAAGTTTTGAATTTTGGATTTAGGCTTTAAGGCTTTGAGTTTCCGGTTTTGTCGAATTTTAGTAGGCACTAGCCTTCAAATTTGGCTAAAAACTCATTGTTGGAGAAAATCTGCCCCTTCCCTTAGGGAAATATGATGAAACATTAGGGACAACTTTACAATGTCATTCTAAGCATGGTCGTAAAAAGTATGCAAGAATTCAACCGCTTGGTTTTGTCATATTTTCGTGGGCATTAGCCTCTAAATTTTGTTAAAAATTCATCGTTGGAGAAAATCTTACCATTCACTTAGAGAAATCTAATGAAACTTCATGGACAACCTAAAAATACCTTTCTAAGCATAGCCAAATGAAATCATACAAAAATTCAACCCCCCGGTTTTATTATATTTTCGTGGGATTAGCTTTCAAATTTGACTAACATTTCATCGTTGGAAATAATCTGGGCATTCCCTTAGAGAAATTTGATAAAACTTCAGGGACAACCTTACAATTCCTTTCTAAGCATGACCGTAAAAAATAATGTAAAAATTTAAGAGGTCAGTTTTGTCAAATTTTGGTAGGCATTAGCCTTCAAATTTGGCTAAAAATTCACCGTTGGAGAAAATCTGTCCCTTCCCTTGAAGAAATCTGATGAAATTTCAAGGACAACCTTACAATAACTTTCAAAGCCTGGCCGTATAAAATCATGTAAAAATTTAATAGCTTAGTTTTGTCATATTTTTATAAGCTAGCCTTCAAATTTGGCTAAAAAATCATCATTTGAGAAAATCTACCCCTTCCTTTAGAGAAATCTGATGAAGCTTTAGGGATAACCTTACAATCCATTTTAAGCATGGCCGCAAAAAAAATACAAAAATTCAACCGCTCAAGTTTTGTCATATTTACATGGGTACTAGCCTTCAAATTTGGGAAAAATTCATCGTTAGAGAAAATCTACCCCTTCCCTTGGAGAAATCTAATGAAACCCCAGGGACAAGCTTATAATGCCATTCTTAGCATAGCCGTAAAAAATCATTAAAAATTTCAACCGCTCAGTTTTATCATATTTTCATGGGCTGCCTTTGATATTTGGAAAATTTTGGTGAAACATCAGGGAGAACATTACAATGTCTTTCTAATCATGGCCTAAAAAATCATTCCAAATATCTACCGCTTAGTTTTCTCATATTTTAATGTATTTGTCTTCAAATTTGGCTACAAATTCATCGTTGTAGAAAATATGCCCCCTTCTTTGGAGAGATCTGATGAAACTTCAAGGACAACCTAACAATGTCTTTCTAAGCATGGTTGTAAAAAATATGCAAAAATTCAACCACCGGTTTTGTCATATTTTTGTGGGTATTAGCCTTCAAATTTGGCTAAAAATTTATCGTTAGAGAAAAATTGGCCCTTCCTTTAGAGAAATCTGATAAAACTTTAGGGACAACCTTACAATGTCTTTCTAACGATGGCTACAAAAAATCATGCAAAAATTCAACAGCCCAGTTTTGTCATATTTTCATGGGCATTAGCTATTAAATTTGGTTAAAAATTTATCGTTGGAGAAAAGCTGCCCCATCCCTTAGAGAAATCTAATGAGAGTTCAGGGATAACCTTGCAATGCCTTTCTTATCACATTTGTAAAAAATCATGCAAAAATTCAACTACCCAGTTTTGTTATTTTTATGGGAATTACTCTTCAATGGAGAAAATCTGCCTCATCCCTTGGAGAAATCTAATAAAACATCATGGGAAACCTTACAATGTCTTTCTAAGCACGACCGTAAAAAATCATACAAAACTCAACCGCCTGGTGTTGTCATATTTTCATGGGTGAAAATCTGTCCCTTCTCTTGGAGAAATCTGATGAAACTTTAGGGACAACATTACAAAGGGTTTCTAAGCATGGCCGTGAAAAAGATGAAAAATTTAAATTTGGCTAAAAATTCATCATTGGAAAAAATATGCCCCTTCCCTTGGAGAAATCTTATGAAACTTCAAGGATAACCTTACAATGCCTTTCTAAACTTGGTCGCAAAAAATCATGCAAAAGTTCAGTCGCTTGATTTTTTTTCATATATTCGTGAGCCTTAGTATTCATATTTGGCTAAAAATTGATCGTTGGAGAGAATTTCCTATTCCCTTGTGTAAATCAAATGAAACTTAAGGGACAACATTACAATGTATTTCTAACCATAGCCGTAAAAAAATTCATGCAAAAACTTAACCGCTCGGTTTTGTCATATTTTTGGGTGCATGAGCCTTCAAATTTGGGCAAAAATGCATCGTTAGAGAAAATTTGCCTCATCCCTTGGAGAAATCTTATGAAATTTCAAGGGTAACCTTACAATGTCTTTCTAAGCGTAGTCATAAAAAATCATAGAAAAATTCAACCACCCGATTTTGTAATATTTTCGTGGGCAAACAGCCTTCACATTTGGTTAAAATTTCATCGTTGGATAAAATATGCTCATTCCCTTAGAGAAATCTAATGAAACTTCAAGGATAATGTTACAATGCCTTTCTAAGGATGGCCGCATAAAATAATGCAAAAATTCAATCGCTCAGTTTTGTCATATTTTCGGGGGCAATAGCCTCTAAATTTGGCAAAAAATTCATCGGTGGAGAAAATCAGCCCATTCCCTTTAAAACATCTAATGAAATTTTAAGGACAACCTTAAAATGTCTTTCTAAGCATGGTCGCATAAAATCATGTAAAAATTTAACTGCTTGGTTTTTTCATATTTTTGTTGGCATTAGCCTTCAAATTTGGGTAAAAATTCATGTTTAGAGAAAATCTGCCCCTTCCCTTAGATAAATCTGATAAAACTTCAGGGATAACTTTACAATGTCATTCAAAGCATGACCGTAAAAAATATGCAAAAATTCAACTGCTAAATTTTGTCATAATTTTTATAATTTTCTAAATTTTAAATTTTTAGTCAATTTTAAGGTGTATGCCCACAGAAAATATCACAAAACTGAATGGTTGAATTTTTCATATTTTTTTGCCATGCTTAGAAAGCCACTGTTAGGCAAAGTTTGATTAGTTTTCTCCAAGAGAAGGGACAGGGTTTTCTTAAACAAAGATATTTAGTGTAAAATCCTAGTAAATGGAAAATGGTACACGAAGCTTAAATTTTTTGTGTGGTTTTTTGTATAATGTTTACAGGTTGCAGGTAGTAGGTAGCAAGTAGCTGGTAGTAGGTATTTGGTTGTAGGTTATAAGTTGCAGGTAACAGGTAATAGGTAACAGGTAGCAAGTTACAGGTAACAGGTTGCGGGTAACAGGTTACAAGTAGCAGGTAGCAGGTAGCATGTATAAGTTGGTACCTTGTAATTGGAAACAGATAAGTAGATAATAGATGAATTTGAAAGTCAAGGTAACAAGTACTGTGATCCTTTACCAAACCCTAATCAAACCCAAAACCCTAACTTTAAGCCTTAACCATCCTTGTCCCAAAATTCTAAACAACCTTATTCCCTAAACAACCTTAAAACCTAAACCCTAAACCTTATTTATAAATTTTTTAAAAAACATGATTTTATTAAAAATTATTTTTTATTGTATTACTCTATTAACACTCTCCACCATTAAACCACGATCAATGACATGACCAATTCAATCATTAGTTGAGTTTGTAAAATATTAAGTAAAATTAAATAGTGAATTTTTTTTTATTACCGTCTAAGTAAAAATTCCTTTGAGAGAACAAACACGAGTAACTCAACTTTCACTATAATTTCTTAATAAAAATAGAATATACTAGTAATCAAAGGAGTAAATTAATTAATAATAAATAAGAACTTTGTGTCATGGTTTGTAGTTAGAGAAACAAACACAAGAAAGGTTTTTCCTATTCAACTTAACATCAACAAATAAATCAAACTAATAAATAAGAGATGTTAAAATGTCTTTTGAGTTTAGTTTCAACTATTAAAATTTATGGAGTGTTGACTTATATATCAAGCCTTTAAGTTATTTATAGCATCAGAAACCCAAGACATTTTAATAAAATATACTTAAGATTATCAACTAATCAGTTTAGAACAAATACAAGTATATCGACACCAATTTAGCATACTAACTACAGATAAAGTCACAAGATGTCACATGTTTAATTTAATAACAAACTTACTTTAATAGTTTAATCATAAATAGTAGTTTAGGGTTTGGGGTTTGAAGTTTATGGTTTAGGGTTTTAGATTTTGGGTTAGGGGTTTGGGACTTGGGGTTTCAAGTTTTAGGTTTCATGTTTAGGGTTTGAGGTTTGGGATTTAAGATTTGGAGTTTGGGATTTGGGTGAGAGGGCTTAGGGTTTCAATGTTAAGGGTTTAAGGCCTAGGGTTAGGGTTTAGGGTTGGGGGTTTGGCATTTGGGTTTCGGGTTTCGGGTTTAGGATTTATGGTTTAGGGTTAAGGGTTTGGGATTTAGGGGTTGGGGGTTAGGGTTAAGGCTTTGGGGTTTTAGGGTCGAGCTTTAGGGTTTTGGTTTTTGGGTTTATAGTTTAGGGTTTGTGGTTTAGGGTTTGGGTTTAAGTGTGGGGTTTAGGGTTTCAGGTTTTGATTTTTAAGTTTGGGCTTTGGGCTGTCAGGTTTCAAGATTTGGGTTTCAGGATTAGGGTTTATGGTTTCAGGTTTAGGGTTTGGGGTTTGTGTCTGGGGTTATGTTTTGAGGTTTTAGGTTTTGGGTCAAGGGTTTCGGGTTTCGGGACTGGGGAATGGGGTTTGAGGTTAAGCGTTTTGGATTTTGGATTTAGGTTTTAGTTTTCGGGTTTAGGGGTTTCAGGTTTTACGTTTGGGGTATAAGGTTTGGGCATTGGGGTTTTACGTTTTGAATTTTGATCAGGGGTCAATACCCACCCCTCGAAGTAGTGGATTAGAGTCAGTCCATGGCCCCACCTCACCCGGTGTGGACCCCCAAAAGGACGACACATCGTCCTGATCCAGTCACACCGGTTAAGCTACTTCTACGTATGACCGGTGTTATAGCCCCTCTGAATGGGAAAATAACCGGAGTCATAAGAGGGCATAGTAGCCTATACCGGTAGTCGCCTGCAAGAAGACCACATGTATGGATCATGTCCAGTACACAGAACGAGGCACTACAGTGACACTCCCTCACTATAAAAACCAAAAACACACTCATAAGTGGTAAGCTCTCTAATACCCATTTTTTAGACCCGATATAGCTCCGATGTTAGAATCTGGACTAACTTGATCATCAAAGTGTCTTTATAGGTACCACCCCCTTTCGCCCCCTAATGCGATAGGCCGGTATAAGGAGCTCAAGGAACCACGGTACAGTCCAGAGACCGTCTAATCCAACCACCCCGTCAAGCATATACTCTGGGACCCGGTCAGGGTCCTTTCCTATAGACCCCGATCCTCTAGGACCCCGGTTCCAGAGCAGAACAGATTTCATGTTTAGTATTTAGGGTTTAAGGTTTATGGTTAGGGATTTCATGTTTGGGTTTTAGGTTTATGGATTGGGGATTGGGGATTTAGATTTGGGGTTTCAAGTTTTGAATTTTGGATTTAGGCTTTAGCGTTTCAAGTTTCAGGTTTTGTCGAATTTTAGTAGGCTAGCGCCTTCAAATTTGGCTAAAAATTCATCGTTGAAAAAACTCTGCCCCTTCCCTTGGAGTAATGCGATGAAATTTCAGAGACAACCTTATAATGTGTTTCTAAGCATGGCCGTATAAAATCAAGCAAAAATTCAACCGCTCGATTTTGTCATATTTTCATGGGCATTAGCTTTTAAATTTGGCTAACAGTTCATCATTGGAAATAATCTGGGCATTCCCTTAGAGAAACCTGATGAAACTTTAGGGACAACATTACAATACCTTCTTAACATGAACACAAAAAATCATGTAAAAATTAACCGCTCAGTTTTTTCATTTTTTTGTGGGCATTAGCCTTCAAATTTGGCTAAAAATTCATCGTTGGAGAAAATCTGTCCCTTCCCTTAGAGAAATCAGATGAAACTTCAGGGACAACCTTACAATGCCTTTCTAGGCATGGCCGTATAAAATCGTGTAAAAAATCAATTGTTCAATTTTGTCATATTTTTATAGGCATTAGCCTTCAAATTTGGCTAAAAAATCATCATTGAAAAAAATCTGATGAAGCTTTAGGGATAACCTTATAATCCCATTCTAAGTATGGCTGTAAAAAATCATGTAAAAATTTAACCGTTTAATTTTGTCATATTTACGAGGGCATTAGCCTTCACATTTGAGAAAAAATTCATCATTAGAGAAAGTATATCCCTTCCCTTGGAGAAATCAGATGAAACTTCATAGACAATCTTACGAGGGCATTAGCCTTCAAATTTGGCTAAAATTTCATCGTTGGAAAAATCTGATGAAACTTCAGGGACAACCTTATAATGTCTTTCTAACAATAGCCATAAAAATCATGCAAAAATTCAACTGCCCAGTTTCATCATATTTTCATGAGCATTAGCCATTAAATTTGGCTAAAAATTCATTGTTGGAGAAAATCTGTCATATCCTTTAGAAAAATCTGATGAAACTTCAGGGACAACCTTATAATGCCTTTCTTATCACAGCTATAAAAAGTCATGTAAAAATTCAACCACTCGATTTTGTCATTTTTGTGGGTATTACTCTTCAAATTTAGGAAAAAATTCATCGTTGGAGAAGATCTGTCCCATCCCTTGAAGTAATTTGATGAAACTTCACGACAGCCTTACAATGTATTTCTAGGCACAACTGTAAAAGATCATGCAAAAATTGAACCGCCCAGTTTCATAATATTTTTAGGGGCAATAGCCTTCCCATTTTGGTAAAAATTCATCGTTGGAGAAAATATACCCTTTCTCTTGGAGAAATATGATGAAATTTCAAGGACAACCTTATAATGTCATTCTAAGCATAGTCGTAAAAATTCATGCAAAAAGTCAACCACTCGATTTTGTCATATTTTCGTGGGTAATGCCTTCAAATTTGGCTAAAAATTCATCTTTAGAGAAAATCTTCCTTATCCCTTGGAGAAATTTCATGAAACTACGGTGACAACCTTACAATGCCTTTCTTATCACGGCTGTAAAAAATCATGCAATAATTCAATCGCTTAGTTTTGTCAGATTCTTGTGGGCATTAGGGTTCAAATTTAGGAAAAAATTCATCGTTGGAGAAAATATGCCCTCTGCCATGGGAAAATCTGATGAAACATCATGGACAACCTTATAATGACTTTCTATGCACGGTCGTAAAAAATCATGTAAAATTTTAACTGCCCAATTTTGTCATATTTTCGTGGGTATTATTAGCCATGAAATTTGGCTAAAAATTTATCGTTAGAGAAAATCTGCCCTATCCTTTGTAGAACATTGATGAAACTTCAAGGAAAATCTTACAATGCCTTTCTTATCACGGCTATAAAAAAATCAAGCAAAAATTCAACCACTCGGTTTAGTGATATTTTGGTGGGGATTAGCCTTCATATTTGGCTAAAAGTTAGTTGTTAGAGAAAATTTACCACATCCGTTAAAGAAATTTGATGAGACCTCAGAGACAACCTTACAATGTCTTTCTAAGCATGACTGTAAAATCTCATGCAAAAATTCAACCACCCGGTTTGGTCATATTTTCATGGGCATAAGCTTTTAAATTTGCCTAAAAGTTAATCGATGGAGAAAATCCGCCCCTTCTCTTGGAGAAATTTGATGAAATTTCATGGACAACTTTATATAGCTATTCTAAGCATGGTTACAAAAAATCATGTAAAACTTGAACTGCTCTGTTTTGTCATATTTTCATGGGTTTTAGCCTTGAAATTTGGCTAAAACTTCATTAATGGAGAAAATATGCCCTATCCCTTGGAGAAATTTGATGAAACTTCAAGGACAACCTTACAATGCCTTTCTTATCACGACCATAAAAAATATGCAAAAATTTAACCGCTCGATTTTGTCATATTTTCATGGGCATTAGCGTTCAAATTTTGGAAAAAAATTATCGTTGGGGAAATCTGCCCCTTCTCTTAGAAAAATCTGATGAAATTTCAGGGACAACCTTATAATGTCATGCTAAGCATGGTCGTAAAAAATCATGCAAAAATCCAATGGCTCGGTTTTGTCATATTTTCATACATATTATTAGCCATGAAATTTGGCTAAAAATTCATCGTTGGAGAAAATCTACCTATCCCTTGGAGAAATTTGATGAAACATCAGGGCCAACCTTATAATGCCTTTCTTATCACGGCCATAAAAAAATATGCAAAAATTCAACCGTTCGGTTTTGTCATAATTTCGTCTGAATTAGCCTTTAAAATTGGGAAAAAATTTATCGGTTGAGAAAATCAGCTCTATCCCTTGAAGAAATCTGATGAAACTTTAGGGACAACCTTATAAAGCCATGCTAAACATGGTTGTAAAAAATCATACAAAAATTCAATCGTTTGATTTTGTGATATTTTTATGGGTATTAGCTTCAAATTTGGCTAAAAGTTCATTGTTGAAGAAAATGTCCCCATCCCTTGGAGAAATTTGCTGAAACTTCAGGGACAACGTTAGAATGTCTTTTTAAGCATGCCCGAAAAAATTATGCAAAAATTTAACTGTCTGATTTTGTCATATTTTCGTGGGCTTAAGCCTTAAAATTTGAAGGATAACCTTATAATGTCATATTATCGTTGAAGAAAATCTGTCATTTCCCTTGGAAAAATCTGATGAAATTTCAGGGACAATCTTATAATACCATACTAAGCATAGTCACAAAAAACATGCAAAACTTCAACCGCTTGGTTTGGTGATACTTTTGTGGATATTAGCCTTCAAAATCTGTCCATCCCTTGGAGAAATTTGATAAAGTTTAGGGACAACCTTATAGTGTCTTTTTAAGCATGACTATAAAAAATCATGCAACAATTCAACCACCCAGTTTTGTCATTTTCGTGGGCATAAACCTTCAAATTTGGCTAAAAGTTTATCGTTGGAGAAAATCTGCCCCATCTTTTAAAGAAATCTGATGAAATTTCAGGGACAAGTTAATAATGTCATTCTAAGTATGGTCACAAAAAATCATGTGAAAATTAAACTGCTTAGTTTTGTCATATTTTTATGGGTGTTATTAGCCTTCAAATTTGGCTAAAAATTCAATAATGGAGAAAATCTGCCATATCCCTTAGACATAATTTAATGAAAATTCAAAGACATCCTTACAATGCCCTTCTTATCACAGCTGTAAAAAATATGCATAAATTCAACCACTTAATTTTGTCATATTTTCGTCGGAATTTACCTTTAAAATTGGTAAAAAATTCGTTGTACGAGAAAATCAGCTCAATCCTTTGAACAAATCTGATAAAACTTAAGGGAAAACCTTATAATGCCATGCTAAACATGATCATAAAAAATAAGCAAAAAATCAACTGCTTGATTTTATGATATTTTCATGGGCATTAGCTTTAAATTTGGCTAAAAGTTCATTGTTGGAGAAAATCTACCCTGTCCCATGGAGAAATTTGATGAAACTTCAGGGACAACCATATAATGCCTTTCTAAGCATGGTCATAAAAAATCATGCAAAAACTCCACTATACGGTTTTTTCAAATTTTCATGGGCATTAGTCTTTAAATTTGGCTAAAAATTCATCATTGGAGAAAATCTGCCCATTCCCTTGGAGAAAATCTGATGAAACTTCAAGGATAACCTTATAAAGCCTTTTTAAGTATGGTTGCAAAAAATAATACAAAAATTAAACTGCACGATTTTGTCAAATTTTCATGGGCTCCCCTTCAAATTTGGCTAAAAATTCATCGTTGGAGAAAATTTGCCCCTTCCCTTAGAGAAATTTAATGAAACTTCAAGGACAACGAACACCGTACAATGACTTTTTAAGCATGGGCGAGAAAGATCATGTAAAAGTTCAACTGCTTAATTTTGTCATATTTTTCATGGGTATTAGCATTCAAATAAGATAAGACAGCGTGTTTCTAAGCATTGCAGCAAAAATCCATACAAAAAATCAAGCTCCGGGTACCATTTTCCTTTGGTTGGGATTTTACATAAGAAATCTTTAGTTTAGAAAAATCTCTTCCTTTAGTTTAGAAAGCTAATAAAAATTTATAGACAACCTTACAATATTTTTCTAAGCATGGGCGTAGAAAATCATGCAAAAATTCAACCGCTCGGATTTGTCATATTTTTGGGGCATTAGTCTTCAAATTTTGCTAAAAATTCATCGATGGAGAAATCTGCCCCTTCCTTTAGAGAAATCTAATGAAACTTTAGAGACAACCTTACAATGCCTTTCTAAGCATAGCCACAAAAAATCACGTAAAAATTCAACCGCTTAGTTTTATCATATTTTCATGGATGCCTTCAAATTTGGCTAAAAATTCATCATTGGAGAAATATTATGAAACTTTAAGAACAAGAAAATAGTGTGTTTGTAAGCATTTCTATAAAAAAAACCATGCAAAAATTTTAGCTCCGGATGCCATTTTCCAATTATTGGGATTTTACACTAAATATCATTGTTTTAGAAAAATCTACCACTTTCCTTAGAGAAAATTAATGAAACTTTGGGGATAACCTTACAATAACTTTCTAAACATGGCCATAAAAAATCATAACAAAATTTAACCGCTTAGTTTTGTCATATTTGGGTTTAGGGTTCGGGGTTTAAGGTCCAGAGTTTAGGGTTTAGGGTTCAAGGTTCAGGTTTAGGGGTTAGGGTTTAAGGTTTAGGGTGCAACATTTAATGTTCACGGGTTAAGGTTTAGGGTATAGGTTGGAGGGTTCAATGTTCAGGGCTCAGGGTTCAGGGCTTAGGGTTTAGGATCTAGGATTTATGGTTCAGGGTTTAGGGTTTATGATTTCTTAGGATAAAATCTACCCCTTTCCTTGGAGAAATATGATGAAACTTCAGGCACAGCCCTACAATGCCTTTCTAAGCATGCCGAAAAAATCATAAGAAAATTCAAGTGCTCAGTTTAGTCAAATTTTCATGGGAATTAGCCTTCAAATTTCGCTAAAAATCTGCCGTTCCCTTGGAGAAATCTAATCAAACTTGAAGGACAACCTTATAATTCCTTTCAAAGCATATTCGTAAAACATCATACAAAAATTTAACGCTTGATTTTGTCAGCCTTCAAATTTTGCTAAAAATTCATCATTAGAGAAAATCTACCATTTCCCTTAGAGAAATCTGATAAAACTTTAGGGATAACCTTAAAATACCTTTCTAAGCATTGCCATAAAAAATCATGCACAAACTCAACCACTCAGATTTGTTATATTTTCATGGGCTTTTAGCCTTTAAATTTGGCTAAATAATCATCGCTGATGGAAATCTACTCTTTCCCATGAAGTAATCTGATGAAACTTCAAGGACAACCTTACAATGTCTTTCTAAGCATGGCCATATAAAAACATGAAAAAAATTCAACCGCTTTTTTATCATATTTTTCTAGGCAAAAATTCATTGTTGAAGAAAATCTGCTCATTCCTTTGGAGAAATTAGATTAAACTTTAGGCATAACCTTATAAAGCCTTTCTAAGCATGACCACAAAAAATCATGCAAAAATGCAACAACTAGGTTTTGTCATATCTTCATGGACATTAGTCTTCAAATGTGGCTAAAAATTCATTGATCGAGAAAATCGGCCCCTTCCCATGGAAAAATCTGATTCAACTTTAGGGACAACCTTAGAATGCCTTTCTAAGCATGGTCATAAAAAAATCATGCAAAAATTTAACCACTCAGTTTTGTCATATTTTCTTCGCCATTAGCTTTCAAATTTGGCTAAAAATTCATCGTTAGAGAAAATTTGCCCCATCCCTTCGAGAAATATGATGAAACTTCAAGGACAATCGTACAAGGCCTTTGGAAGCATGGCAACAAAGATTCATGCAAAAAATCAACCACTCCGTTTTGACATATTTTCGTGGGTATAATAATACCTTCAATTTTGGCGAAAAATTTATCGTTGGAGAACATTTGACCCTCCGCTTCGAGAAATGTGATGGAACTTCATGGATAACCTTACAATTTCTTTCTAAGCATAGCCGCAAAAAATCATTCTAAAATTCATCCGCTCGGATTTTTCGAGTTTTCATTTGCTAATGCCTTCAATTTTTTGCTAAAAATTCATCGTTGAAGAAAATCTGACCCTCCCTTGGAGAAATCTGATGAAACTTGAGGGACAACCTTTCACTCCCTCTCTAAGCATGACCGTGAAAAATCCTACAAAAATTCAACCACTAAGTTTTGTCGTATTTTCGTGGCCTTCAATTTTGACTAAAAATTCTTCGTTAGAGAAAATCTGACCCTCCCTTTGAAGAAATCTGATGAAACTCCATGGATAATCTTACAATGCCCAAATAAAGATAGTCACAAAAAATCTTGCAAAAATTCAACCGCTTAGTTTTGTCATATTTTCATGGGTTAATGCTATTAATTTTGCTAAAAATTAACCGTTGCAGAAAATATGTCCATTTCCTTAGAAAAATTTAATGAAACTTTAGGGACAACCTTATGTTGCCTTTCTTAGCATGACCACAAAAACCATGTAAAAATTCAACCGTTTAGTTTTGTCGTATTTTCATGGGCTAATGCTTTTAATTTTGGCTAAAAATTTATCATTGGAGAAAATCTGACCCTCCCCATGAAGAAATCTGATGAAACTTCATGGACAACCTTAGAATGTCTTTTTAAGCATAGTCGTAAAAACTCATTCAAAAATTCAACCGTTTGATCTTGTCGTATTTTCGTTGACTAACACCTTCAATTTTGGCTAAAAATCCATCGTTGGAAGATATCTGACCATGCCTTGGAAAAATTAGATGAAACTTTAGGGACAAGCTTAACTCACTTTCTCAACATGGCAATAAAAAATCATACAAAAATTCAACCACTCAGTTTTATCGTATTTGCGTGGGTTAATGCCTTCAATTTTGGCTAAAAATTCTTCATTCAAGAAAATCTCACCCTCCTCTTGGAGAAATCTCATCAAACTTCATTGACAACCTTATAACTTCTTAGCATAGCCACAAAAAATTATGCAAAAATTAAACCGCTCAGTTTTGTCATATTTTCATGGGCTAATGCTTTCAATTTTGGCTAAAAATTCATTGTTGGAGAAAATTTGCCCCTTCTCTTAGAGAAATTTGATGAAACTTCATGGACAGCCATACAATACCTTTCTAAGCATAACCAGAAAAAATCATGCAAAAATTTATCCGCTCAATTTTGTCATATTTTCGTGGGCTAATGCCTTCAATTTTGTGTAAAAATTTATCGTTTGAGAAAATCTGACCCTCTCCTTGGAGAAATCTGATCAAACTTCATGGACAATGTTACAAATGTCTTTCTAAGCATAGCCGTAAAACATCATTCAAAAAATTCACCCCTCGATTTTATTGTATTTTCGTGGGCTGCTTCAATTTTGGCTAAGAATTTACCGTTAGAGAAAATCTGATCCTCCCTTCAGAGAAATGTAATAAAACTTCATGTACAACCTTATAATGTCTTTCTAAGCATTTCTCAAAAACTTATTCATAAATTTAGCCGCTCTATTTTTTTGAATTTTCGTAGGCTAATGCCTTTAATTTTGGCTAAAAATTCATCATGAAGAATATATGACCCCCTTAGAGAAATCTGATCAAACTTCATGGACAACATTACAATGCATTTCAAAGCATAGCCGTAAAAAATCATTAAAATTTCAACCACTAAGTGTTTTCGTATTTTCATTGGCTTATGCCTTCAATTTTAACTAAAAATCATTATTGGAGAAAACCTGCCCCTTCCCTTGAAGAAATTGGATGAAAGTTCATTGACAACCTTACAATACCTTTCTAAATAAAATCATAAAAAATTATGCAAAAATATTACCGCTATATTTTGTCGTATTTTTGTGTTCTACATCCTTCAATTTTGGCTAAAACTTCATCGTTGGAGAAAATCTGACCCTCTCCATAGAGAAATCTAATCAAACTTCATGGACAACCTTATAATGCCTTTTTAAGCATAGCCGCAAAAAATCATGCAAAAATTAAACCATTTAGTTCTGTCATATTTTCGTGGGATAAAGTCTTCAATTTTTGCTAAAAATTCTTCTTTGGAGAAAATCTGTCCCTTCCCTTGGAGAAATTTGATGAAACTTCATGGACGACCTTACAATGCCTTTCTAAGCATAACTGTAAAAAATTATGCAAAAATTCAACCACCTGATTTTGTTGTATTTTCATGGGGTAATGTATTTAATTTTGGCTAAAAATTTATTGTTGGAGAAAATCGAACCCTCCCCTTAGAGAAATGTGATGAAACTTAATGGAGAACTGTATAATTTCTTTCTACGCATTGCCTCAAAAAATTATTCAAAAATTCAACCGCTCGGATTTTCGAATTTTCATGGTCTAATGCCTTAAAATTTGCCTAAAAAATCATTGACGGAGAAAATCAAACCCTCCCTTGGACAAATCTTATAAAACTTGAGGGATAACCTTTCACTAACTTTTTGGGCATGATTGTAAAAAATCATGAAAAATTCAATCACTGGGTTTTGTTATATTTTTATTGGCTAGCCTTCAATTTTGGCTAAAAATTCATCGTTGAAGAAAATCTGCCTCTTTTCTTAGAGAAATATAATGAAACCTCATGGACAACCTTACAATGCATTTCCAAGAACAACCGCAAAAAATGCAAAAGTTGAACTACTCAATTTTGTGCTATTTTCATGGGCTAATGCCTTCAATTTTGGCTAAAAATTCATTGTTCAAGAAAATCTGACCCTCCCTTAGAGAAATCTGATAAAACTTGAGGGACAACTTTTCACACCCTCTTTAAGCTTGGCTGCATAAAATATGTGAAAATTCAACCACTTAACTTTGTCATATTTTCATGGTCTAATGCCTTCAATTTGGACTAAAAATTCATCGTTGGAGAAAATCTGACCCACCCCTTAAAGAAATCTGATAAAACTTCATGGACATCCTTACAATGCGTTTTTAAGAATAGTCGTAAAAAATCATGCAAAAATTTAACCGCTCAGTTTTATCGTATTTTCATGGGCTAATGCCTTTAATTTTCGTTAAAAATTCATCGTTGGAGAAAATCTGCCCCTTCCCTTGGAGAAATTTGATGAAATTTTATGGACAAGCTCTCACTCCCTTTGTAAGCATAGCCATAAAAAATCATGTAAAAATTCAACCACTCAGCTTTATCATATTTTCGTGGGCTAATATGCCTTCAATTTTGGTTAAAAATTCATTGTTGAAGAAAATTTGACTCTCCCTTGGAGAAATCTGATGAAAGTTAAAGGACAACATTTCACTCCTTTTCTAAGCATGGCCGCAAAAAATCGTGCAAAAATTCAACTATTTAGTTTTGTCGTATTTTCGTGATCTAATGCCTTTAATTTTTTCTAAAAATTCATCATTGGAGAAAATTTGATCACACTTCAAAGACAACCTTTTCCATGCCTTTCTAAGCATAGCTGTAAAAAATCACGTAAAAATTCAACCGCTCAATTTTATCGTATTTTCATGTGCATATTCAATTTTGGCTAAAAATTCTCCATTGGAGAAAATCTTACCCTCCCCTCAGAGAAATGTGATAAACTTTATGGACAACCTTACAATATGTTTCTAAGCATTGCCTCAAAAAATCATTCAAAAATTCAATTGCTTAGTTTTTTCAAATTTTTATGGGCTAATTCTTTCAATTTTGGTTAAAAATATCGTTAGAGAAAATCTGACCCTCCCTTGAGAGAAATCTAATCAAACTTCACGGACAACCTTACAATTCCTTTCAAAGCATAGCCGTAAAAAATTATTCAAAAATTCAATTACTCGGTTTTGTAGTCTTTTCGTAGGCAATGCCTTGAATTTTGGGTAAAAATTTATCGTTGGAGAAAATCTGACGCTCCCTTTAGAGAAATGTGATGAAACTTCATAGACAACCTTACAATGTATTTCTAAGCATTGCCTTAACAAATCATTCAAAAATTCATCCACTCGGTTTTTTTGAATTTTCATGGGTTTTAATTTTGGCTAAAAATTCATCATTGGAAAACATCTGACCCTTCCATGGAGAAATCTGATGAAACTTCATGGACAAGCCTACAATGCCTTTCTAAGCATAGTCGTAAAAAATCATGCAAAAATTTAACAGCTTGGTTTTTTCGTATTTTGGTGGGCTAATGCCTTCAATTTTTGGAAAATGTCTGACCCTCCGCTTGGAGAAATGTGATGAAACTTCATGGGAAACCTTACAAAGTCTTTCTAAGCGTTGCCTCAAAAAATCATTCAAAAATTCAACCACTCAGTTTCTTCAAATTTTTGTATGCTAAGCCTTCAATTTTGGCTAAAAAGTTATCGTCAAAGAAAATCTTACCCTCCCAATGGAGAAATCTGAGGAAACTTCCGAGACAAACTTACAATGCCTTTCTAAGCATAGATGTAAAAATTTAGGCAAAAAATTCAACCGCTTGATTTTTTCGTATTTTCGTGTGCTAATGCCTTCAATTTTAGCTAAAAATTTATCTTTGGACAAAATCTAACATTTACTTAGAGAAATCTTATGAAACTCTAGGGATAACCTTTCACTCCGTTTCTAAGCATGGCCACAAAAAATGATGCAAAAATTCAACGGCTCAATTTTGTCATATTTTTATGGTCTAATGCCTTCAATTTTGGCTAAAAATTCAATGTTAAAGAAAATCTGACCCCCTAGAGAAATCTTATCAAACTTCATAGAACCCCTTACAAAGCCTTTCTAACTATAGCCGAAAAAATCATGTAAAAATTTCACTGTTCAGTTTTGTTGTATTTTCGTGGGACCTTCAATTTTGGCTAAAAATTCATCATTTGGGAAAATTTGACTCTCCCGTTGGAGAAATCTGATAAAACTTCATGGACGATCTTACAATGCCTTTCAAAGCATAGCCGTAAAAAATCATTCAAAATTTCAACCACTCGGTTTTGTCGTGTTTTTGTAGGCTAATGCTTTCAATTATTGCTAAAAATTTATCGTTGGAGAAAATCTGACCTTCCAAAAGGAGAAATCTGATGAAACTTCATAGACAATCTTATAATGCCTTTCTAAGAATAGCCGTAAGAAATCATTCAAAAATTTAATCGCTTAGTTTATTCGTATTTTTGTGGGCTAATGCCTTTAATTTGGGCTAAAAATTCATCGTTGGAGAAAATCTGACCCTCCACTTAGAGAAATTTGATCAAACTTCATGGGCAACCTTAGAATGCCTTTCTGAGCATAGTCGTAAAAAATCATATAAAAATTGAACCGCTCGGTTTTGTCGTATTTTCGTGGACTAATGCCTTCAATTCTGGCTAAAAATGTGTTGTTGGAGAAAATCTGACCCTCCCCTTGGAGAAATATGATGAAACTTCATGGCCAACCTTCTATGTCTTTCTAACCATTGCCTCAAAAAATCATTCAAAAATTCAACCGCTCAGTTTTTTCAAATTTTGGCGGGCATTGCCTTCAATTTTGGCTAAAAATTCATTGATGGAGAAAATCCGACCCTCCCTATGGAGAAATCTGATGAAACTTCATGGACAATCTTACAATACCATTCTAACCATAGCCGTAAAAAGTCATTCAAAAATTTAACCGCTCATTTTTGTCGTATTTTCATCGGGTAATACCTTTAATTTTGTCTAAAATTCCATCGTTGGAGAAAATCCGACCCGTCCTTGGAGAAATCTGATGAAACTTAAGGGACAACCTTACACTCTCTTTCTAAGAATGGCCACAAAAAATCATGTAAAATTTCAATCGATCAGTTTTGTCATATTTTTGTGGGCTAATGCCTTCAATTTTGACTAAAAATTTATCGTTAGAGAAAATCTTACACGTCCCTTAAAGAAATGTGATGAAACTTTATGGACAACCTTACAATGTCTTTCTAAGCATTGCCTTAAAATTTTATCATTGGAGAAAATATGCCCCTTCCCTTGTAGAAATTTGATGAAAGTTCATGGACAACCTTTCACTCCTTTTCTAAGCATGGCCACAAAAAATCATGCAAAAATTCAAGCGCTCAGTTTTGTTGTATTTTCATGGGCTAATATGACTTTAATTTTGGCTAAAAATTCATTGTTGGAGAAAATTTGACCCTTCCTTGGAAAACTCTGATGAAAGTTGAGGGACAACCTTTCACTCAATTCTAAGCATGGCCTTAAAAAATATGCAAAAATTCAACCACTCGACTTTGTCGTATTTTCATGGCCTAATGCCTTCAATTTTGTCTAAAAATTCATTGTTCGAGAAAATATAATCAAACTTCATGGACAACCTTTTCAATGTCTTTCTAATCATAACCATAAAAAATCACGTAAAAACTCAACCGCTCAGTTTTTTTGTATTATCGTGTGCTAATGCCTTCAATTTTGGCTAACAATTCACCGTTTGAGAAAATCTGCCCTTTCCCTGGGAGAAATTTGATGAAAGTTCATGGACAACCTTACAATGCCTTTCTAAGCATAACCATAAAAAATCTTGCAAAAATTCAACCGCTCAATTTTGTCGTATTTTCATGGGCTAATGCCTTCAATTTTGGCTAAAAATTTATCATTAGTGAAAATCTTACCTTCCCCTTGGAGAAATGTGATAAAACTTTATGGACAACTTTACAATGTCTTTGTAAGCATTGCCTCAAAAAATCATTCAAAAATTAACCCTCGGGTTTTTCAAGTTTTTATAGGCTAATGCCTTTAGTTTTGGCTAAAATTTCATCGTTGGAGAAAATCTGACCCTCCCTTGAGAGAGATCTGATCAAAATTCATGGAGAACCTTACAATGCCTTTCTAAGTATTGCCTTAAAAGATCATTCAAAAGTTCAACCGTTAGGTTTTTTCAAATGTTGGTGGCTAATGCCTTTAATTTTGGCTATAAATTTATCATTGGGGAAAATCTGACCCTCACCATAGAGAAATCTGATGAAACTTCATGATGGATAATCTTACAATACCTTTTGAAGCATAACCGTAAAAAGTCATTCAAAAATTGAACCGCTCATTGTTGTCGTATTTTCATGGGCTAATGCCTTTGGATTTGGCTAAAAATTCATCGTTGGAGAAAATCTCACTCTCCCTTTAGAGAAATCTGATCAAACTTCATGGACAACCTTACAATGCCTTTCAAAGCATAACCGCATAAGATTTTTCAAAAATTCAACCATTTGGTTTTGTCATATTGTCGTAGGCTAACGCCTTCAATTATTTCTAAAAGTTTATCGTTGGAGAAAATTTGGCCCTCCCCATGGAGAAATCTGATGAAACTTCATGGACAACCTTATAGCCCATTAATACGATAATAATGCCTTCAATTTTGGCTAAAAATTCATCGTTGGAGAAAATCTGACCTTCCCGTTGGAGAAATATGATCAACCTTCATGGACAACCTTATAATGCATTTCTAAGCATAGCCGCAAAAAATCATTCAAAAATTCAACCGCTTGATTTTGTCGTATTTTCGTGGGTTAATGCCTTTAAATTTGGTTAAAAATTTATCATTGGAGAAAATCTGACCCTCCTTTGGAGAAATCTGATGAAACTTAAGTGAAAACCTTTTACTCCCTTTCTAAGCATTATCGCAAAAAATCATGTAAAAATTCAATAGCTCAATTTTGTCATATTTTCATGGTCTAATGTCTTCAATTTTCGCTAAAAATTCATCGTTGGAGAAAATCTGGCCCTTTAGAGAAATCTGATCAAACTTTATGGACAACCTTATAATGTCTTTCTAAGCATAGCTGAAAAAAATCATGCAAAAATTCAACCGCTCAGTATTGTCGTATTTTCATGACCTAATGCCTTCAATTTCGGCTAAAAATTTATCGTTAGAGGAAATCTGACCCTCCTCTTTGAGAAATATGATGAAACTTAATGGACAACCTTACAATGTCTTTCTAAGCATTGTCTCAAAAAATCATTCAAAAATTCAACGGCTCAATTTTTTCGTACTATCGTTGGCTTGCCTTCAATTTTAACTAAAAATTCATCGTTGGAGAAAATTTGTCCCTTCCCTTGAAGAAATCATGCAAAAATTTTACCGATCGGTTTTGTTTTATTTTTGTGGGCTAATGGCTTCAATTTTGGCTAAAATTTCATCGTTTGAGAAAATCTGACCCTCCCCTTGGAGAAATCTAATCAAACTTCACGGACAACCTTAGAATGTCTTTCTAAGCATAGCCGTAAAAACTCATTCAAAAATTCAACCGCTCGGTTTTGTCGTATTTTCATGGACTAACTTATTCAATTTTGGCTAAAAATCCATCATTGGAAAATACCTGACCTTGCATTGGAAATATCTGATGAAACTTTAAGGACAAGCTTACACTCCCTTTCTAAGGATGGCCGTAAAAAATAATGCAAAAATTTAACCTCTCAGTTTTGTCATATTTGCGTGGGCTAATGCCTTCAATTTTCGCTAAAAATTCTTCGTTCCAGAAAATCTCACTCTCCACTAGGAGAAATCTCATCAAACATCATTGAACACCTTATAATGCCATTCTTAGCATAGCCGTAAAAAATCATGTAAAAATTAAAACGCTCAGTTTTGTCATATTTTCAAGCGCTAATACCTTCAATTTTGTCTAAAAATTCATTGTTGGAGAAAATTTGCCCCTTCTTTTAGAGAAATTTAATGAAACATCATGGACAACCTTAAAACACCTTTCTAAGCATAACCGAAAAAAATCATTCAAAAATTCAACCGCTCAGTTTTCTCATATATCCGTGGGCTAATGCCTTTAATTTTGGGTAAAAATCATCGTTGGAGAAAATCTAATTCATTCAACCGCTCGGTTTTATCATATATTCATGGGCTAATGCCTCCAATTTCAGGTAAAAATCATCATTGGAGAAAATCTAATTCCCCTTTTGGAGAAATCTGATCAAACTTCATGCACAACGTTACAAATGCCTTTCTAAGCATAGCCATAAAAAATCACTCAAAAATTCAACCGCTCGATTTTAACATATTTTTGTGGACATTAATGCCTTCAATTTTGGATAAAAATTTATCGTTGGAGAAAATCTGACCCTCCCTTTGGAGAAATGTGATGAAACTATGGACAACCTTACAATGTCTTTCTAAGCATTTCCTCAAAAACTCATTCAAAAATTCAACCACTCAGTTTTTTTAAATTTTCGTGGGCTAATGCCTTTAATTTGGGCTAAAAATTTATCGTTAAAGAATATATGACCCCCTTGGAGAAATCTGATCAAACTTCATGGACAACCTTACAATGCCTTTCAAAGTATAGCCGTAAAAAATTATTATAAAATTCAACGCTCTGTTTTTCCGTATCTTCATTGGCTTATGCCTTCAATTTTAACTAAAAATTCATCGTTGGAGAAAATCTGCCCCTTTCCTTGAAGAAATTGGATGAAAGTTCATTGAACACCTTACAATGTCTTTCTAAACAAAACCGCAAAAAATCATGCAAAAATATTACAGATCGATTTTATCATATTTTTGTAGGCATAGGCTTTAATTTTGGCTAAAAATTCATCGTTAGAGAAAAGTTGACCTTCCCTTGGAGAAATCTGATGAAACTTGTGGGACAACCTTTCACTCTCTTTCTTGGCATGGCCGTAAAAAATCATGCAAAAATTTAACTGCTATATTTTGTCGTATTTTCGTGGTCTACATCCTTTAATTTTGGCTAAATATTTGTCGTTGGAGAAAATCTGACCTTCCCCATAGAGAAATCTGATCAAACTTCATAGACAACCTTACAATGCCTTTCTAAGCATAGCCGCAAAAAATCATACAAAAATTAAACCGTTCAATTCTACCATATTTTCGTGGGAATGCCTTCAATTTTTACTAAAAATTCTTCTTTGGATAAAATTTGCCCCTTCCCTTGGAGAAATTTGATGAAACTTCATGGGCAACCTTACAATTCCTTTCTAAGCATAACCACAAAAAATCATGTAAAAATTCAACCACTCGATTTTATCCTATTTTCATGGGCTAATGCCTTTAATTTTGGCTAAAAATTTATTGTTGGAGAAAATCTAACCCTCCCCTTAGAGAATGTGATGAAACTTAATGGAGAACCTTACAATGTCTTTCTAAGCATTGCCTCAAAAAAATATTTAAAAATGGATCCGCTCGGTTTTTTCGAAATTCGGTGGGTTAATGTCTTAAAATTTGCATAAACAATCATCGATGGAGAAAATCAGACCCTCCCTTGGAAAATCTGATGAAACTTGAGGGATAACCTTTCACTCCCTTTCTAAGCATGATTGTAAAAAATCATGAAAAAATTCAACTGTTGGATTTTGTCGTATTTTCATTGGCTAGCCTTCAATTTTGGCTAAAAATTCATCGTTGGAGAAAATTTGCCCCTTCCCTTGGAGAAATTTAATGAAACCTCATGGACAACCTTACAATGTCTTTCCTAGCACAACCGTAAAAAAGTGAAAAATTGAACCGCTCGGTTTTGTGCTATTTTCATGGGCCAATGCCTTCAATTTTGACTAAAAATTCATTGTTCAAGAAAATCTAACCCCCTCTTAGAGAAATCTGATGAAACTTGAGGGACAACCTTTCACTCCTTTTCTAAGCATGGCTGTAAAAAATCATCAAAAAATTCAACCACTAAACTTTTTTGTATTTTCATGGTCTAATGCCTTCAATTTCGACTAAAAATTCATTGTTGGAGAAAATTTGACCCACCCCTTGAAGAAATCTGATCAA
This sequence comes from Clitoria ternatea, assembly GCA_037962975.1. Lineage (NCBI taxonomy): Eukaryota > Viridiplantae > Streptophyta > Magnoliopsida > Fabales > Fabaceae > Clitoria > Clitoria ternatea. Next base: position 5,084,851 of record CM075676.1, read on the forward strand.
ACTTCATGGACAACCTTACAATGTCTTTGTAAGACTAACCGCAAAAAATATGTAAAAATTTAACTGCTCAGTTTTGTAGTATTTTCATGGGCTAATACCTTCAATTTTGGCTAAAAATTTATCGTTAGAAAAAATCTTACCCTCCCCTTAGAGAAATGTGATGAAACTTTATGGACAACCTTACAATGTCTTTCTAAGCATTGCCTCAAAAATTCATCGTTGGAGAAAATTTGATCAAACTTCCCTTGGAGAAATTTGATGAAAGTTCATGGACAACCTTTCAACCCTTCTAAGCATGGCCACAAAAAATATGCAAAAATTCAACCGCTCAATTTTGTCATGTTTTCGATGAATAATGCCTTCAATTTTGGCTAAAAATTTATCATTAGAGAAAATCTTACCCTTCCCTTGGAGAAATGTGATAAAACTTTATGGACAACCTTACAATGACTTTCTAAGCATTGTCTCACAAAATCATTCAAAAATTCAACCGCTTGATTTTTTTTCAAATTTTATGTGAGCTAATGCCTTTAATTTTTGCTAAAACTTCATCGTTGGAGAAAATCTGACCCTCCCTTGAGAAATCTAATTAAACTTCATGGAAAACCTTACAATGTCTTGCTAAGCATTCCCTCAAAAGATCATTCAACCGTTCAATTTTTTCAAATTTTGGTGGGCTAATGCCTTCAATTTTGGCTAAAACTTTTTTGCCAAAGAAAATCAGACCCTCCCAATGGAGAAATCTAATGAAACTTCGGGGAAAACTTACAATGCCTTTCTAAGCATAGACATAAAAATTAATGCAAAAATCAACCGCTCGGTTTTTTCATATTTTTGTGGCCCTTCAATTTTGGCTCAAAATCCATCGTTGAAGAAAATCTGACCCTCACTTGGAAAAATCTGATAAAACTCTAGGGACAACCTTTCACTCACTTTCTAAGAATGACCACAAAAATTCATGTAAAAATTTAACATCTCTATTTTGTCATATTTTTATGGTCTAATGCCTTTAATTTTGGCTAAAAATTCATCGTTAGAGAAAATCTGACCCTTTCCTTGGAGAAAATTTGACCCTTTCCTTGGAGAAATCTTATCAAACTTCATGGACAACTTTACAAAGCCTTTCTAAGCATAACCGACAAAAATCATGCAAAACTTCCACTGCTTAGTTTTATCGTATTTTCATGGGCATTAATTTTGGCTAAAAAATCATCGTTAGTGAAAATTTGACCCTCCCCTTGGAGAAATTTGATAAAACTTCATGGACGATCTTACAATGCCTTTCAAAGCATAGCTGCAAAAAATCATTCAAAAATTCAACCGCTCAGTTTTGTGGTATTTTGGTGGGCTAATGCCTTTAATTTTGGCTAAAAATCATCATTGAAGAAAATCTGACCTTCCCCATGCAGAAAACTGATGAAACTTCATGGACAATATTACAATGTCTTTTTAAGCATAAACGTAAAAAATTATTCAAAAATTCAACCGTTCAGTTTTGTCGTATTTTCGTGGGGATTTGCCTTCAATTTTGGCTAAAATTCCATCATTGGAGAAAGTCTGACCCTGCCTTGGAGAAATCTGATGAAACTTCAGGGACAACCTTAAACTGCCTTTCTAAGCATGACCACAAAAAATCATGCAAAAATTCAAAATCATGCCTTTAATTTTGGCTAAAAATTCATCGTTGGAGAAAATTTGACCCCCCTTGGAGAAATCGGATCAAATTTCATGGATAATCTTACAATGTTTTTCTAAGCATAGCCGCAAAATATTATTCAAAAACTAAACCACTCAATTTTATCATATTTTCTTAGGCTAATGCCTTCAATTATTGCTAAAAATTTATCGTTGGAGAAAATTTGACCCTCCCCATGGAGAAATCTGAATAAACTTCATGGCCAACCTTACAATGCCTTTCTAAGCATAGCCGAAAAAAATCATGTAAAAATTTAACCGCTCAATTTTTTTGTCATATTTTCATTGGCTAATATATATAAGACACATCTTAATTAAATTAACTTAAAGAATTTTTGAAAAAATTTGGAAAATTAAGTGCGCTTGAACAAGTTTGTTGTTTTCCAAAATTTTCATTTCCTAAAATAATTAGAAAAATTCTTAGTAATGGCATGTTGTTATTAGTGACAATTCATTCCATTGATTGCAAGGGTATTGCTGAATTAGGGCGTTGCTAATTAGGGCGTCATGGTATCTCTCCTATACTTATGTTTTAAGGATTCAGCGCATTCCAAAATTACATAAGGAAAGCTGTCTTGGAATGCTATCCTTGTTATATTTCATTCATAGAAACATATATCAGTAACTTGCAGATGAGGAAATCACTTATAAAACATTTTCCAACCTTTCAGAATCCGCCACTTTGAAAAAAGTGGTCAGAGAATATGCTAGCGTTATTCTTACTGCCACAACCTCTTCAAGGAAGGACAAAGTTACCTTTTATTCTTCTTCAAATTACATTGGATCATGAATTGAATGGTAAATTAATTAGGTGATTTTTTCAGATCAATTTTTAATATAATTAATTTGACGATTAATCTCTAATTTAATCATGATTTATTTAAACTAATATTGATGGTTCAGAAAACAGACTTAGAAAGGGGGTTAAATAAGTTTGTTCACTTTTTAAAACCAAAAAGTGATATTTAAATGTAACAGCGTTTTGCACAGTAGACCAGACTTTTGCTTATGTGGAGAGTGTGATTCTTTGATTGAGCGAGTGCTATTTACTAGACTTTTACTATCAAAGATATTAATGATAATGCACCAGACTTTTGATAGTTAAAGAGTCAGAGAGAAAGAGATAATACACAAGCAGTTTATACTGGTTCACCTCCAACTCGGAGACTGTATCCAGTACCTTCAAATCTGAAGGATTTTCACTATGTAAAAATCATTTACATCAGATGTTGAGTATTATTAACTCCAGCCACTCCTGACTTAAGCACAACCCTGCTTCTAAGTATTCTTGAATCCAGTCATTCTTGGCTTGAGCAAAACTCATGCTTTGAGTATTCTTGACTCCAGCCACTCCTTGCTTAAGCACAGCTCGTGCTTCAACACACCAGACCCCTCTGGATTCCTATGAGTATTATTTTGTAGCACCCACTCTTGGGGTAGACCCAAGTATTCTTTCACAAGCCACTCCTAGCTCAAACCCCGAGTATTCTTTTAAAAGCCTCTCCAGGCCGATAGTGTTTCCCACATTAATAGAGTCTGGCAACACAACAGACCTGTACGACCAGAGGATTGGAATAATTATTTCAAATAAAATAAGCCTCTTGACTTAGCAGAGCGAAGTGATAAACCACGAAAATGGGTTCGTGAAGAAAGAAAGGGCTTATTTTCTCATAGGGCTCAGTACATTCAGAAAGTGAAAAATGATTGGAAAATGTACTGAGCCAGAAAGCGTGACTTGGGATAGTATGCTATTAAGCACACAAAGACATATCCCAAGTTACTATGGCATCTAAGTAGGAAGATGATTGCACATAGCTAGCTTTCTTTGTCTTCATGGCAGATCTTCCAAGTATAGTTACTCGTTGTTGAGTATACTGTCATCTCTCCATTTTTCATGAGCTTTAGTACACAAACATCTGGTGTTCGTTCATGATCTTTTCTTTTTCCTTTATCACACTTTGATTAGTGTGTTCTAGCTCATATTTTTCTTCTTTTCTCAAGCTCTCTCTTTTTCAATTCTTTATTTTTACACTTTCTTGTGTTTCTTTTTCTGCTTTAGCTCTCCATACTTGTTTTTGCTCTCTTCTTGTTTTTCTTCTATTTTTTATGTGTAGAGCCATCTGATAAAGAGATTGATTCTGTTTATATATAATCATCTTGTTGAGCTCAGGGAGAGGTTGTCAATTATATGACCGTTGAGAGGGTTGTTGTACAAGGGACAAAAGCCTTTCTTGTTGGAGTTACATAAAAAGTAAGAGCTTTTGTTGTTAGAGAGAGACGTTCTGTACACGCAATATAAATTTGAGAGCTTAGAGATGTGTGCAAACGTAGGTGGAGTAGAGGTAGCATAAGTTTCACGAAGAGGGAAAGCTTTGATTCAGGGAATCTCTGAATACGTAAGATAGAGGTGAAACGTAGATGCTTTTCATACTAGATTAGAATCCACCCTGTTTAGTCAATCTTTCTTTCGAGAATCTTTTCTTTAAGCTTCGATGGAGATGACATGTGACCGTTGATGCTTCATGTATCAGACCTCTTCTAAAATGATTCAGAAAGAGGAGACGGTCTGATGCTTTCATATATTCTGAAGCTTGAATGATGTTTTCAGGTCTGAGTTTGGTGAGTTACTCTGATGCAAAAGAGTTCTTTTTGAAGCGAATTCCTAGACTCTTTTGTCTCGGAATGTAAAGCTCATGTTGCGATTAAACCTTTCAGACTTTTGATGCATAGGCTCCCCTTTCTTTTGTACCCTGAAACGCTTAAATACCCACTTCAAATAATAACACATAGCTTTATTTAAGTTAGAATACATAATGTTAGTTATCAACAAATTTCATGGATTTCGGTTTAAAAAAAGATTTCGACTTCGACTAGACTTTTTCAAATGGAACAACTTTCCTAGTTTTTTGATTTTTTAAATTGGAAGACTGTCACATCATCTAAATAGGTTTTTAGAATTTTTCTAGTTATTCTAGGAAATGAAAACTTTGAAATACAAGCAAAAAACTTTTTTTAGAAAATTAATTTTCTGTAACTAAACATAACCTTAACTATTCAAAATGTTGTGTTTTGTAAAAAAATTAATTATCTTAATTAAAAATTAACTCAACTAATGTCTTATTTAATTAATCAAACCACTATTTAACATAAAATTAACTCAATTAGCCACGTCATATGACATGTGTCACTAATGAGGTGGCACATAGGCTAATGTTTTTCTTAAATTCAAAAACCCTAAAACTTTATAAGGTTCAAAATCCTAAGGTTTTTTTAAAGGGGTTGTTTCCTAAACCCTAAACTTTAATAGGGCTAAAAAAGTATTTTACCCTTATTTTTAAAATAAGAGTATGTGTAAGTACCGATTCAAGTGAAGCGCATTCGGAATTCAAACTCTAGTTACAATGATAGCAATAAAATATTGACTTGAGTCAGTTACCTAAGATTTATCCGATCGAACCAATTCATTTTTAATATCAATATTTAAAATTATACAAAGTAATTAATTTTTAATCAGTTATTGAGAATTTTTTAAAGTTGTTATCGCATCAGTGGTTGATATTTTAATAAATGACTATTAGAATTGACTTTTATTTTTAGAACGTAACATTATCATTTCAAAGTATTAAAATCTTTATTTTCTTTTAAGTAAAATTTGTTAATGAGCGTTGGATAACAAATCCCATATTATATACTTCTTCCGATTATTATTATAAGATCCTTTTTTTTTATTCTTTTATATGTTTTTTTTATTCTTTTATTCTAAAACTCCATTCTCGTTAACTAACGTGAACTTAATCATTTTAAAAATAAAAATCGCCAAAGATAATATCAGTGATATCAACTCTAAAACAAGTATAAAAAACGCAAAGCTTCACAATTTCCATGATCCTCAAACAACATTCTTCCTACGCAGCCCAGAAAATGAACATAAAAGAAAAATTCATCAACTTGATAAGTATAATAGAGAATGGAAAATGCAGCTGCCAAATGAATCTTCTTCTTCTTCTTCTTCAAGTCCACATGGTTGCTACCGTGACCAAACCTATCCCAAGAAACATCATTGTACTTGCTCCTCTGATGTTAACCAATAAACTAGGTGCCCCAGATTTATTATGATCCTGGTTGGTTTCATCTTGATCATCCTCAGAAGAGTTCTCTTTAGCAGAAGATTTAGGAGCCTTAGCAAGAGCCGTTGGAGCCAAAGCTGGGGCCTTTGATGCAAAGAAATCAAGAGGAAGAAGCACCTTGTCCACATGATAAATACCAAGCTTATTATCAGAGTAGACCACCCCAACAATTGAAGCATTCACAACCCCAGTTGAAATGTTTACACTGTTCCCTAGCGCATTCACGTTAAGTGGCAATCTTGTTGGATCTTTACCAGCCACTGTCTGAACTGGGTTGCTTAGAGAATCGAAGTTTGAGGTAGAAACATACTCGGGCAAGATGTGGAACTGAACAAGTTCAATTTTTTGGCCTTCGTTGAGGGAGTTAAGGAACCCTGCTTTGAGTTGTGAAAACGCTGAATCATCGGGGGCAAGGATGGTTATGCCGCCACTTTTGGCTGTTATGAGCTGTGAGTTGATGTTGTTCATGATTTCTGTGGTTTTAAGGAGGCGGATTAGGACCGAGAACATTTTGGCCTTTTTGAGGATTCTGGTGATGTCATCTGGGACAGAGTCAGAGGAGTCTGGTGATTCAGGTAATGTCGGGACTAATGGTTTTGGTGATGGTGCTCTGGCCTTTGGTGTAGGGGGTGTTTTTGCTGCTGCTTTTGGGGCTGCTGCTGGTGCTGGTGAAATGGCCAATGTGTTGGAGCATATGAGTAGTAAGAGTGAGATGGTGAAAAGGGTAGCACTTGCTTCTTTCATCTTCAAGCTAAATATGGCTTTGATGTTGCTTGAAGGATGTGAGTGATTGGAAGTATTAATGGTTCTTGGGTTTTGTGTTTGATGTGTGGAGGGTATCAGGCGTTAGGCTTATATATAGTGGCTAATTAAAAAAATAATAGGTTGGTGTAATGTCATGGTTGTGAAATTTGTAGTTGTGGAGAGTGTGAGGGTGTATCCCAATCTTTCATGGAGAATAAGGATAGTTTATCTAATTGTTATCAGCGTAATTTGCTGGTGCTTTTAGGTGAGATAAATAGGGTAATTATTGAGTTTGGATATGGTGAGCTAAGAAGGGGAGATGACTATATAGAGAGGTTATGGAGGAACTTTTTTATGTTTCTTTTGAGATTTTAGGCTCGTTTGTTTAAATTTATTTTAAGAGATAAGTACTTTTTTAATTAAAAAAGTACTTATTTTAAATTTTGACGTGTTTGTTTAAGGTTTTAAAAATAAGCGGAAGCTAAAAATAAACTGATTTTAACTTATTTTAAGAAGCAACTCTGATCTGCTTATTAAAAAAGTGATTATAAAAAAATCGTTTTTTTATAATCATTTTTTTAATAAGCTTAAACAAATGGGCCCCTTGTAGGAAGTAAATACATGTACTAATCTTTAATAAACAGGAAAAGATTAACTGAATGATTTTCATATTAATTAGGGATTGAATCCTAACTACATGCTCAAGGAACGTAACGATATGCTGGCGAGAGACATCATCAGAACCATCGGTTACGGTGGAGCTGGTGCAATTGTAATATATATATATATATATATATATATATATATATATATATATATATATATATATATATATATATATATATATATATATATATATATATATATATATATATATATATAATTGAATAACACGAATCACGAAACACAGAAGGAGCACATATCCATACTGTGAACAATTGTACAAATAAACACAGCAGGAGCGCATATCCATACTTTGCAATTGTAATTGGAATGATCATAACATTAGATAATGCAACTTAAAAAATTATAAGTTGCTTAACCCAAAAAAAATAAAATAAGTTGTTCACATTTTTCTTTGGTTTTGTATTTCTTTCGTCCGTTAAAATTAATTGGAACTTTTAACCCTTCAACATTGATTTATTAACGATACAAATTCTATTAGGTTTAATTATACTTTTGATCTCTAAACTTTATTAAATATTTTATTTTGATCCCATAATTTTTAAGTGTATGATTTTGATCTTTAAAGTATTCGACTTGTTGACTTAAGGTTAGGGCGAGTCCCATTAGGCCTATCTGAATAAAGAATTTTAGGTGGGAAATTAAATGAACGTACATGCGTAATAAATATTGGGCGTATTTATAGCCATTTGAGACAATCATGATTGTGTCAAGTTGATAGGACGTGACATGGCAATCATGCCAATGTTGAGGGTTGTGAGCTCGAGGGTTCTAAGACCGGCAGTGCATGTTTTGATGTTGGCTTGACCTTTCCTCTTGTGACCCCTTATGTTTTGTTCTAGGGTATCTGATGGGCTTGGCATTTGGGTACTAGTGTGCTCGGTTCGGATCATATGCCTCCTAGTCTAGTGTTAAGTCCCTTGTACTTGGTGTCAAGCTAACTTTGCTATTGCGTCGAGCTTCATGGTTTTCGGCAAGCCGTTGAAGTTGAAATTTTGAATTTCAAAAATTCTTCCCCAATGGTAAAAAGAACGTTTTGTATTCCACCATCAATGCTTCTGATAATGGATCACACATGTCATCTTCTCGTTGGCGAGTTTAAAAGATCAAAGCGGTTACACCTATTTGCGCCTCGTGGTAATTGCTTTGTTGAAAAGACCTTATTGCCTTGGATCTTGGGCCCTATAAATAAAGGGAAACACCTTCTTATTTTTTTCCTTATTGTCTGAATCCTCTCCTAGCTCTTGCGTATCTTTCTATTGTTTGTAATGCACTCCTCTAGTTGTAACTAATCTTTTTGCTTCGATCGCGTCAGAGGTACCCCTCTAACCCTACTCTTTTCGTTTTCACATTTTTTTCCTTTTAAAAATGTTATCCTTAGAGAGCTGGATAGCGGTAATGAGGGAAAATCCTATAAGGGGTTAGTTTGGGATCACTGCCTACATTGCCCCCTAGGGCTCCAGGCTCCACAGCTCTGATCTCTTTGGACATTGTTGGTTGAGTAGCGTCAATTGTTGTTTGTTAATTTTTGTTATAGCAAGATTGGGCTAAACATATTTTAAAGCGGAAAGTTATTAATCATTGTTAGGATAGGACCGAGCTTAACAAATTAAAGAACAAAAAATTATTAATTATTTTCACAACAGGACCAAGCTTATAAAGTTAAAGAGTGAACAATTGTTAATCATTGTCACAACAAGATCGAGCTTAACAAACAATAAAACATATAAGTTATTAATCGTTGTCACGATAAGACCGAGCATAACAAGTAAAGGAGTGGATAAATTGTTAATTGTTGTCATGATAGGACCGAGCTTAACAAGTAAAAGAGCAGATAAATTGCTATACTAAATACGCCTTGTTAAAACCCCCTAAGAGAAATCCCATCGAGAACAACCCTTAGTGTGGCAAAAAGAGTACACTGACTTGCTAGGACGTAAGGTTAGCTGTAGTAAACCTTGAGATTAATGAGGTTCTAGGTTTGCAGTATCGCTTTCTATTAAAGTGTTTCAAGTATGTAAGGTCCTCCTTTGACAACCTTGACAATCCGGTATGGACCTTGCCACTTTATGGCTAGCTTTCCTTGATATGTGTACTTGTTGCTCTGTCAAAAATTTACAAATGTTTGACAAGCATCATATTTCTTGAGATAGGCTAGCAAAACCTACATAATGGTGGGCCACTAATAGCCTGCCCTCAAACTCTTCTAAGCCACACTACGCCCGTTGAGGTGGTGACCACATATACCCTCATGAATCTTGGCAATAACATATGCAACTTCAGCTAGCTGAGGTAGGGATGGAAATGGGCTAGGCCAGGTCGGGCTTTGAAAGGCCTGAGCCTGACCTACATCAAATTTTCAAGGCCTGAGTCTGGCCTATTAGCCTGCCATGGGCTTTTTTTTAAGGCCTCTTCTGGCTTCTTTGAAGGTCTGGCCTGTTTAAAAGCCTGTTTAAAATGCCTGTTTATAGTGAGACTTTTAAAATGTCAAAACCAACCTAAAAAATTTGTATTTCATTCCCTCCTAATTTCTTTTAATTATAAACTTGTAATATTAATTTATATTATATAAATGTAAATATAATATATATATATATATTATTCTATGTTATAAATATATTATATATATAACTAATTAACCATTAATTTAATTAAATAGGCCGGCTTGTTAGGTTTCAAAGGCTTTTTAGAAAGCCTATGGCATGGCCTGTTTAGTTAAAAAGGCCTTTTTAAAAGTCTAAGCCTAGCCTTCTAACCCGACAAGCCTGGCCTATGTAGGCTTTAAACGAGTCGGGCCATAGGTCCCCGACGGACGGCCTGGCCCATTTCCATCCCCTGAGGCTCTTCAGTAGTGGTATGGCAAATCCCCTCTTGTACAATCTTCCATCCACGATAGTAAACTTTTACATTCTTCTTTGAACTGCCTTATCTTCCTTACTATCCTCTGGTAGAGTTCCTTTGTCTAGGTACTCAAAGATGAGAGAAAAATGTAACATCCCGGTTAATTAAAATTAATTACTCATGTCGCCTGAGATTAATTAGAAATTAGTGGGTACTAAATTAAATAAATTGGAGTGATTATTAAATTTTAAAAATAGAATAAATTATTTTTAAAAGTTATAAATTGAGAAAATTATGGATTTAATTAATTTGGAAGGATAAAATGTAAATTGTTATGGTTAAAAGTTAAATAGATTAAATTTATGAAGTTAAAGGAAAATAAAGAAAGAAAAGAAAATAGAGAAAAGAAAAGGAAAATATAAAAGGACAAAAATGCCCTTGCCATTAAAATTTTAATCTTCTTCTTTCTTTTCAAGCTTTAACACGCACTCCATTAAAGAAAGGAATAGAAGATGTGTTTTTCCATTTTCATGGTTGAATGCATGATAGCTTGATTGGGGTCCAGTTTCTCAATGAAACCCAAAATCAATTACATGTTTAGAATCGTGGGAACGAGGTGAGTGTAATGGTACTTTTAATTATAAGTTTCAGTTAACTTTTCCTCCCCTCTAATTTTTAGAGGCTTGGGTAATTCGATTGAATTTCAAAAATCTAAACTGATTAAAAGAGTTTTGATAGTGCAAGGATGGTAAATATACTAACGAATTGCGATTTCGCTCGACGTAGATGATGAACCAAGGATCAGTGCGTCGTAGTCGAAGTGGGTTTGGTTTCAAAGATCAGAATTAGTCAATGTAAGCTTTGGAAGTATTAATATTGAATTTGAAGTTGTTTCGATGAAGCAAGTTTTAGTTTTGGGGGTCAAATTGTTAATTCTCTTAGATTTCTTGAATTTTAGCTATTAGGCATACTTGGAGGTGAAAACAAGTATTGGAAGCGCTAAATTGAGGTAAGGGGACGTACCGGGTTTAGGTTAATATAGAAAGTTATTTACACTATGTGGCGTATAGGAAAAGGGTATATTCTAGCCATCATTGGTAATTTAATTAATTATGATGATGATGCGTCGAGTGATAAAGAACTAAATAAGAGTTAAATTAGTAATGAAAAAGTCAAGATTTAAAATATGAATATACATGGGTATGGGTTGAGAAAGGAAAGATGTGAGGATGAATTATAATTTAACATATATATATATATATATATATATATATATATATGATAAGGATTACAATGTAAAATGAAAAATGGTTTAACTTGTAAAATGGTGAGTTATGATGTATGTGAAACAATAGAGGTTATGAAAATTGAAAAGAATTGATAGATTGATGAATGATTAGTTGCAATATTAATAGTTGTAAATTAAGTGAAAGTGGTATAATTTTATTGGGAACTGGTGATTTACCAAGTTGTATATGGATTGTTGTTTAGTTAATGTAAAAACTAATTAATTATGAACTGGTTGGTTACAATGTTCTATGGAAACAATGGTGATTTAGACTATATACTGATGATGAAAAAAATTATTAAAGAAATTGTTATGATGGTGATAAGATATTTATAGGTGATGATACTTAACGATATTATTCATTCAAATTATGATTGGGGTTAAGGAATGAATTATGCATATGCTGGTATTGTGGTGGAACTAATTAAGAATTAATGGTTATTAAACTCTGCATTTGGAACAAAAGAGATTGTGGATGTCCCTTTGTGGTCAGAGTACCGGGATGGCGAGTTGTGAATTTAATTATATACGTTGAGGGTTCCTTTGAGGTTGGAGCGCCAAAACTAATTTGGAAATATGGTGAGAATTATATATATGTGTTATGTATGCATTAAGTTGTTATTGGATGGTTATTTGGTATGTTTTGCCCCTTGCTTTTGGCTCTAGTGGTCCGGAGGAATCCAGTTGAGCTACCTAGTGGTCTAGAGGGACCTAATGGTTGAGGTATAGAGCTAGAGGGCTTGGTGGACCGAAGGGACCACAAGATATCGGAGGACTCCCGCCTGATGGCCGATCCATTTTAATATCCAGATACTAAAGTGTCTTATTTATATTGGCTGAGTGTCAGTTTTGCATTTTGTAGAAGGATTTGATATTAATGATTGAGATTATAATGTACATTGATATGGATTCATGATAAATTGAGAGGTAGTGACGATTGAATGATTTGAATTAATATTGTGATAATTTCATTGTGTTGTCAAAGATGATTATGATGGACATGGTCTGTGAAATCTTTTAATAATGTGAAAGTGTAATATCGTAAACTGTTGGTTGGTTAGAATTATGAAATAGAGTTATGCAAAGGGAATGGTATGAATATGGATATGGATAAGAAATAAAAAGGGTAGTTTGGATTAAATCAATGTAAGAAGTAAGATTATATTAGTTATATAAATGAGAAGATGATTAAAAAACATTTGACGAGAAAGGTATCTAATCAAAAGGTAGCTAGATTATGCTTTTCCTATTGGTGTACTTTTAAATTAGTCTTTAATTTTGAACACTCACCCTTTTGTTGTATTTTCTTTTTAAAGTGAACGATGATAGAAAATGGACGGACACCACGGATGCGAACACTAAATGAGGCCAGGAGATAGTCAATGCAAGGTGAGATGAAAATGATATTTCATTGATATATGTATATATTCATTCTTTGAGAATTTAAGGTGCTGTGATATATGATGTGTATGGTACATTTTATATTCTGTAATGAACCTTGATTAATGATGATGAGTGATGTGTAATCGGATGAGTTTTAGAAGTAATAATTGATATTTTGGTCTATAAGGTTTTAGGACCTCCGGATAATAGTGCCTATACTATATTTGTAATGTGTTTGCAATGCCTTAAATCAAATTGAAGGTGACTAGGTTCCCTTTGAATGTCCAAATAGCATAAAATGACCCAATTACATTTTACTGTGTATATTCCTAAATTTTAGGAATTTTTAAGTGCGGTCAGTTCCATTAGTTCACAATTGATGTAGTAGTTTCTTGTAAAATTTGGCGGCATTCGGAAACCATTTGGGTAGGTTTAAGGCTTATAGAAGTTCATATCAATGGAAAATTCTATATAACTAGTTGTTGTATTCTACATAATAAAAGTTTGTTGTTGTTCTTATTTTAAGTCTGTTGTTATTTTCTTAATAAATATGACTAAGTCTGTTGTTATTTATTGTATAAATATGGCTAAGTATGATGTTGTTTGTTGTACAAAGCTAAGTATATTGTTGTTTGTTGTATAAATATGGCTAAGTTTATTGTTGTTTACTGTATAAATATGGCTAAGTATGTTATTGTTTGTTGTATAAATATGACAGTTGTTGTTACTATTTTATTGTTGTTGTTTCTGCATAATAAAAGTCTGTTGTTTCTGTTTTATATGTTTAAGTCTGTTGTTACTGTTTTGTTATTGTTGTTTCTACATAATAAAAGTCTATTGTTTTTGTTTTATGTGTTTAAGTCTGTTGTTAGTGTTTTGTTGTTGTTATTTTTGCATAATAAAAGTCTGTTGTTTCTGTTTTATATGTTTAAGTCTATTGTTATTGTCTCTATTTTTATCGTAAGTCTGTTATTGTTTTTATTTTAATTTTATTGCTATTTTTATTTTTTTAAAGTCTGTTTGTTTTATTTTAAGTCTTCATGGTTGTACTTAATTATTAAAAGTAAGAAAAATTTTGTAAATTGAATAAAATTATGTTTAAAAATAAATAAAATAGGGAAGAATGTTATATAAGGCACAAAGGGTTTTGAGATTGCCGCTGTGAGAATTCCCTTCATGATACTTGGTTTGGATGATGTACTTTGGGTGATGGTGTTTGTGTCTGGCTTCTTAGAACTAGCGAGTCTGGAGAAGACATCGATATAGGTATTTTTTTCCTTGGGGATGTATCTAAAGGAAATGGTTTGGAAAAAAGAGTGTGGCTTCCTTCATCTTGGTCAGATACATATGTAGGGGCTCTCTGGCTTGATACTTGTCATTGATTTAGGAGACGATGAGTTAGGAGTCGCTTAACATTGTTAGCTCAAGAGCACCAAGGTCTATGCTTGTTCTTAAGCAGGCCAAACATATCCCATACCTTGTTTGATTGTTCAAGGTTGGGAAATCGAACCTAAGGGAAACCTCGATGCCAAGGCCATCCTTGCTTTCCAAGACTACGTCGGCTCCTAAGCCTTTCTTGTTAGTGGAACCATCAATGAATATAGCCCATCGCATCCAACTAGCCTTCACTTCAGCCTTAGCTATCTCCATAACAAAGTTAGCTAGAACTTGTGTCTTGATAACCGTCCTTGGTTTGTAGCTAATGTCAAATTCTGACAGCTCAAGTGTCCATTTGGTCATTCTCCTAATAAGGTCGGGTTTAAGCATAATGGTTCTGATGAGGAGGTCAATCTAGACAGTGATGAGATGTGTGTGGAAATAGTGATGAAGATGTCTAGAGGTTATTATAATTGTGAAGACTACCTTCTTCTTTTTTTGGTACCTAGGCTTAATACCCTTTTAGCGTTAACTAATGAAATAAACTGGCCTTTACCCTCTATTACATAAATGTAAAGGTAAAGCCTTTCAGTAGGATCTGGCCTTGTCAGTGTTGGGAGGTTAAAGAGACTTTGTGTTACCCTCTTTAACTCCGAGAAGGCTTTCTTGCATTATGATGTCCAATCGAAATAAGAAATTTTGTGTAATAGCTGGTATAAATAGGGAAACTTGTGTGTTATTTTCGGTATGAACCATGACAACACCTTTATCTTTCCATTCAACACTGGACCTCGTGCTGACTTTTGGGACTAGTCAAGGTTTAAACCACCCTACACTTCTCTAGATTTGCCTCAATGCCACGTCTAGTTAACATGAATCCCCAAAATTTACTTGCGATGATGTCAAAGGTGCATTTGGCAGGGTTAAGTTACATATTATGAGTCCTTAGCTTGGTAAAAATGGAGGCCAAATCGCTAATATGGTCTCCCTCGAAGGGTGTCTTCATAATGATGTCATTAATGTACACTTCAATGATTTTTCCATTTAACCCTCCAAGTACTTGTTCATCATCCGTTGGTGTATGGCACTGGTGTTCTTCAATCCAAAGGGCATCATCTTGCAACAGAAGACGCCCCTATCATTAATAAAAGTTGTTTTCTCTTTGTTGTTGGTGAACATTAGGATTTGATTGTATCCTGAATACGTATCCATGAAGAAGAGAAACTTGAAGCCTGACGCATTATCCACCAATCTGTTGATATTGGGCAGGGGATAAGGTGGGACAAGCCTTGTTAGGGTTGACATAGTTTGTGCACATCTACCATTTGCCATTGGCCTTTCTCACCATCACAATATTGGAGACCCAAAAAGTATATTGTACCTCCTTGATGAAGCCCGTTTTCAACAATTTATCTGTTGCCTTACATGCTGCCGCTTTTGCTTTTCTAGACCCAATTGACATTTCTTCTAGGAAATAAGCTTCGTACCAGGGTGGACTATTAGTCTGTAACAGGCTAACGACAAAAGATGAGGTCAATTTTAGGCATATTCCGGTTGTCATCCATGTGAATAGTTCCTTGTTAGTCAACAATAATTCTACTATCCTTTTTGTTATGACGCTATCGAGCTTAGAGCCAACATTGGTAGTTTGGCGAGGGAGGTTCCCAATTTGTAAGAACTTGTGTCTTCATCAGGTAGGGTCTAGGGTATCATTAGTGAAGTTGGCCATAGGATCTAGATCTGTCATATTGCAAGTCGCTATGGAGGGGTTTACGTCGTCCAACTTTCATTTTTTGTTGGAGACCTCAAGTCCCCTGGTGTTAAAGCTCAAATGATATAGTGCGCTTGCTACTTCCTGGTCACCCTTCATAGTGGATGTGTTGCCAATATTGTTGATGAACTTGAGCGTGTAGTGCATGGTTGAAATAGTTGCACCAAGCTTGTGGAGAGAAGATCGACCTAGAATGTCGTTAAGCAAGGAAATGGTGTCTACCACAAGGAATTTTATTATGATTGTCTTTAACACATGAGAGCCTTCGAATGCGATTAATGCCTCAAAATAACCTTTGATGTACGTTTTGGGGACGTTGAACCCGACAAGGTCCTGTTGAAAAAGGGTTAGGTCATTCTCGTGTAAGCCAAGTCTTCTAAAGATGTCAAGAAATAGGATGTTGGTTGAGCTACCTTAGTCCACCAATAGTCATTTGATAGTTTTGTTGTAGAGGACAACCTTGATAACCATGGCGTCATTATAAGGGCGGTCAATGTCTCTATAATCATCATCGTTGAAACTTATTACTGCGCTAGCCGGTGTTTGAGAACAGATGCCAGCCCAAATAAGATATTTTGGCTTTGTCACACGCAAGTGTTTCTTCTGTATTCATATCCCTAATTTTGAGAATAGAGCTCTATATAAATATTGTGGTCCAATGAGTAGACTACCCTATTAGTTTTTATATTACTGAAAATAACTGCTTTTGGGCTGCATAGTTTCCTCTCTTGTTGAAATTATGTTTAATTATTATATTCTTTATTTTGGATGAATGCAATAATTTATTACCCTATAATTTTTTAATGATTTATCAAAAATTATTAAGTATTTCAAAATTTATTTTTAATAATTTTCTTATATGTAATTTATTCTGATGGTTTCCCTATTACTCACAATATATATAATCAATTTAAACTGTCTCATTTTCTTGATTAAATTTAATATATTTATTTTCTAAAAGTATGTATTTTGTGAAAATTTAAGAATTTGTTGATTAATAAAATTTATTTTAATTAAATTTTTGTATGTAATTTATTTTAATTTTTTTCTTTACTTAATATATAATTGATTTCAATTGTCTCATCTTCTTGATTAAAAATGATACTCTTATTTGTGTGTATATATATTTAAAATATTTTATGAATTTTTTTATTTTTGAGACAGTGAGGGTGTTACACCTGCCATACAATCTGATACATAAACGGGTTAAATGCAATTACTTGTTAGGAATTGATCCCCTTCAAAATAAAAAATGGGTGTTGTATTATAAAGGGTTTGAAATTATCAGTCATAAGTCACTAAATATCTGTAGAGTTGAATTGAATTGGGAGATTATGTATCGCTGTGGTATAAGTGACATCCACAGGTATATAAGTATGCAGGTGATAATTGAAGTAGATAAGAGTGAACCAACTTTGTATCAGTACAATGAACTTATATTTATGAAGGCTGGAGTAAGGGAGAGATCAATACAGCATCACGTTGGAAGGCTGAGGAACATAAAGAATTAGTTCAAGGCATAAGTATTGGACTTGTAAGACTTAGGATAATATCACAACTCTTAAAGAACTATGGCCTTGAATTTTGTAATTAAAACTACCTAGATATCAATAAGCAGGTATGTCATATGTCCATTCTCAGCTCACCATATCCCAAAACTTCTGTTTGGCAAAGATGCCAATAGTAATAATTAGATAAAATATCATTACTCTCTCCATTATAGATTGAGACACACCCTCACACTCTCCGCAATCACAATTTTCATAACCATAATAACATTTCACCAACCTATCCTTTCCTTAGCCACTATATATAAGTCTAACACCAGATATCCTCCACATCAAACAAAAACCACAAGAACCATTAGTTCCAATCATCCGAACCTTTCCAGTAGCATCAAAGCCATCTATCTAGTATCTACTACAGGCTTGACATAGCAATTGGAAGATGAAAGAAGCAAGTGCAACCCTTTTTACCATCTCACACATTGGCCATTTCACCAGCACCAGCTGCAGCCCCAAAAGCAGCAGCAAAAACACCCCCTACACCAAAGGCCAGAGCACCATCACCAAAACCATTAGTCCCGACATTACCTGAATCACCAGACTCCTCTGACTCTGTCCCAGATGACATCACCAGAATCCTCAAAAAGGCCAAAATATTCTCAGTCCTAATCCGCCTCCTTAAAACCACAGAAATCATGAACAACATCAACTCACAGCTCATAACAGCCAAAAGTGGCGGCATAACCATCCTTGCCCCCGATGATTCAGCGTTTTCACAACTCAAAGCAGGGTTCCTTAACTCTCTCAACGAAGGCCAAAAAATTGAACTTGTTCAGTTCCACATCTTGCCCGAATATGTTTCTACCTCAAACTTCGATTCTCTAAGCAACCCAGTTCAGACAGTGGCTGGTAAAGATCCAACAAGATTGCCACTTAACGTGAATGCGTTAGGGAACAGTGTAAACATTTCAACTGGGGTTGTGAATGCTTCAATTGTTGGGGTGGTCTACTCTGATAATAAGCTTGGTATTTATCATGTGGACAAGGTGCTTCTTCCTCTTGATTTCTTTGCATCAAAGGCTCCAGCTTTGGCTCCAACAACTCTTGCTAAGGCTCCTAAATCTGCTACCAAGGAGAATTCTTCTGAGGATGATCAAGATGAAACCAACCAGGATCACAGTAAATCTGGGGCACCGAGTTTGGTTAACATTAGAGGAACAAGTACAATGATGTTTCTTGGGATAGGTCTGGTCGCGGTTGCAACTATATGGACTTGAAGAGGAGGATCCATTTGGCAGCTGCATTTTCAATTCTCTATACGTATATCATGTTGATGATTTTTGATTTTATGCTCATTTTCTGGGCTTCGTAAAAACTATAGGAAGAGTGTTGTTGAGGAACATGGAAATTGTGAAGCTTTGCGTTTTTTATTTGTTTTTCTGTTGATATCCTAAAGATCACCTTCGGCGATTTTGATTTTCAAAATGATTACAACACATCCAGTTTATACATTAATCTCAGGGAGGATACAATTCACCTCAAACCTTATAATATGGGATTTGTTATTCGTGCACAAAGCTCACAGGCGAAGTTTACTTAAATGATAAAGTATAATTAAGTATCTTGCTCTTAACATGTCGGTTAACCTCTAAAAATCTTTCCTTAGGATTAATTACCTGACATTTTTAGGAAGACTAAATTGGTCTTTACTATTGGCCACCATCGTTAAAGTTATGCAGGTGGATAGTGGTTGGTTATCTCAATATTAACACATGTTTAGGTGATTTAGGTTCTGAGGTTAAAAATAAAAAATAAAATATCAATTGAATTGTTTTTTCAGTTGATAATATAGGTTAATTTTTTTTGAAAGAAAGTTTAGGTGAGTTAGTTCTTAGAGTTTAATTAGGGTTAGTTTACGCTTTACCGTTTGATGAGTAGTTTTAAAGATATTTATATATTACTTATCAAAAAGATACTAATATTGGTGAGATTTGAATTTGTATTTACAAGACTAAAAGTTCACTCATAACTGATTGAATCAATATTCATTACCTATAGGTTGAAATTTTACAAAAATAACTCTTAATTTAATTTTCACTAAATATACTTTTTAGGAGAATAAAATTTTTTTCACTAAGTCCTAAACATGATTAATTCTAGTTATACATAGCGATAACAATTGAAGCAGATCAAGGTAATACCACTTATATCCATACCATTAAACTTTGTGTAAATTGGATATTTGATGTTCACAAGTAAGGCGTCAGGTATCTACATATATTTATTAATTTTTAAGAATTTAAAATAATAAAAAATATCATATAATATATCTAATATTATATTATTTTAGCATGATATGATATAAAATAGTATTATGTAATACTATTTTAATTTAACATATTAAAATTATTATTAATAATATTAAATAAATTTTATCTAATCATAAAATAATAAAAGTCTTAATATGTTTAATACAGTTTGCAGTTTGAGGTATGTAGTCCAAGGTTTCTTCTCTATATTTTATACTTTCTTTTGTGGAAAAGCTATTTACTACTATTCTATTTACATTCCCTTTAATTATTGATTAAATGAGTTTCCATATGCAAATTAGCAATTTCGACAACGTAGATTTATCTGAGTTGAGGAGGAGGTTCGCTAATGTGATTTCATAAACTAGATGTTCTTATTAACATTTATTTGCTCTCATTCCTTATTAAGCAAAATTTATTGTAGAGTTCTATGTATTCAGGCTATTTATAATAGTTTGCTTTTAGTGACTAGTGACTTTATGCCTTTTTATCATCTATAATGTCATCTATTTGGATTTTATTTTTATAGATATTTTCTTTTGAAATATATGTATAGTTTAGAAGGATAAATAGACTTAAAATTAATTTTTAAAAAATAATTTATATGCATGAGTGACAGTTAACTATGAAAGTGAATTTAAATTTAATTGAAAATTAACTGATTATTAATAATTAGCGAAATTTTTTGACATTGAGTGAAGTGAGAATGGTCAAATTGAATCCTAATAGATTAGTGAAAGAGATAACTAATGCTTGTAGCGACGCATTAGTTATGGATATACGATGGCAACAGCTTGGCTATTTTGCTACGGACTAAGCCTTTTTTTACTATTTTTACCATACTTTGGAGACTAAACTACCCTTGCTAAATTAAGTTCAGCGAAGGATAGCTACTATTTTAAAACGGTAGCTAAGTTTCGTCCATAATTGCTTGTTTCTAGCTAGTAAGTTTTGCACGTATTAGCGACGGTTTAGTGACAATTTTTTCCTTAGTTAACATGACAATTTCTTATAATGTGTCTATTATTATCTTTAACTAAGAATATGGTTGATAATTATAGTTATTAAAACTTTATCTTAATGAAATTATTAGCATTGAATATCTCAAGGAACTAATATTTGATGTTAGAGTTTAAAATTTATTTTCTAAAGGATTAGGTTTAATAAATTTTATACCAAAATGATTAAATTAGTAATTATACATAATAGGTTATCAAAAGATTAACTGGAAAGAGAGAATCTAATTCCAATAGTTTTATTCATAGCTTTTTTAGTTTAAACTACTTTCTACCTTTAAAACTCAATCAATTTCCAATCAACAAATAATGAATCAATCTTTGAATATAATATATATATATATATATATATACATTATTTTTTATTTATAAATAATTATCATGTTATTATCGAATATCTCAAATCCTTATTAATATCATTACTCTAAATATTATGTCCCAACTCGTTTATTGGAAATGTTATGCTTAAACTTTATAAAAAAACTTTTTTTTGGACAAGTATAAAAAAAACTTATTTAACTAAAAAGTTAGACTCTGGGCCATAAAAAAACGGATTCGGCTTTATTGTAATCGTGAGCTTTTGCAGTTCATACGGTAAATTTTCTACATTTCGTTTGATTCTTCGTTTGGTTGACCAGTTAAAAAAAAATCTACCATTAAATGAAGTTTTAACGGTTTTAAATAACGTAAAATATTAATATTAACTTTTAGATTTTTCTATTTTCATAACTCTATTTCCCAACTACAAACCAAATAAAATCTTAAAATATTGATTTACATATGAGATTCCACATCAGTTCACAAGAGGATTATTACACCAGTTTTTAACACAATCGATTTAATAGATGCCTTAAAAGAACCAACTTCACAAACTTACCTTAAAAATTACACAGTTTAAAAGGCTCACATGTCGGCCTATTTATCTAATAAGCTTCACCGACTGCACAAGCTTGCATTAAAAAACCAAATTCATCTAATAAGCCTCACATGTCCTATTTATCAATATTTATAATATAATATAATTAATTTATAATAATATTATACAAACTTGTAAAATTGTGTGACCTTACATAAGATAAAAAATCAAAATATGAAATTTTTTTACTAGAAATAATGTTGGACTTTTCTTAGAAATCATGGGAACATAGTTTTCAATAAAAAATTACCATTTTTTTATTTCTTATCATGTATCATAAGTCATAAAATTCATAATATATATTATTGTATAGAATAATAGGGTTAAATAAATTTTATTCTCTAAAAAATAATAAAATTTCAATTTTCTCTATACAATAAAATAATAAGGGTTTCAAATTATTAGTTTAAGTAATTAAATACTAGTAATCAAATACCTTTAGGTTGCATTTGAATGGAGAATTTGAAATTTTCATGAAATATAAATTCAAGGAAATTCAATTCCTATTAATTTAAATCTATCATTGTTAAAATTATTTATTTGGATGAAGTAATTTAGATTATTTTATTTTAAAATTCACTTATTTGGATTAAATATTTAAAATTTTTACAATTTTAAAACTTTTATTGGTAAAGTGTTGGTGCTGATGGCAACGAGGGTACTAGTGGTGGTGGAGGCCATTGGGATGGTGACACGACAACAATGTTGGTAGTGACAATCGGGCGATCACAAAGGTTGGAGTGGTGGTGGTAGTAGTGACGATAATGGAGTGATGGTGGTGGCAATTATGGGGTGGCAATAGTGGTGGTGGTGGTAGAAGGGAGTGATTGCAATAATGGCAATAATAGTGATAGTGATAACGATGGTGGTGTGACAATGGTGATGGGGAAGGGGTCGTGGTGGTAGGGTCGATAAGGGTGGCAACTATGGTGGTGGCGGAGATGGTGGTGGTAGTGACAACTTTGACGGTGGCAATGGCGATGGTGACAATAAGGGGTGGTGGTGGCGGTGGCTATGGTGGGTGGGGATCATTATGCTGACGACGATAAGGGGATGGTGGTGGAAGTGCGATGATGGTGATGATGACTTTGACAACGATGGTTGTGGTGATAGTAGTAATGGTAACGAAAAGGTGCTAGTGGTGGCAAGTGGCTGTAATGATGGTGGTAACGAGCTTGATGAAGTCAATGATGGTGGATGAAAGAATTGATTTCTCTATTTATTTTTAGAATTTTAAACACTTTATTTTTAGTGATATTAAAATTTCTTTATAAATTTTAAAATTACTAAAATTTTAATATCCAAACAATGTATAATAATTATTAATATTTAATTATTTTATTAAAAGAAATTTTTTTATTACAATTTTCCATCCAAACAAAAGCTAAATAAAATAGAGTTGAATTGAGAGATTAAGTGACATGCACCAGTCATAAGTAACCAAATACCTATATGGCTATATGCAGGGGATAATCGAAGTGATAGGTAATAAGAGTGAACCAACTTGGTACGAGTACAGTGAGCTTTTATTATTAAGGCTGCAGTAAGGGAGAGATCAAGTGCAGGGGGTTGACCTTGTCTTAATCAATACAGAACCTGCACAAGCTTTACTGCTTTAGGCATATACAATGTCATATTTTACTTTTAATTAAGTATTAATCTTACAAGACTTAGGATAATCATAACTCTTAGGAATTATGAACTCAATTTAAGACACTTTCATATTATGGATTGCCGAACATAGCAGCAGATCCTTTCTACTCTTCAGGGTTCCTCTGCTACGTCTACAATGTCATTCCCTTCTTCAATTACATATATTCTGTACATACATGTCAAAAGCAGGTATCATATGTCCATTATCAGTTCACCATATCCCGAAAAACAAAGATGCCAATAATAATTAGATAAAAGATCATTATTCACCTTGACAGATTGGGACACACCCTCACACTCCACACATATACAAATTTCACAACCATAATAACATTTCACCAACCTATCATTTCCTTACCCTCTATATATATATAAGTCTAACCCCTCTCCTCCCCACATCAAACAAACATCACAAGAACCATTAATTCCAATCATCCGAACCTTTCCAGTAGCATCAAAGCCATCTATCTAGTATCTACTACAGGCTTGTTACGGCAACAGGAAGATGAAAGAAGCAAGTGCTACCCTTTTCACCATCTCACTCTTACTACTCATATGCTCCAACACATTGGCCATTTCACCAGCACCAGCAGCAGCCCCAAAAGCAGCAGCAAAAACACCCCCTACACCAAAGGCCAGAGCACCATCACCAAAACCATTAGTCCCGACATTACCTGAATCACCAGACTCCTCTGACTCTGTCCCAGATGACATCACCAGAATCCTCAAAAAGGCCAAAATGTTCTCGGTCCTAATCCGCCTCCTTAAAACCACAGAAATCATGAACAACATCAACTCACAGCTCATAACAGCCAAAAGTGGCGGCATAACCATCCTTGCCCCCGATGATTCAGCGTTTTCACAACTCAAAGCAGGGTTCCTTAACTCCCTCAACGAAGGCCAAAAAATTGAACTTGTTCAGTTCCACATCTTGCCCGAGTATGTTTCTACCTCAAACTTCGATTCTCTAAGCAACCCAGTTCAGACAGTGGCTGGTAAAGATCCGACAAGATTGCCACTTAACGTGAATGCATTAGGGAACAGTGTAAACATTTCAACTGGGGTTGTGAATGCTTCAATTGTTGGGGTGGTCTACTCTGATAATAAGCTTGGTATTTATCATGTGGACAAGGTGCTTCTTCCTCTTGATTTCTTTGCATCAAAGGCTCCAGCTTTGGCTCCAACAGCTCTTGCTAAGGCTCCTAAATCTGCTGCTAAAGAGAACTCTTCTGAGGATGATCAAGATGAAACCAACCAGGATCATAATAAATCTGGGGCGCGTAGTTTATTGGTTAACATCAGAGGAGCAAGTACAATATTGCTGTTCCTTGGGATAGGTCTTGTCACGGTAGCAACCATGTGGACTTGAAGAAGAAGAAGAAGAAGAAGAAGAAGAAGAAGATTCATTTGGCAGCTGCATTCTCAATTCTTCTATGTTCCTTTTTTATTTGTTTAAATTTTGCTGCTATCTGTTTTTTGTGTATTGGTGTTATGAAAAGGACGTGAATCCTTCAATGATTCTGTTGTTTTCATTTATAAAAAGGAAAAAAAATTGTTTGAGTTGAGTTGAGTAATTTGGATCTTAGAAATTTGTGTGGATTAAACGTTATATATATATTTGTGTTACTTCCAATTAATCTATATCTAGAAGAAAGATCTTCATGCTGGATTTGGATTCATAATATTTTGGAGTTTGGACGAGGAAATGATTCGTACGTACGCTTCTATTTAACGTAATTACCGCTGAGCACTGGTCGAGCCAACATTAAACTTAATAAAGACTACTGATATTAAATAGCAAGATTCATCGAATTAACGTAGAAAAGCAATAAAAATGAAATAATGGACTAAATATAAGAAAAGAGAGAGATCAATAGGATGAATTTTAGAATATACCAACATAAAGCGTTAGGAGAGGAAGATAATGACTTCTTGATTGTGTAATGATTGTGTGGTGCACACGCTAATGATTGTTTGAAAAAAAGAATAAAAGGTGTGGTAGGTTGAAGATGATTTGTTTCTAATGGTTAAGTATTGAGAGTTTAATTTTAGGTATGAACAGCCGTGTTAAAATGGATTAATGGGTCGGGTCTTATAAGCCCATCAAAATATATGTCTGGTCAGGTTGGGTCAGAATAGAAAAATAGACCAGAAATATTAGCTTGGTCAGGCCGGCCCGTTTTGTTCTTTCAAAATATGTATGTTATTTTTTATTTTAAATTTGTATTATTTTTAAGTGTTTTTTTTTAAAAAAAATTTAGATATAAAAACTAGATTTCACTTTTTTTAAAACTAGTTTTTTTTATAATTAACCCAATTTATTTCATTAAAAGTTCAAATAAATTATATTTACATTAAATGAAAACAAAACTTTATTATTTATATTTTATGATATTATATTATTAAATTTATAATAACATATATAAATTTAAAAAATAGGAAAACATAGTCTTTTTAACATATATAAATTATGCATTTATATAAATTTATTTTTTTAATATTTTAATGTTGGCCCAACCGGTCTAGGGCCTTTTTTTAACGGGTTAAAACGGGCCGAGCTTATTTAAAAAACGAGCTTAAATCCTTGGCTCGACCCGCCTATTTTTAATGAGTCAAGCCCAAATTATCATCCTTAAATACAAAGTAGTTTTATAATTCTCTGTCACTTAACCTTCCAAACACCTTACAAAGATATTAAATATTGTGATCAATGATGAATATCCTATAAAACATCTATATTAGAAAAAATAAAATAGTAAGTGTTAGTTGTAGAAACTTTGATACTATAAATTATTTAGAACAATGTGATGTGCTTGTTGATTTTTTTCCAATTTATATAATTTTCCATCTAATTCAGTTTTAAATATGATGCCGGATTACTGTTGCTGGTTAGTTAGATCATACAACATTTTGTATTTATATTTCCAAAAAATACAAACTGGGTAGCAATATTTTTGTTTGTTGGTGATGGTCCCAAACCCTAGATCAATGACAATAATTTAATAAAAATGAAAATAAAAAATTATTATCTTATAAAAATAAATATAAAATGTTAAAATCGCATAAAATTTATCATATATACATATAAAGTTTTTATCTAACAACAATTGGTGTTGGGTAAGTGAACATCATATTATCAATTTTATGTGTCACTATATTAACCGGGTCGCATAATAATCTAACCGGTTTATCACATTGTTAGTTAACAAACTTTTTTTAAAAATATAAAGTAATTTTATATATGCTTTGAAGATTATATATTAACAATCTTTTCCATAGGGGCTGATTTAAACATTTAAAGAAACCACATACTAATTTAAATTGTATTAGAAATATTTTGTTTAATTTAAAAGTTTGTTAAAAATAAAAAAATAGAGAAAATAAAAAATATGATACTTCAAAAATGATCAAAATTGTAATTTGATAAGTTAATTGTTATAAGTTTATTGAACTTCAGTAAAAATACTAGGGCCATGACTTTGTTTAACTCAAATATAGTTAAATTTGGGACTAGTAGAATCAAATTATAGGAACTAGGTGATATATAAAACCTTATTGGTATCTGATAAGTGATGCTGATAGCCATTGTCCATATTCATTTAAGATACTAACTCCATCTTAATTTGAGCTAAATATGGATAGATTTTACATTAATCCTAATTGAAAGCAACACATCCATCTAACTCCTTTATTTGGTCACATTCTTCATTGATGCATCACCATAATTCCCTTGTCGGATACAGAGATTAATTATGACACCCTCACTAAACACATTCCAACATCTAAATTTTGTATCTGCTCACTTCATTTCCCATAGAGCTCTGCATCTCACCTTTACTTTTCTTTGTTCCTTTCAAGCAAGAACTCACTGCTCTATCACCTTAATTTCATACACATTATATATCTATCTTCATTGACACTACACCTTAAACTCCTTTCCAGACACCAACATTAAAACATATACGTTAACAAATCACAACTCAATGTTTTAATACAAAACCTTCCACCTAGCTGTCATTGTCTCCCACTCTCAATATAAAGCCTACTCCTGCTGCTGCATTTCATCAACAAATCAACTCCTCATTGCAACTACAATTCCTACCATTCCCAATCCTTTCCAATATCATCTAAACCCTTCATTCAACAAAAACAAAAACTATGAATAACCATTCTGTCTTGTCCTTCTCCCTAGCACTGCTAGTTTTATTTTTGTATTCCACCATCACTTTAGCACAATTATCACCAGCTGCCACTCCATTGAAACCTCCACAACCTGCACCTACCTCACCAGCTGCATCCCCTAAACCATTGGTTCCCTCATTGCCAGATTCACCAAGTGATTCCACACCTGACACTACTCCATCTGTTGACATTGTTGGAATCTTGAGAAAAGCAAAGTCTTTCAACATCTTTATCCGCCTCATGAAAACCACACAATTGATCAACCAACTCAATGCACAACTCCTAACCACAAAATCAGGTGGCCTAACAATTCTTGCAGCTGATGACAGTGCATTCTCAGAACTCAAAGCAGGGTTCCTGAACTCACTTTCTGATGGACAGAAGCTAGAACTGTTACAATTCCATGTGATATCAGAATATGTGTCAAGCTCTAACTTTGATACTCTAACAAACCCAGTGAGAACACTTGCAGGTGCTAAACCTGGGAAGGTGGAACTGAATGTAGTGAGCTATGGTGGGTCTGTCAACATATCAACAGGTGAAGTTAACACAACAATCAATGGCATCGTATACACAGATAAGCATCTTGCCATTTACAAGGTGGGTAAGGTTCTTCTTCCTATGGACTTCTTTTCTGTCGCTAAAGCACCTGCAAAG
Organism: Clitoria ternatea; assembly: GCA_037962975.1. NCBI lineage: Eukaryota > Viridiplantae > Streptophyta > Magnoliopsida > Fabales > Fabaceae > Clitoria > Clitoria ternatea. The sequence goes on from CM075676.1 coordinate 5,112,999, forward strand.
TCACCATCTCTGGCTCCAGAACCATCTGCAAATGCGCCAAAAGCAGACAAAGAGAAACCATTATCTCCAGATTCATCAGACTCATCTCAGACTAATCCTGCAAAGGACAGCTCTGGTGCTGTGACAATCAGTGTGTATGGAAAGTTGGCATCCCTTTTTCTTGGACTAGTTCTTGTGACTGTATTGTCATCATAAACCATAATAGGACCTGGATTTACGATATCAAAGCCATTAGTTACTACCATCATGCAGTTAATATTCAAGAGTGTTATCATATGTTATGTAATGGAGAGGAAGGATTGGACGCTGTAGGGGTGAATTATCAGAGTGGATAAGGAACTGCGATTATTGTATTTCTCAACAAATTTATTCTAAATATAAAGAGTGTTTTGTTATGATTGCTCTTTTTATTGCTAAAACAGAACGAACAATATAAAGGTGAAAACTTTCTTCATCTATTTGTGTCGAAAACTTTACATTGTATAGAATGTCTTAGTCCTAATGATAAGAAGGAATAAAGGAAAATAATGGTAGATTCCGGTACCATATGTACTATATCACAATGCACTAATTGTAGAAAGGTCTAGATATTTACAGTTCGTCTTTACAGCTTTATAAAACAGAATAATAATGCACAAAAATAGATGATAAGAGGCTAATGGAAAAGATTATGTTGTGGTTAAGCTTGAGTCATGAGGTTCTTCTATTAGTCCCCCGCAAGCTGAAGGTAGGAACATATCAACTAGCTGCAGCTTCAATAAATTGTTCCCAAAAGGCTGAGGTGGTAGAGTTTTGGTGAACATATTTGCTAGTTGGTTAGAAGAGGGAACCGCAAGTAGTTTCATTAGACCAACCAAGTATTTTTCCCTGACAAGATGATAGTCTATATCCAAGTGCTTTGTTCTTTCGTGTAAAATGGGATTAACAACGATGCGTACTATATCCTTAGGCTTATACCTGTAGTTATCAAAATTCCCTAGGTGTTTAGCCCCACATGTCCCTTGATAATCAGCATCATACCATGAAGAATCGATATTAGACAAAGGACAAGGGATACACCAAAAGCATGCCAAACTATACTTGTAAGGATGTCAAGAATTTCTGCAATTATGTCAGTTTTCCTCATACTTTACGGAAAGGTACTAACACAGACTACGTAAGACTCAATCATTAGTCAACCTCATAAATATTACTCATATACTACAATTTAAGGTACATTCATTAATTCATCGTTTGAGCTCTTATATTTGATTATTGGGTATTGACGTGAGCATCAAAGTGTCTTTGCATGCGACATTCTATTCTGTCCCACAACATGAAATACCAAAAATTGTTGGACTTTATCACTTTAAGACCATGGGATCCCGAATGGAATCAAGGAGATAATAACGAATTCTCATTGAATTGGTGACACCTGGTACTTATACGTTGTGCCCCATATCAGTCGGAAAGAACAAGAGGGAATATAATATATGTAGCAAAAGATAATATTATCTTCGATTCCAAATATAAGAAAATTTTAGTAGAATATTTTGATCTCATAGTATAAACAAAATTATATTTTTTCAATTGTCATTAAATGTTTGTGTACTAAATATGTTCTCTTTGTATATATTTACACGACAATCAATGCTTTGTGTATTACATGATATTAGGGGAATTTTAGGATATTACATCAAATATTTGATAACATCAATGTAAATAACTACTCTCAACCAATATTTTTAATATGTGTACAAGTAGTTATGTTTGCTTATATTTAGAACTAGAAGTAGTATATATTATTATCACAATTATAATCATAATACAAATAAGATACTAGCATATATTATATACCACTTTCAGTTCCAAATATAAACAAAAAATAATTAATTTCACACATATTAAGAATAATGATTGGAAGTAGTTATTTACATTAATGTTTTCAAATATTTGATTTAGTTTCCTAAAACCCTTAGTTTTATTTATTACGTAAAGAATTAGTTACTTTAAAAAATACATAAAATAAGACATATTTAATAGAAAAGCATTTAATTGCATTAAAAGATATAATTTTATTTATATTAAGAAATTGAAAAGTTCTTTATATTTAAAACTGTAATTACTATTATATATGTACCAAAAATAGTAAATATCATATATTATGATGATGATATGCATTATAATAAGTGACTAAAATATATATTCAACCCTCTTAAAGTTTAGGATTTTGAAAAAAAAACCTTAAAAAACCCTGCAATTTTGGACCTTAAAAAGTTTTAGGTTTGCAAAATTATGGAAACATTAGGCTTGGTTATTAAGTGATGAAGTGACTAACGTCTATGTTACCTCATCAATGACACATGTTATATGACGTGGCTAGAATTAGTTAGATGGTAGTCCGAACAATTAATTAAGTTATTAGTTGAGTTAAATTATAATTAAGGTAATTATTTTTTTCAAAACGTGCGTCTTGAAAAGTTGAGACAACTTCCCTCGTTTTCTCTTCACGTTGACTGTTTCTGCAACTCTCGTGCTTCCCTCGTCTTCTCTTCATCACTGTCACTATCGTGCAATTTCCAAAATTACGTGGTTGTATAAGGTCGTGCAGGATGTCGTGTGGGACATCAACAATGAAAAGAGAGTGTGGGTCAGTGTTTCGAGTGTCCAGATACGTTTTTTAACTGTTGTAGTGTCAAACTCTAGTATTTTTTCCAATGAGGGAACAATTACCCACTCACTGTTCTCTCTAACTCAACCTAAGGCACAACAAGTTTTGGAACCTTGCTCTGATGCCAAAATGGCTAATGCCAAAGAAAAACTATCAAAAAGAGAAAACTTAAATGAGCTATGAAAGAAAACTTGTATTGATTGTTTGATGAAAATAACTTACAATGTCTGGCTATTTATAGAATTCAAAATGCTAATAATCAGAATAATTAAACACCACTTACAAGGAAAATGAGCTGGAGATAGGATGGACTTTGAAAAACACCATTTGCATTTGTCAACAATAGCTGCACCATTTTGGGAGTTGGTGGGGAAGGAAAGCTTGTGGTTCATTAGTAGACCTTCTGGTGCTATGATGAACAATGCAGATATTCTCCTTAATGACCAAAATGGATCTTAGACTTAGGAGCTTCAAACCACATCTGTTGTTCGTTGAATCTTTTTACATCTCATTGGGGAAATGGATCTTATAGAGGTCAAAATGCCAAATGGCACCATCACTAAGGCTACACTTATAAGAACTGTGTAGTTCTCACCACATCTAATTCTGAGGAATACATTGTTTCTCCATGATTTTTCACTTAACCTAATCTCAGTTTCTAGGCTATGTACTAATCTAAAATGCAAATTATCCTTCAATCATGATGCATGTGTGATTCAGGATGGAAGGAGCAGGAGGATGATTAGTTCGGCTAGAGTATTGGACAATATATACTACTTTAGTACTAGTACTACTACCTTACTACTATTAGTACTTATGTCAGTTTAGTCCCTAAGTGTGCATGCTTATCTGTCAATTAGTTAAGAAGTTTGTTATTTTCTGTTAGGGATTTTCATTTGGTATTTGGGTTATAACTTGTTTCTTGCTATATTTGATCATCCATACAATTGCTCAAGTGTTAGTCACTGCGCAATTAATCAATTCAGTTGAGAATTGTTATTCAAACTTCTCTTTCTACTTTCTCTAGGAATCTCTTAGAAGCACTGAAGAAAACATCAAGAAATGACTGGCAAAACATTGCAAAAGGTAAAAAAAGAAATAATAGCTCTATATTTTATGAGAAGAAAACAGCACAATTAATACACCAAACCCAAATAATAGCCAAGCATACTGCTGAGTATGCTTCCTAGGCTAATACATATAAAGCCCGAAACAAGACAAACACAAATTAACAAAAATGAAATGCGCGTGTTTTAAAGAACAAATTTACAGCTGCTAAATCCACAATCAAGCATGCATCGTTGCTGCCACCAATGCAAGTCCGAGAGACACCCACTTTTCATATACACTGATCTTCGTGGTGCCAGAGTTCTCTTCAGTGGGATTAACCTGTGATGAATCAGACGACGCTGATGCATCCTTGTCTGCTTTAGGTGCCTTTGCTGTATCAGCTGATGGTTCTGGAGCCAAGGATGGTGACTTTGCAGGTGCTTTAGCGACAGAAAAGAAGTCCATAGGAAGAAGAACCTTACCCACCTTGTAAATGGCAAGATGCTTATCTGTGTATACGATGCCATTGATTGTTGTGTTAACCTCACCTGTTGATATGTTGACAGACCCACCATAACTCACCACATTCAGTTCCACCTTTCCAGGTTTAGCACCTGCAAGTGTTCTCACTGGGTTTGTTAGAGTATCAAAGTTAGAACTTGACACATATTCTGATATCACATGGAATTGCAACAGTTCTAGCTTCTGCCCGTCAGAAAGTGAGTTCAGAAATCCTGCTTTCAATTCAGAGAATGCACTGTCATCTGCTGCAAGAATTGTTAGGCCACCTGATTTTGTGGTTAGTAGTTGTGCATTGAGTTGGTTGATCAATTGTGTGGTTTTCATGAGGCGGATAAAGATGTTGAAAGACTTTGCCTTTCTCAAGATTGCAACTATGTCAACAGATGGAGTAGTGTCAGGTGTGGAATCACTTGGTGAGTCTGGCAATGAGGGAACCAATGGTTTAGGGGATGCAGATGGTGGGGTAGGTGCAGGTTGTGGAGGTTTCAATGGGGTAGCAGCTGGTGATAATTGTGCTATAGTGGTGCTGGAATACAAAAATATTGAAACTAGCAATGCTAGTGAGAAGGACAAGAGAGAATGGTTATTCATTGTTTGGTTTTTGTTGAATGAAGGGTTTAGATGATATTGTAAAGGTTTGGGAATGGAAGCAATTGTAGTTGCAAGGAGGAGTTGATGTGTTGATGAAACGCAGCAGCAGGAGTAGGCTTTATATTGAGAGTGGGAGACAATGACAGGTATGTGAAAGGTTTTGTATTAAGACATTGATATGTGATTTGTGAACTTGTATATTTAATGTTGGTGTCTGGAAAGGAGTTTAAGGTGTAGCGTCAATGAAAATTGATATATAACATGTATAAGAGATTAAGGTGATAGAGCAGTGAGTTCTTGCTTGAAAGGAACAATGAAAAATGAAGATGAGATGATGGGAAATGAAGTGAGCAGATACAAAATTTAGATGTTGGAATGTGTTCTGTGAGGGTGTCATAATTAATCTCTTCATCTGACAAGGAGATTACGGTGGTGCATCAATGAAGAATACCAAATAAAGGAGTTAGATGAATGTGTTGCTTTCAATTAGGATCAATGTAAATGCACCCTTTTTTAGCTGAAATGCACTCACTTTCCATTGGATTTGGATTCGGATAGAGACGTGGGTATCTTAATATGAGGTACGGTTATTAGTGGAACTGATTTCAGTGTGGGGTAAGGAAAATCTTATTTATATAACATGTATGCATGAGGTTATATGAAGAGAGATACAGATAAATAAGAAGAGGGAGAAAAAATTGAGAGATAAGATAGTGTGTGTGTGTATATATGTTTACGTTTTAGATATGGTTTTTTGGTTTTTATTTTAAATATTTTGTTTTTAGTCTGTTCTATTAAATTAAATTTTGTAAATGTTTACATGATTAACATAATTATATATTGATTTATCTAGGTGGTTTTTATAAGTTTACTTGATTATTAATATGTAATTTTGAGATCTAAAGTATAATTTTTTGTGGTTAGATGATTACTTTTATTTTCTAATAATTTCAAAAGAAACATTATGTGAATTGTATTTTAATTGACAAAGTCATATTTCAATAGTCAATTGGAACTATCAATACCACATGGATAAGTTGATGTATAATTTTGTTAACCATATCAACATTTAAAGGATTTAACTTATAATAATAACTAAAAATAAAATATTTAATATAAATTAGAAGTGAAAGAAAAAATAATATTACTATGACCAAAATCAAAATTTCTTTTACAGGGATAAAAATATATTTAAACTTTAAATTTATATTTAAACACAAGACACAAAATTTGAAATTAAAAAGATAGTTTAAGATATACATTCTTAAATCTAACTTATTGACTTTTTTGCCAAATTATTTATTTAATTGATATGTTTAGGGTTTGTTTCTATTTCGTCCTGTAAATTTTAAAAGTTTTTGATACTGTGTGTATACCGGTCCTTAAAGGCTAGCGACACCGGTAAAAAAAATTGCACCTGCAAAGACTGCAACCACTCAGAGAGGTCAAACCACCACTTGCATTCAGGGAAGTTCTATAAATACAACTCATTTATTAACTCATAACATACAACATTTACTAAGTTTAACCACTTCCATAATCTTTTCACTTTTTCGTAATAATCGTACTGACTTAAACATCGGAGTCTCTTTTGCAGGTACACCCTTGGTATGTCCCTCGGACTACGGCTGGAATTAACTCACATTGCCTTAACGTGAAGAGCACATAGTTCCCACTGGACCTATGTGTATGATACCAGACTTCCACTAAGATGGTGTAAAAGTAAGAGAAAGAGTGAGAAATATTTGACACCAGTTTGGAAAGGAAAACTTCATACCCCGTACACCAGTCAAGTCAGTTTCTATTCAAATCTTTATGTTTGTAAAAAGCTTTTAAATTGTCTTGTTTTTATCTATAAAAAAAAAGATAATAGAAGTTAATGATGTGGCTTGAAAATTTTAAAGGTTTTGTTAATATGGCTAATACATACTACATACAATTTTGGAGAAGAGGGAAAACATAGTTCCCAATTTCTTTGCTTGGCTTAGAGGTCAGTGCATCTTAGAAATTTTAGATTTTAAAGCTTGAAGCTTAAGGAGAAACCAGGGAACCTAAGTCAAAGAATCCAACTCTGACAATTAGTTAGGTCATGCGAATGAGACGCTTGTTGGTAGAATTTAAGGGCTTATTGAGGTAAGCTTCGATTATGCTTGTGCATTTTTTGTAGGAAATAAGTGTAGGTGTTGGTATTTGATGATGTGTGGTTTGTTAGGTATATTGTTTGTGTTTTTGTGTTGCTGATTCCAAACTTAATTTTTCATGTTTGATTTTTATAGGTTTTTATCTCTATTTTAGATTAGGTGAGTAAGTTCAAGGTTGATGTGCACCATGGAGATCAATTTCTGAAGGTAGGTGATAAGTTAACTTAGAAGAGGGTCAAGTAAACTCATGGGATCAAGATGTGGATTATTGGGGAAGGGGGTTTGAGATTTGAATGGACTATTGGGAAATAAGGCTATACGAGCCTTAAAGTTATCCATTACTATATTGGTGTTAAGGTTGGACTAAAGGAGGCTATGGATGATAATTTAGCTATTGAAATGATGAAGGTGGCTAAGATATAAATGGAATATTGTGTTGTATATTGAACATGATATTGATGAACCACTAATAAAGGTTTACTAGAAGATGGGGGTCATGTAGATCTAGGTCATGTAGATGTGGTTAGTAATGATGATGTTAAAGTAGGTAATGGAAAAGGTGTTTATACTAAGGGTGAAGTTGAAGGATAGAAGGTTGAGGTGTCTGTTGAGGGTGAACAATCAAATGCATAAAGGGGTAATGGAGAGGGTGTTTTGTTGAGGGTTAACAAGAAGATGTGCAAGAGGTAACAGAGAAGGTGTTTCCATAAAGGGTGAACAAAGAGATGTGTGTGGGGTAATAAAGAGGGTGTTGTGTTAAAGGTGAGGAGGAATATATGCATAGGGGTAATAGGGATGGTGTAGGGTAGAGGGTTGATAATGGTATAGGTTAAGGGGTTAGTGATGATGCAAGGGAAAGGAGTTGATGATGGTGCAAGTGTAAGGTTAGTAATGGCATAGGGTATAGGGTTGATGATGGTGCGAGTTAGAGGTAGCGGAGGAACATACACAGGTTGAGAGTAAGACTTCAACCAAGAAGGAACTAGAAGGATGTAGGTGAAGACAACTCCTAGACAAGGAAGGTTATGAGCACTTCCAAACAAAAGATAAAGCTAAGGTGGATGGACATGAGAAGGGAAATCTAAATTTGAAACTAATTGATACTAAAAAGAGAGCTTAAAGGAAATGAGGGATAAGGTTTTCTAAGACAACTACATTCAGAGCCAGGAAAAAAAGCATTGGAGATGGTTAAGGGTGGTTTCCTTGGGAAATTAACTAGACTTTATAACTATTGTTATGAAATACTCATGTGAAATCCAGGGAATATTGTCAAACAATTTCTTCCACACCATTTAAAGGGTTATATTTATGTTTGGATACATGAAAAAAAAACTTCAAAAAGACTAGATCAATCATTGGTATTGATGGTTGCTTCGCAAAACTTGCTTTGGGGGAATGTTACTTATAGCCATTGGTAGGGATACTTTAAGGAAAAAGTTCAAATTCCTCTCAAACATTAAAAATAAAAAGTGTTTAGTCAGATTTAAACCCAGGACCCACTAGTGCAAAAATTGGATATAATCACGGTTAAAAATGGCCTTTATTCACGGTTAAAGAACCGTGGTTGTTGCAGCCATGGTAGTAGATGAGGGTCTTTAACCACAGTTAACAACCGTGGTAATAAATAAGATCTAACCACGGTTGTCGAGCATAACCGTGAATATAACAGACAATGTATATTCACGGTTATAGCAAAACCCGTGGATAAAGAACAGCTATATTCACAGTTGTTTAGCATAACCGTGAATACAAGTAGAAAAAAAATTAACTTACAGACCATGTATATTCACGGTCATAGTAGGAACCGTGGATAAAGAACCTCTATATTCACGGTTGTTTAGCATAACCGTGAATATAAGTAATATAAAAAATTTACTTACAGAGTATGTATAATGACGGTTATAGTAGTAACCGTGGATAAATAGTGTCTATATTCACGGTTATAGTAATAACCGTGGATAAATAGTGTCTATAATCACAGTTGTTACCATAACCGTGAATAAACACTGAGGTTTTTTTTAATATGGTTTTTGTTTTATTGTTTCCCAAACCTGTATTCAGACAACCAGCACAATATACAGTATCCCAGCATATCCAGCAACAAACAATATATAAAAAGAATGGTATATAGATAACAATTAATTTGATATGAATTCATAACAACGTAAAAAATGAAACTATATACAATTTAGATGAATGTAACCTAATAAAATGTAAACCCTAAATCCTACACTAGATACATATTTAAGAGAATAAAGTTCCTATATCTAGCTAAGTTCTTTTGCTGATTTCAATGAAGTATGAGGCCCATTGCCTTCTAACATTATCTACAAGTGTCTTAGAGAAGTATGACCGGTCCTGAAAGAATGCAAACAATGCACAAAACAATTAGAACAAAAGCTATATTTATTACATGAAATTGATGAAATTGTTAGAAAAGTAGTCCAAATGATGAGACTTACATCTGTCCATCCCTCTACTAAATGTTGTTGTACAATAGTCAGCATAGTGTGCATGACGAAATAGCCACACTCAAAGGAACCCTCCTGCCTGTAAGACTACAATGGACATAAAATATAGAATAAGTGAATTCGCAACTTAAAAAATATATATTGAAGATTTGAATGAATACGATAGACTTACCTTTGGGTGCACCCACACAACTTTTCTTCCGTTGGACTTAACTCCAACCAGTCGATTGTATCCAATCACCGCCCTACATCAAATAAAACACAAGATAAGTTAGAATCGTATAGGTCCAAAAATGATATAATCGAATTTGTACTTATTGTTTAGGGATTAACTTACCTGTCTACTATAGTTTTAAGGTCTTGTGGAACTGCCCGGTGCGTAGTATCAAAGTACAGAGCAAGATAAGCCCGGGGACAGATCACCACAAGCGTCCAGTGAGCGCTGCAGTTACCAGTGATAAGTGAGACTTCAAAATGCAAAAATTAATGACAATAATTATGTAATAGAATATTACCCTTTATGATAGGGGGCCATGTATACAGTCTTCCCAGACTCAAACATCCAATTCTGGATGTATGCCTGGGTGTCCTGCTTGGTGTTTGAGAGCTTCTGTATGAGAGAGGGCTCTAAGAAACCATAAGTTCCTTGGAAACCCAACTCCACACAAAGTTTTATCAGAAACCTAAACAAGTTGAGACATGGTTAGCGATAAATAACTTGTATAATGAAAAAATTGGACAAAAAGAGATATACTTACAGCTCCCACAACTGAATGATGGAGATGTTCAACATCGACGTCCCCGTAATAATCTCACACATGTCAGAATGTGTAATGTAAAGTGGTAGTGCACTTGGACGGCCGAACACCAGTGGCTCCCATGGGATCTGAACAGTCTCATCTCCTTGCTCATACCTGATGCGCCATAGCATCCAGATGGGATTGTCGGCCTCTGGTCTCTTCAATGCCTGTTCCTGTTGAACATTTGACAACCATCACAGTTTGTACCATAATTGACAATATAACAAAATTAGTTAGTGTAAGGTTTTTACCTGTCCAGGGGCAAACTACAGAAGTCTATTGGGCCACATCAGAAAGTGGCCCACCGCCTGACCGACGGTCTTCACCTCTGGAGTTGCCACTGGCACAGCAGCATCCTCCTCAAGGACGAGCACAACAGAGACCCTAGACATACCATCAGGTAATGACTGATGGTGAACCACAGGGCCTAAGTTGTAGACCATGCCAGTGGCAACTGGCTCCTCTGACCCGTCAACGAACAGGTCACACTGACGGGTGTCTGGTGGCTCGACCCCATCATCGTCAGGGTCAGCCGCAGCGCACGACCCCTTAGTTCTAACCCTCCGTACCTACATATTTACACATCAAGCAGAAGTTATTCAACAATGAAATAAAGTGATTACAAACAATAAAATCGAGGAAATTAAATAAAGAATCTAACATGTGGGTCGCTAGCGGGTGCAGTAGTCTCCTGGTGGTGGCTGAGTGAGGCCTTCATCTCCTCCCTGAATCAGGCCATCTCCTGGTGGAGCCTAGATATCTCCTCCTGGTACTCAGCCTTCACAACAGCCACCTTCTGCTCCACCATTTTCTCAAGGGAGGGGGCAGGGTCGGGAGCACCGTAATAGCTGCGGAGGCCTATTAAATGTGAATGATTAATATAACATTGTTTAACAGATAACAAAATGAAAGGATACAGTTATTTCCAACTTACCTACACCTCGATCAACAGCACGCACTCTTCCTGGGTGCTCTGGCCTGCCGATGGCGGTAGTCAAGATATCCTGCCTACCATGGGCTATGAAAGACCCTTGGGTTGATTGCTCAACCAAGGAATCCTGAAACCAAACTGCACGTTGACGTCTTTCACCTTTTTATATATCTGGCGACCAGATAGTGGTGGAGGAGCCATTTCAAAGTCTTGGGCATCGTTAAACGACTTCTTCAACTTCGAAATGGATGATTCGCTTTAAGAAACCTTCGATGTCGAAGATAAACACTTTTCCTACCATGGTGCAACCGCACAGAACTAGTCCCCTCCTCACATACTGGACAAGCTTTATGACCCTTCACGCTGTACCCGAATAAGTTACCATACGCTGGAAAGTCATTGATCGTGCAAAAGAGCATGGCACACAATTTGAATGACTGCCCGGTAAACCCGTCAAACACATCAACCCCGTCTTCCCATAACCTTTTGAGGTCTTCAACCAATGGAGATTGCCCGGTTGTCGTGGACCAGAAATCATTATCTATAACATGACATATTTCCGCTTCATGCACAACCATGGCGGCAAGTTGTAAACAAACAACAAAACAGGCCATGAACTATGGTTTGTGCTCAGGTTCCCAAACGGGTTCATGCCGTCTGTGGCTAGTGCAAGCCTAACATTTCTTGGTTCATGGGAAAATTCTGGAAAAATCATATCCATTTTCTTCCATTGTGATCCATCGGCCGGATGCCTAAGTAGTCCATCAATAACCCTTTCATCAGCATGTCATCTCATAAGTTTTGCATCATCTGCATTGGCAAACAGACGCTTTAGTCTTGGAACTATAGGCAGATACCACAACACCTTTGCAGGAGACCCTTTAGTGAATACCTCATCAGAATCCGCCTCTTTCTTCTTATACCGTGACACCCCACACCTAGGACATCGATGCAGTATTTCTAACTCACCCCAGAATAATACACAATCATTTGGGCATGCATGTATTTTCTCATACTCTAAACCCATAGGACACAACACCTTTTTGGCCTCATAGTTACGATTCGGCAAGGTGTTTCCAGCTGGGAGCATTTCTTTCAACAACTTCAGTAAGTCAGTGAAACTCTTATCCGTCCACCCGTTTATGGCCTTCAAATTAAACAATCGCAAAACTGCTGATAACCTCGTGAAATTGACGTAGTTTGGATACAACGGCTGCTCAGAGTCCTCACACAGAGTCGTATATACATGATCTTTCTTAAAACCTTCTACCCCCACATCACGGATCATATCCTCGAGTCGGTCATCCATGTCGACATCGGTGTCATGCATCGAGCTTCGATTTTCAGTTTGAGAGCTGTTACTTGGCACCACCACATCTTCACCATGCCATATCCAACGTGTATAACTAAGTAGAAAACCGTCACACAGTAGATGCTCTCGCACCTCTTCCAAGTCTACCCGACGCAGGTTCAAGCATTTCACACAAGGACAAAAATACTTTCCATTCACCTCCACTGCATTCCTCGCTACGAATTCTATAAATGATTCAACTCCCCCCTCGTACTCTAGACTTAGGCGTGATGCAGTTATCCACCTCCGATCCATGCCAACTGTTTACAAGGTGCTATGATCAACCTCACTTTTTCCACAAGGTGGTGGTCCTATACCCATTCAGGATGAGAATTGTTTTTATACGTCATTCTAATATACAGGTTAGGAGTTATTTTAAAATTTGATGAAATTTCGGCAGCATTTCGCATTGGTCTCTAAGTACACAAAATGAGAGTGGTCAAATCAAATTCAACCACAACCAAATATGCACCCAGAGAACAACACAAAATGCAAGTTACCGAAAGTTTATCAAATTTTAAAATAACTCCTAACTTGTACATACTAAAAATGACGTATAAAAAATAATTCTTTATCCTAAACTGTCCAAACGGACAATTCAAGATTCAACACAAACGATGAAATTAATTAATTTAATGACCATTTGTGTCGAATCTCAAACGGGGAACTACAGTTCACTCATATGCACAACAACTTTCATACTAGTTAACTAGTATGAGCCTACGAGTTTGCAAGATTGAAAACCACATACATACAATAGACAAAAATAACATTATATACGAGCAACCAACAACAACAGCAATAACATTATATAAGTGAAATGTAACTTTTCATTACAACTCAACTCAACAATCTAATAATGAAATATCAAAATTTTAAACTAAACTTCAACAGAACAAAATTCATAAATGTAACATGTTTTAAAGGGAATGGTTAACAATGATGAAGTGAAATTTTCCATTTAAAAATATCTAACTTGAACCTAGGAATGCGTTATGTTCATATCTAACAATGATGAAGTATGGATTTATGGATTATGGATTATGAATTATGGATCATGGATTATGAGATATGAATTATGGATCATGTTAAGCTTTCCTGTTTACATAATTTGTAGATATTCATACTTCAAACGCGTATAACTACATCTATATGTGTTTGATGATTTTCTTTTGTAATGTTTAATTCTGATCCAATAGTATTTATTTATGTTTTTATGTAGGACTGAACTCGCCATATTTTTTTAAATCTGAAGGGGATACATACATTATTTAATAGTTTGTTTCCCTATACACTAAGGTGATTTATTTCTAATTGATAGCCTAAAGCTTCTTATTCTATCCATCCTTTACTTGGTTTCCATAAAGACCATTGAGTAAGTTTGAAGGAAATTATATTATATGTAACATCCAAAATTTGTAAAAATTATTAATTAAGAGGAATACACAGAACCAGCAAGCTTGCTTTAATTGTCACAGGCAATGTCACAGGCAATGTCACAGGTAATGTGTCACAGGTAATGAAAACACAATGAGATTGAAAAAAAATAAAACACATGTCTAATCAAATATCTTGTTGCTCCCTTTTTACAATTTTTCATTAAATAGATTGAAAAAAAAAGATTAACACAACAATGAAAACACATAAAAATAGAGGCAATGTCACAGGCAATGTCAAATAAGCAGAGATAGAGTTCAACTTCAACAATGAAAACACAAACTCAGAGACCTATATTCGTTCATGTTCGACTACACACAAACAGAGAGACAAGCTTTCCAGACAATGGTGATAAAGCATAACAAAGAAGCAGGGCTAAAAAGTGAACGAAAGAAGAAGGGCAAGGGAACACTTACCAGACAATGGTGAATGAAGAAGAAGAAGGGCACACGAAAGAAGAAGGAAGGGAACGGAGAAGCCTACGACTAGCAAAGAGGAGGACGAGGAAGAAGACGACAATACCCAGCGCGTAAGAAGAGAAAGTGAAAAAAGGCTGAAAGGCGCGGCTTTTGAAGTTTCAGAAAGGATGTATATTCACGGTTCCCCTTGAAACCGTGAATATATTACACATATATTCACGGTCGAACAAAGAACTGTGGATAAATGTTAACTATTTATCCACGGTTACGACCACAACCGTAGATAAATATTAAATCTATAATCACAGTTATATATACAACCGTGGACATATAGCACCCAGTAATTAAACCCTAAACCTGGAGTATATATCCATGGTTGAAACTACAACCGTCATTATAGACATCAATATATATCCACGGTTAACATCATAACCCTGATCATACCATGAATATATATCCACGGTTGTGCACACAACCGTGGATATATATTTCAGGTACTATATTTCCACGGTTGACTTCTCAACCGTGAATATATATTGACGTGTACGATGACGGTTATGATGTTAACCGTGGATATATAGTTTTCTCTGATTATATCATTCACCTTATAATTTCAAAAATGCCACCGCGCATGTTTTTATCACTGATCCACTACAACCCGTGAATATATCCCGTTGTTATATCCAATTTTTGCACTAGTGACCTTAAAGTTAAGCTTTAAGCACTAAGCCAACTCAATCTTATTTATTCTAAAAATATTTTTGTTTTTCTTTTATTTTATAAATGAGGAAAACTCATAAACTAAATTAAATATACTAAAATTCAAGAGATAAGAGAAATGACACATATTTGTGAGAATTTTCCTTCTTAGGTTTTTGATTGAACATTTTCAATCTTATAAAAAAATTCAACTTTTTGTAACGATTCTATTAGGTTTATCAAATTTTGGGTTGTTGTGCCTTCTATATCTCAATAATCATTTTCCATTTCCTAATTCTCAATTTCAATCTATCAATAACCCCAAAACTCTCAATTTTTGTCCAAACATGGTCGTATCTCATATTCTATGTGGTAAAAGAAAACGATTTTGTGTTTCTAGCCTTAAATAGATTCATTTTTGAAATCCGACAAAAAAATATTCATCATTTGGTATCAAAATTCAGTTTTGAAATTACTTCTCGCTATTTTATTTTTTTTATAATTTGTTGAATTTTCAATTCTATTACATTTGGTGCTATTCATCCACTATTAACCTTTCCTATTCCTACTTTACCTCTTAAATATTTAAAAAATAAAAAGGTGTGGTAAGAGATTATATAAAAAAAGAACGTATAAAAAAAGAACATGATGTGGGGAATGAAAAAATGCAGATTATATATATATATATAAAGAAAAACGTACAGTTTGAAAAAGAAGAAAAAAATACAGTTTATATATATAAAGAAAAGTGTGTACTGTGTAGTTTGAAAAAGAGAAAAAAAAGAGTGCAGCTGGAAAAAAATTGCAGTTTTTAAAAGAAGGTCAGCTTGAAAATAAAGTGCAGTTTGAAAAAAAAATTGTTGAACTTGAAAAGGGTTCAAGACACATCGAAATCAATTTGGTCTTTGTGTCTCTTTGTTTCTCAAAACTGTTGGTTTTTACATTGTTTTGTGTTTCTAGTTTTTTTTTAGTATTCTGTGTCTTGTTGTTATCCTTGTTGTGTTGTTTATTTTTTTAGTAAGTAGAAAATTTGTTCTTTACTACTAATTGCTTGAGTTACTCATGTTTGAGTCTTTGTTGAGTTTCCTTGTTTATTAGTGAATCTTTGTTTTGATGCATGTTGAAAATCTCTTGTGATAGTTGATTGTGATTTCTTTAAGAATTTAAAGAGGAAAACTAAGTCGTAAAATGCAAGAAAGTTACACGTTTGTACAAAAGTCAAGTTGAAAGTTATAAAGATAAGTGGTACATATCTAAGAGTGTAAATACATGAGGTGTGTGGTGAGATCCTTATTTATTTATTTATTTAGTCTTATAAGTATGTCTTGTTTGTGATAGAATAGGATGACATAAAAAGGGAGAGGGAAAGAGGGAAATGAGAAAAAGGAATGTGAGAATACAAAGAATTATTAAAGAGACTATTATGGTAGAGTGAAAATAACAATAAGAGATGATAAAAGTAGTGGAGTAAAGAATAAGGTGCCATTATTTCAAGAGCTTAGAAATGTTGAAAAGTACCTTGAGTGAGAACTAAAAATTGAAAAAATGTTTTCTTGTAATGATGTTAATGTAGAGAATAAGATGAAATTAACTTCTCTTTAATTTTGTTCTCATACATTATATTGGTGAAGACAGATATAAGATGATAGAAGAAAGAATGACGAGGCAATGATAGATATATAGAGTGAGATGAAAAGAATTATGAAAAAGAGATATGTTCCTTTATGTTATCAAAGGGTTGTGTAAGAAGCTTGAGAGATTGAAGCAAGGACGAAGAGTGTTGATGAATATTTTAAGGAATTGGAGACGACCATGATTAGAGTTGATGTTAATGAAGATAAGGAGACAACTACGATTCGATTCTTAGGAGGGTTAATGAGATTATTACAAAATATTATATATTATATATAAATATAAATATAAATATATATATATATATTATTAATATAATTTACCATACACATACCCTATTATTTTTTAATAATGATATACTTGTGTCCCTATATTGTATATGTACTCGTATCTGTATCTGAGCATATGTAAGTGTCAACTTAACAAAATCAATATAATTTCTCTATTTTGTACTTTACACGTAACACCTAAGGGTCTGTTTGGAGTGATTGCATGTTTCTGGCTTTTTTCTTTTATAAAATAAATTTGAAAACAAAATATGTTTAGAAAAAATTAAAATGGTGCTAAGTTGAGTTTTTACTCATTTTGAAAGCAGTTTTTAATCATATTTGAAAACAAGAAAAATGGTTTCTTTATTTTGTTTTTAGTTTTATAAATCTTTGACCCTAAACACAAAGCCATCACCATTGTCCCCATCACCACCACCATCCCAACACCTCTACCGCCACTGCCACCACCACGATCACCATAATCACCACACGATTGTTGTTACCGTTACCATCACCTCGTCATCGTTATCACCACCGCCACCATCATCATGACAACCACCCTCACCCCTACAACTATTGTCACTACCACTATTGTTGTCACCTCCACTGTCATAACCACTATCATTGCCAACACCACCACCATAATCCCAAACTTGAAACTTCCACCGCCATCACCACCTTGTTATCATCATCATCACCGCCACCGTCATCGCCACCACCATTGCCATGACAGACGCTACCCTCACCACTAGCACCACCATAGTCACCACCACCACTACCATCGCCGCTGCCACCACCATTCTCACCACGACAACCATTGCTACCATCATTACCATAATTATTGTCACTACCACCACCATAACCCTAAATCAACACTATTATCATCACCAATGTCATAGACATCGCCTTTATGACCATCATTGTTGCTTCCATAACCACTACAGTCGTTGTCACCACCCCCTAACTACACTATCACCACCACAACTACGACACTGTCATTGTCATTGTCACCGCCATCACTGCCACCACCATACTTATATTGTTGTGTACCTATAAAGTGACTGAGATTAAATAAAAGTTTTACAACTTTTAAAATTTAAAATAGTAAAAACTAAAACATGAAACTAAAAACCAAAAAACAAGTTTTGTTTTTTAAAAATTTAAAACTAAAAACTATAACCCACCCAGAACGACTAAAATTATTAGATAACGATAGGTTGCTTATCAGAACTCTATTTTAAAGTTACAAATGGCTACAAGAAAATATGATGCGTAAGGACTTCGATTAATTATAATCACGCCTAATAATTTGGAGGTTTCAAATTAATCTTCAACAAATTAAAAAAAATAGCAATAAATTTGTGCGAGTCCCTATTAGTTTTTATTTCAAACTAATGACATCACAAAGTTTGTAAAATATTGAAGAGAGTAATAGCATAATACTGTCACAGAAATAAGTTCAAAAAGGGATGCAACAATCTTACATCCCATAATCCACTCTGATAATTTCACCACTACAGCATCCTTTCCCGCAAAACTCAAACATATATAACACTCTCGAAGCATGCATCACAGCTTCTAGTTATTGGTAAAGTCGAATATTATAGATAGATATATTCTGCTTTAAGATGACAACACTGTCACAAGAACTGCTCCAAGAACAAGGGATGCCCACTTTCCATACACATTGATTTTCACAGCACCAGAGCTATCCTTTGCAGCATTAACCTGAGATGATTCCGATGAATCTGGAGATAATGGCTTCTCTTTATCTGTTTTTGGCGCATTTGCAGATGGTTCTGGAGCCAGAGATGGTGACTTTGCAGGTGCCTTAGCAACAGCAAAGAAGTCCATAGGAAGAAGAACCTTACCAACCTTGTAAATGGCAAGATGCTTATCTGTGTATACGATGCCATTGATTGTTGTGTTGACCTCACCTGTGGATATGTTGACAGACCCACCATAACTCACCACATTCAGTTCCACCTTTCCAGGTTTAGCACCTGCGAGTGTTCTCACTGGGTTTGTTAGAGTATCAAAGTTAGAGCTTGACACATATTCTGATATCACATGGAACTGCAACAGTTCTAGCTTCTGTCCGTCAGAAAGTGAGTTCAGGAACCCTGCTTTGAGTTCTGAGAATGCACTGTCATCTGCTGCAAGAATTGTTAGGCCACCTGATTTTGTGGTTAGGAGTTGTGCATTGAGTTGGTTGATCAATTGTGTGGTTTTCATGAGGCGGATAAAGATGTTGAAAGACTTTGCCTTTCTCAAGATTGCAACAATGTCAACAGATGGCGTAGTGTCAGGTGTGGAATCACTTGGTGAGTCTGGCAATGAGGGAACCAATGGTTTAGGGGATGCAGCTGGCGGGGTAGGTGCAGGTTGTGGAGGTTTCAATGGGGTAGCAGCTGGTGATAACTGTGCTAAAGTGGTGCTGGAATACAAAAATATTGAAACTAGCAATGCTAGTGAGAAGGACAAAAGAGAATGGTTATTCAACATCTTTTATGTTTTGGTGAATGAAGGAGGTATAATAGAGTAGTGCTTTAAAAAAGGAAGGGAAATGATGGGATTTGTAATGGCAATGAGTAATTGATGCATTGATGATATGGAGGAGATGGGTTTTATAGTGCAATTATGGGAGTGAGAGACAATGATAGGTAGGTGAAAGGCTTTGTTTTGAAACCTTAAAATGTGATTTGTGAGCATATACTCAGTGGCTAGCTGGCAAGGATATTCAGGCGTTGCATCGACAATGATACTCGGATGTAAGTTATAAGCTAAATGGTTCCTTGCAGATTTTTTTCTTAACAAAACTCAAGTGAATTTCCTTTTATATTTTTATTAAAACTAAAGTTGTTTTCTTTTGATTACATGAACCAGAAGCTTCCTCTCCACCAACTCCCAAAACGGTGCAGCCATTGTTGACAAATGCAAAGGGGGCTTTTCAAAAACCAACCCATGTCCAGCTCATTGTTTCTTGTAAGTGGTGTTTAATTATTAAGTTTATTAGCATTCTGAGTTCTATAAATAGCAAAGCAATGTAATTTATTTTCATCAAGTAATCAATAACATTTCTTCCTTAGCTCATTTGAGTTTTCTCTCTTTGAGAGTTTCTCCTTGGCATTCTGAGCCATCTTGGCATCAGAGCAAGGTTCCCAGATCTTGCTGCGCCTTAGGTTGAGTTAGAGAGAGCGGAAATAGTGAGTGGGTAGTTGTTCCCTCACCGGAAAAATTTGGGTCACCACAAAACGCCCTTTTCCAGTCCGTTTTTGACAAAACCGCCACCGCAGAAGTGTCCGGAAGGTCCCAAAACCTTGGGATACTAAGTTTCGTGTAAAACGGAACTCATTTGAGGTTAGAACAGCCTCGCCGGAAAAGTCGCCGGAAAATCGGGCTTCGCCGGAAAATCTGGAGGTTGAAGACGATACTTTTAACACCGGTTTTCTAACCGCTGTTAAAAGTCTGAACAGCCGCTGTTAAAAGTTTGGACTTTCTACAGCAGTTTTGCTTTCAAGCTGCTGTTAAAAGTATCCTCCACCACATCCTACCACGTGTCCCTTTGACCCAGGTTTGACCAGATATTATTTTGCATATTAGCCCCTTATATTTCTATATATTTCATTGTAGCCCATAGCCTTTCCAAATTACACATTGGCCCCTGTAGTTTCAATAATTCTCTTTTTACCCCTAAACATCTTGAAATTACAGATTTACCCTTATCCATCTAAAATTACCATTTTGCCCCATTCTTCCAAAAATTACCATTTTACCCCTATCCATCTAAAATTACCATTTTGCCCCATCCTTCCAAAAATTACCATTTTACCCATATCCATCTAAAATTACCATTTTACCCAATTTTCAAAAAAAATTATCTTTTTACCACTACCTTTAAAATGCCTCCTAGAAGACAATTTGAAAGAAATCTCCAAGACATCGAACTAGATGACTTGCGACAACAAATTCAAAGGTTACAGGAGATAGTTGAAGCCCAACAAGCCCAGCTCAACCAACAAAGAAATACAAATTCTGTTGAAAGTGACTCTGATGATAGTAATTCTTCCTCCTCTAACAACTATAGAGTGAGAAGGTCACGACAACAAGGCCATGACTTCAGAATGGATATACCAGAATTCGAAGGGACATTAGAACCTGACGAATTTTTGGATTGGATCCGTACTGTTGAGAGAATATTCGATCTGAAGGATATTCCAGATGAGCAAAAGGTTAAAATCGTCGCCATCAAACTAAAGCGACATGCATCCATTTGGTGGGAGACTCTGCAAAAGAATCGTGCAAAAGATAGAAAAAGTAAGATTAAGACTTGGGAGAAAATGCGAAAGCAACTCAGAGCTAGATTCTTACCTGCTAATTATCGTCAAGATAATTATATGCGGCTTATTAATCTTCAACAAAAGACAATGACAGTTGAGGAGTATACCAGGGAATTTGAGCAGCTAAAGATGAAATGTGAGCTGATTGAAGAAGAAGAACATACCATAGCTCGTTACCTTGGAGGGCTAAATACAGAGATTTCTCATCTAGTCCAGCTACAACAATATTTCACCCTAGATGATGTCATCCGACTTGCCATCAGGATAGAAAAACAACTCCCCAAGAGAAACCAGTTCCATCCTTCTTCTTCCAGATTACCTTTCCAACCTTCTTCTTCTAGAAACCCTTCCTTTTCCCGAAAAACACAAACCACCCAACCACCTATCCCAAACAAAACACCAGCCAAACCATACAAAGATAACAACCCTAAACCTACCTACCAATCCAAGTCCACTATAAAATGCTTCAGATGTCAAGGTTTTGGCCATATAGCTTCTGATTGCCCAAACCGAAAGGTTGTCACCATCATTGAAGGAGAACCTTTTGAAGCTTCAGAAGAAGAGCTAGAAGTAGAACTAGGAGAGCCGGTGTATGACAATGAACTCACGCCTGCTGATCATGGTGAGTTACTAGTTGTCAGGAGAAGTCTACACACAGCACAAATAAAAGAGAACTCCTGGTTGAGACACAATATCTTCCACACTCGTTGCACCTCGCTAGGAAAGATTTGTAATGTCATCATTGATAGTGGAAGTTGTGAGAATGTAGTCTCAAACTACATGGTGGAAAAGCTCAAGTTGCCAACACAAACTCACCCGCATCCTTACAAATTGCAGTGGCTTAATGAAGGCAATGAGGTAAAGGTTTCTAAAAGATGTCTTGTGTCTTTTTCAATTGGCAGGAAATACCAGGATGAAGTTTGGTGCGATGTTGTTCCTATGGATGCTTGCCATCTTCTTCTTGGAAGGCCTTGGCAATATGATCGTCGTACCCAATATGACGGTTATACAAACACCTACTCGTTTGAAAAGGACGGAGTGACAATCAGATTAGCTCCACTACCGCCTGATGAATTCAACCAAGACAAAAAAGAAGAACAGCAGTTGGTGTCCTTAGTCACCAAGAATCAATTTAAGGTGGCTACAAATAAAGTTAATCATTTGGGCTTTATATTGTTGATTGAGCAAAATCGTGGAACCAGTATACCACCAGAAATTATGCCACTTTTATCAGAATTCCCAGATGTTATTCCAAAAGAAATTCCTCCAGGACTACCACCTATGCGTGATATTCAACATGCTATAGACTTTGTTCCAATAGCAGTTATTCCAAATAAACCCGCTTATCGAATGAATCCTCAAGAGCATGCTGAAGTACAAAGACAGGTTGAAGGATTGCTGAAGAAAGGATTAATTCAGGAAAGTGTCAGTCCTTGTGCTGTTCCTGTTATATTAGTCCCTAAAAAGGATGGCACATGGAGGATGTGCATGGATAGTAGAGCTGTGAATAAGATCACCATCAAGTATCGATTCCCGATACCACGACTTGATGACTTGTTGGACCAATTACATGGTGCCACTATCTTTTCCAAGATTGATCTCCGTAGTGGATACAATCAGATCAGAATCAGGCCTGGAGATGAATGGAAGACCGCTTTCAAAACACGAGATGGTCTGTATGAATGGACAGTCATGCCATTTGGGTTATCCAATGCCCCCAGCACATTCATGCGCCTAATGAATCAGGTATTACGCCCTTTCAATGGACAATTTGTGGTTGTTTACTTTGACGATATCCTGATTTACAGTAAAAGCAAGGATGAGCATTTAAAACATATAAGACAGGTGTTAGAGGTTCTTCAGGAACAGAAACTCTATGCCAACCTAGAGAAATGCTCTTTCATGACCAAAGAAGTGATGTTTCTTGGTTATATTATTGGCGCTAAAGGCATCTGTGTAGACCCTAGCAAGATTGAGGCAATCAACAACTGGCCTATTCCTCAGTCAATCCATGACGTCAGAAGTTTCCATGGGCTAGCTTCTTTTTATCGCAGGTTTATCAAGAATTTTAGTACCATTGCAGCTTCGCTCACCAATTGCATCAAAGGTGATAAATTTCAATGGTCAGAACAAGCACAAAAGAGTTTTGATGAATTAAAGGAGCACTTGACGAAAGCCCCTGTACTAGCACTACCTAACTTTGACCAAGTGTTTGAGGTAAGTTGTGATGCTTCTAACATTGGTATTGGTGCAGTACTCAGTCAGGAAGGCCGACCAATAGCTTTCTTTAGTGAAAAGCTAAATGATGCTAAGCTGAGGTACTCCACTTATGATAAGGAATTTTATGCCATCGTACGAGCTTTGCAACATTGGAGTCATTACCTGCTTCCAAAAGAATTCATTCTCTATTCAGATCATGAAGCTCTCAAATACTTGAATTCCCAACAAAAAATCAGTCGTAGGCATGCTTCATGGATCGAGTTTCTACAGGCTTATCCATTCCTAATCAAACATAAGTCTGGGAAACAAAACTCTGTTGCAGATGCTCTTAGCCGACGTCATGTCTTGCTATCCACTTTGCAAACAAAAGTTATTGGCTTTGAGATTCTAAATGAATTGTATCAAGATGATCCTGACTTCACCAGTATTTGGCAATCAACTGAGAACCAACCTTTTCAAAGTTACCATCGCCAACAAGGTTTTCTATTTAAGAACAATGTTTTGTGTATTCCTCGTTGTTCTTTAAGAGAAGCCATTATCTGGGAAGCACATGATGGAGGATTAGCTGGTCACTTTGGCAGAGACAAAACAGTTGCACTGATCAAGGAGAACTTCTACTGGCCTAAGCTCGAAAGGGATGTCATTCGGCATATCCAACGATGCCGTATCTGTCACCTTGCCAAATCCAAGAGTCAAAATACTGGATTATACTTACCATTGCCAGTACCCACAGCACCATGGGAAGATGTTAGCATGGATTTCGTTCTTGGGCTACCACGAACACAACATCAGAAGGATTCTGTAATGGTGGTCGTAGACAGGTTTTCAAAAATGGCGCATTTCCTACCTTGTCAAAAGACTAATGATGCTGTCTACATAGCTAACTTATACTTCAAGGAGATTGTACGACTCCATGGAATTCCCAAAACTATCACATCAGACAGAGATGTCAAATTTCTAAGTCACTTTTGGAGAACTCTATGGAAAAAGATGGGTACGAAGCTACAATTCAGCAGTGCTAGTCATCCTCAAACAGATGGCCAAACAGAAGCAATCAACCGATTGCTAGGAAACCTATTACGAAGTTCTATCGGTAAAAATCTTCGTCAATGGGATCAAGTCATAGCCCAGGTGGAGTTCGCTTACAACAATTCCACAAATCAGGCTACTGGAATGTGCCCTTTTGAAGTAGTGTATGGTGTACGACCTATTAGTCCATTGGATATGGTTCCTTGTTCTACAAAGAATCAGTTCAGTGCTGATGCTGACCAAAGAGCCAAAGAAATCAAGAAGCTTCATGAACAAGTTCGAGCTAGAATCGAAAAGCAAAATGCAAAATACAAAGCTCAACGAGACAAGCATCGAAAGCAACAAGTGTTTAAAGAAGGAGACTTGGTATGGATTCATCTTCGAAAGGAAAGATTTCCAAAGCAACCCAATGCCAAGTTGTCCCCTAGAGCCGATGGACCCTTTCGGGTAGTTCAAAAGATTAATGATAATGCTTACAAAATTGAGCTACCAGGTTCCTATGGTGTATCAGCTACCTTTAATATTGCTGATCTCTCACCGTACTTCGAAAAGGAAGATGCTTAGACTCGAGGGCGAGTCTTTCCAACCTGGGGAGAATGAACCAGAAGCTTCCTCTCCACCAACTCCCAAAACGGTGCAGCCATTGTTGACAAATGCAAAGGGGGCTTTTCAAAAACCAACCCATGTCCAGCTCATTGTTTCTTGTAAGTGGTGTTTAATTATTAAGTTTATTAGCATTCTGAGTTCTATAAATAGCAAAGCAATGTAATTTATTTTCATCAAGTAATCAATAACATTTCTTCCTTAGCTCATTTGAGTTTTCTCTCTTTGAGAGTTTCTCCTTGGCATTCTGAGCCATTACATGAAACAATTTTGTTTAAATACATCTATATCATGTTGAACTATTTCTCAGTGTAAATATTTTTTTTCTATTTATATGATTTGAATTTGAGATGTTTAAATATATATCACTTGAATAAAATTCAATTATTAATTAAAATTAAAGTCTTACTTCAAGTGACATAAGTTTTGCTATTTTTTCCCTCTTTTTGAATAATGGGAGATGGAGATATCAACTACATGCCCGAACTTTTAAATCTCACAAACTTCTCTTTTTCTTTTGGCATTTTTTTTCTTATAAAAACATTGTATACATATGACAATAAAAAAGAAAAGAAAACCTGTTACCGAAAAAAACCCACTTTAGCTATATTTTTGTTCCCCAAGATATTTAGTTTTTTTTATTAATGACACTTTTGCTACATATAAAAAAAAATACATCTAAAAAATGCCATTTAGCATCGTGAATTCATAGTTATAAAGTACGAGGTGGTTTTTAAATGTTTAATTATGTGGTTAGTTTACGTATCCAATATAATACACAACACAGTAACCTAAATCATATGTGACACGACTTCGTATAAAACATTGAAAAAAAAAATCACAGCGAATCATATACATTATATACGATCTTGGTAAATTAAACATTAAAATATAATATCGAATTTTCCAGCTAAAACTTTACCTTTCTTTTCGTAGTTAGTTGTTATTCATTCATTGTTGCAACATACATTATTCAGACAATATATATACATTTACCAATCCAACCTCCATAAACAAATTAACTGAGAAGTTGAATACAAGGGAAAAAAAAGAATGGCTTACTTCAAAAGTAAATTTATTTTTACTATGCAAGGATAGAATTAGAAGTTTTAATGAACCAGAATTTGGCAGTTACGTATGATATATACTCCTATTAAAAATAGTACAGCACTTTCAGAAAGTTGCTAAATGACACAATGTACATGGAATTATAAAATATTTTCTAATTGTAGGCATGTGCCCAAGTTAGCTTGCTTGTGAGTTTTTGACCTGTTTGGGTCCTTTAGAAAAAAAAATTGGCAAGTGTAAGGCTGAAAAAAAATTTAGTAGTCCAGGGTAATTCTTGTTAAATCAGCCTTTAATTTTCGCACAATAGAGGAACGATTTTAAAGACTTGTCTACCAAGAAGACAAAACTCTACATGCTCACCACGTGTCAAGCATGCAAAGAAACCGCATGAGAGAGAGTTGAATTCATGGGGAAAATTGCATGGCCAAGGGACAAATTCAGTACGTGTCAAGACGGGGAGCACCACGCGGGAATTCATCGTGTTGAAAGATGAAATTGTGCCTGGGGAGACAAATTTAAATGGTCCCCTCCTGCGTTGAGATTTCCACAGTGCTGGAAGCTTCAAGTTTCACTTTCACTCTTGCTCTTACGGTGGTGGACCATTTTTTCATCATCAATCCTTGTTATAGAGGTGGTGTTGTGTTGATTTTTTTGTTGGCTAAATGGTAAATTTAGCCCCTAGAATTGTTGGGATTTTGGTTTTGCCCCCTGAAATGATTTTTCTTAGGATTGTCTCCCTAGAAAATTTTTAAGCTTAGAATATAACGCCTTCCGTTGACTGCCTCTGCCAACTGATGAGGTGGAGCCTAGACACACCTGTCATTGCATATGTGGCATGTGACTCATCATATTAACCTAGTGGAGCCTAGTCACATGCCAAGTCACTGATTAACCTATTTTAATTAAAGGTTAATGAAATGATTTATCACATGAAGCTAATTAACAAAATTAGACATAATTCTCTTCCTTTTATGTTCTTCTTCCTCACCTACGTGCTGCTCGCTTACCCAACGATTACTTTTCTTGTTGACTCATAAAAAGGTGGCCAAGGCTTTCTTCCTCATCCTTCCAAGTGAGTTAAGTGCGCCTGCCATGTCTACAAGGTCAAGTGGATCATTCTCAAGGGTTCCCTGTAGGAGGTTATGTAAATGTAACGAACCTGTGTTGCAACTTGTTTCGAAGAGCTCAAAAAATCCTGGTAGATCATTCTTCAGATGTGTTAATTGGATGGTAAGCTTACGTTTAGGGTTTGTTGTGTATGTGTTGGTGTTTTGTTAGGTGACCCATGTTTGAAAAATGTTCCATTTCTGTCACAGAACGAGAAGTCGTGTGGATATTTTGAATGGGTGGATAGTGGGCAACAAAGCCTTGCAAGGAGTGCTAGCTTCTCTACCCATGGTAATGGAGTTCTTTACACGGAGATGGAGAAGGTTGTAATGTTGGAGGAAAGATTAAAAGAATACAGAACCATGAATTTTATGCTAATGTGGCTGTGTGCAATATCGTGGGCTATTGTCTTCCTCATCCTGGTGTTGGTTGCAGTGAATGGGTTAAGAGGTTAAAGACATGGTGTAGTATGATTTAGGGTTATGGTTCAGTCAATCAAAATATAGGAATAGGCCCTTAAGAAATTTGTTTCCTAGCATTAGGCCCCTGATGATGGGAAGTATGGTGATGTTAACTTGAGTCTAGGGTTTTGTTAATTATTCGTATTGGTGAATATAACTGTCATGTGATCTATTAATGAAGATGCAAATTTTTTAACCTTTTGTTTGGTTGAATGTTATTTGTATTGGTTGAATATTTTCATTTTGTTTCAACCTGTGAATGTTAAAGATTATTTGTTCAATAATTACCCTCTTCAACTTTTTCTGGCCTCATCTTTCACCTTGAATCACCAAAAAACATTCATCTTCAAGATTCACTGAATCAAGACTTATCAGTGAAGTGAAGTAAAGCATACTACATTGAATCAAAATAAAAACATTGTTTGAACACTATTAAAGGCTTAACAACACTGTGTTAAAATAATTACAACAACTAATAACATTATGTCAAAATAATTACAGCATGCTTAAACATTGTCTCAAACAACACTTGACTGTGTAGCTACCATGTCAGCCTCCCCTCCAACTGGACCTCCTTCATCTAAATTAATTACTGGTGTTGTTCCTATTCTTGTTCTTCTTCCCCTTCCTCTCAGTCTGGCACTAGCTCTTGTGATAGGTTTGGGCTGTTGTTCAGTAGTCTTTGCAGGTCTTCCCCTCTTCCTTCTGACAGGAACCTCTGCAGTTGTAGTCCCACTAATGCCTGTAGTTACAGATTCACCTTCATGTTGTTGACTTGATTGATCAATATTTGCAGCATTAGTGGCCCCTTCAACCTCATCCTCAGTATTGGCATTCTGCTCTGTTGTGGGCTCCTTATCAGGTTCCTAAAACAAAAAATATGCAAACATCATTATTTGTATTAATCACTATATCAGTATTAAAATATCTACTCATATTTGTTTGTCTTGGTGGTTCCTTGCATTTAGCCTTGTTATGGCCTGTTGCCCCACAGTTTGTGCATGAATAAGGTCTAGGTTGTCTCCTTAATTTACATGGGTTTTCTTCATCTATTGGATCCTTCCTCCTGAGTTTCTTTGGCCTCCCGGGGCCACGTTTATATGTTGGTGGCAGAGTTTGTGGATGTTCTGTTGTTAGCCACAGGTTTGGGCCATTGATTGCACCAACTACATGTCCATAACACTTCTCATATTGGCTCTTTGAATAACAACTATCCACATAATGAAGAGGGTTCTGTCCTGTATGTAATATGCATGATATGGCATGTTTGCATGGTATGCCTACCAGTTCCCACCATCCACATGCACAATTCATTTTCTCAAGGTCAACAATAAATCTTTCATTGAGCAGAGAATGTGTAACTTCAAAAACCCGACCTCCAGACCATTGTGGAAACCAGTTGGCAGATAAATGTTGTTCTCTTTCCAACCTCTTGGATGGTTTAGGCATAATGTCTCCTTTGATATTGATTGCTTTGGTCCTTAGCTTTGCAAATCTTACCATTAAGTAACTCCTTAACCATTCCAGCATGTTGATTATTGGCATCTCCCTTGCAGGTAGAATGACACCGTTAAAGGCCTCACACAGGTTGTTCATCACCATATCACACTTGGGGTAGTGTGAGAATTGGTGCCTACACCAAGCCTCTTTAGGGATAGCCATCAACCATCCCCAAGCACCCCCATCAACATCCTTAATTTGGTTCATTTTGGCTTCCCAGCCCTGTAAACATAATATTGAAATGAAAAAACTTGCAAATACTCCACCTCATATGGTGCCTACATTGTGTTTGTGAAAAAATATGCAAATACTTCAAATCAAACATGTATATAGGTTGCCTTACTAGCCCCCATCATTAGTTCCTTCAACAATGCCCCACTACCAAACTTCTTCTTTAGATTACTGTGTAAGTGTCTTACACAGTATCTGTGTTCAGCTGCTAGGTTCAACTCCTCCATGGCTTGCAGGAGTCCCTGTGCAGAATACAAAACACCATAAACAGAAGGAAACATTCAAAATTAAAGTAAGGCATTATAAACACCATGTCCATACCTTTTGTTGATCATAAATAAAGACCAACCTTCTATCTGTTCCAATGTCCTGCAGTAGTAAAGTTAGAAACCAGGTCCAAGATTCTGTATTCACCACTTCCACAACAGCCAAGGCTAGTGGAAAATATTGATCATTGGCATCTCTGCCTACAGCTGTTAAGAGAATCCCACCAAATTGAGTCTTCAAATGGCATCCATCAACTCCTACAAATGGCCTACACCCAGCTATGAAGCCCTTCTTGCAAGCATCAAGGCATAGATAGTAACCTGAAACCTCGGTTGCAGTCCATCAGTTGGGGTAACCAGTTGAAGCTTGCATGTGGTAGCCCCATCACTGACCCTCCTTAATTCAGCACTATAATTCCAAATAAGTTCATATTGCTTGCTGGCCTCTCCTTCTATCATCTCAGTTGCTATTCTCCTTGCATTGTGTGTTGTCCAACTAGTAATCCCCACTTGATGACTGACCCTCAATTCAGCCTTTATCTCCTCCAACTTCATGTGCCTATTAATCTTCATTTTTGGCAAAATAAGCTTTGCAACCCACCTAGCATTCACATTTTTGTTCTCAAAAACCCTACCACATGAGTGTTGGTCTATGAATGTCTTCAATCTTATTATGTTTGTCCTACCAACCCTACTAGCAAAGGCCAACCATCCACATCCATCTATGCTGCAAACAACCCTGCACCTCCATGGCTCATTCTTAACATACTTCACTTGTTTCCCATTATGTACATTATACTCCATTACAGCTTGTCTAAACTGCACCATTGAAGTGAACTCCATGCCCAACCTAAGCTCACACCTCATCCCTAAAATATCTTCTTCAAATGCCTGAAAACCAAGTTCACCATGATCCTCATCCTGGTACTCATCATCTGAGTCTACATAACTGTGGATTCCATTTGTCTCATACTCCTCATCAATGTCTCCATATTGATCTTCATCAACTGGGTTGCACCAATCTGGACCCAAAATAACTCCTTCCCCATGCCTTCCTGATCCTTCCTCTCCAATTGCATCCTCAACATTCACACCTCTTCCTGATTCCAGACCCCCTGTCATCATTCCCAGGTTTTAAACCCTCCACATCAGTACTACATTGTGTTTTTAACCCCTCTGTATCCTTAATTGGTCTATTTGCATCCTCCACATCAGCACCACATTGTGAATCCACCCCCCCTGCATACTCATTTGGTCCTGTTGCACCTTCAACAGTAGCACCACATTGTGTTTCCAACCCTTCTGACTCAAAATTTAAGGCACTTGCACCCTGCACCTCAACATGGCATTGTGCTTCCACCTCCTTTCCAGCTTTATTTTGATTTCCCAATCTACTTGACTTAGACCCCCTATCACGAATCAATTTTTCCTTAACACTTTTATAAAATTTTCCCCTTGTGACAGGCCTATTGGTTGCCTTAAATGGCCTGTCCTTGGGTGTGGACTTGGTCCTTCCAACCTTCTCAACTGGTGTCTCCACCTCATGTTTATCAACCAGCCTTGTGTCCTCTTTATAGCCTAACTCCAACAACACATCAACATCCAAGACTAAATGCTCAACATAAACATCCACCTCACATCTGTTGTTTACAGCAAACTCTTCAGCCTCCAATGCATGACTGTCC
The DNA here is from genome assembly GCA_037962975.1 of Clitoria ternatea. Lineage (NCBI taxonomy): Eukaryota > Viridiplantae > Streptophyta > Magnoliopsida > Fabales > Fabaceae > Clitoria > Clitoria ternatea. The sequence continues at coordinate 5,144,472 of CM075676.1, forward strand.
CATGTTATGCCAACAAACTCCCCACTAGGCTTTTTCCACCACATTTTAAAACTCTCTTTACTATAACCCAACTCCCTTACTAAAGACTCACATTCAAAGTAGGACCACTTATCAACATCCAAGTTATGGAAAACAGTAATTTCATTCTCTGTGTACTCCATAGGGTTCCCATTTGTAAATTTACCCTTGTGATGAAAAGCCACTGAAAAACTCATCCCTAACAGGATTAAAATATCACAGTTACATATAACACAACTTGGGTTTAATGAAAATGATTAAACTTTGACAGTTACGACATGCCAATGATCAATAATTTAACCCTGACATGGTCCCCACAAAGAAAAAAATTCAACCTTCCCACTAAAAGCATCAAGAATCTTACCTGTGCTTTTCCTCTTCTACCACGCGCAGTAGAGAAACCCACCAGCCACGCACCCTCCACAATCCACGAATTCTTCTCCTCATCTTGTTCTTTAAGTCCACACGCGGGAAAGGAAATACAGAATACGAACGAAGTGAGGAAGACGAAGTAGTGACCAACGTGTTTATACCCCTTATTTTATTTTGTTAATATTCTCCAATTCATTAACCTTTAATTAAAATAGGTTAATCAGTGACATGGCATGTGACTATGCTCCACTAGGTTAATATGATGAGTCACATGCCACATATGCAATGACAAGCATGTGACTAGGCTCCACCTCATCAGTTGGCAGAGGCAGTCAACGAAAGGGGTTATATTCTAAGCTTAAAAATTTTCTAGGGAGACAATCCTAAGAAAAATCATTTCAGAGGGCAAAACCAAAATCCCAACAATTCTAGGCGCTAAATTTACCATTTAGCCTTTTTTTGTTCAAAGATACACATGTCTTAATCTTTTAAAAGTTTTTTTTGTTGATAGTGTGATTTGTTCATGTAATAATAGAGTTTAGATGTGTAGATAAAAAAGATATGTGAATATATTTTAATAGTTGTAAAATAATATTGTGAAGATAAAAGGATAAAATGAATATATTTTAATAATATTTATGTTTTTGTTTTGTATTTTAAGAGAATATATTTTTTTAGTTGATAGTGTTATTTGTTTAAAGAATAATAAAAATGTATTTGAGTACTTGATAGTATGTGAAAATGTTTTATTTGAAAGACCTAAATGATTGTGTAATGAAAGTTTTTGTCTATGCATTATAATTTATTGTTTAGGGTTTAGGATTTTTAATGAGATAATATTTAATATTGATTTTAATGTTGTGTAATTTATTGGTTTATATGTGAGTATTTATTATTAAAGAGAAAATTCATAAAATATGAAATCAAATATTTTTGAAAAAAAAGAAAAATAAAGTAAGATAAATAGTATTGGTTGTGTAGTATCTTGTTTATTTGTCGTAAAATATTGTTATTGTAAATTTTATGTTAAAGTATTTTTTATTGTGTTTATATAGCATAAAATAATGATGTATGTGTGGTAGGATGGACGCATCTTCTTAATCAATGCGACAGTCAACAGAAGTAATCCCGACCCTGAAAATCCATGTGCATGTATCTATGGAATGGAAGAACAAACATGATTTTAAAATGTAGAACTGCATTGCTTTTCCGTCGCGGACTGTTCCACAACAAATCGTTCCACAACATGATTTCTTTGGGATCACCCAACTTCATGTTGGCTATTTGAAGATGAAGTGGTTTTTAAACAACTTCGCCAACATTGAAGACCACCTTAGAAATGACGTGTAGTTGTTGAAATACACCAGAGCTTATATTCTGCCCTTGATTGGTGGTCTTATATTCTCGAATCAATCTAATAGTGGGGTCTCTTTGAATTACCTGCCATTACCGGAAAACCTTAATATGTGTGGCGAATACAGCTGGGTTCTGCAGCATTGAGTTATTTGTACCGTGAGTTATGTATGTCCACTGATTATGATTGGTCGTCAATTTGTGGTTTTCAAGACTTCAATTAATTAGGAAGTTTCAAATTAATCTTCACCAAATTAAGAGAAAAATCAATAAATTTGTGAGAGTCTCTATTAGTTTTTATTTCAAACTAAAGACATCATAAAATCTGTAAAATATTGAAGAAGAGTAGAAGACTATAGCATAATACTGTCAGAAATAAGTTCAAAAAGGGATGCAACAATCTTACATCCCATAATCCACTCTGATAATTTCACCACTACAGCATCCTTTCCCGCAAAACTCAAACATATATAACACTCTCGAAGCATGCATCACAGCTTCTAGTTATTGGTAAAGTCGAATATTATAGATAGATATATTCTGCTTTAAGATGACAACACTGTCACAAGAACTACTCCAAGAACAAGGGATGCCCACTTTCCATACACATTGATTTTCACAGCACCAGAGCTATCCTTTGCAGCATTAACCTGAGATGATTCCGATGAATCTGGAGATAATGGCTTCTCTTTATCTGCTTTTGGCGCATTTGCAGATGGTTCTGGAGCCAGAGATGGTGACTTTGCAGGTGCCTTAGCAACAGCAAAGAAGTCCATAGGAAGAAGAACCTTACCAACCTTGTAAATGGCAAGATGCTTATCTGTGTATACGATGCCATTGATTGTTGTGTTGACCTCACCTGTGGATATGTTGACAGACCCACCATAACTCACCACATTTAGTTCCACCTTTCCAGGTTTAGCACCTGCGAGTGTTCTCACTGGGTTTGTTAGAGTATCAAAGTTAGAGCTTGACACATATTCTGATATCACGTGGAACTGCAACAGTTCTAGCTTCTGTCCGTCAGAAAGTGAGTTCAGGAACCCTGTTTTGAGTTCTGAGAATGCACTGTCATCTGCTGCAAGAATTGTTAGGCCACCTGATTTTGTGGTTAGGAGTTGTGCACTGAGTTGGTTGATCAATTGTGTGGTTTTCATGAGGCGGATAAAGATGTTGAAAGACTTTGCCTTTCTCAAGATTGCAACAATGTCAACAGATGGAGTAGTGTCAGGTGTGGAATCACTTGGTGAGTCTGGCAATGAGGGAACCAATGGTTTAGGGGATGCAGCTGGCGGGGTAGGTGCAGGTTGTGGAGGTTTCATTGGGGTAGCAGCTGGTGATAACTGTGCTAAAGTGGTGCTGGAATACAAAAATATTGAAACTAGCAATGCTAGTGAGAAGGACAAAAGAGAATGGTTATTCAACATCTTTTATGTTTTGGTGAATGAATGGTGTAATACAGTAGTGCTTTAAAAAAGGAAGGGAAATGATGGGATTTGTAATGGCATTGAGTAATTGATGCATTGATGATATGGAGGAGATGGGTTTTATAGTGCAATTATGGGAGTGAGAGACAATGATAGGTAGGTGAAAGGCTTTGTCTTGAAACCTTAAATTGATTTGTGATCATATAATCAGTTGCTAGCTGGCAAAGATATTCAGGTCGCATCTACAATACAATGATACATTGATGTAAAGTTATAAGCTAAATGGTTACTCCAGCTCCTTCACCTTGCAGATTTTTTTCTTCTTGACAAACCTTTAGTGGAATTGCTTTTATTTTTTAATTTAAGGTAAAGTTTTTTTTGTCTCTTTTAATTACACGTGTTTCTAAACAATAGACAACTCTAAACTGACAGCAATCATATTAATCCTTATTATGTTGAAACTAACTATCTCTACATGAGTTTAATCATATGCAAGACTTAAACTTTAGAGTTTACTAAAAGTGAAGTATCTATCACTTCTTGAATAAAACCTGTTACTAATTAAAATTTAAGTTTTACTTCTTAATGACTGGTGACATAAGTTTTGATATTTCCTCCCCCTCCCCAGTTTTTTAGTAATGGGAGATGGAGACATCAATTACATGCCCGAACTGTTTTTCCTAAGGAGTACATTTACTCCTGATCAGATTGTTATCAGGTAAGTCGTTTGAGTGATAGCAACATTAACATATGAATGGTGAGCAAACCCATTCCGTGAGAGGACTTTCAAATCTCACCTGCTTGTCTTTTTCTTTTGGTAATTTTTTTTATAAAAAATTCCATATATAATACAAAAGAAAAAAATTGTACCTCAGGATAATTAGTTTTTTATTATTGATGTAATAACACTTTTGCTACATATATATGAAAATTACATCTAGAAAATGCCACTTAGCATCGTGAATTCATTTATAAAGTACGAGTTTATTTATAAATATTATTTAATTCTGTTGTTAGTTTACATATACACAATTACCGCAAATCATATACACTATATGTGATCTTGGTAATTTAAATTTAAATATTAAAATATAATATCGATTTTGTCAGCTATAAGTTTACCTTTTTCTTGGTAGTTATGCATTCATAATTGCAACTTCCATTATTCGAACAACCGTTGCAAATTTATGCATTTACCAATCCAACCTCCATTAACAAATTAACTTAAAAGTTCAATACAAGGGAGAACAACACAACTAAAAAAGTAAATTTGTTTTCAAAGGCTGCAATATGTATCTGCTTTATTTTTACGAGGGAGGTTAGAATTAGAAGTTCGATAACTTATGATGAACCAGAATTTGGCAACTACGTATGATACTACTGTTAAAAATAGTACAACACTTTCAGAAAATTGTTAAATATGCCCCAGGTGGAAGGGCACACAATGCACATGGAATTATAAAATATTTTCTTTTTAATTAAACAATGAAACCTATAACATAAGGAAAAAAACAGTATTACAAAATTGATTGCACCTTAAACCACCCTTAAAAGCAATGAACTAAATACAGGATGACTTTTTGTATTACTTGTGGTTAAACTGAAAATGCATCTCCACCATATTCATGCACTCAATTGGAATGAACTTGTTTGAAGGACACGAGCTAGTTGGGAAATACCTCCATGGAAAAGGAACTGTGGCCACATAAGAACTGAAGATAGAATTAATGGCTGATGCCTGATCATTTACTTGGTTTTGATCGTCTCTTTTGTTTCTTATATTGTTCATATAGCTGTAGTGATAGTGCAGTCCAATCCAACTCTTTTCTCAACCTTTCATTCTCCTTGATATCGTGAAGAAGCATAAAATGAGAATTCAGTTTCCTATGCAACTCATTGTCATCGAATGAAGTCGTAACTGTTGGGGAAGAAGATGAAGCAGGACCATTCATTCTTCTCTTTTTGTTATTTAATTTTAAACTCCCACTTTGTGTGAAACACAGTTGCTGGTCCAGAGACATTTCCTTAAAAGCTTGTTGAGGAGAGGACTTGGTTAAAATGACCTGGTTATGTGCAGTATTCATGGTTGAAATGCCTGAGGCCATTGTTGATATAGCTGGATGATAGTGCCTAGACAAAAGATTGAGTTCCCAAAGTACTGAGGCAAGGGCACCACTTAAATTGGGGTCTGTGGAATATGGTTGATATTTCTGCACACCAAAGAGGAGACAACATAGTCAATGAAAGCAGTTAAACAAACAATAGTCCACACTAAAACATTTTGCAATCACATTCTCAAGTTTAGCAAGTGACAGAAATTTAGAGTCATCATATTTTCTTTCAAATATAAGATCTCTATAAAAAAAATGTTTCATATAAAAGAATTGCTTCAGGCTGATGCAAACTACTTTGGAAGCATTAGTATGTCAGGATTTTGAATTATTGCATAATTTTGTTGTATTATCTGATATTAAAATTGGATGGCTTTGATATCATATTAGAAATGAACTAAACCTAAGTCAACCACAAAAGTTATTACTCAAGGGAGTAGGATCGCCTAAGTCTCACAAGGAGTATAGTATTCTAGCTTATTCCTCCTAACAAATGTAGAGCATCTCACTAACGAGGAATTTAGGATACCTAACATCTGCAGTGTTGTTGTATACCCTTCTTTTCCCATTCAATTAAATTTCTCAAACCATTAAAAAGAAGGAGAGAAGATGAAGCAATGATTCTGAGGAGATGAATAAGCCTTCTAATGCAAGCAATCAATAAATCAAAGAAGCAATCTTACAGGAACTGTGCCAGATACAGAGCCCCCTCCAATGTCATTTTCCAACAAATTTCTGCACTTAACATTCTTCTGAAGGAGATGCCTTACTGTGACCAAGGCTGAAACAGGTTCAAAGTAAAACTAAATATTAAAAATCTGCTTCTTCTATCTTTTAATTATCAGTTGCCACTGTGTTTTATTTCTGAAGATAGTAGCGTATATGAAGTCAAAGGTGGATATAAAGAATATCAAAATATACCAGCCATGGAATCTGCGGAACCAATGGACAGTGAAAACGTTGCCAATCGTTTGATAAATGCTGCAGTCTTTTGCATGTCATGTTGCTTATCATCACATAACATTATCTTGAAAGTTTCTGCTAACACTTCCCCTTGATCTCTGTTTCATAGAAATGAAACATAAATTAACAGGAATAAGTTAAAATATTAAAACCAAACTGAAAAATGTAATGATAAGGTGCATCTCCTTGTGCAACCACTACTTGAAAGTTTAAACAGAGAAAAAAAATATTGAAAAATAGAACAGAATTCAGTAGCACTATGTTTCCATGATTTTAATGGATGCAGAGACATGTGTACGTATGTCCACATCATGCATACATGAATTAATATCAATTTCCCAGGAATTTAAAAGCACAAGCAGTTAGGTGATGGCCTGGTAAACATTTTTATCTCCAAGTAATATATATGCTCTACCCTGAGCTAACATTAGAACTTGATTAGAAAAAGTCAGGGTGGAAAAGACTGAATCCTAACCATTTGATAATGAGGACTGAAATAGCTACTTATTCTAGAAGTTTAGGATGTTAGGCAGAGATCCATAGTATGTATTGCATCTATAACGATACATTTTGTTATTATATTATCTTAAATTTGGGTATTGGACCCAACTTAATCCTAAAAGCTAACTCATAAGATGACGATTACCCTCCACCTTATATACTTTTGATTAACCATATCTCTAGTCAATGTGGGACTTTCAATACACCCCCTCAAGCTCAGGAATGAAGCATGGATGAATACGAGGGCCCACGGGACTTATTAACACACTCCTTCACTCTAAGGAATGGAGTGTGGATGAATACGGGTGACCCGTGTGACTTATAGAACACCCCCACACTCAGGAATGGAGCATGGACAATATGGGTGGCCCAACAACGGATCTAGGATAGGCTCTGATACCATCTTAAATTTGGATATTAGGCCTAATTCAATCCTAAAAGCTAACTCATAGGATGATGATTACCCTCCACCTTATATACTTTTGATTGACCAATAACCATATCTCTAGTCAATGTGGGATTTTCAATATATTATAATCACTAATTTGATAATACTTATGTGTGCAAATTAGCATGTAAGACAACATAGAAGAACAAGTACATTAATCTCAGTATCCACAGATATGATATATCCTGCATGTCTCATAGATTTTAAGGAACAGGAACATACTGGCCATTTGGAAAATTAAAAAGGGGATGGGGTGAGATTTAAGGATACAAACCTCCCTGGCCTGTATTCAAGTACAAGATTGTAAAGATGGACAAAGAAGTCCTGTAGATCAACATTTAGGGCATCAAGATTATTCCTCATCACTTTAAAAGCGACAATGCAACATTGGAGACGTTCGGATACAGTCAAGCATTTAGAACACTTGTCAGAGCTGTTGCCTGAGTTGCTACTTCCAGAAGCAAGTACTTTCAGATGGTTCATTAGATCACCCATGAAATCAAGGTCAATCAAATGTGAAAATTTTGCTAATCCATTCAGACATGGAGCAAGCAAGGGGAAGGACTCCACCGAAGCAGATAACAACCCCGGGTTTGCTTCTGGCCTGAGCAAGAAAGTGAGGAAAAATTATCAACCAGCATGACAGAAAATGTTGATTCTCATCCGGGAGTTGCTTAATATAAGATACAGCAAAATACAGAGAAATAAAAGAACAAAATACACAACTATGAATTGAAAAAAAAAATCAAATGTAGAAAAATATGAGACCAACAAAGATGGAGCAACATCTTTAAATTGACAAATTTTTAGTAAACATTTATTTGCATTCCCAAGTTGCATATCCAAGCTGCCCTCAAACAATTAATACTATCTGCATGTGCACATGTTCCAAGACATACAGCCACTCACAAACTTAAAGGTTATCAAAAAAATTAAATGAAGATGCAATGAACTGTCTTTAAAAGGGTCCAAAGGCAAAAACAATGCTATTTCTGACAGGTTCTGGACATCTAACCTCAAAGGGCACTCTCATTGTCAGGTTCCCCAATAACTCTCTAGACAGAACCCTATATGACATATTTGGTTCCTAGTTGGGGTTTCCCAACTGGGGTTAACCAAAGGCTACTTTCTAATTTGTTGGTCAAAGGCAGTTTGATCATCTTCAAACAACGTGCAAGATCAATGTTAACCACTGGATGGCTCCGTTTCCACATAATCCAGAGAAGCAGATATTCTACGATTGAGAGGTGGTTCTACAACATTGAAATGTGAACATCTCAACTATCTTGAGAATCTCAAGATTATTGAAAGTTGCGTTGGGTCATAGGCAATAGAGACAGGGTAGAAGTTTATTCTCAAGCAGACTGGGCTGAATGTCCATCAATTGAGAATGGCCTCAGGTTACTATTTGCTCCTTGGAAGAAATTTCATCTTTTGGAAAAGTAACAAACAAAATATAGACATATAAAGCAAGGTTCAAGTACCAAGACCAAATATTAATCATTGGTTCAATCTTCTGAGTAGCTATGGATTCATTGCCTAGTGTCTACTGCAGGAGAATGGGTTCAAGAACTCTACTACCTATTAAAACATGGAAATGAATGATAATCAAGCTGCTAATCCTGCTACCCACACAGCACACTGTCTAGAATCCAGCTTTCATAACGCATAAAAGCAGATTGCCACTTTATTTGGGATAAGGATTTGTATCCAACAGACGTGTTAGAATCAGAGAACAGTAAGTTGACAATTTCTGGGGCATTTAATAGGAGTAGGGTTAGGTATCTTTTGTAACAAGTTGGCCTTACTAATACTAAAACATCTGTTGTCCAACTTGAGGGTTTGTGCAGAGGGTATTTAAGTCCTCTACTCCTAATGCAAATAATATAAAGAGACCCACACCCATGCCAGGTGTTTCCTAAATATCCCTTCATGTTGCAAAATTAAGAACCATGCAGAAATCATAGACATGTAAGCTTACAAATGTAAAATTACAAGTATAGTTCATAATCATAATTCACCAAGATTAACGATCAAACCAAAAATTGTCAAACTCTTGGGAAGATGGTAATGTATACTTGATAGTTGATACTTGTAAAACAAAGCTTTGCCGGAACATTGATTGCAATTGGAATTTTGCATCAAGAACAGGTTAGTGGGTCAATATTCTTCAAGCATGTATTTATGCTGAAAGTCATTTGATTTACTTATTTTGGCAGTCTTGTATAAATTTAACCCAATCATCCATGTCAGTATTTCAGCAGAATAGGTATCTAATTCAATAGCCAACAGGGTTTTTAAACCCATGAACACTAATATTAGCCTCTAAGATAATAATATTAATAGGCTTAAATATGTTTTCAGCCCCAAATAAAAATCAAAAGTAGGATTTAGCCCCTATTAAAAAGTCTGGTAGGATTTACCCTCTAACATTTTTAACATAACTAAAAGTAATCCCTGCCGCTAGTCAACATCTATTAAGCCAAGATGGCCAATGACGTGCCACCTAAGCATTGACATGTGGCTTAATTCGAAGTAGTTTAGTCTTATGTGGAATATTTATAGACTTATTTAAGCATTTAACCCCTAACATATTGCACTGTAAGGATTTAGCCATTATAAAAAAGTCTGTTAGGATTTAGCCCCTATTTGGGCTGAAATTTGGTTTAGTCTATTGCCCACATATCCAAGACAGGTTCATGTTAAAAGAGGACCTTAATGTCACAACTTTCTCCACAGAGAGATTGATAACTGAAAATGGTAGAAAAAAGGAAATTTGCAAGAAAAAAGAGGATTGTGGGAAAGAAAAAATTGCAGTATAAAGCCCTATTTATAGACTAAAGCCTAAGATAACTTCCTAAAGCAAGCCCACCACACAGCCATGTTGCCATGTTCTGGGATGAAGGACTCCGGACTCTGCATAGTGCCTGGTCAAAGGACTTCTGATCCTGACATATGAGACATAGTCAAATGACCTATAATCCTAAACATATAGGCTTGGCTGAAGGACTTCTAACCCTGGGAGGAGGCTTGGTCGAGACTCAAGAGACTTCTGATAGGAATTCTTCGACAAGCTTGCCTGGAGGATGATGTCTTCTTGGTTGAAGCATGCTGACACTACGAATGGATGACTTGAAGATATATCTGGTTTTCCCTCAAATTCCATAAATTGTCACTTCCTAGGTCACAATATTTAATTAACTCCTAACAACTTCTTTATAAGGTCTAAATCCTAATACCACAATATGTCAGGGGTTAAATACTAGTCTATAAGTATTCTACATAAGACCAAAACACTTCAAATTAAGCCACATGCCAGTGCTTAGGTGGCAGGCTGTTCACCACCTCAGCCTTTAAAAGATGTTGACTAAAAACAGGAACTACTTTTAGTGGCATTAAAAATTGTTAGGGAGGGTAAATCCTAACACTTTTTTATAGGGGCCAAATCCTGATTTTGATTTTTGTTAGGGATTTGAAATATTTAATCCAATAGTAATACAAATGACATAAAAACACACCTGGCACCAATGGACTGCATTGTATGCTTCAAAATGCGGAAGTATGTCTCAAAGACAGCAGAGAGTGTTTCAGTTTGCATCTGTCTCTTTTCCATAACATCCAGAGCAAAGGATGCAGCCTTGTAATCAGCTTCAACCTACACAAGGAATCACTACAATATCATACCTATTCCCTATCAAAAACCAGAACGATGACTTCTAATAAAAAAAGTGATAACCTCGTCTCTTGTCTTAGAAATCATTTCTTGCCTACTTTTCTTTCTGTCATTCTCCACCAACTGATTTGATGCCTCCATGTTTTTCCTTTTCTTACCTTTCTTGTTTTTTAATTTCTGATCCTCTTCTATCTTTTTAGACTTCACAAGATCCTCATCAAAAGCAAGAGACAAGAAAACCTGAAGAAGCATTGCATATAAGAAACATCACTTATCAGCTTTGTGCTCAGGGAAACATTCCACATTGTTTGTGTCTTTTCAAAGAAAACCTTTTTAATTTAAAGATATGTTTTAAAAAATTACAATAATTACATAAGTTTTTTTGCAGGTGCTAAAAAAATCTATCTTTGTTCTTTAGCCATCAGCTGAAAATATTGGAGAAGAAAACAACCAGGCAAATAGTTCTATCAGAGAACAACTTCCTTCAAGGTTAAACAAAAAAGCTCTTAATGATTTTACCACATTAAAAAATGTAAAATAGCAATTGATTAAATAGACAGAAAATGAACAAGATATATACTTAAAACAAAAAATACAAATATAGGAGAGGGTGTGTCATACGTCAATAGAATCTGGGTGTAATTGGCAATTATTAGCTTTAACGTGATCAGCAATCAATCGAACAGCCTCCACAGTCGTTTCACCACCATGTTTACCCTCATTTGTAAAGAGTGATTTAATTGTGGAACAACAAATTTTCCTGTTGAATACAAACATTTTAATCAGGTACACAATATTGAGAGTATACGTCATGAAACAGAAAAAACATATTATCCGTATGCACTATCTAAGCAATAAAATAACTCAACCAACACGGTATAGTTTTACAAAAAGATTCAGCAATCAATGTTAAATAGAAGATAAGCAAATGAAACTGTGTCTTTCCGCTATTTGAGGAATTATGATTAGAACAGAACCAGAGTGTAAGAACTCAGCTTCCAAAAAAAAGTGATGATGCAACAAAAATTATAGCTAATAGAAGAACTAGCATTACAGTGCTTAGAGACATGACTTACAATCATCGAATGAAAGAAGATATAGTCACGAATATGAAAATTCATAACAAGTTCATGTGGTAGAAGCCACCACTGACCACACACCTGAACCTGAAACTTGTATTATTTTTAATTGGAAACCTTGATAGTTTTTTAAAATGGACATAGGCACAGTGATATCGGAAAATTCTAAGCCTGATTCAATGCAACTTCAACAATGATATTCACACCGTTCAAGAACAGTATTTTTTTTATAGGTATGTATGCTTCCCAAAACTTAAAAAAAATATTCAGTATACTCTCCAATAATGCTTCAATCACAAAGAAATAAATATGTACATATTACTTCCCCCATCAATGACTAGAAGGCAAGAAAGAAAGAAAGAAAGAAAATGCTTCTTCTGTACATTTATAAAATCAAATGGCAATTAAATCATAGATGATTTTTATGCAGGCTAGAACCACAATACTGCATAAGGCAGCTTAGCATTTTAACCCATAAAAAACCAATTTCCCAAGACTTTTGCCATATGCCCCAAATGACAGCATATTTTCCTTTTCAGGTGAAAAACTCTTCAGCCTAAAATTTGAAACATTTATAAAACTCATTTCATGCTCTTTTATAGGAAATTCCACAAAACTCTAGAGAAAGCTTATTAACAAATAATTAATAGTAAACTATAACAAGACCTTATGGCCTCATTAGTAGAGCATATGTTTCTGACAGTAGCATCCAACAAGCTTTCACGAAAGTTGAAATGGGGATGTGCATCGAGCAAAGAACAAATACAACGAACTGCTACAAGCTGAAATGAGGGTTTCTTTTCAAGGATTACCAGTCTTTGCAAGTATGCCTGACAACACAACAGAAGGAGAGAAAAAACAGTCTTAGAGGCACAAATATTAACAAGATTCATATTTTATAATAATTTCAAACAAGATATCATAAAAAATTTGACCAATGGAGGAAGTAGGTTCAAGAGAAAGGCAACAAGCACCAATGCAGGCACAGGAACAGCAAGTCACATCTGACAGCATAACTTTCTTTCAGCTAAATCGAGAAATGCTGGTATAAATTACATAACACTCAAGCATGAATACGAACCTTGTATGCTGAGAGAAGAGTTGATTCATAATAACGCATCTTTCTAACAATCTTTGAAACCTTCATTTCTAGTTCCTTCTCAGTAGGGAGTCTGATCCGATAGCTGTCACATTGCATACATTAACATGTAAGTTGAAGCATTAAAAATAGAATTAATGTTAATCATCAAAGCAAAATAAACACGTTATAGTAATACCATTACATATAAAATGTGCATTATAAATTTATAATATGTAAGTATCAGACGATACCCAGGGATAATATCTTTGAAAACAGCCAACAGGGAGAGAAGTCCAAGTTTAACAATGGTGGGATCGTTATCTCTAGATATTTGCACCATCTCCTTTAGAAATTTAATATTGGATTCTGGGTCAGTAAGCAAGGCATTCCCCAATTCTGCAAGTTTACACTTCTTATTTTCAAATGCCTCCTCAGCTGTAAGATCTTCCTTTACCTCAGCCTAAAACAGAAAAAATTAACATATTAAAAATTACACACAACATTGAGTTGAATTTGAATAGTTCCTAACTTTCTATTCAAATTCTTGTCAAAAAGGTAGAGGAAAACATGCAATTTACAATTAATATACAAGGAAAAATTATGTTCACTGTTAAGAGGAATGCTTGCAACGCAATCTTTGCGAAATGATCACCATTATTAAAATTTACATGGGTCCCATTAAATAACCTAGGCCCAACCCTTAACTGTTAAATGCATAAAGACAAAGGCTGAAAACACAACAAATATCAGCAAATTAAATCATCAAATTCACAACTACTGCAGATGTGTGTAACTAATGATTCATCAGAACATTCATAAAGCAATTCTTCAAATTGCATGCGATCAATTAAAGTCAAACTTCCTTTTTTATTATTTCATTTGATTTTTTAGTAAGGCACTCCACTTGAAAATTGATACAATATCAGAAGTAAAAATATGAAAAAGGAGTCAAATAGTATAGTTAATCTGATTGGATATATACCAGCACTGCTGCTTGCGGTGTTTCTTCTACTTCTGCTTTAGCCACCACTTTCCCTTGTTTTTTCTCCTCTTTTTTCATTTTCTTTAGTTTGGCTCTCTTTTCAGCCTTAGTTAGCTTCACTATACCATGCTCTTTACTGATATCCTCTCCAGTTCCTTCCTCACTTGGATCATTTTCTGATACTGCCTTTGTAGCTGCAGAATGTGAGAACAACATTGTTACCAAAGCACTTAATAAAATAAGTTAAAAAGCATATTCAAGTGATGACAAAATGGCAATGCACAAGGTATATATTGAACACAAGATACCTGTCCGGTAATGGAGTGTTCCATCCAATGCCTTGATCGGAAGGGCATCCACCCGATCAACCTGCAGACCAGTTTCTTCTTTTTCTTTCTTAAGAGCATTCTTTCTCAAGCGCTTCTCATAAAGTTCCTCCAACGCATCATCTTTGGCATCAGCAACCCGTGTAACATGCCTAAGGATGTACAGGAAGTTATTTCCAAAGTAACCCCACCACAAAAAAACTCATAACAACATTGTACATTCACATAAGCCAAACAGTTACAATTCAGAATAGCTTTTCAATATTCAGAACTGGCGGCAAGAAGATAACAACCATGCTACACGACTACCCTCAACATTCAAATAGCAGCCTAAAAAACATCTTTGACAGAACTGTTAAAAATGTTATACTGAAAATTTAAAATTAAAAAAATTCAAATGTTATACTGAAAAAACCTTTTTGAGTTATAACCCCGTCAAAACTTTTCGTTTTCATAATGAATTAATATTTCAACTACTTATGCACCTAAAGAGTCAAAGCTACCTAAAGAATGAACATGGACAAGCCAAGTTTCTCGATACTATTACTAATACAAAGTTCACTGTTTCGAAAAGCTTTCAAATTTGCAAAGTTTAATTTTTTCCCCTATTTTTATAAATTGTAACTAAAACTTCCTAAATCCTTCAGCAACGACGGTACTTTAGCTAACAATTTACACAAAGTGTAGCATTGCGATTAAGGGGACGATAACATAAAAGAATAACGAACTACAGATAATAATTAAAAACAAAAAACAGAGGATTGTATATGGGGTCGGAAGAAAGAATCGAACTTGGTGATTGAATGGGTGTCCAAGCTAGAAAGCAAGGAGGCATAGCCAAGGTTCTCCTTGACAAATTGGAGGTCTTCGTCAGAAACCTCAACTTCGTCGTCGGGAATCTCCGGCGGGAGCTCCGGCGGAAGAATGATTTTCTGCTTCTTCTTCCCCATGGAGCAGTTTTGTTGGTCGGATGAAAGAGGGGTTTTAGTTAGGGTTTATTGGTTTTAGGTTAATGGGTTTTGACATTTCAGTGAAGAAAATTTCTGCCTAACGGTTGTCAAATATTCCCTTTTTTTTAGTTCCCCTTTTTTTATTTATGTAAGATTTAATTATTCAAATTATTTTTTGTATTATGATTTAATTTTTTTTGAAAGGATTTAATATATTTTTATCCACGCAATTCTACCCACAAAAAAAAATACACGCATGATTTTCAACTTTTTTTTGGTAATGTGAAATGATTTTCAATTTAAATAAAGTTAATATATGATTCTTTAATACATTTCACTTAATTTATTTGTATTTTATATTGGTTTAATTAGTATTTGGTATATAAATAGTTTTAGAATAATAGAATCAATGAAAAATATAAATTTATAAGGTTAAACTATTTTTTAATAAAATGATAATTAAATATAAGTTTGACATTATATAATAATTTACATTAAATACTAACCAAATATCACAAAACATTAATTAAAGATAAAATTTCCAATCTCACTACATATTATAAAATATTTTTGTTCAACTTGTTTGTATATATATATATAATTGAAACATTTTATAATACTATTATTAGTATAAATAAAGATTATTTTAATAAATCATACAAAAATTAAACAAATAAATTTCACTCAAATATTTTTTTGTTAAATTTTATAAAAAAAAAATTAATGGATAAAAGTTTAAAATGACTTAAAATAACTGTTACCTTTATTCGGTGTTATTAAAATAACTGGTGATCTAGAGGTCTGAACACCTCTTTATACTAAAACTGCATGTTGATTGGTAGGAATCAGGTTCAATCGATCAGTTTTGACCAAAAATGACGACCAGATTGATTTGAGTTAATTAATTATTTTTTTCTTCTGCTTTTATATAACGACGTTGTTTCTTTCGCTTAAACAAATTACCAAGTTTTTCTTCTCATTCTTAGAGTCAGAATTAGAAAAATAACAAGTTTTTCTTCATTAGGTCTTTATTATGGGTTTGATTTTAGAATTTTAGATTTTTGGAATATGAAATAATTAAATTATATAGGTAATATTTTTTATTTTTTTAAATGGATCTAGTCAACCTGTTTAACCAATGATTCAACCAGTTTAATCATTGAGCTATTATCTTGACTAGGGATGAAAAGTGGTCAGTCTGTCGAGGGGCCGTGACTTGACTTGTTTAAAGCCTATATAAGGCAGGTTTGTTAGGCTAAAAGACTAGGTCCATACTTTTAAAAATACCTTTTAAAGTAAATAGGTCAGACTATAGGCTTTCTAAAAAACCTTGGAAGTCGAATTGGCCGACCCATCTAATTGGTCTAACTACTAATTATTTATATATTTGTAACAATATATATATATATATTACATATTTACATAATATAAATTAATATTACAGTTATAATAATTTTTTATAATATAAAATTTTATTTTATAATTGTTTAGATCAATTATAGTGATTATTTTAGATTTAATTACCTTTGCTTTGTATGAGAAATTGTATTTGTGTTGCTGAATTTGAAATCAAGTGCATTTGACTCTTTATATTGATAGGCACTGTACGTGTCAGCCTATATAGTTTGATAGGCATGTTGAGTGGTTGTTAGTCTTTTAAAAGCCTAATTACAAACAGGGTCATTTAAATAGGTTTTTGATGGGTCAAACCTTCAAAGAGGCCAAAAAAGGCGGGCTAATAAGTCAGCTCAGGTCTTAACAATTGAAAGTAGACCATATTTCAAAGTCTGGCCTAACCTATTTCTTTCCCTAGTTTTAACTGAATCAATCATTGATCCGATTTTAATAACACGACTTTTATTATGGATGTATGTATTAGAATTAATGAAAAATATAACATTTATAAGGTTAAACAGTATTTGAATAAATCCTAATTTAAATATACTTTTTTAATATAATTAAATATACTTTTGACATAATATAATAATTTATATAGAACTGTCAAATGAGCTATGCTATTTTCTAAAAAGCTTATAGGGTCATAAAGCCCACAAAACCAAGAGGGCTAGGGTCAACCCATAGGTCACCCTCACTTCTAAAAATGTTAATTTTATTCATTTTTTATATGGGTTAGCCCTAACCCACCTTAGCTATGGGCTAACTCACTACTAAATTTTAATTATATATTTTTGTAATGGTTACTGACCTGTTGCATGGACACAAAATGCTAATTGCTCAGTCTAAATTTACACTAAATATTAACAAACGTTAACATATCATAAAGCATGTCAAGAGACTATAGTTTAGTTGATTGAATAAAGTATGTATATTCATGTGAGCTTTTACCAAGTACTCAAATTAACATAATTCATCCACGTGATTAGCTTAAAACTAAATAATCAATCAAACATACTAATTTTACACACACATATATATATATAATATTAAAAACAATCATTGTCAATCTCATAATTACCTCCATAATCCTTCCACTATAAATACATCACTCCTTAAGTATACGTATAATTATTGCCCTCAACTACCTTATACACTGTTCGTTCCGACATGCGTTTTCTTAGTCGTAAGAAACTAAAGAACATGCATCTTTTAGTTTCTTTTGCTCTCTTGGAGTTACCCCGGATAAGGAGCTAAGCCTTGGACCCAATACAAGAGAGACCACACACCATATCCTCCAACCACATCAACAGCTAGATGATTTGAAAGGATTAATTTTTCAGTAAAGAATATCTTAATTAGTACACTTAGCAAAAAAAGGATGCGAGGAGCCGAAGAGAATAAACTACAAGTGTTGTAACATAACATCCTAGATAATGACTAATGATGAGAATTTAGGTAAAGTTGTAAAATCCAACTGAGCATTATATTTTATTCATAAACTTAAAGGCATATGCACTGTATACAAATTGCCTTTAAACTCTACATAAAAATTTTCCTTGCACTATTTCACTCTATCTGAAAAATACAACGAATCATAAAATGAAACAAAAATTCTGAACCATAAGAACCCATAGAAAAAACAAATAAGAAAATGACATTCATACAAATCAAATAATTGTGATTGGTGGCAGTGGCCACCGAAGCAATTACATACTGCGACATCATCCAAATCTCTTATTGATCAAACCCCTTAATCTCCATGCTGCAAGTTCACAAATCACGATTATAAGGTTTCAAAATTAAGCCTTTTCACCTACTTGTCAGTGTCTCTCGGCCACTATATAAAAGCCATATGCTGCATATCCTCAACAGCATACAAAATCATCCTACCATTTGCAATTGCATTCCTTTTCTAAAGCACTACTGTATTACACCATTCATTCACCAAAACATAAAAGATGTTGAATAACCATTCTCTTTTGTCCTTCTCACTAACACTGCTAGTTTCAATATTTTTGTATTCCAGCACCACTTTAGCACAATTATCACCAGCTGCTACCCCATTGAAACCTCCACAACCTGCACCTACCCCACCAGCTGCATCCCCTAAACCATTGGTTCCCTCATTGCCAGACTCACCAAGTGATTCCACACCTGACACTACTCCATCTGTTGACATTGTTGCAATCTTGAGAAGGGCAAAGTCTTTCAACATCTTTATCCGCCTCATGAAAACCACACAATTGATCAACCAACTCAATGCACAACTCCTAACCACAAAATCAGGTGGCCTAACAATTCTTGCAGCAGATGACAGTGCATTCTCAGAACTCAAAGCAGGGTTCCTGAACTCACTTTCTGACGGACAGAAGCTAGAACTGTTGCAGTTCCACGTGATATCAGAATATGTGTCAAGCTCTAACTTTGATACTCTAACAAACCCAGTGAGAACACTCGCAGGTGCTAAACCTGGAAAGGTGGAACTGAATGTGGTGAGTTATGGTGGGTCTGTCAACATATCCACAGGTGAGGTCAACACAACAATCAATGGCATCGTATACACAGATAAGCATCTTGCCATTTACAAGGTTGGTAAGGTTCTTCTTCCTATGGACTTCTTTGCTGTTGCTAAGGCACCCGCAAAGTCACCGTCTCTGGCTCCAGAACCATCTGCAAATGCACCAAAAGCACATAAAGAGAAGCCATTATCTCCAGATTCATCGGAATCATCTCAGGTTAATGCTGCAAAGGATAGCTCTGGTGCTGTGAAAATCAATGTGTATGGAAAGTGGGCATCCCTTGTTCTTGGAGTACTTATTGTGACAGTGTTGTCATCTTAAAACCAGAATGTATCCATAATATTTGACTTTACCAATAGCTAGAAGCTGTGATGCATGCTTCAAGAGTGTTACATATGATTGAGTTTTGCGGGAAAGGAGTGGATACTATAGTGGTGAAATTGTCAGAGTGGATTAAGGGGTGTGAGATTGTTGCATCTCTTTATGAACTTTTTTCTATGACAGTGCTATGCTATCTTCTTCAATATTTTACAGACTTCATGATGTTGTTAATTTCTCTGTTCTTGTACTTGCTGATCGAGCTCAATGAATTAAATTAACCTTTAGATGATCTTGTTCAGCTTTCTAGTTATCTTTTTTATTCCGATACTTGCTAAAACTGATTGAATAACTTGTTGATGGTCTTTCTGAGCATTGCTATCAACTTCTCATATTTGCTAATAGCTGAAATTGATTAAATAACTTTCTGACAATTTGGTGAGTTTTGTAGTAAACATTTTCACTATTTTAGCAGTGATAAAACTCTTGGTTGTTTGTCCTAGTTCTTATTGGGCCAAACTTGAATTTTAGAACCTATAGCTACAAAATAGGACACCAAGCGTAATCTGGCCCAATGGATGAGAAAAGCCTATGACAATAAAATTAAAGAAAGGTGCATGAATTCATAAATTAAATAAAACCTGAAACTATGCAGTTTGTGAATACTCCATGAATGATATTAAGCGTAAAAGTGTTTAGTGTTGAAAAATAGATTTAATACAAAGGATTAAATCTAATCCGCTAGTTGGTGTAGCAATTTGCTTATCAAGGCAATGATCAATAGTTGGTCTAAGAGGATGATCAACCACATTGAGATCGAGACACAACCTAAACTTCTATAAGGGGCAGCATTGTGGAATTTTCTACAATGGGCAAAGCCTAGTGGAACAATGCTGCATGGAGGTAGAAGGCCTACACAACTTTTCATAGAGAGTGAAGATGTTATTCGAGGAATAAGCATCAACTAACCCTATCCGCAACCACATTTTTTTTTGGTAAAAGCAACCACATTAAGACAAAGGATGCAAATGTTAACTGGAATGATTGGGCCTAAAGTTCTATAGGTGGCTTTTTAACTTTGCTTTTAAATTTTAAGGCTTAACTCTAGACAGGAGGTGAAAACTACGCAATTGTAGTATAGTGGGGTCAAAAAGGATTTCCAATTAAGCAATGAAATGGATAGAGATTGAAAAGAACATCAATGACAAAAGTAGCCTATTAGGCTAACAATGACACTAAGATGAAAGTTAGGGGAGCGAATAGGATTATAGATACTTCGTAATTTTAAAGGACTGAATTAAAACCAAAACAACTTAGTGCACAAAATTAATATAGGAAAAACACTTAAAAAAACTAACATGTATAAAGAATTAAAAAGATTATTGATTTTCAAATTAATTATAATATTATAAGTAATGTTGTAAGAATTGAAATTCTAGATAGAATTGTTGAGCCTCCTTAGACTCATACAATTGATATTCAAGTTAGATTCGTAAGATTCTAACTAAAATTAAAATAATATTAAAAACACTATAAGTAGTGTATATTAAAACACAACATAATTAATTTAGTATTTTAGGTCCAACATAAAGCAAGTAATGTCAATTCTAAGTTCAAAATAAAGAAGGTAACAAGTCCAACAAAAGTCCACAAGACAAAGGAAAAGATGTAGGTAGCATATAGAGAAGACTATGGTTTGGAGAAGATGCACAACCACAAGACATATAGGTCGTGAATGTAAGTAAGAAGGTTGTGGAAGCAGAAGACACATACAAAGAAGATGTGAACGCAGGTCTTCAGAGCAGTATTGTGTCATCATGTTTCTAAGTTATAGGTCGGAGTTGCAAAGTAATCTATTATGCAGTAGAAGAGGAAGTGAAGGTGGCTTATGAATTATTCTACGATGTGCCTAGCCTAGATCGTGTTAGAAAAGTCAAAATACCAATTAGAAACACTAGAGTTTTTTGAACCGAGAGATTTTAACGATCAACATGTTAGCCAAGGAAGTAAAAGAATCCCTTCTTCCACACACTTCTGATCAATGCACCCCATAACTTCAAGCACTTCACAATCCATATCCCACTTCCTATGATCCACATAAGTTTCAAATTTTGGTCCATGGCTTGCCGAGGGTTGTTGAGTAGCCATATGACTCACAATCACCGTTTAAAAAGCACTAGGCTTGTCATGTGATGGCATGGTCTTTCTAGGTCCTACTCAACCCTCCCCACTTTTAACCTTCACTATAGCATGTGTCTTTTTAGGCCACAAGTGAATTCTTTCCCCCTTGTGGATTATCACTTATTCCATCCTCTTCCTCTTCATCTTTCTTGTTTTTCTCCTTATTCTTTTTTCTCATCATCCTTACTTTTTTTCTCCCTCAACACCAACTTCTTCAAAAAAATCTTGCCACTTCTACTGACAATGGCATTGCAATGCTTTTTAGGGTTTATCTAGTTGAACAGGTGATTTAGAGGCTTGTTGCTCAATAACTTGCTTAGCTAGTTGGCCAACTTGAATTTCCAAATTCTTGATGGATGCATAAGTATTCTTTTGGTAGTTCAGGGATTAACCCATGAATTGGGTGAACAAGTCCTCTAATCTAGTGATTCTATCAGGTTGTTGTTGTTGTTGTTGCTGTTGCGGTTGGTATTAAGGTGGTGGTATGTTTGATGGACCAACTCCTTGGTTCCACCCTTGACTTTGATTGTTGCCCTTCCAACCTTATTGAAAGTTGAAATTGTTAGAGGGGATAGCCATTTTAAGGTCTTCTTTAGCCACCTATATAATTGACTTGTTTTGGGGCCACATCCTCAAATGTATAGTAACTATTGGGGTGACTTCCCCTATAAAAATTACGTTACATGACTTGCTCGAGGGAGGAGACTTAGGCCACTTGCAGCTTTGCCATTTGCTTATTGAGGTCATCCATTTGTTGGGTAATGAGTTTGTTTTGAGCAAGAATGGCATCACCGGAGCTCAATTCCAAAACACCACTCTTCTTCTAAACTAGGCTCATTTCACCTCAGTGTTGTTGATCACTAGTTGCCATAGTTTCAATGATGGAGGTGGCATCATCATAGGTCTCTCTCATGATAGATCCATCGATTGAGGCATCCAATAAAGACCTACTATATGACTTATACCCAGTGCAAAACATATGACTTTGTGAGTCTTCAACTATGTGGTGGCTTGGGAAACTCGTTAGCAAGCCTTTATATCTCTCTCAAGCTTCTCCTAATGCCTTACCTTCATATTGGGAGAAGGAATTAATAGTGGTCTTGACCATCATATGCTTGATGGGAGAGAAGAATCTCTCTAAGAACTTGGCCACCACTTTCTCCCATGCATAAACGCTTTGAGAAGAATAGGTTTTAAGTCAATCCTTGGTTCTTAACAACAAGGTGTAAAGAAAGAGCCTCATGCAAACCATATCTTCCTACTTAGTTATGAATCTTATTGTGCAATAGAGCTCATACAAGTTTTACAAGTAGAAGTGAGGGTTTCCACTATCCAATTCAATAAATTAGATGGATTAAATGAGTTGGAGCATGACCAACTTGATCTCAAAAGTGTCACTGCCTTCTTGTCCTTGAAACATACCTAACACATGAGCAGGACCTTGGATTTTGGCATACTCTCCCAAAGTATGCCCTAGTCTCTCAGTCATTGTAACACCCCTTATATACACGAGACATATATCTATTCTTCTTGCTTTTTTTTAAGAAAGATATACATATTTATCACTTCTTATCTCGTGTATACAAGGACGTATATACATCTAATTTTCTTTAAATTTTGAAAGTAAAAAGTTTTAAATTATTCATAATGATAAAATAAACTTTCAGAAAATCATAAGTGATCAAAGATTACAGTATCATATCCAAAGAATAAGGTTTATTAAAGTTTAACCTTTACATTGATTTACAATCATCCAACTTAATATTGTATTAAGGTAAACTAAAACTAAAAATTTAATACCTCTCCTTCGACTGTAACCAATTATTTCCTTATCTTCAAACCATGTGATCTTGAATCCTATTCTTGTCACATCTCTTCTCCTATCCGATTGAGGATGAAACCAATTTACCCTCTTGTAATTTCATCCTTTCATCTTGAACTGCTAGCTATATATCATATAACATATATTTTGGACACAAAATTCAAACAAGAAGGAGTGAGAAACAGAATATAATACTTTACAGATAAGACATAAGCATAAGGGTTTTCACAATCTAATATAATAATTTCAATCACAATCATATACATAATCAATTATGAATATAGAGTTTTTATAACATAACAATTATATTTTCATCCACAACCACCCACATAGAATGTCACAATCACATGAATGTCATGCAATGTTTTTAATACTATCATCTCATTCATTCTATGCATGTGGGCCCTTAAAGTTTTAGTTTGCACTGGGCCAACTAGGAGTTTACACTGTTCCATAAATTCGGATAATAATAACATAAATTCCTTCATGGCATATGAACAGCTCAACTGGCGTGGAAACACTTAGAGACTAGTCAGACTGAGAAAGTTTTTATTGTGAAAGTACCCGACACTAGGGAGCGACCCCAGGTCACCTGAAGCACCCTTTCACACCCTCTCATCCCAAGGCTCGCAATTAAGTCTCCTCTAATGTATCCTCGGTTTCTATAATCCGTCCCCAGGCAATATCACATCTCATTTCTCTTTAATGATTCATGATGCATGAACTACTCGCATATTTAGTTGGTTAAGACTTTTAGAAACTCAATTATTAAATACCATAAAGGTTCACAAAATCATCACAATAAACTGTACATTCCCATAAGTTCTTCTTTGAACTTCTGTTATACTGAAATAATTTAGTACAGTCTTCAAATTCAGATCTTACCAAAATTGAGTTTCCAAGCCTTAAATATCTCAAAACTTTCTCTTAAAAATCTTCACATATTTACATAATCTTTCTCAATTTGAATCTTAACTAGATTGAGTTTTAGAAATCTCGACAAAATATTCTTTAGTTATTTCGTTGGGGAAAACCAAAATAATTTACTTTAAACTTCTAATTTCTAAAGAAAATAATTTAAAATCATTAACTAAGAATACTTGAAACTATAAAAAATTTCTTTAATTCAAGAATTAATTATCTCAACCTCTGATTTTCATAAAATAACTTCTTTCTAATACTAGATTTTATTATTGAAATTAAAAATAAAGTTAGTGAAAATTATTTCTAAGAAGAAATAAAAGACTAAAATAATTATAAAATACTTTCTCTTGGAATAAAAATTTAAAGAGTAAGGTAAGAAAATTCTTACTGAGTTTTAACTTTCTGTCATGCTTGCTATATGCTCAAACTTCATATCACAAGGTCATCAATCATTCATCAACCACAATCAAGTATAGTAATCTCATCAATCACAATCAAATATCATCAATCATAATTGCATATTATCAATCACAGTCTAATACAATATCATTAATCGAAATCAAATACAATTAATTATAATCAAGTCAAATCAACTAAATATCGCTTATAAATATAATTTAAATTTTAATGGTTATTTAAATTAGTAGATTTGATTTTGAGTCCTTATAGTCCATTCCTCGCACAGGTCTATATAAGTCCATATATATAATCCAGTCTTCGCATAGGTATAGTTCAGTCTAGACAAGTCATAATAGTCCAAGTCGTTGCATAGGTTTAGTTCGATCCATATAGGATATAAAAGTCCAAGTCCTTGCATAGGTTTAGTCCAGTCCGTATAAGTTATAATAATTCAGATCCATGTATAGATATTTCAGAATAAGTTACACAATATATTAAATTTATTATAAATTTTAAGTTGAGAAGTTATTACTTTAAAATAATAATATTATTAAATTTAAAAGGAGTAGGGGACTCCTCCCTTTATTCTTATGTCTTTCATATTATATTCTTATCTCACTCCCCCTTACCTCTTGTATACCGATTCGTTATTGAAAATCTGTGCGCGCCTCGTCTCCAAGTTCTAAAACATACCAATTTCATTTTAATATAATTACAAAATGAAAATTAAGATTACTACTTAAAATAAAAATGGTAAATTTCGAATAGTAAATAGTGAATAGTGAATAGTGAATAGTAACAGTAAATAGTAAAACGTGAATAGTAACAGTAAATAGTAAATCGTAAATAGTAACGGTAAATAGTAAATCGTGAATAGTAACGGTAAATAGTAAATCGTGAATAGTAACGGTAAATAGTAAAACGTAAATAATAAAGGTAAATAGTAACAGTAAAGGTAAATAGTACAGTAAATAGTAATTTACTATTTGAATAGTAATTTACTATTGAAATAGTGTTACTATGCAGAATAGTAACTTAAAATAATATTATTTCTAGTATAATAATAGATTTCTAAAAACGATATAAAAATAATCCTAAAAAATATAAAAGAGATGTATTTGTACCTTAGAATTTTAGCAGAACCTTCTTCCAAAAAAATTATTTCTCTCTCTTACTTCCACCACTATCTCACTAACACTACTATATTAAGAAAACTTAATCTGAAATTGTGAATTCTAAAGAAGAATTCCTTCGGTATTTATAGGAAAAAAATTTACTATGCATTCTATTATTTTAATATAAAAGTACTATGCGTTTTTTGAAATTTAAAACCTGGTTACTGTGCAACTTTTGAAAATTTCATACATACACAGTGTTTTGCATAGTAAATGTCGGCATAATTATTAAGCCAAATAGTAACCTTTCACTCGGTATATTTTAAATATTCAAAATTAATCCTTTTTGAAATTTAGCGATATTATATCGGTTCTCACTAATTTTATGATAAGTAATATAAAGTTTAAATTTTAAAAATCTAAAATTTTCTGTTAATAAAAATTTATTAGTACGTTTTCAATTTTTTTACGATTGGTAAAAATCAAGATTTTACTCAAACCGATAATTTTTAGATAAGTCTACTTGAAATAGATTTTAGAAAATTTTCTTATAATTTAACTTTACATTCTTGTAAATATTTTTAATTTAAGCAACTTTATATGAATTTAAAATTATTTAAAATATATTATTTTATTAAAATAATTCAAAATTTTCAAAAAATTCCAGAAAATCATAAATATTATGTAGATCAAAAAGTTCTAAAGAACCATAGTCTAATTCTTTCAAAATTTTATTTTAAAATTCTAATAAGAGTTAAATATTAAATATGTAAAAACATAAATATAAGAACATAAAATAAAAATGATGAATAATAAAGATATTAAAAATTCTTAATATAATTTTCTTAATTAGTGAATACTAATTAAGTCATTTTAAAATTCTGATTCAGAAATATTTTTTTTTATTCAAATAAAAAAATAATTAAATATAAATACCAAAATAAAAAAATGATAATAATAAACTAACTTATAGTAAGTATTTCTCAAGAAAGATATATTAATATTTATTTCCTATTTGTGATGAAAATGGGATGTTACAGTCATGGTCTTTGGAGGTAGAGGAAGATCAAACAAGTCAGAAGAAGTAGAGGTAAAAGCTTATTACTCCTTTGCTCGAGCTTGTGCTTGTCGTTTTCACCTTAAGTTATTTCTTTATGTCGTCCTCTCGATCTCGGGATCAAACAACAATTAATCAAGACGGACACTACCTCACCAAAAAAATAGAAACAACAACAAAAGGATTAGTGCAATAAGCTTCGAATGAATCAAACAATAGAAAAAATCAATATAAAAATGAAAATTAAAAACTAAAAATAATGATCATAATAGACAAGAAAACAATTGTCAATTGTTGATTATCTGGACGCAAGTCCCCAACAATAGCGCCAGAAACTTGTTGGTCCTTTGGGAAGTGTACCAATTCGACTTGAAGTTTTCGATAAGTATTTGTAAGGTTGTTGAATCCAAAAGACTTGTGAGATATTTAGCAATAATATAATATTTACCTATAAATCACAAAAAATATATTCACAATGTGTTCAAGAGTTTGTTCATTGGTTGTATGTTGAGAATCTTGAGTTTCATAAGCTAAAAACAATTAAAGGTGAGAAAAACGATGAGTAAATATGTTGAGATCAGATTTTCTCACTCTATTTAATCTGTTGAATTCCTATTATATATGGTGACACATTTAATCATGTTAATGTGACATAAATATAATTAAACATAATCCCTTAAAGAGTAAATTTTAAATCCTAACATCAAATATCAATCCCTTGAGTATTCAATGCTAGGATTCGCATTAAGAAAAGACTTTAACAACCATTATTATCAACTTTATACCTAAGTGAATAGAATAATGAATATTTCATCCCTTAAATCCTCATAGAATCCCAAAACACATCATAAACATTATCTCATTCACAATAAACATTAGGAAAAGTGTAGAAAATATGCTAACATTGATATAAATGTATAGGCATACATAAATATTCACTACAACATCATAAAACATAGTGCGTTATGTACAATCTCAAAAAAAGAAAGATTTAGTCACACATAATCATGGTGACTAACCTTAAACACATCAATGAATTACGAGGAGGAGAGAATAAACTCTAGAATCAAGCTCAAAGGCCCTTGAAAAATGAAGAAAGTTTTCAAAAGCTCTAAGGTCGGCTCCTCTATGTAAAAGATGTTAGGAAAAGTATGACTAAGGTGTGTGGAATCACATTAGCCTTAAGGGTTTATGCGTGGAATGCGTGACCCCCTAGGATACAACAACCCTTATAATAATAAACAGGGAACAGAACTCGTAAAAGGTGAGAGAAAGTCGTGTAAACCGTTGTGACAGAGACAAATCCAATTATGATTTTTATATAAAAGGATATAATATAAGAGAATTAAAAGACGTTAACTCAAAAATAAATCTACCAATTAAACCCGTTAATAAGATGTTACCAAATGTTTAAACAGGTATTACCCTAAACCCTAAATGTAACATCCCAAAAATTTCAATATCATGTATAATCATTTTTAATCTAGATCATTAATAATATTATCCAATTTTCGAGTGAATAATGTCTAAAATAAGACTGTCCGAGTGAAGAAAGGAATCTATTTCCGAGTGAACATTTTGACCTAGAGAAATTCCGAGTGAGGTTTGAAAATTCCGAGTAAAGGTTATGTTTCCGAGTGACCAAGAGAAATTCCGAGTGAAGGTTATATTTCTGAGTGAGGTATGACCGAAAGAAATACTTCCGAGTGGAGTCCTGGCCTCGGAGACATTTTGAGTAAAGTGTGTCCGAGAGAACCACTTCTGGGTGAAAGGTCCGAGTGACTCGTCTTCGAATGACTTAATTCCGAGTCAAACGTCTTCGAATAACTCGTTTCCGAGTCAAACGTATTTGAATGACTCATTTCCGAGTCAAAGGCCTTTGAGTGCCTCATTCCCGAATAAAACATTCCCGAGTGAAACGTTTCCGAGAGAAGTACTTCCAACCGAAGAAAAGCTGATTTCGAATGAGTACTTCTCGGACCAAGATGTGTCCGAGTAGTG
This sequence comes from Clitoria ternatea, assembly GCA_037962975.1. Taxonomy (NCBI): domain Eukaryota; kingdom Viridiplantae; phylum Streptophyta; class Magnoliopsida; order Fabales; family Fabaceae; genus Clitoria; species Clitoria ternatea. The sequence goes on from CM075676.1 coordinate 5,173,490, forward strand.
AATCTCCGAGTGGGTTAGTTCAGAGTTGTGTAACTTTCCGAGTGCAGCACTTCCGTGTGGGAAGGCACCGATTGAAATATACCGAGTGTTATTTTCAAGGGAAATACTTCTGAAGTGAAAGGTTGATTTTGAATAAGTACGATTCCGAGCGAATACTTTCCGGGGGGACGTAAATATCTGAGTGATGAACCCCTTCATTCTACTCGTGCTCGGATGTCTTAAAGTTGCCGAGAGATTGTGCTCGGGTCCGTCCTAGAAATTACCTTCGAATCCGAGTGGAATTCCCAAGTGGAAAGATTTCCGAGAGGACTGATCAACTCTGAATGATCTCTGTTATAAGATTTCCAAGTGACAAACTCCGAATGATCCTTTTAGTTATATGATTTCCGAGTTATGCACTTTCGAGAGAAGTATTTTCGAGTGAAGAAATTTAGTCAGAGATATATTCGAGTGGATCTATTCGGAAAAGGAAAAGTGGCTTTGAAAGAATACTTCAGGCAGATATATATAAATCTGAGTGAGATAATTCTGATGAATCCGGATGAGACAGTCATTCCGAGGAAGGAAAACCTGACCGAGTGTTTAACGCAGAAACAGTTCCGAGCAAATTCCCTTCCGAGTGGAGCGGTTCTGAACTAAGAGACTCTAATGAATTCTTCTCGGAATGACCCGGTAGAGTTCCAGTCGGCAAATATAGTGACCGGTAGAGTTCCAGTCAGCAAATATATTGACCGGTAGAGTTTCAGTCGGTAAATATACTGACCGGTAGAGTTCCAGTAGGCAAATACACTGACCGGTAGAGTTCAAGTCGGTAAATATCCCCAGAATACCGAACCAGTGTCAGAATTAGTCTTTTACACCAATCATGTCGTTTTGTATATATTTTAATATACTTACTACAATCATACAAGCTGGCGGCAGAAATGGTCAAAATACAGCTCACTTCTTATCTAAAACCTCTATTATTTCCATAATTGATGCACCTAACCTCCAGTCACGAGAAAGCTTGTCTCCCACTTGTCTTGTACATTATTAAATCAATACCACACCTTTTCCAAGTCTGAATTCTGAGAACAAACCAAAAATTAGTAAAGTCTCTCTTTCTCTTTTCCTTCTCTACGAACAAGTCACTCTTAATTTGAAGCAAGGACAGTAAGAAGAGAACGTTTTTCAATCAATCTAAGACCCTTCATCAAGGTAAGAGGGGATAGGGTTGTGAATAAATATGGAATGGGTAGAATTGTATGCTGTTCTAGGATTTTCCAGAATTATTTTCGTAACTTGTTGCTCAATTTTGAAGCTGAAAACGTGTGAATTTGATTCTGACTTCTTCATTAAAGTTGTAGATCTTTTTGTTATGTGAATTTTGAGACTTGAACCGACTGATTTGGATATGTATGGCATGAGTTATAGCCAAAATACTACAGCATGTCTGTTTGGAATACGTATCTTCTATTTTGTGTATATATTAATATTCTGAGAATTATACATACGTTTTTAGACTTTGATGTCTTCACAAAAGTTGTAGATATTTAGGTTAGGGATCTATAGAAAGTGGTTTCAAGTTAAAAGGATATTTATAGCTCTAGTTATGTGAAAACCGAGTGCTGGGAGTCGGTATTGAATTCCGTTCTGGACGATTTTCGCCCACGCTCGCTGGCTCCGCCCAAGCGAGGCTTGTGTGTCTCGCTCAAGCGAGTCGGAATTCGCTTGAGCGAAGTGACCCCCTGTAACTCCCTTTCTCTTTTAGCATTTGGTTTTTCACTCACCTCGCTGGGGCGAATGCCATCCTCAAGACCCTTCGCTCGGGCGAATTTTGTCCAGTGGCTAATCCCCTTCTTCTTCTAAATCACCATTTAAAAAAGTAGTTTTTACATCCATTTGATGAATAACAAATTTATAAATGGATGCCAAAGCGATTAAAACTCTTATTGAAGCAATCCTGGTTACAGGAGTAAAAGTATCAAAATAAATAATATTTTATTTTTTAGTAAAACCTTTAGCTACTAAAAGGGTTTTATATTTTATCAACAGAGCCATCAGGTAAAATTTTCTTTTAAAAATCTATTTACAGCCAATAAGTTTAGCTCCTGGAGGTAAATCTACCAAAGTCCAGGTTTTATTTTTTAAAACAGAGTCTCATTCAATTTTAATGACTTCTTTCCATAACACGACATCGGAAGAAGAAATTGCTTCATGAAAATTTAATGGTTCTCTATGAACGAGATAGGTATAAAAATCATTTCCAAAAGATGTCTCTTTTCTTTGTCTTACTTCTCAAATTTTCATATAGTTGTTTAGAGACATCACATAATGGTTCACTAAAAATATTACTGGGTTCATTCATTTGTGAACTAGAAATATTTTTAATATCAATAATAGGTTCACAAGAAACACGATCAACATACATAGGAAATATATGTTAAAAAAGCTCAACATTTTTGGTCTCAATGATTGAATTGCATTCAATTACATCATTTTCCATAACTAAAAATTGATAGGCAGTGCTACTTTAAGCATAATCAATAAACATATAATCACATGTCTTAGAGCTTATCTTTCTCTTTTTAGGATCAAGCAACATAACATTAGCTAAACACTTCTATACTTTTAGATAATCTAAATTAGGCTTATAACATTTTCATAATTCATAAGGTGTTTTACCTGAATGTTTATAAGGGATCCTATTTTGTATATGACATGCAAATAATAAAGCTTCTCCCCAAAGATTATTAGGTGAAGAAACAAGCAAAGTGTTCATCATTTCTTTTAGAGTCCTATTTTTTCTTTCAGTTACACCATTAGACTCAGGTGAATAAGGTGGAGTTATTTCATGTATTATACATTCTTTTTCATAAAAATCATTAAAAAGAATATATCCACCTTTTCTATCACACCTTGCCCTTTTAATTTTTTATTTAATTAATTTTCTACTTCAACTTTATAAATTAAAAACATATCAAACGCTTCGTCTTTATTTTTAAGTAAATAAACCTTAGTGTATCTAGAAAAATCATCAATAAAGGTCACATAATATTTCTTACCACCTCTAGTTATGGCTTGTTTTAAATCACTTAAATCTAAATGAATTAATGAAAGTAACTTAGATTCACGGTTCACAGGAAAATATGATTTTTTGTAATCTTTGATCCAACACATATGAACTAGAGATCATACCATCATCACTCAATTTTTTCAAATATTTAAAACTAACATGTCCTAATCTAGCATGCCACAAATCATACGAGTCAACAATATAAGCAAAAAATGAAACATTATTATTAACAGAAGCATAAATGTTCAGAACAAACAGTCCATGATCACAATACCCCTTTCCAACAAAAACATCATTTTCGGTTATGATAATTTTATCAGACTCAAAAGAAACTTTAATTCCCATTTTTCCTAAAAGAGCAACAGAAATTAAATTTGCTCAAATGCTAGATACATGAATCACATCATTAAGTGCTAAGGTCTTTCCAAATGTGAGCTTGAGAAGAACTTTCCCTTTACCGAGGACATGGACCTTTTGTGAATCACCAAGATACACAAATTCTTCTCCTTCCCCCATAACTTTGTAGGAGGTAAACATATCACGGTTTGCACAAATGTGCTTGGTAGCCCCAGATTCTACCACCTATTTACTCACATTGACCACAATTAAGGCTTGAGAAACAACCGCAACAATTACATCATCGTTGTTTCCTTCAGCCAAATGCACTTTTAGCTTAGGAGGATTATCGTTTCTCTTCATATATCAACATGTCGGAGCATGGTGACCTGGCTTACCACAAACAAAACAATAACTCTTCTTTTTGAAGGCAGTAAGATTAAGTGGTCTAGCAAGAAAATAATCAAATGACATTTTGTTATCATACCTACTTTTAGGAGAGTTGTTGTTTTTGTTCCCGGCTTGCACCATATTTGCTCTTGCAACCAATGTTCTACCTTTCATCGCTTTTTCTTCTTTACGGTTGGTGTCCTCAATAGTAATATGGGTGATCAGTTTTAAAACAGAGAGTTTACTCAATTTGTGTTTGAGTTGTTGTTTGTAATCCTTCTACGACTCAGGTAATTTCTCAATGAGGAAACCTGCAACTAATTCATCCTGCATAGTGATGTTTTTTGACTTGAGGTCCTCTCGTAGCTTATGGTACTCGTTAATTTGAACATTGATATCCTTGTTGTCAGTCATTTCCTAGCAGTAGAAATTACTGACCATAAACTTTTGTTTCCCAACATCTTTAGTAGTGTATTTTATTTTAATCAAATCCCAAATTCCCTTTGCTTCCTTGTAAGAACAATAAACATCGAAAAGTTCATTAGACAATGTACTAAGAATTGTGTGATGGCATACCTTATTAGCATTGACTCAATATTTAAGATTGTTAGGATCAGTTAACTTTTCATCGATGAGCGCAAACCCGACCCAGTGCATGTCCAGAATAAAGAAGACTCATTTCTGCCAACAGTAGTTGTAACACCCCTAATTTCGTTATTTCTTATTTAAAATAAAATTTCAAAGGAATTTGATTATAGTTCTTTAGAACTTTTTGATTGTTATATAATTTATAATTTTTTGGAATTTTTATATTTTTTTCATTTTTTTGAGAATGACAAAAATACCCTTAACCTTTCATCTAATAACCAAAATGCCACTGCCGACATCATCGCTTACATCATCGGTGGGTAAATACTTACATCATGAATAGTGACCGGTGGGTGAATGCTTATATCATGAATAGTGACCGGTGGGTGAATGTTTATATCATGAATAGTAAAATAAATAATTAAGTAATCTTAAATAGTAAAATTTTCTTCCTATAAATAGATGGCTCATTTACAACATTTCCACACCAAAATTAGAGAGAGAATCTAGAGAGATAGTTCGTAAGAAATTAGTGGGGAGTAAATTCTTTTGGTAAAAAGAAGTTCTGTCGGAGGTGTAAGGTAATAACTTTCTTCTATATTCTTTTTATAATTTTAGTTTGTTTTTTTAGCACTCTTAAACCATTAATATACTAGTACTATTATGAATAAGTTACTATAGTAAAAATAAATTACCACTGTGTTATTTTTACTATTTACCATTACTATTCAAAATTTACTATTTATTGTCACTATTCACAATTTACCATTTACTGTTATTATTCAAATTTATCATTTACCGTTATTATTCAAAATTTATTAGTTGTTGTTACTATTCAAAATTTACTATTTACCATTACTATTCAAAAAATTTACTATTTACCGTTACTATTCAAAATTTACTATTTACCATTACTATTCAAAATTTACTATTTACTGTTATTGTTCATGATTTACCATTTACCACTACTATTCAAAATTTACTATTCATAATTTACTATTTACTATTACTATTCAAAAATTACTATTTACTGTTACTATTGATGATTTACTATTTACCGTTACTATTTACTATTACTATGCGTATTTATCATTCTGATAGCAATCTTAATTTTCATCTTATGCTCATACTGAAATAAATTAGTATTAATATTTTGTTAGAACTTGGAGGCGCAGAACGAATTCACTTTTGGTAGCAAATCAAGGTAAGGGGGGTGAGATAAGGATATAATATAAAAATACATAAGAATATTGGGAGGAGTCTCCTAATCCTTTTAAACATAACAGTATTATTATTTTAAAATAATAACCTTTAACTTAAAATTTATAATAATTGTTATTAATAAATTAAGCATCTTGTGTAACTTAATATCTGAAATATTTACTTAAGAACTTGAACTATTATGACCTATGCGGGCTGGATTGAATCTATGCAAGGACTTGAACTATTATGAACTTGACTGAACCTATGCAAGGACTTGGACTATTATGACATATATGGACTGAACTAGACCTATGCAAGGACTGGACTATCTTGGATTTACATAGACCTGTGCGAGGAATTGACCATAGAACTTAAAACAAACTTTATTAATTTAAATAATCATTGAATTTTAAATTATCATATTTATAACTGATGCTTAATTATTTGATTTGATTTATGATTGTTAATATTTATTTATGTTTTATGATGTTTGATTATGATTGACAATGTTTGATGATGATTGATAATCTTGTACTGTGGGGTTTGAGCATATAGCAAGCATGACGGAAAGCTAAAATTCAGTAAGAATTTACTTATCTCTTACTTCTTTATTTACTTATTCATCTTTATTTAAATTACTTTTAAGAAATTCCTTAGATTTCAATAAAACTACATAAGTTTTTAGAAATCTCTTTTTATCTTTTAATATATATGTATATATCTTTACTAAAATTTAGATTTGTTAGTTAGTTTATCAAAAAGAAAAAGAAAGAGAAATTATTTTATAAAAATAAATTTTTACTAATATTTTAATATATATATATATACATATTATTTAAATGTATAAAAATATTATACAAAATTTTCAAGTACTAAGGTTTTAAAGATTGATAATTCTAAATTCGAGTTTTTAGAAATTGATTTTGAATTGACCTATAAACTTTCTAAAGAAGGTTGTGAAATATATTTAAGGCTTTGAAACTCAAATTTATAAGGAGATTTGATTTGTGATTTGAAAAGGAACTGTACCAAAATTCTATGTGCCTATTTGAGAAGTTAAAAAAGTACAGTTTACTGGGGTGGCTATGTCGTGATTCGTAGGCCCTGATAATATAATTGAGTTTCTAAAAGCCTTAACCAACTAAATACGCGAGTAGTTCATGCATCATGAATCATCAAAGAGAAACAAAATGATGTTGTCTGGGGACGGATTATAGAAATCGAGGATACATTAGAGGAGGCTTAATTGTGAGCCTTGGGATGAGAGGGTGTGAAAGGGTGCTTCAGGGGACCTGGGGTAGCTCCCTAGTGTCGGGTACTTTCACAATAAAAACCTTTTCAATCTGACTAGTCTCTAAGTGTTTCCATGCCAGTTGAGCTGTTCATGATATTATTATCTGGAATTATAGAATAGTGTAAACTCCTGGTTGGCCCAGTGCAAATTAAAATTTAAGGGGCCTACATATATAGGTAAGTTATGATAAAGATATGGCATATCATTCATACATTCATAAATTGATTGTGTATGTGATTGTGATTGATATTATTATACTAGTTTGTGAAAACCCTTTATTGCTTATGTCCCATTTGGGAATATTATATTCTGTTTCTCACTCCTTTCTCTATGTTTTTGTTTCAATGTTTTAAATTAATGGTTCGTACAGAGGGAAGGATCGAAGAACATTGACAGTATATATAGCACATTCTAGAAAGGGAGCTTGGTATGAATACCGTGGTCCAATGAATAAATAATGTCACTAGGCAACTGCTCTTGGGCCATGGAGTTTCCTCTCTTTCTAATAATGTTTAATATCTATTTTATTTGGATGAATGTAAAATTACTTATTAAATTTTAATGATAATACATGAGGTATTTCAGAAATATTGTATGTAATTTTACTCTGATAGTTTCTTTTAGCGATTATATTTTAAAAAAAAATTTCATGAATTTTTTAGAAATTATTGAGATGTAACAGAGGGTGTTACAAAATGGTATCAGAGCAGTTAATCCCGTAGGCCTGGGGAAATGTCTATTTTGCTTTGTCTGTAAACTCTATGTAGGTGATAGAAAATAGAATATCTGACTTAGTAGTAACTGTGATTGATATGACAAGTCTCAGTTATTGTGAAACAGGAAAAGAATGGCCAGAAACGATCTTGCTGGAGTTGTAGAACGCTTAATTAATGCAATGGGAGCACGCGAAGGTCAAGGTAATGATGCCTTAAGAAGGTTTGACCTGTTCGAAAAACGCAATCCACCTCGTTTTAAGGGAGGATATAACCTTGATGGAGCACAAATATGGATTCGAGAGATAGAGAAGATCTTCCGAGCACTACAATGTACTGAAGGTGATAAAGTAGTCTTCGCCACTTATGCCTTATCTGAGGATGTTGAACATTGGTGGGATAGTATGCGTAGGCAGTTCGAAGTTAACCAAGTGGAGATCACTTGGAATTATTTCAAGGATATGTTTCTGGAGAAATACTTTCCAGCTGATGTTAAGGAGAAAAGACAATTTGAATTCCTGTCACTGACCCAAGGAAATATGAGCGTTGGAGAGTATGTATCCAGGTTTGAAGAGCTATCTCGCTTTCATTCTCATTATAATGATGCTACTAATGAAGGTGATCGGTGTGCAAAGTTTGTAAACGGATTGCGGCCAGAAATCAAAAAAGCTATACGAATACAGGAAATCCGTGAATTTTCTGTATTGGTAAATCGCTGTAGGATCTTCGAAGAGGATCACAAGGACAGAATGACCAAAAGTCGTGAATCCATTCACAAGGCGGGAGAAATGAGAAGTGGAGGACCTCACCATCACTAAAGAAGAGACTTTAGGAGAAAAAGGCCTTACCAAGCGCCATTTCGTCGGTTTGGAACAGCACCTGTTCCTAACAAACCCCAAGCTTCATCTGGAAGCTATTATCCAACACCTGCACTAGAATTTAAATGCTTTATCTGTGGAGGACCCCATTTGAAAAGGGATTGTCCTAAAAACACTTATATTTGCTTTAAGTGTAACAAACCGGGTCATCACATCAAGGATTGCCCAGAGATAAAGAGGGAGAACCCTGAAGGTGCAAGTACATCCATAAATACTCAAGGTGGTGTACACAGTGCAGTCGGAAGGCCAAAGACGAAAGGAAAGGTTTTTGCAATTAATGGGGAAGAAGCATCCCATTCTGACTCCATGGTGGAAGGTAAGTGTATCATTAATAAGATTCCTTTAACTGTTATGTATGACTCAGGTGCATCACATTCCTTTATTTCCAATGACTGTGTAGAAAAACTAAAATTACCCGTGATAGAATTGCCATTTGAATTATCTGTTCATACTCCTGGGAATAATCCCATTGTCACTTCTAAAGCCTGTTGGGAGTGCCCTATTGTCATAGATGGTAGGGACTTTAAGGCTAATCTCTTTTGCTTACCCCTTTCTGGCTTAGAAGTTATTATTGGGCTAGATTGGTTGTCTGACAATCATGTTCTAATAGATTGTCATAACAAGACCATAATGTTTAAAGAACCTGTAAATTTGAATCCAGAAGATTCGAGATTTCTAACCGCCAACCAAGTGAGTGCCTCTTTAAAAGGAGGGGCTCAAGGATTCATGCTATTACTTTCAATGAAAGGAGAGCAAGAACCAAAAATTAAAAATTTTTCGGTCGTGTGCGAATTTCCTGACGTTTTTCCAGAAGATATCCCTGGTTTACCCCCAGAAAGAGATATGGAATTTGCCATTGATCTAGTACCTAGAGTTGGACCAATGTCAATTGCACCATACCGAATGTCACCTCTAGAATTAGCAGAGTTGAAGAAACAACTTGAAGAGATGATAGAGAAGCAGTTCATACGACCCAGTGTATCCCCCTGGGGTGCACCAGTGTTATTGGTTAAGAAAAAGGATGGTAGCATGAGGTTGTGTGTAGATTATCGGCAACTGAACAAGGTAACAATGAAGAACAAATATCCTCTGCCAAGGATTGACGACCTGATGGATCAACTGCGTGGTGCCACGGTGTTCTCCAAGATTGATTTGAGGTCTGGATACCATCAAATAAGGGTGAAGAAAGAAGATGTACCGAAAACTGCTTTTAGAACACGCTATGGCCATTACGAATATCTAGTAATGCCTTTTGGTGTAACTAATGCACCGGCCTTATTCATGGATTACATGAATCGGATTTTTCATCCATATCTAGATAAATTTGTAGTGGTTTTCATTGATGATATACTAGTGTACTCTAAAAGTAGAGAAGAACATGTTGAACACTTGAAGGTTGTGTTGGAAATCCTGAAAAGGAAACAATTGTATGCAAAGCTATCGAAGTGTGAATTCTGGTTGGAAGAGGTGAACTTTTTAGGACATATAATTAGTCAAGGAGGAATAGCTGTAGACCCTTCTAAAGTGGAAGCAGTTTTGAAATGGGAGAGACCAACCACAATCACTGAGATCAGAAGTTTCTTGGGCTTGGCTGGATACTATAGGAGATTCATCGAAGGATTTTCAAAGTTAGCATACCCACTGACCAAGCTAACACGGAAAGGACAACCTTTTGTGTGGACGACACAATGTGAGAATAGTTTCCAAGAGCTGAAAGATCGACTTACTTCTTCACCGGTGTTAGTACTCCCTGATCCACATCGAAGTTTTGAAGTTTACTGTGATGCGTCTAAACAAGGACTAGGAAGTGTACTCATGCAAGACAAGAAGGTTGTAGCCTATGCGTCGCACCAATTAAGGCAACATGAGATTAACTATCCTACCCATGACTTAGAATTAGCTGCTGTAGTTTTTGCCTTAAAGATTTGGAGGCATTATCTATACAGTGCAACATTCGATGTGTTTAGTGATCATAAGAGTCTCAAGTATTTATTCGACCAGAAGGAGTTAAACATGAGGCAACGGAGATGGATGGAGTTCTTAAAGGACTACAACTTTGAGTTGCAATACCATCCTGGAAAAGCGAACGTAGTAGCTGATGCTTTAAGTCGAAAGTCTCTGCATGCATCCATAATGATGATTAAAGAGCTGGAATTGATAGAGAACTTCAGAGATCTTAACCTAGCAGTAAAGGTTAATGCTAACAGCTACAGATTAGGAGCGTTGCAAGTGACAAGTGAATTTCTGAAGCAAGTTTTAGAGGCTCAACGAGAGGACGAATTCCTACAAGAGAAGAAAGAACTCTTAAAACAAGGAAAAGAAGTTGAGTTCAACGTGGGAAACAACCAATTGCTGAGGTACAAGGATCGAGTGTGTATCCCTGACCAAGAGGAATTGAGGAAAACAATTCTGGAAGAAGGCCACAAAAGTTATATGAACATTCATCCCGGAGCTACTAAAATGTATCAAGATTTGAAGAAGTTGTTTTGGTGGCCTGGAATGAAGAAAGCGGTGGCGGAGTACGTGGCTGCATGTCTAATTTGCCAGAAGGTTAAAGTAGAACATCAAAAACCCCCTGGAATGCTACAATCAATGGAAATACCAGAATGGAAATGGGATAGCATTACCATGGATTTTGTGACTTCTTTACCCAAAACTCCATTAGGACATGATTCAATATGGGTAATAGTTGATAGATTAACCAAGTCTGCCCACTTTATTCCCATTAATATTCGTTACTCAATGGAGAAACTGGCAAAATTATACATCGAGGAGATCGTGAGATTACATGGAATTCCTTCAAGTATCATTTCTGATCGGGACCCTCGTTTTACATCGCAATTCTGGAAGAGCTTACACAAGGCTTTGGGAACAAGACTACGTCTAAGTTCAGCATATCATCCTCAGACAGATGGACAATCAGAAAGAACAATCCAATCTCTAGAAGACTTGTTACGAGCTTGTGTGTTAGAGCATAAAGGAAGTTGGAATCAATTCTTACCATATGTGGAGTTCACCTACAACAACAGTTTCCATGCTAGCATTAACATGGCACCTTTTGAAGCATTATATGGAAGAAAATGTAGGACTCCGCTATGTTAGTTTGAGACTGGTGAAAAATTGATGCTAGGACCAGAGTTGGTACAACAAACCACGGATAAAATCAAAATGGTTCAGGAAAAGATGAAGGCAGCACAAAGCAGACAGAAAGTTACTATGACAAAAGAAGAAAGCCGCTCGAATTTCAAGAAGGTGATCATGTATTCTTGAAAGTCACACCTACGACTGGGGTCGGTCGGGCAATGAAATCTCGAAAACTAACTCCTAGATTTATTGGTCCATATCAAATAGTTCAGAAAGTTAGTCCTCTTGCTTACCAAATAGCATTACCACCTTTTCTTTCTAATATCCATAATGTTTTTCATGTGTCAAATTTACAAAAGTATATATCTGACACTACACACGTTATTGAACCTGATGTCATACAAGTTAAAGATAATCTTACATATGATGCACCACCTGTCAGAATAGCTGATAGAAGAATAAAAAAGCTAAGGGACAAGGAAATTTCACTCGTGAAGGTCATTTGGAGTGAAACGAGAGGGGAAGATGCTACATGGAACTAGAAAATGAGATGAAAGAGTCTCATCCCCAATTGTTTTACTAAAAAGTGTAAATTTCGAGGACGAAATTTTTTTAGGGGAGTAGAGTTGTAACACCCCTAATTTCGTTATTTCTTATTTAAAATAAATTTTCAAAGGAATTTGATTATAGTTCTTTAGAACTTTTTGATTGTTATATAATTTATAATTTTTTGGAATTTTTATATTTTTTCATTTTTTTGAGAATGACAAAAATACCCTTAACCTTTCATCTAATAACCAAAATGCCACTGCCGACATCATCGCTTACATCATCGCTTACATCATCGGTGGGTAAATACTTACATCATGAATAGTGACCGGTGGGTGAATGCTTATATCATGAATAGTGACCGGTGGGTGAATGTTTATATCATGAATAGTAAAATAAATAATTAAGTAATCTTAAATAGTAAAATTTTCTTCCTATAAATAGATGGCTCATTTACAACATTTCCACACCAAAATTAGAGAGAGAATCTAGAGAGATAGTGCGTAAGAAATTAGTGGGGAGTAAATTCTTTTGGTAAAAAGAAGTTCTGTCGGAGGTGTAAGGTAATAACTTTCTTCTATATTCTTTTTATAATTTTAGTTTGTTTTTTTAGCACTCTTAAACCATTAATATACTAGTACTATTATGAATAAGTTACTATAGTAAAAATAAATTACCACTGTGTTATTTTTACTATTTACCATTACTATTCAAAATTTACTATTTATTGTCACTATTCACAATTTACCATTTACTGTTATTATTCAAATTTATCATTTACTGTTATTATTCAAAATTTATTAGTTGTTGTTACTATTCAAAATTTACTATTTACCGTTACTATTCAAAAAATTTACTATTTACTGTTACTATTCAAAATTTACTATTTACCGTTACTATTCAAAATTTACTATTTACTGTTATTGTTCATGATTTACCATTTACCACTACTATTCAAAATTTACTATTCATAATTTACTATTTACTATTACTATTCAAAAATTACTATTTACTGTTACTATTGATGATTTACTATTTACCGTTACTATTTACTATTACTATGCGTATTTATCATTCTGATAGCAATCTTAATTTTCATCTTATGCTCATACTGAAATAAATTAGTATTAATATTTTGTTAGAACTTGGAGGCGCAGAACGAATTCACTTTTGGTAGCAAATCAAGGTAAGGGGGTGAGATAAGGATATAATATAAAAATACATAAAAATATTGGGAGGAGTCTCCTACTCCTTTTAAACATAACAGTATTATTATTTTAAAATAATAACCTTTAACTTAAAATTTATAATAATTGTTATTAATAAATTAAGCATCTTGTGTAACTTAATATCTGAAATATTTACTTAAGAACTTGAACTATTATGACCTATGCGGGCTGGATTGAATCTATGCAAGGACTTGAACTATTATGAACTTGACTGAACCTATGCAAGGACTTGGACTATTATGACATATATGGACTGAACTAGACCTATGCAAGGACTGGACTATCTTGGATTTACATAGACCTGTGCGAGGAATTGACCATAGAACTTAAAACAAACTTTATTAATTTAAATAATCATTGAATTTTAAATTATCATAGTTAATATTTATTTATGTTTTATGATGTTTGATTGTGATTGACAATGTTTGATGATGATTGATAATCTTGTACTGTGGGGTTTGAGCATATAGCAAGCATGACGGAAAGCTAAAATTCAGTAAGAATTTACTTATCTCCTACTTCTTTATTTACTTATTCATCTTTATTTAAATTACTTTTAAGAAATTCCTTAGATTTCAATAAAACTACATAAGTTTTTAGAAATCTCTTTTTATCTTTTAATATATATGTTAGCTTTACTAAAATTTAGATTTGTTAGTTAGTTTATCAAAAAGAAAAAGAAAGAGAAATTATTTTATAAAAATAAATTTTTACTAATATTTTAATATATATATATATATATACATATTATTTAAATGTATAAAAATATTATACAAAATTTTCAAGTACTAAGGTTTTAAAGATTGATAACTCTGAATTCGAATTTTTAGAAATTGATTTTGAATTGACCTATAAACTTTCTAAAGAAGGTTGTGAAATATATTTAAGGCTTTGAAACTCAAATTTATAAGGAGATTTGATTTGTGATTTGAAAAGGAACTGTACCAAAATTCTATGTGCCTATTTGAGAAGTTGAAAAAGTACAGTTTACTGGGGTGGCTATGTTGTGATTCGTAGGCCCTGATAATATAATTGAGTTTCTAAAAGCCTTAACCAACTAAATACGCGAGTAGTTCATGCATCATGAATCATCAAAGAGAAACAAAATGATGTTGTCTGGGGACGGATTATAGAAACCAAGGATACATTAGAGGAGGCTTAATTGTGAGCCTTGAGATGAGAGGGTGTGAAAGGGTGCTTCAGGGGACCTGGGGTAGCTCCCTAGTGTCGGGTACTTTCACAATAAAAACCTTTTCAATCTGACTAGTCTCTAAGTGTTTCCATGCCAGTTGAGCTGTTCATGATATTATTATCCGGAATTATAGAACAGTGTAAACTCCTGGTTGGCTCAGTGCAAATTAAAATTTAAGGGGCCCACATATATAGGTAAGTTATGATGAAGATATGGCATATCATTCATACATTCATAAATTGATTGTGTATGTGATTGTGATTGATATTATTATACTAGTTTGTGAAAACCCTTTATTGCTTATATCCCATTTGGGAATATTATATTCTGTTTCTCACTCATTTCTCTATGTTTTTGTTTTAATGTTTTAAATTAATGGTTCGTACAGAGGGAAGGATCGAAGAACATTGACAGTATATATAGCACATTCTAGAAAGGGAGCTCGGTATGAATACCGTGGTCCAATGAATAAATAATGTTACTAGGCAACTACTCTTGGGCCATGAAGTTTTCTCTCTTTCTAATAATGTTTAATGTCTATTTTATTTGGATGAATGTAAAATTACTTATTAAATTTTAATGATAATACATGAGGTATTTCAGAAATATTGTATGTAATTTTACTCTGATAGTTTCTTTTAGCGATTATATTTTTTAAAAAAAAATTCATGAATTTTTTAGAAATTATTGAGATGTAACAGAGGGTGTTACAGTAGTAGCTTTGGCCTCCAGAGACTTCGATTTTGGAGATCTAAAGAAAAGGTTTTGCAAAGGTGACAGGGGCCAACGACGGTGGAAGAGAGGCACCATTGCCGCTGCTGGCAGCATTGTTGTTAGTAGTGTTGTCGTTCATAGCGTCAGTCATGGTAAACCCTTAAGATTGTTAGGAAAAGTATAACTGAGCCATGTGGAATCACACTGGCCTTTAGGATTTATGCGTGAAATGCGTGACCCCTCAGGATACAACAACCCTTTTAATAATAATAAACAGGTAAAAAAACTTACAAAAGGTGAGAGAAAGTCGTGTAAACCGTTAAGACAGAGACAAATCCGATTATGATTTTTATATAAAAGGAAATAATATAGCGGAATTAAAAATGTTAACTCAGAAATAAATCTGCCAATTAAACCCGTTAATGAGACGTTACAAAATGTTTAATCGGCTACTAATCGACATAATTAACCGCATCAGATATTTTTCCTTTTAAAACATAAATTGTAACGTCCTAAAATTAAATGCCCCAACAAAGAATTTAAGTGATAGAAAGGTATGTCGCATATCATCGTGGGCAGCGCAAATCATCAGATTTGCACATGGAACCGTTATTTCGACCCAAATTCATTTGCGCGCGAGCCCACCTTCTTTCTATCTTGTTTTCCACCATAAATCTCATTTCTATATATAAAGCCTTAGAGGAGTTGAAAGCCAAGCAATATGGGACTAAAAAACTTTTGAAATACTAGTAAAATTTTTAACAAAAGATACCTAAAAATGTGTTTTGAGACATTTAAGTGTGTCCTGTTGCGTATGTTTCATCCCAACAAGAAGTATTGGAGGTGAAAAGCCCAAAATTTTGTTATCTCGCCCCTACAAGCAATAGGCTTGTTAGGGCAAAACACCTCTAGTTTCCCCCTTCAGATTTTGTTTCAGTTTGTAATTCTTAATTCTTTTTCCTACAAAATGCAATCAATTCATGAGTAACTAGGAAAAGCAATAATGTTTTATAATTAACGAGAGTTATGATAATTTTATCCCAAAATTAGTTGAAAGATGACACAACTAAAGGTTAAATCCCTAAGGAAAATAACCTAAAATAAGTCACTAACATTTGTTTCCTTAACAACTCCACTATTAGAGAAGTTCTCCATGGTCTACTCCAGCTCCTCATTTAACACTTTCACCTCCAGAGCTTGCTTATCATCCTCTTCCAAAATACCCTCTTGGTAGAATATGTTCTCTGGTAGATTTGTCCATGCATTAAACATATCCTCCCCCTCTTTCGGAATCAAAACCCAGTGAATGTAGCAAGACATCCTTGAACGAACCTTGTAGGGAGTTCATCTTTGAGTTCTCCATATCTATATCAATATCACCCACCTTGATTTTCTTAACACTTTATCGAAATTGGTCTTCCTCCTCCTTAGAAGGTGTTTTCACAAAAACCCTAGAAGAGCTCCCCATTATACACACACATACATATATTATTCCAATCACTTAATTAAGATTTATTATTTATATATGACTTGATACTTGAGTTTACACTTGTACATGAATAAACAATACTAATATTATTGAACTGGTCTGGACCGGGGTCTAGGATCCGGTATGGGACCAGCCACAAGGATGCAGGTGTTTTTAGGGTTTACACCCCGGAACTGTGTATGTCCGATGTACTAATCCGGTCTCTCAGTGGGAGAGGCCGGTCTTGTTGTCCTGGAGATCCTTCACACCAACGATTCGCGTTGTAGGAGGGCGAAAGGTGGTGCCACCTGCGAAGATTCTCCGACGCTCAAGTCAGATGAGTGTATGAACTGAATGAATACTCAAGCGTGATAACAGTAAAATGTGAGATAGAATAACGATACCATGCATGTGTGTTGATATGGCTTCTTATAGTTGAACGTAAGAGAAAAAATGAGACGTTGGATGCAGGTGGGTCCCTTATCTCTGATTGCGTGTATATTGTGTCAATCAAAGTGGCTCGACTTTCAGAATGTGTCAGGAGGGTAGGTCAATTATCAGAGTACAATCCTCTAGAGAGAGGAGAGGATAATCACCTTTTCCGCATAATCTGCTGACACGCCCCCTTACTTTCTGAAGCCATTGATGTGACGTATTTTGC
The DNA here is from genome assembly GCA_037962975.1 of Clitoria ternatea. Taxonomy (NCBI): domain Eukaryota; kingdom Viridiplantae; phylum Streptophyta; class Magnoliopsida; order Fabales; family Fabaceae; genus Clitoria; species Clitoria ternatea. Next base: position 5,190,844 of record CM075676.1, read on the forward strand.
TACAAACAGTGTCTTCGTTGATAAGTTATCAAAAGGCTCTTCTCTTGCTATGAGGGAAAAGCTATCAATTATATAAATATCCCGTATCAATGAACATAGAACCGTTGCCGCGAAAATGAATGATGCTGTCATGGAGTGAGGGCGGATGACCAGACAACGGATATCCGGTGTGGTAACGTTGAACCCCTGGACACCGGTTTTCCTTATATGAGGTCAGTCTGACGTCACAAGTATGGGGGCCGGTATCTAGACCGGATCAATTATTAAAAATATATTTTAAACATTTAAAAGAGATAAACTTAAAGTATATTAAAGATGTAAAAATTAATAATTAAGATTTGAGGATATAATTTTATTTTTTGATTTTGAAAATGTTGTAATCGCATTAAAATAGTAAGAGAAAAATATATATACAAATATATATTTAAAGCTTAAATATGTTTTGATGCATGTAAGATAAGAGTATTTAGATTTTGATCATTGTAATTTTTTTCTTTTGCTTCCAATTGAATTTTTTCTTTGTGCACACTATCTTCATATTAAATATTTTGCTTTTAATCCTTGCCGTTGAGTTAATTCGTTAAGAGCTTCGTTAAGAATTGATGTTATTAACAAAATTACACAACAGTAATCTATATGGGTTTTACTAGTCCAATTAACTATTGTCATAGTTTTAATTTATCAGCTAAAATATAATTTTTTTAAAATTGTAAGAAAATAATTGTCGACATTTTTAACTATCAGAAGTTGTATTATAGAGTCACCTATTAGTAGTCAACTAAACTTGTTAGAATTACATTGATAAGTTGATGTGTAATTTTATTAGGTATGTCACTAAATACAGTAAAAATTATATATATATCACTGTCTCTCTTGATATATCCTTATACATATACATGCTGTATAAATATGATTTTACTTTTCAAAACAATTCCACTAATAACTGTACCTCATATTAAGATAAGCACGTCTCGATCCAAATTCATTGAAAAATGAGTTTAATTCAGCCAAAAAAAGGGTGGATTTTACTTTGATTGATCGTAATGAAAGCAACACATGCATCTAACTCTTTTATTTTGGTCACATTCTTAATTGATGCACCACCACAATCTCCTTGTCGGATAAAGAGATTAATTATGACACCCTAACAAAAATACATTCCAACATCTAAATTTTGTATCTGCTAACTTTATTTCCCATCAGGTTCTGCATCTCACCTTCATTTTTCGTTGTTCCTTTCGAGCAAGAACTCACTGCTCTATCTTCACTGACACTACACCCAGATACTAACATTAAACATAGAAGTTCACAAATCACAACTCAATGTCTTAATACAAAGCCTTTCATCTATCTGTCATGTCATTGTCCCCCCGCCTATATATACAGCCCACACCCGCTGATTCATGTCATCAACACATCACAAGTCCTCATTACAACAACAATTCCTTCCATTCCTAATCCATTCCAATATCATCTGAACCTTCATTCAACAAAAACAAAAACTATGACTAACCATTCTCTTTTGTCCTTACATTGCTAGTTTCAATATTTTTGTATTCCAGCACCACTTTAGCACAATTATTACCAAGCTAAACCTTTTTATATTGCCTTCTAGATGAAGAAAAAAAGTGTTGGTCACACCGTGGCGCTTAAACTCCAACCTAAAAAATTTCCTCTACGGCTGGGGAGCCTGATCTAGCACTAGGGCACCACCCCATGGTAGCTAAAATTTAGCTTTTGTCAGAAACTCAATTTCTTGTGTTTATATTCATTTTTAGGACCCTCGACTCCAAATTAGGATCCAATTATTCAAAATAAAAAGTTGAATGTCACAAACCTGCTAACAAAATTTTAGCTTAATCCAACAGTGAACGAGACACTAAGAACAGATTTACTGTTGTTGTTTGAAGTTGAACGAAAATAGAACTCTCTTTTTCTATTCTTTTCTCTCCCAATGTCTATCTAATCTATCAAAAATAGTTTATTCTTTATTTAAATAGTAAAGTGCCAACTGTTGTGAAAATTTTAAGCGTATCTGCGCCTTACATTTATTTGGCTTAGCCACGTGATAAAGTAGAAAAAAAGAAAACACAAACTTACCCCCACATTATTGAAAAATAGGAATCATATCTCATTTTCTTTTCTTGCTCTCTCTCAATTAAAATAAACTTTAAGAAAATCTACAATTAACATAAATGATATGTAATTGCCATTTTAAAGGGAGAGGATTTTTTTTAATGTGTTATTTCTTAGTTTTGGAAACGAAGAAGACAACAACGTAAAGAAAACAACTTATAATTATTACCAAAAGTCTCAGTTTGAGTATAAACTCCTTAACAGAAGCACCAAAATTCAAATAATTGTGATGGGTAATTGGTGTAGCCTTCAATCACAAAATCACATATAGCACCATAACACAAATCTCTTACATCTTAATCTACCTTCATGATGCAACATCATAATCTCCTTGCCCATAGCAAAACGTTAGTAAATCACAGTTTAAGGTTTCAAATTTAAGCCTTTCACCAACCTGTCATTTCCTCCCAGCCTCTATAAAAGCCATATCCTACATATCATCAGTGCATCAAGTACTCATTGCCATACAAATACTCCTCATTATATTTGCATTCAAATCATTTTTAAAAGCATCAAACTATTTCCTTCATTTATCATAATCTCATATTCAGAATGATGTTCAAGAAACAATCTTTCTTTTCCCTCTCACTAGCATTGGTAATTTCAATATTTTTGTATCCCAGCACCACTTTAGCACAATTAACACCAACTGCTACCCCATTGAAACCTCCACAACCTCCACCTACCCCACCAGCTGCATCCCCTAAACCATTGGTTCCCTCATTGCCTGACTCACCAAGTGATTCCACACCTGACACTACTGTCAAAATATCAAGAGACCAGAAAACATATTAAAATAAGACAAGAGCTTTTGTTTTGGAATTCCTTAACAGCCTTCTGCAGCCTTTCTTTCTTAAATAGACAGCAAGAAATATGCTTTACAAGGAGATGAGAGATTACAGGAGTTATACAAGGAAAGGGGGAGGGATTATAGGAGATAACCTATTACAGGAGATATACAAGGGAGAGATTATAGGAGATTTCTGATTTCCTAACAGCTAGGATATATACAGTTATAAACCTATTAAAACAGGTAATAAATTACATTAATATACATTAACATCCCCCCTCAAATTGATGCTGGTAAGTCAACCAGCAACAATTTACCAACAAGAAACTGATGGCGCTGTCTAGTCATAGCTTTGGTAAAGATATCAGCCACTTGAAGATCTGTGGAGATGTAAGGAAGAGAGATGACTTTACTGGTCAAGGCGTCCCTGATATAATGACAATCAACCTCAATATGCTTGGTACGTTCGTGAAACACGGGATTTGCAGCAATCTGAATAGCACTTGTATTATCAGCATGAAGAGGGGTAGAGTTAGGCTGAGAAAATCCAAGCTCCTCTAAAAGACTGCGTAACCACACAATTTCAGAACAGGCAGAAGACATTGAACGATATTCAGCCTCAGTAGAAGATTTAGAAACACGATCCTGCTTCTTACATTTCCAAGAAATGAGGGCACCACCGAGAAACATACACCAACCTGTAGTAGACCGACGGGTATCTGGACATCCTGCCCAATCGGCATCGCTATATGCCACAAGTTGTAAAGGTGAGCCTTGAGGAAAGAATAACCCACGTGTAGGGGACCCTATGAGATAGCGGATAATTCGACGAACAGCAGTAAAATGAAGATGCCGAGGAGAAGACATAAATTGGCTGACTTGGTGAACTGCATATGAAATGTTAGGTCTTGTTGTCGTTAGGTAGATAAGACTTCCTACCAAACGCCGATAGAGAGTTGGATCAGCCAAAAGATCCCCTTCATCTTTCCTGTATTTGACATTGACTTCCATAGGAGTATCAACTGAAGTAGTTCCTTCTAGACCAGCCAAAGTGATCAAATCTTGAATGTACTTATGCTGGTTTAAAAATATGCCGTTGGATCGATGATGTACCTCCAGGCCTAAAAAATATATGAGTTGTCCAAGATCTTTCATGCGGAATGTTGCATGTAGCACTGCTTGAAGCTTAGTAATCAATCCATCATCAGTTCCCGTGATGATTAGATCATCCACATAAACCAAGATGAGAACTATACCCATGGGTGACTTGTGGAAGAAGAGAGAATAATCATATGGACTTTGTATGAAGGAAAAATTAAGAAGCGTAGTACGAAACTTCTCAAACCAAGCCCGAGGAGCCTGTTTAAGCCCATACAGAGAACATCTTAGCTTACAAACATCATTAGGAGAGGAAGTAGTCATACCAGAGGGAAGCTTCATGTAGATTTCTTCTTTGAGATCACCGTGAAGAAAAGCATTCTTCACATCCATTTGATGCAACGACCAAGATTTAGAAGCAGCAATGGCTAGGATAGTCCGAACTGTAGTCATCTTGGCAACAGGAGCAAATGTCTCCTCATAATCAACCCCATATTCCTGTTTATTACCAAGGGCTACTAATCGAGCTTTGTAGCGGTCCAAAGAGCCATCAGAACGGAGCTTTATAGAGAAAACCCATTTACTTCCAATAGGTTTGACCGTGGGAGGACAAGAGACAATGTCCCAAGTGTGATTCTCTTGAAGTGCTTGTAGTTCTTCTTGCATTGCTTGTCTCCAACATTCATGTTCCATAGCCTGTGTGTAACAAGAGGGAATGCAAATAGAAGACAAAGTAGCTGATAGAGATACAGGTGTATAGAAACCATACCAATCAGGGGGTTTAGTCGGTCGAGTGGACCGACGAAGAGGTATGACAGGAGCGACAGGATCTGGTGCCGGGGCAGAATCATGAAGAGAACCTGGATCATTTTGACGACGTCTTTCATACACAAAACCAGGCTTGAACCGTTCCACAACTGTTGAAGAATCTGAAAAATGTGGCATAAGAGATAAAGAGGAAGATGGTGGTTCAATAAACGATGGAAAGAAATATTGATTTTCAAAGAAAACCACATTCCTGGAAATTCTAATACGACGGGACTGTGGATCATAACAAACATACCCTTTTTGAGTAATAGCATATCCTAGAAAAGCACACTTAACAGATTGGGCAATAAATTTGTTACGTTCATGAGCAGGAAAATGCACAAAACAAACACAACCAAAGGTACGAAGATCAGAGTATGAAGGAGGATGCCCAAACAACTTTAGAAAAGGAGAATCATTTTGTAATGTAGGAGAAGGCAACCGATTTATCAAATGTATAGCAGTAGAAAGTGCTTCACACCAAAAACGAGGAAGAACAGATGATTCAAGCAAAAGTGTTCTTACTACATCGAGAAGGTGACGATTCTTTCTTTCGGCAACACCATTTTGTTGTGGTGTGGATGGACAAGAACGCTGAGATATGATCCCTTTATTTTGAAGAAAACTTTAAAATTCATTAGACATATATTCTCCTCCAGAATCAGATCTTAAGATTTTTATGTGGGCAGAGAATTGAGTCTCAAGAAGTGCGACAAAACGTTGAAAAACAGAGAAAACTTCTGCCTTAGACCGAAGAAAGTATACCCATGTAAAACGACTGAAGTCATCTATGAAAGTAACAAAATACTTATAACCTGCATGAGAAACAACAGGTGAAATCCCCCAAACATCACTATGAATAATGTCAAAACAATGGGTTGCACGAGATGCATTATTTGGAAAGGGTAAAAGTTTACTTTTGCCAAGTTTGCATGTAGTACAATCAAAAGGAACAGAAAAATCTTTATTGCCCAATGAACCAGATTTTACCAAGGTACTAAGCACATGGGAATTTGGGTGCCCTAAACGATTATGCCACATTTTATTTATTTGTCTATCATCAATACAAACGAGAGAAAGTAAAGGAAAAGTAGGACAGATTGTGGAAGAAGGCAAGTGTAGCGGAAAGAGTCGTCCCACTTTAGGTCCCTGCAGGATTATCTTCCCGGACACTTGATCCTGCACAGTACAACCAGAATGAGAAAATTGGACATTATAATCATGATCAACCAATTGGCCAACAGAAATAAGATTTGTGGAAAGACTGGGAGACACAAAAACATTAGTCAAGGAAGGGGAAATATCACCAATAGCACTGATAGGCAAAGAGTTGCCATCAGCTGTGTGAATTTTCTAATTTCCATTATAATTTTGCACATTGGAAAGAGACACAGACGAATTGGTCATATGGTTAGAAGCTCCAGAATCAAGGTACCAAGGTTTAGAAGAAAGATTAGGATTACCTGAGAGCCCAAAGGCAGAAAAGGCAGAAAGAATCATCTGTTGTACTATTTCAGGAGTAAGTGTGTTTGCAGGAGACATAGGAACAGAATTTGAAGCAGGCAATGCAGTAGAACTAGAGGCACCAACAGAGGCATGATAAGCGGTTCCTTGCTTCCTTTCAGGTCGAATCGGACAAGCTGTGATGATATGCCCTCGCTGCTTACAGTAGTTACAGAATTTTTGTTGGCAATCCTTTGCAATATGACCAAATCCTTTACAACTGTAGCATTGGACAGAACGCATATCTCTGCTCTTATTCCTTCCTTGTGCTGCATATGCCACATTAACAGAAGTACCAGTATTGGTTTTGTGTTCCATGGCTGCTTGAGTTGCTAAGCGTTGTTCCTCTCGAAGAAGTTCACTCAAGCAAGCATCCAAAGCTGGTACTGGGTTGCGGTTCATCAGATTAGAACGAGTGACTTCAAAGTCAAATCGCAGCTTCATCAAAAATTGGTCTCTCTTGCTGGTCTCGTGCACTTTTTGGACAGCAGAGAGGCCTTCGTCTGAGATATCAGCATAAATAATGTTTGAATATTCAGTCCAAAGAGTTTGAAAACCAGAAAAATATTCCTCAATTAAGAGACTCCCTTGTGCGAAATTAGCCATCTCATACTCCAATTGAAACCTCCTAGCTGTGTTATCTTGATTATAAACCTTTTTCAAATAATCCCACATTTCCTTAGCAGTTTTACAAGGCCTCAGATTAAGAATAAAATAAGCCTCAACTGAGCTAAGTATCCAGGTCATGATTTGGGAATCTTTGACTTCCCATTTTGCCAAATCCTCTAGACTTGTAGGTGCTGTTTTTTTCCCATCAATATGACCCCATAAATCTTTTCCTTTGACAAATAATTTGAATTGAAACTCCCAAGCAGAATAATTTTTTCCATTAAACCGAACAAGAAAGGAATCAGACTTATCATAAGACATGATGGAGTAATAAGGGTCAACAATTGAAGTAAAGACAGAACACAACAGCAAAACCAGAAACCTAGGAAATTGCACAAACAGAGAGCTCAGACTTGAAACAAAACCTGATTGCAAATCACGAAGACACCCATAAGATCACAAGACAAGAAGAACGTTTCTATGGACCAGAACACAAGAGTTGACCACGGTTCAGAGTTGTGGCTCTGATACCATGTCAAAATATCAAGAGACCAGAAAATATATTAAAATAAGACAAGAGCTTTTGTTTTGGAATTCCTTAACAGCCTTCTGCAGCCTTTCTTTCTTAAATAGACAGCAAGAAATATGCTTTACAAGGAGATGAGAGATTACAGGAGTTATACAAGGAAAGGGGGAGGGATTATAGGAGATTACCTATTACAGGAGATATACAAGGGAGAGATTATAGGAGATTTCTGATTTCCTAACAGCTAGGATATATACAGTTATAAACCTATTAAAACAGGTAATAAATTACATTAATATACATTAACAACTACTCCATCTGTTGACATTGTTGCAATCTTGAGAAAGGCAAAGTCTTTCAACATCTTTATCCGCCTCATGAAAACCACACAATTGATCAACCAACTCAATGCACAACTCCTAACCACAAAATCAGGTGGCCTAACAATTCTTGCAGCAGATGACAGTGCATTCTCAGAACTCAAAGCAGGGTTCCTGAACTCACTTTCTGACGGACAGAAGTTAGAACTGTTGCAATTCCACGTGATATCAGAATATGTGTCAAGCTCTAACTTTGATACTCTAACAAACCCAGTGAGAACACTCGCAGGTGCTAAACCTGGGAAGGTGGAACTGATGTGGTGAGTTATGGTGGGTCTGTCAACATATCCACAGGTGAGGTTAACACAACAATCAATGGCATCGTATACACAGATAAGCATCTTGCCATTTACAAGGTTGGTAAGGTTCTTCTTCCTATGGACTTCTTTGCTGTTGCTAAGGCACCTGCAAAATCACCATCTCTGGCTCCAGAACCATCTGCAAATGCGTCAAAAGCAGATAAAGAGAAGCCATTATCTCCAGATTCATCGGAATCATCTCAGGTTAATGCTGTAAAGGATAGCTCTGGTGCTGTGAAAATCAATGTGTATGGAAAGTGGGCATCCCTTGTTCTTGGAGTAGTTCTTGTGACAGTGTTGTCATCTTAAACCAGAATATAATATATATATATATATATATATATATATATATATATATATATATATATATATATATTGAATTTTAGATGTGTACTAGCTACAAGCTGTCGTGCTTCGAGAGTATTTATATGAATGCGGTTTGTGGGAAAGAAGTGAATACTGTAGTGATGAATTTGCAATAGTGGATTAGGGGGATTTGAGTTTTAAGACTTTTGCATGTCCCTTTTCGAATTTATTCCAAAATATAAGAGTTCTGTCCCATGGATCATGGTTGTTTAATTCTTTGATATTTAGCATGCTTTTTGAATTTGGATACCTGTTGAAGAAGACATTAATATAAATTTTTAAAAATGGTTTGTAGAGATGTTTACTCGACTTCAGAAATATTAATTCTAATAACTATGTTTAGACGAACCAGACTTTTCTCTGATGGGTCGAGCTTTTTTCTAATGAATTTTGACACCGGTTATTTTTTAAAATTATTATAAATGATGCTTTTAAAATTAACCGATGTGAAAAATTAATATTGTACAAAACCAAACCATTATTCATCAATTATTCATCCAATCATCAAACCATAACATAAAATCGAGGCCCTTGTATCCTCTTAAACATCACATATATGTTGGCAGAAGCCCAAAAATCATCAATTATTAATCATCACATCATTAGCCGTAGTCACAAATACAAACACAAACAATTTCTCTCAGATAACATTATTACACAGCCAACTATCCTCAGGACTTTCCAGAAAAGGGTCAGGCTGTTACATTCTCGAAATAGAAGGCACTAATTCTGGAGGAAATAACTTGCTCTAATTCAAGGAACATGGATAGTAATGTGAAGCATGTTGATCTTGGGATACAAAGTTTTCATTCAAGAGGTGATGATAATATGGAGCAGGGTGGGCTGGATGGTTACGATTTGGCAAAGCCCAATGTTTCAGATATGGGTCTAAGTGATTCTTTAAACCAACAAGATGTTGCAACCGTGAGCAGATCATTGGGCCATCCTAAATTCATGTATGTGGGCCAGTGTGCAGTGGGAACAGATAATGCGGCTATGTGGGAACAGAGAACATCGTTGACAACTTGGGCTCATGTATGAATAAAATGATATGAAGAAGTCAAACAGTCACATTGAAGAAAACGCTCCATATGTATGTTTTAAACTCTAACGATTTAGGACCAGTGGAGAGCGTTTCACATAATGTGCTATCACAAGAAAAGAGTGATCAATTGATTAGTAAGAATTGGTCAAGATTGAAACAAGAAAAAATCATAGAAAAGTGCGAGTCGTTAGATGTAAAGGAACATGTACCATTGGAAGTTGGTTAGGGGTACCACCTTCTAATGTTCAAACTGAACCAATTCCCACCACTTCTTGTGCTTCCTCTTTATTGCACCATGTACCTAGTAATGGAAGGAGTAGGTGGAAGTTAAAAATAATCTAAGAACAAGTTGAAGCATAGGTAATTGCGTGATTGAATAGCGTTTTGGTGTGAGTAAGATGAAGCACTAAAATTAAATTTTGCTCAAGCAATTTCCAAGGAGGTTAGTAGTGTCAATGCCCAATCTTTAACAGCTGTGGTAGTGAGTCCAATAATGGGTGACGTTGGTCTTTCTTGGTTAAAAAAACAATCATGGTGGAGCTTGTATGCCTTGGGGGAAATGGTGTTACGGTTGAAAGAGATGAAGGTGATATTATTAGAAGCATGGTGGATATGGAGACGAGGGATAAAAATGAAATATATACACAATTGATTGGGGAAACATATGGTGGGTTGAATTCAATTGTTAATGAAGGTTCTTAGTTATAATATAAGAAGGTTGAGTGGGAGGTTGAAAAAAATGGTCAGGGAAGTGATATGTGATAAGAGAGTTGATATTGTTAGGTTTCAAAACACAAAATGGAACAATATAGATGAACATTTGTTGAGGTCATTATGGAGTGGTTCTGATTTTGATTGGATTGCTTCTCTTGTTGTAGGTGTTGTAGAGGGGGCTGTTGTGTGTGGGGTAAGGCGTTTTTTTAAAAAAATTCAAGTGTTTAAGGGTAGAGGGGGGTCGAGGTGTTGGAGAGATAGACCATAACCTTGTATTATCTTTTTTGTTGGTGAAGAAGAGAAAGTTATGAGATGATTTATTAAGGTTAAAATCTACTAATGGGGAGTGTTCTGAGTGGTATGTGATTGGTGATTTCAATGTTATTAGGTGTGGTGATGAAAGAATAGGGGTTATTGAGGATGGTGTTATAGGTAGTAATGAGATGAGTTTGTTCAATGATTTTATATTCAAAATAATAAAGTCGGTAGATCTTTCTCTGTATGGTAGGTTTATACGTGGTGTAAGCCTAATGGGACAACAAGAAGTCGGTTGGATAGATTTTTATGCTCTCAACAATGGTTGTTGAGTTTCCCAAATTATGTTCAATTGGCGCTTAATAGAACTATGTCTGATCATTGTCCTTTGCTTCTAAAAGTGATGGATGTGAACTAGGGATTGAGGCCTTTTGGACTATTGGTTGAAGGAGTCTTGTTTAAATTATTTGTGGAGAAGGCATGGAAAAATATGGTTGTTGAGGGATGAAAAGCCTTTGTGTTGAAAGAAAAACTTAAAAAGGTTGAAACAGTTATTGAATGCGTGGAATAAAGAATGTTTTAGTATCTTAGGGGAGAGATTGAAGGATGTGGCTGGTAAAATTAAAGATTTGGATTAAGAGGAGGATAAAGGTGCTTTAGGCGACAAGGGTGTGGTGCATGGAAAAAACTTTGTGGCGGAGTTATGGGAGCTATCTAAATTTAAGGGTTCAATAATGTTCCAAAAGTCTAGAGTACGTTAGCTACAGGAAAGAGATTCTAATACAAGGTACTTTCATGTAATTATCAATAAGAGCGTTGGGATGTGTAATTCATAGATTATGGTTGAATGAGAGTTGGGAGGAGGAGCCAATAAGAGTGAAGGAATGTGTGAAATATTTTTTCAATAGGAATTTTTAGGTGAAAGTCTAAATAGACCCTTGTTGGACTATGTTGTTTTCTCTATGTTGGGTGAGGAAGATAATTTTAAAATCAATGAAGGAGAAGATACACTTGCCTATTTGGGAGTGTGAAGGGTCAAAACATCCTTTGTGGAGCATGTTTAAGAATGATGTGTGTAGAATGTTGGATGATTTCTATGCAAATAGGGTGCTTCCAAATGGCACAAATTCTTCTTTTTTAGCATTAATTGGGGCATATCTAAGGTAGAATTAGGTGATTATAAGCCTATATCTTTGGATGGATGCATTTATATAATTATTACTAAAGTGTTGGCTAGACATTTGAGGGGTGTTACTGATGGCTTAATCAATGAGAACCACTCGACTTTTGTTGATGGGAGAAATATGTTAGATGGTGTAATTGGTCCAAATGAACTTATTGACAACATGAAGAAGAGGTGAAAATCATGCTTAATTTTTAAGATGGATTTTGAGAATGCGTATGATACAGTTTGTTGGGATCTTTAATCTATATGATGAGATGCATGAGGTTCACATATAGATGGATGAGGTGGATCAAGGGGTATTTGATGTTATCCCGTGTGTTTGTGCTTGTGAATAGGAGCCAAACAACAGAACTTCTTATGAGAAAGGGTATCTGTTAGGGTGATCCTATGACACTTTTTTTATTTCTAATTGTTGTTGAGGGGAATAGTGGGTTGATCAAGGAGGCGAAGAACCAAAGTCTATTTAAAGGAGTACTTGTGGGGGATGGTGGAGTTTGCATCTCACATCTGCAATTCGTAGTTAGTATGTTATTTTTTGGTGAGGTATTGTTAAAAAATGTTCTAACATTGAAAAATATTTTAAGATGCTTTGAGTTGGCATTTGGGTTAAAGGTTAATTTTTTAAAAAGTAAACTGGGAGCAGTTATGGTTAATAAGGAAGATGTGGCTCGTTATGATTCCTTGTTGAAATGTAAAATCATGAGGTTGCCATTTGTATACCTTGGAATCCTTTTGGGGGGAAAACCTAGGGATAATTAATAGTTGGGATCCTGTTGTTTCTAAATTTTGGAAGAGATTGTTCCTTTGGAACCAACATCATCTTTCCTTTGGTGGTCATCTTTGTCTTGTAAAATCAATACTATCTTCACTCTCACTCTTTTTCTTCTCTTTTTTAAAACACTCATTTCTGTTATTAAACTGCTAACATTTATGGAAAGATTTTTTATAGGGTGGTTATGAGGAGAGGAAAAAATATCTTAGATAACATGGGAGCAAGTGTATTATAGTAAGGAGGCGAGTGAATTAAGTGTGAGGGATTTGGAAAATTTTCAATTATGCCTTGTTAGGGTAGTGAGAGTAGAGGTTGTTAAATGAAAAGGATAGCTTGTGGGGTAAGGTGTTAGAATCAAAATATAAGAACAATGTTTAGTAGGTGAATGAGAGGTCTTTGAGAAAGGATCAAGATGGTGAGGAAATTTAGGGTGTGTTTTGAAACATTCATATGAGGTTGGGAGGTTTATTGATAATTTAAGGAGGGTTGTCGGTAATGGGTCAAATACAAGGTTTTGGGTGAATTGTTGGGCGGGGGAAAAAAGTTGTTGTCATCTTTATCTCATGCTTTTTAAGGGTTTATTGGCATGCACAAGGTTGTTCAAGGCTCTTGGATATGATTGAGATCTTTTTTAGGTTATTACTAAGTGAAATTTACCTACTGTCTTGTGAACCAGCACTTAGACCTCTGGGACTTATCATTTGTATGATTTTTTTGGTCTAATGTTGTTCCACTCAAAATAGTGAATTTTAGATGGAGACTATTATTTGATCAAATTTAAACCAAGCATAACTTGTCTAGACGTGGAATTGTTTTTTATAACTCAATTGTGCTTTGTACTTTTTGAGGTGAATATACAAAGATTAGTTCTCATCTTTGTTTTACTTGTAAAATCTCTTATTCCTTATGGCAGTTGTGTTATACTTAGGAGTTTCTGCTATGTTATACATAACAATTGTAAGAGTAATCTTGAAAGTGATTTAGGTTTGGGTTTTGATAATGAGAGCAAACACATGAACTTATTGTGTTGTGGTTTACTACTATTTAAATTATTTTTGGTGTAAGAAATAATGTTATCTTCATGGGCGAATCTATTTTTCTTAAAGAAAATAGTCAAGTTGATTCAGTATAAAAATTAAGTTTGCTCAAGGTTTGGGATGAAGAGATTTTCTAAAAGTTTTGTTAAATAATATAGAGTCTCTTTTATACGTCTTAGATGTATAATATATTAAAAATTGTATATGGATTAGGGTATTCATTATATCTTCATTAATGGTAATGTTTTTCTATGATAAGAAAAACCATGATAATTAATATCTTAGATTGTATAATATTTTCTAGTGAAGTATAAATTATTCATTTTGAGGGTTATAAGTATATTACAGGCAATTAAATCTTGAACACTTGAACATAATCACAGAATATTGTGAATAACTCAAATTCCTTTATTAGAAGACATAGAGAATGTTTGGTTTGCAGTTGAGAAAACGGAGTTAAGTTGAAGTGAAAAATTTAAATTTTGATATTAATTCTTTACGTCGTTCAAGATTATCAAAATTCCATTTAACCGTATGATCAAAAACTAGCTATCATTTAACGGAGAAAATATCTGTTGAAGCCATGCTCCAAACATGCCAATAATTTACTATTTGAAGCCAAAAAAAGTATTTTACAGAGCAGGTACACATTAATAAGAGTCAACATCACAAAAACCATTGGGCCATTGGTGGTGAAACAGGCCAATTTGACCACCTTAAAACGACTCTCAACTTTGCTGTTGTTTCAAAAGAAAAAGAAAATAAAGCATTTAATTACTGTTGCGCATATATTATTTTATTTCACACGACCTGCACAGTTAAAAGCTAGGGTAGGTCACAGGCTCACAGTCATTATGTAAACAGTAGTACCACGCTGTAAAGTCGTATCAACTATCAACGTTACTACGTTAGAGAAACGCATCAACCTACGTATCAACTATCAACTATTAACGTTTTATTTAAACTTAAAATATCGATGCATTTGGTTAATATATATATATATATATATATATATATATATATATATATATATATATATATATATATATTTATTGATTGTGTTGTCTGTTCCAACATGCAATATGGCCCCCACAGGCCTCACGAGACCACTCTTTGATACTCATTACATATCACACGTGAACTCGATTCCCTAGTTTCACTGTACATCACTTGCTTTCTGGTCTTTCCCCGATCTCTTTGTTGCAGTTACATAACAAATGCATGCTTGGTTTGGCGTCAGATAGGATCAAAATCACATTGCAAAGGTGAATATTACACTAAATAATCATAGATTAGATTTATGTAATCATATCATACCTTTCCGAATGCGCAGTGCAACCAAACACATACTAAGAGCAGTTATAGGAAAATGTTTTGCAGATAATCTAAATAATAAGTACGATGGGTGGTGTTTCCAAATTCCAATCCACAACTTCACTAGCTTTTGGGTGTGTTTCGGTTTTACTTGAGATTTTTTAACCAAGGATGGTGAAAGACTATTTAAAACGCTTAAACAATATACATAATCAGTATTAATTATTAAATCATTTCATTTCATCGTTTTCATTTTCATTTACTAAACGGGCACTATTTAGCTATAAGCTACGTTTCTTTAAATTAGAGCTCTACGTTGTAGCCCTAGCAGTAGTGTCCACTGTACTGGCTTTGCAGGTTCATGGCTGAGGCAGACCCCATTGTATTAAACTCAACAAGGTCTTGCCCCGAGAAGGGTATTACTCTTCTTATTGAGTCTTCTTCATCTCCAACTCCCATAAAGTCTCTTGTTAAACCAAGTTGGTTCTGGCTATTGTTTGAGTAGTTTATTGAACGCAATCGCTTCCCCAAAATCGATGGTGTTGTTGTCTCTTCATCCACCGGCATCACCATGTGGTTATCCAAACCCTTGGAGCCACTCACACCCACAAACGACTTGTTCGAGTCATTTAATAAATACCCACCACCTAGGTTGGTGTCACCTTCAACACTCACCAAATCGTTCAACTTGTGAACCTCAACAACGTTGTTCTTGTTGTTGTCGTGGTTGATCCTCGAAGATCCCATTTGAACCGCTTTCTGCAACTGTGTGGTGGCTGACATGTGAACCATTGGGTTCTGGTTACCCATCAAGTACGAAGAGTTTGTGCTTTGTGATGATGACAACGTTAACTCTCCTTTGTTCACTTCTTGTTCTTGCTTCAGTAGCAATGGGTTAACGTTGTTTGCAATATTTGCAAATGATGCTTCTTGGTAACGGTAATTCACCCACTGTGACCCAAACACGTCCATCTCAGGCATAGTGGTATTTGCTTCTGAGGTGAAGTTGTTATTAAGAGGGTGAAGATAATGAGAATTGGCTTGGTCAAGCCAAAGTGGTAATCTTAGCTTTTGTTGTTGACCATGGTTTGTGTCACCATAGTTTATTATCCCCAATGACCCTGACCCACCAAATTGATCTGATTGAAACCCGGAAAAATTTTGAGGGATCTTTGGAGATACAGCATTTGTAATCAAATGATTATGATGATGATCACTTTTCATGTTACTTAAACTTGCTGGCACTTTCCTCGCTCTTTCTTCAGCCAAAGCGTCACAAAAAGCTCTATGCGTTATAAAGCTGTCCTTCCTGATTCGTATACAATATCAAGAAATTTACAATAATCCATATCATGCTTAACTTAGTGAGCTCGATCTCATGGTACACTGATATACACCTAGATTAACATTAATTAATTAATATGAACCCTTCATTTATTAATTATTCCAAACAAATATTCTCTCAGTTAGTCATATCCGGTTTCCTTTACATCTGGCATCCATTAATTAATGAATTAAGACATTTGCTTTACTAAAATTAGTTTCACATAATTCATGAATATTAAACATTGTTGGAGAATCAAAGGGGCAAATTAATTATGTGTGCATAGTATTTATTTTTTTTACACATTATGTTGAATTAACTGGACATAGTAGTATTATTATTTAAATATGTGAGAAAGAAATGCATGCTAACCTGGAGAAAAGAGTGCCACAGTCACATTTGTACTCTCTAGTCCCACAAATTTTGGTATGGGCCTTCCAATCGGATTGAACTGCGTATTTCTTGGAGCACTTGTGACACTTCCACTTCTTCTCACCGTGCTTTCTGCTGAAGTGCTTCTTTATACCTGTCAAGTCACCCAATGCTCTAGATGGGTCATGGTGCACACAACTCTTCTCAGGGCACACGTACACTTTCTTCCTCACTTGATCTTTGTTTGTTCTCTGCCTCAGCTTCCACGGCAAGTTGTGCCCACGTCTATGCAGCTGCAAATTCTGGTCCCTCTGAAACCCCTTTTTGCAAATTTCACACATGAAACGGTTCGTTGCCATCAGAGACTTTGGTGACAGAGCCACCACTTCTGCATCTGGATCTACTTATATATAAATCAATTCATATGGTTAGTCTACTTATATATACTTCAAATTATTTAAATTTAACATTGAATTAATTAACTATAATGAATTTTGTAAATAACATATGATATAATAAATAAAAGATGGGGATTAATTAATATATTCATATACTTGCCTGGTGTTCCAGGTAGATTTCTCTTTTTCTTAGCTGGATTTGAATTAGGGTTTGGGATTGGGTGATCTTGAACATGAAGGGAGGTGGGTGTGATTGTGTTGGGAGGAAGAGAAAGAGTTTCTCGAGACAACATTTTTGAAGTGGAGATAAATTGTGTGTCCTAATTAAACTAGTGCTACCTAGCTATAGCAAATTCCAAAACCAAAGGTAGTGCCAAAATTACAAAATATGAAACCAAAAAGCATGCAGTGTGTTCCGGTGTTTGTGCTGGGAAATTAAAGATAATAATAATAGTATCCAGAGATGTATTGAATGTGAAAATAGATAGGTTGAACAATTTTGATTCCCTTGATGGATGATGAGAATAAAAATAAAAGAGAAAGGAAATATTTATGTGGGGAGAAAATGAAATTGGTTTCACATGTGAATCAAGCGGAAAGCACAAGTCATAGTTTGGAATGAAGGGCAATTAAATGAAGAGAGAAGAGAATAATAAAATATATATTGAAAATATCTTTCTCTCTCCTTATCTAACAAGGCTGCCCTCTGAGGGTCAGTTAGCCATAGACTTTGCTGGACTGGACCACTCTCTTTCTCTCTCCCTATATATATATATACACACACACATATATATATATATATATATATATATATATATATATATATATATCAAAATCGAATTGGTTTGGTCGGTCTGACTGGTTGAACTATGAACCGGTTATATGATCGATCTGAGTCAATTCTTTAATACTATCGATTTAATTACGATTCGATCCTAATTTGATTACAATTTACTTGAATCGGTATATATATATATATATATATATATATATATATATATATATATATCATTTATATCAAAATCGAACAGGTTTGACTGGTTGAACTGTAAACCGGTTATATGATCGGTCTGCGTCAATTCTTTAATACTATCGATTTAACTACGATTTAATCCCGGTTTGAACACGATTTACTTAAACCGGTGGTTTAATGACCGATCCAGTTTTAAAATTATTGATATTTATATATCAAAACTACTATATACTATCTAGTATCTACCTATTTAATTAACAAATTAAAAATATAAATTTCAATATAATTCTATCAAGTTAATTGAAACTTGAAAGAACAATTAAGCTGGGAGAAAATTATTATTCCACCTTTTTAAAATATTTGTGTTTAAAAAAAACAATTATATTACTTGTCATTTTACGTTTTCAATACTTTGATTTCATTTTTACCTTTAAATTAATAAAACAAAAACTGATAATATTGTTAGAGATGAGAGAGAAGAAAGTAGTAATTGATAAGGGTAATTTAAAAAAATTATTTCACTGACCAAAAGTTCTTGTTCACACAAGGAGTAAGAGACCCAAAACCTTAGAGAATTCTCATAGGGATTAAGTTTATTAATTCTCAATAATGTGTCACTTAGTTTACAACATGTACCGCAGGTACTTTTATATCTAAGTTACAACATGGGCTTGACCTATTAAGATGTGACTTACACTAACTAACCCTCTAATGACGTGGAGGCGTTTCAAGAGGTGGTGGAGACCACCTCCTAACCTCATGCGGAAACAGTTCTCATTCGGGGTGACCATTATAAAATTTTTGTTTTAAAATATAATTTTAAAAAGAAACTTTGTTTAAATAAACGAGTTACAATTTTTTAAATAATTTAAAATTATATTTTAGAAAACAAAAATCTTTCTCTATGGTACTACCTCCAAAATTGAAAGCAACAAAAACTAGCATATTTGGATACAAAAAGTATAACCAATCCGTAATTGATCTTACCTCATAATTTAATGCTAGTAATTATATATTAAAATGTTCTCATTTAATATGAATTTTAATTTTCAACCGACACAGAGACATAATAAACTATTCAAAAAAGAGTTTTTGAACAAATGGTACTACAATTTATACGAAAACCCATAGAATTAACGTGAATGAGGTTAAATAAATTTCTATTTTTGGCTTCAAGTCTGAAAATAACATTATTATGTAAGAGAATTATTTTTTTCTTAAGAATAACTTAATCAAATAATTAAAATACGAAAACATGATGAAGTAAATTTTGTATATTCTTATAATAAATAAAAGATATAAATTTTTTATTAATTTAACTATAAATATATAATCATCTTTTATTATCAACACTCACAAATTGGTCTAGTTTATCATTTTTATTCAGAACCAAGATAAATATTACTTAGTTTATTTTTCTTTATCAACAGCATCACTAAATATTTATTTAGTATGTAGTTAAGAAAATAAAGTTATAAAAATAAAAAAAATAAAAGTTAATACTAATCATTCACATTGTTTAATTTTGTCAAAACTTCGTTTGATCGTAAAATTTTTTTTTTGAGTTGGTTAAACTGATTTGATCAACTCCACAAAGAATCAAACAGGGCTTAAAAACAATGAACGAAGAGTAACAATTCAAGTAATGTCATATCCCTAGAATTTTTTAAAAAAAAGTTTAGAAAAACTAGAAGTTGATAAAAAGTATTAATTGAAAAACATAGAAAAGTTAATAAAGAGAAGGAGGTTTACAGCAAGGTATGAGTAATGAGAATGATTATGGAATAATTGCATTATTAGGAGGGAAGGGGGGGTGGTGCCGTCCGTGAGGCCTCACTGGCTAGGAGTAGGGGCCCACTAAATGACTTGTCAGTTTGACACACACAGTTTCATTAAACAAAAGGCACCATATCACTGTCCACCCCTCACCACCCACCCGTATCATAAAAATCATTCAGTAATTAGTTATATAAATGAAATTATAAAAATACAAATATTTAATAGTTAGTATTAAATCAACACATTTAAAAGTTAGCTAATTCATATGATTTTTTCTGTTTTTAACAAACTTGGTTCTCCAAATAGAATGTTCAAGCAAACATTCACTTTGTGTGCTTCACATTTCTCTACAAATTCTTTACAAGACTCATTTTATTAAAACAAGGAATAATGGTTTTTGGGTTTTATATTATATAGGAATTTTATATTGAGTAATTAAAGAATTTTAATGTAATATTTAACTTACGAGATTCTCCCATTTATTATAATAATATATTATATTAAACTATATTCATTTGTTGAAGTCGTATTAATTGATGTTTTTATTGTTTCATTGAGAAAAATATGAATTATTTATAGACTCGATATACCTACTAAGTGTACTCTAACATCCAAACCAATTCTTCCAATCATTCAAATTAAATTCATTACTTCCACGGTAAGACCTAATCAACATTAATTCAAGGCACAAAATTATGTCAACGATGGGGTCAATCCAATAAATGCATATTCATTATTGTTTAGCAAGTACTATTTCACTTCTTTATCATAACTCAAAAAAAATAAAAAATAAAGAGGACAAAATCAATTAAAAATTTTCTCTTGCATTATTGATAGGTTAGACCAATTTATCAAATAAATCAAACTTGTATATTTTTAAAGTCTATCTAGTTAAATAAGATAGATTTTAAGGCATTTAAAAAACATTTTAAGTTTAATTAATCAGTCTTTTTAAATAAATATATATGATATAATAATGAAGTCTTATTATATTTTACTTTATATAAAAAATATATAATATTTTAGTAGTATATATTTATTAAAAACGTGAGCATTGCCAATAATGACTGAACAAGTAAACAATACCCTTTTCCTACGAGTTGACTCGGTTCAATCCACATACTATCATTATGCCCCCGCAAATACCGCACGTCGTGGTCCTTGCCTTAACATTTTGACACGTTTTAAAGGATGTTTGGTTTATATTTGAAAAAATAGAATTAGGAAAATATAAAAATATAAAGGTTAATGTTTATCTTTTACACTATTTAAGATAATCAAAATTTCATTAAATCGTAGGATAAATTTCCTACTTCTCTAAAACTCTGTTTTGTTCACTTAAACTGCATAGCAAACATGCTCTCATTTTCACCCTTTTTGGATTTTACTAAATTTACATTACATTTCAACATTTTAGGTGTTCACAACCCATTTTTAAATTAAATCAACTACTTAATTACTTATGGTTAATTATAAATTTATTTAAGATTTTCTTATCTGATTCATTCATTTTCTAAAAAGATACACTTAATTATTTATCCAACTAAATTAACTATATTTTATATTAATTATTTTACACAATGAAATCCTTTTGAGTTAGAATTCCTCCTTTACTCAGTATTATTCAGTTTAATTACGAAAAACACAATTTTTATTAACTTTTTATTATAAATATGTTTTCAGTTTTGTTTTGATCAAATTTTGATTATAGTTCTTTATTTTTTTCTTAATTTTGGTTATTATGATATTTAATATGTTGAAATTGACCTATGGTATATTGAAATTTGTTCCTAACGTCACAAATGTTAGCTCAACAAATGAAAAATGTTACGTCACTTATTTTTTATTCAGTCTCTTCAACTTCTTCTATTTCTTAACTTCTTAAAATTGACCATATATTTTTTCTCTAACAACATATTTAGAGACCGATTTCAACATATTAAATAACATAATAATCGAAACCAATACAAAAAAACTGAATGACCAAAACCAATAAATGATCAAAATACAAGGATCAAAAACATATTTAGCCTAACTTTTATTATAAGCCAAAAAAATAAAAAGGGTATAAAAAGTAGTTACCCTTAACCAAAGTAAACATACAACATACAAAGAAGAGAACTAGTCCATAGTAAACATACTTACAACATCTAGAAGAATTATCATGCATGATACCACAAGATGCTAAATTATCCAATGTTGGTACTCAATCATACATTAGTCGCCAACCAAATCCCCCAACTTTAAGTGGTACAATATTATTCCAGGAATCAGATTCAATCGGCCACGCACCACGAAAATCACCAAGATCATTAAGAAGAGCAATTAATAATTCATGTTCCTAGACAAAGAATTCTCTTCGCCATTTCAGATCCCAAGCCCATGTATCATCCACCCACCTCCCCACCTTAGTCACAATAGCATTTTACTGTAAAGACATTGAAAACAATCTACATTGACTTTAATAGTGTGTCTCCCAACCAACAATCAGACCCAAAACTTGTTTGAACCCGCCACGACCACCCTCCTAACATTAGACCGAAACCACCCAAACTCATTAGAAAATTTCAACACACTCCCTAAGTTCCTCCACCATCTTGACCTTTTACAAACACCTCCCAATCCCCAGACCAAACACCTGACCATATTTAGACTTTAAAATTTTTCCCCACAAACTCTCATGATCCCCCAACATCCTCCACACCCATTTCCCAAGTAAAGCTGAATTAAAATTACCCAAATCCCTCACACCCAACCCACTTGCCTCCTTACTCTTACATACTTTTCCTATTTTACCCAACATATTTTTTTTCCTCTCCTCCCTCCCTCTCCACAAAAAAGATCTTTATAATGAAGTTAGTACATCTATTTACTCTATATTAAAAGAAGGTCCTTCTCTTCCACGTGTCACCTTATCCTTTATTTTTGTCTATTATATTGTGTTCCAGACTTTTCTTCCCTCTTTCATCCACTACTTTTTGCTGACAACATGTCACCTCACAGCCTATTAAAATAATTAAAAAAGTACAAGGGTTGGGCCTCCGTTGCTATACACCACTTCTTCCTAATAATAAATAACCATGAAATTTGCTTTTCCAAGTGGGTGACTTCAAGAAGATCCTACGAATGAAGGAATAATACACCACTTTCCGAGTGAAGATCCTACGAATGAAGCAAACCGAGAGGGTGATTTTCCAAGTGGGTGACTTTTGTATTGACTTCGCTCAAGCGAAGGGGTGTTTCGCCCGAGCGAGTTGGGCTGCCTCGCTCAAGCGTGTTGGATCTCGCCTGGGCGAATGGGTCTTTCTGAGTGAAGATCCTACGAATGAAGGAATTCCGACTACGAATGAAGGAATTCCGAGCGGGTGATCTATTCTCTATAAGTCTAACTGATGTATTTCTGATCCGAGTGACTCTGTGAATGGGTCTTTCCGAGTGAAGATCCTACGAATGAAGAAATTCCGAGCGGGTAATCTATTCTCTATAAGTCTGACTGATGTATTTCTGATCCGAGTGACTCTGTGAATGGGTCTTTCCGAGTGAAGATCCTACGAATGAAGGAATTCCGAGCTTGTGATCTATTCTCTGAATGCATAAGATGACATATACCGAGTAAATCTGGCTGGAATACTCCAAGTGAAGTATGATTGTGGAGACCCCTTCTGAGTGAAGCAAGGTCTATGTGTCCTCCGAGTGAGAGATGTGAAAATATACCGAGTGATGGGTGTTTGGTACAACCCCGATTGTGTTGAAGTTAAATACAACGAGTGGTGTTTGTTTGGGAAATATTCCGAGTGAGGAAGGTTTATGGATTTCGAGTGAGAATAACCTTAATTACCGAGTAGGTTGTGTATGTGAACTTTGGGGATAAAAATGAATGACTAAGTATATTAAGTTGGGGTTAATCTCGAGTGAATGGAACCCTGAATCCCGAGTGATAGAATACCGAGTGTGTTACTCGCCTCAGCGAATAAGGTATTCGCTCCAGCGATGTGTGTGCATGGAAGGCTTTTGTATTGACTTCGCTCAAGCGAAGGGGTGTTTCGCCCGAGCGAGTTGGGCTGCCTCGCTCAAGCGTGTTGGATCTCGCTTGGGCGAATGGGTGTTTCTGAGTGAAGATCCTACGAATGAAGGAATTCCAACTACAAATGAAGGAATTCCGAGCGGGTGATCTATTCTCTATAAGTCTGACTGATGTATTCCTGATCCGAGTGACTCTGTGAATGGGTCTTTCCGAGTGAAGATCCTACGAATCAAGGAATTCCGAGCGGGTGATCTATTCTCTATAAGTCTGACTGATGTATTTCTGATCCGAGTGACTCTGTGAATGGGTCTTTCCGAGTGAAGATCCTACGAATGAAGGAATTCCGAGCGGGTGATCTATTCTCTATCAGTCTAACTGATGTATTCCTGATCCAAGTGACTCTGTGAATGGGTCTTTCCGAGTGAAGATCCTACGAATGAAGGAATTCCGAGCGGGTGATTTTCTAAGTGGGTGACTTCAAGAATGAGGGAACCTGGTTTCCGAATGGGTCACTTCGATCGTGTTTTGCCCATTCTTTTTTGCTTTGACTGATAAACTCCCCGAGTGGAGTATATCTGGCTGAGGGAACCGAGTGACATAAGTCTGACTGATGTATTTCTGAGTGACTCTGTGAATGGGTCTTTTCGAGCGAAGAGCTTATCCACTCGGAGGGGATTCTATAAGAAAAGAAGGCCGGGTCAGAATGCCACGCTGGCAGGACCCAGCTTCAACATAAATTAAGTCAGCAGGAAACAACGCCTGAGCGAGCCCTTCATTGCTGGAGTGAATCCCTCATTCGCTGAAGTGACTCATTCACTCGGTATTATGCACTCGGATTGGGGAATTCCGTTCACTCGGGAACGATCCTAACATGCATGGCTCCCTCGGAAGGCTCTTACATAGCTCCCTATTTTTATTCAGGACGGTCACACACATGGTCCACTCGGAAAAGGGCTCTTAGAATACACCCCAATCAGTACCATTACAACTCTTCTCCCTTCGGAAGTGGTTTATTCGGGATTTCCACTCGGAAGTATACAATCCTTTCCACTCGGAATCCTCTTAAAGCCTTCACCACTCGGAGAAGGCCCACCCAATTAAGCCTCACTCAGAAATGGCTCTAGGCCTTCTTCATTAGGAACGGGCTCACTACTATAGTCCACTCGGAACCTATTGACTCGGCATTATTTCTTTCAACATATTTCTTGCAACATTCTAAATGAACTACGCATATTCCTTCTCTGTTTTTTTTTCTTCCATATCTCTTCACTATTTTTTACATTTTCAAATCCTCCTCTAAAGTCATCTTTCCTTAAATTACCCGTGCAAATGCACGGGTCCGCTACTAGTTTATAATAAAAACAGGTGCCTTAAAAAAAGAAAAGAAAAAGAGAGGGAGTGAAGATAATACCGATTTCAGAAGATAGAGACGACCACTGAAAGATAAATAACGCTTGTTCCAAGGGAACAATTTCTTTCGAACTTTCTCAATTACAGGTTTCTAAGTACTTTTTTTTCCCTAGATTCGCCCCCTGCGAGATACCAAGATATAAGAAAGGCAACCTCATAATCTTACACTGCAAAAAATCCGTAAATCGAACCACCTCCTCCTCATTACCCCAAACAACTCCCAATTTACTCTTAAAAAAATTAATCTTCAGCACAGACACCAATTCAAAACATCTCAGCACACTCTTTAGTGTCATAACATTTTTCAATGACAAATCACCAAAAAATAATGTGTCGTCAGCAAACTGAAGATGAGAAATACACACTTGGTCATCCCCACAAGTACACCATTAAACAAATTTTTCTTCTCGGTCTTTCTCATGAGGCCACTAATCCCCTCAGCCACAAGCAAGAATAAAAAAGGGGCCATAGGGTCACTTTGCCTTTTACCCCTCCTTATTGGAAATTTTTGAGTTGGACTTCCATTCACAATAACAGACACCAAGGAAGACTTTAGAAAACATCTTATCCATCTAATCCACCTGTCAGTAAATTTCATCTTTCTCATCATATAAAAAAGAAACTCCCAATAGACTGAATCATATGTCTTCTCAAAATCCACTTTAAAAATTAAGCAAGGCTTACGCTTCCTCTTAGCATCATCAATTAATTGATTAGCAACCACCACACTTTAAATATCACTATTTTACTTGTCATAGCTAATAAAATAATTATTTTGTTTAAAAGAGAAAAAGAGAAATACAAATTTTGTCAATAAATAAGAATGTAGTATATATTTAACACACAAAAATCAAAATGAAACATTTCTTAAAAACTTGTAGAATCAAAATAAATTGAATCCAAATAAATCAAATTAAAATATCAGCGAATAAAAATAAAACTAACTTTAAAGGGTAAACTAAAATTAATAGATGTTGATAGGAAGTATAACTAACTGATCAGTTTTAAAAAGAAACATTATATTTGATAACCACTAGTATGATTAATTGGTTTTCAAGTCAATTTACCACGACTAATTAATCAAGTGTCAATCTTTAATTTTTATTTTTAGTTAAATAAAACAAGTAAATAGTTTATCCAATTTCCACTAAACACATTTATTAAAAATATCCAATGGGAACTGACTACAGTAATATAGAAAAACGAAAACAAATTAACTGCTTGCCATAAGGTTAACACTAATTGATTAGCAGGGAATGCGTAGGAAATGGTCTCCACCTAATTTAAACACAAGTAACAGACCTTAAAAACTTACGTGCACGTAACTCTGATTTGAAAGGAAAGATGGGGCAAAATATGCTTTAAAATCTTTGACCTAGGTTAAACTATGGGCAAAAACTTCCCACAGAAATTAATGATCGCTTTTGTTTGGTTAATTAAACCATAATTTAATTCATGAGAGTTGGAAGTTAACGTTGTACCTAGGCATATATGCGATTAATTAAGACCTGAAAAAAAAATTAAGCAAGCAATTTAGTTGAATATAAAGAATATATATATATATAACCAACTTGGCACTTAATCTACTACTTTCTTGAAGATAATGTTCTACTTGGTATGTCAATTAAAATCATTTGGAAATTTCTCCTCTAATGAGAATGGCTACTCTGTCCACATTTTCCATATCTTTTTCTCTTTAATTAATTATATAAACCCTCCTTTCTTCCACGTACTAATATTTTTAAATAAGATAAAGACGTCCCATTTCTGAATTCTCTGAATTTCTATTTTCTATTCGTGGGCATTTTCTTTTAAGATTTTTTTAAAAAAATATAGAGAAATAAAATATGCGAACAATAATTTCTACACAAGAATATTACATAAAATATTTTATAACCGTATAAAATTAAAATCACAGCTATTGTTAAACTCACAATAAAAAAAATAATATTATGTGAAAAGTTTTACACCTTATAAAACATTTCTTTTAATCACCCATGACTAAAATACACTTATACTCTTTAAAACTTATATATTACAACATTTTATGACAAACATAAATTACAGAAAAAAAACTTAAAGTATTTTTAAGTGTTTTTCATTGGAGTCCACCACCTCATCACACTATTACCATAGATGTTTCCACGTAGTGTCCCTTAGAAGCTCCTACTTGCTTCTCAACTGGATACATGAACTTCATTTCTGCACCCTTTATTTATAGAAGCTTTCATGTGGTTTCCTTTAAACTTGCACAATAGCCAAAATGCGTAAGTTTCATTGTGCATGTGCTAAATTTTCAACAATGCATTGCATAGTAAAATTACTGCATATGTCAAAAACAAATTTATGTTGGGCCCACCATTCTCCCATTCTAAGCAAACAATTTTTTTTATCCGGTATACTCCTCTTCAAGTGCAAATCATTCATACAAGAATTCTAACCTAAATTCATTATTACCAATTCTGTTTTCATTGTTTACACTGACAATTATTGTCTTTACTAATAAACATGATTTAAAAGAACAATCATACTCTACCATAAATAGTATACTCACTTGGAACAAGACAATTCCAATCATTTCTCATCTCACACTTGTTGAAACCTTGATGAAAATTTATGGTACAACTCTCATGTTGGCTTCCTCCAAAAGTTCTTCATCCATTGACTAAACACCACCGCACAACTTGCATCAACTCCAACCAATGCTCATGTGGAACTTATCCTCTTCCATGGCAACTTACACATGCCATAAGGATACACATCCCAACCATTTGAAAATCATTTCCCTAATAACAAGAAATACATTGCTAGTGCCTGCCTGCCTAGATTTTTTTAACACATTGTGTAATTCTGATTGTATCAATGCATCAGTGACTTGCATATGCCCCAAGCCAAAAATAATCCTTCCATTATATTTCTCAAAACTTGACATCGCAATCATGTGTTCAACACTGATACGTGCACCATCCCAAAAAAGAGACAGGTCATAGTAGACACACTTAATTGTTAAGTCTTTCCTCAGCAAAAACCATTCCAAACCAATACTTATAGTAACACATTTTTCAACAATCAAGGAAATTCTCAAAACATAGGCAATATTTTTTTTTGATGTGGAAACTCAGACAAAGTTGTAACCATAAATCATACTAAGAAATTTTATCCCACTGAACCATTAGCTCTCATACCACTTTTAGGAAATTAGATCCATTTTTTTCTTAAAATATAAAGAAATAAAATATATATGCAAAGAACAATATCACCACACATGAATGTATATTAAGTTAAAAACTTCAAAATCAAAGAAAAATCATGACTATTGTCAAACTAACAATCAAAAACATTAGTAAAAGTTTTTACACCACATAACCATCCATGACCCAAGAACACCAACACTCTCCAAATCTTACATCTCACAATACTTCATAACAAGAGCATAAAAATAAAAATGTAAAGTGTTTCTAGATATTTTCTACGGAAATGTAAGACCTCGATACATTCATTATAATAGGTGGTTCCATTAGGTGCTCCTCAAAAGCTTTCGCCTACTTCTAAACTAAATATATAAACTTCATTCTCAGATCCTCACTATTTATATAAGCTTTCACACTTTTTTTAAATAAGCACACCAAAACACGTCATATAACCGATGTACAATAACACACTTCGAGTTAATGTACAACATCTTAATATATATATATCTATACACACATATATATATACACACACATCCTCTCCTCTCATATTTAAAATTAAATATTTGTATGAAGTTCTTGAAATTAAACATATCAAGATTATCAAATTTTAATACTATTAAAAATGATCGACCTAATTTAACATAACAGCTAATTTATAAATTAAGGAGGGCATAAAACTAATGAGATGTATACTAACAAGTTTTTTGTTTTTTCGAAACGTTGAGTTACCAAGACATGCAAAATTTTAATTTTGATGGAAGAAATAGGAAAAATGACTAATAAACCACACCCAAGTTTTGTTTATAATTAATGTTACATCTCCGGTTAACAATATTTGAATAGTCGATCATGTTGGATCTTTCTTGATTATTATAGCACAACATTTATTGCTTTAAAAAAACACAGTAAAATATAAAGAACTACAATAATAAAGGAAAATATATCATTAGAATTATACTGATAGATTCTTACAACACTCTTTGACATTAAGGTTGAAACCATAGTAAGAAAAACACAGCAATTAACTCTTTTCTGTAATAGTTCACATTATGTACACCCACAAAATGACTTTTTAAATTGAATTTTTTAAAAACAAAACAAAAAATTGAAAGAAAACAAAAAAAAAGATATTAGAACTGAAAGTGAATATTAATTAAATGCACCAACTTGCAAAAAAAAAAACCTAAACATTTTAGACACACACAAAATAACTTTTTATATTGAATTTTTAAAAAAGAAAACAAAAAAAGATATTAGAACTAAAAGTGAATATTAATTAAATGTACCAAATTGTAAAAAAAACCAAAACATTTTACGATGGTTAAAATTGATTTTTAATATTAGTTAAAAATTAAAATGACTTTTTACGTCGATAGATAAAAGAGTTCACAGTGAAAGATGTAAATGTTTAACATTATCATTTTCAGAACCAAATTAATATTATAAGCAATTAAATATATAGAAGATGCAGGTATCCAATGTCCAACCTTAATAAAAGAAGAGTATCCAATGTCCAATATTTGATTTGAATATTTCCACTCTCATTATCACAACAATGGGACATTAATAATTGGTTAATTGTCATCTTCGTAAAGCTTGCTTACTAGCTCGCTGCTAACCTCATGCCCATGTGATATAATTCTAGAAATGGATGTGTGATTTTGTTTTTCTAGCAAAAGAAAAACTTCATTAACA
Source organism: Clitoria ternatea (assembly GCA_037962975.1). Taxonomy (NCBI): domain Eukaryota; kingdom Viridiplantae; phylum Streptophyta; class Magnoliopsida; order Fabales; family Fabaceae; genus Clitoria; species Clitoria ternatea. The sequence goes on from CM075676.1 coordinate 5,220,850, forward strand.
GGTACAATGGTACCTACACATAAGTACAACTACAACATATATATGTTTAATTTAGATATGAAAATTGGGTGTTTCGAAAATTTAGATGGAAAACATGAGATTTTAAAAAATATGATTTGTTTTTGGATATACAAATACAATTATAAAAGTCAATTAGAAAGTAGTGATTTGTGTTTGGTTAAAAAAAGTTTGGTTAGTTGAAGAGAATAGTATTTAGGTGGAAAATTACCAAATGGGTATCGGTTGAAATAAGTAATGAAACTACTATGTTTATTGTCATTTTAATTTTAACTTTTGCTAATTACCACTATAGTTTTTTAATACATACAATTTATTTTAAAATTCCTTAATTACGAAGATACTTATAACAATAATAAAAATATTTAATACTTTCAACTATATTATTTAATACTCAATATGTAATGTTAATTGTTTTGCAAATTAATAAGACAATCACATATATAAAATAAATACGTTTTCTAAGGAAGAGTACAAATACATATGTTGGGCCAAAAACCTATAAATTTAATGTATAGCCAACAATAGATATTATTAGATACTAATTGCTAAATTCAACAAACACAATTTGTTCCTAATTGAATTATGAACAACATTTATGCCCAGGGATGAAATTGTATCAATTTCATCATTTGATACAAAATGTGTAGCATTTTGATGGCCCACGTAGTTGTCATCATTTTCATGTATAGTGTCAAACTCAATGTTTGACAGAGTGCATCTTGAATAAAGTTATATTGTCATTGTGGCATACATTAGTTGAACTTAAATCTTATACTTAAAATTGGGCATATGATATAGAATAGCAAACTTATTCTTCCAAACACAAAATATGTGCACCTTATGCTGGAATTAAAAAAATTGAAAATTTCATTGTGATTTTCAAAATAGCGAGTACACTTAAAGTCAGAAAGATGATATCTTTCACTTTTACAATGACTCAAGTATCCTGTTGGTGTTGGATACACACTGTCAACCAAGTAATATTTACCTAATAAAATAAATAAATAAATGTTTAGTTTATCATATTAGAATGGTAACCAAAAGCATTTCAAAATATACAGGGTTCAGACAGTATGAAACGAAACCTGTGGGGGGTGTGGAAAATTATAAACCACATTTATTGATGTGTATTTGAATATTCATGCATCATGGGTAGATCCCTCCCAACCTGACAATACAAATATAAAACACATATCCTAATCACAACCATCATCACATTTTGTGAGGTGTAACCTTTCCTACCAATAAACCTTATAAAATCATTGGATGGAATCACACAGGGATATAAGTCCCATCAATTACTCTAATACACTCTTTAAAATAAGGCCAATATCTTTTACTATCACAAAATTTGTGGCACATGCACAAATGTTGGATCAATAGGTTTTATCATGTCCACTGACAATTTCTAACATGCTTCTAATACAAATGGAAATGTTTGCTAACTGTTTCACCTAAATGCTAGAATCTTTCTTGGATAACTTTATTTCCTACATCATGTCCAATCACATGCAAGAACATAGTAAGCATTTCATGAACTCTCATGTGTTTGGAAGATTTTAATCCGTGGTTAACTAATTCATTACATAAACTTGAAAAAACTTGGTTATTCATCCTAAACATTTCATGAAATCTAGTGTCATTTCCATAAAGTATCTCTTGGACCGATGCATGATCACCCAATCCATTTGTTCTATATGGTTCCTTGCATAAATATTTCATGGCTCATTCCCCAACTAAAGATGAAGCATAAGTCGTCATACTCACACAAATTTCACCGACTTCATCCTCGCCTGAGAAATAATCATCACCAGTGGACCTCATCCTTGAATGCGTGTTTCTTTCCATTTCTACACATTAATGAAAACATTAACACTATTTCTCATTTAAACATCACTATTATACAATTCATACAAATACACAGAACATAATTGTCATTGATATAGTTAAAACACAAATTACATATGTCATTAAACATTTTTTTTTGCATTTATACACGTAGGTGATTACTAATCTAGGTCCCCAATGGAATGCCTAAGAAAAGCCAGTTTCTCCTTCATTTCTTTCATCTTGATGAATCATTCACGTGTGTCCTTATCTCGAAGTACCGCACAGGTTTTCCAAAAAACACAGTATCATTTTAACATTCAGGCAACTTTCAAAGTAGTTCAAGTGCATGCTCATTGGATAAAGTATCCTCCTTCCTCTTGGCCGAAAATTACAGAGGTAGGGGAACTAACAAGTGTTTCCATCTGATTCATTGAATCACTAATAAATGTCACACTTTCCTTTCTACATTTTTATACCTCTCCCTCTCCCTCTCCCACCCACCCTTTGCCTTTTTCACCACTCTTGGCTATTTGAGTTGGTTAGGAGTTCAGGTTAAGATCCATGTTACATAGTCCTATACTGCTTGTGCCCTCAACATTTACTTGTTTTTTTGCCTATGGTTGAGTCCTTACTCACTCCTATTGCACACTACCCTCAAACTTGGGAATGTATTCATCTATTGGCTTTACTTGACTAAAAGGGTCCTTTCCCCTGTTCTAGGTTGACATCCTAACTACACTACAGTTAGTAACAATACTGAATATACGGAGTAATAGGGCAACACCATTTTCCTTTCAATTATATTATATTTGAAAAATTAAAAATACTAATTTTGATCCATTTTTATTTCTTCGTGTCAATCTTATAACTTAAAGTAAGTTCATAAGTATATTTTACACGTTATAACCCTCACTCTAGAATGTTAACAAAAATATTTTACACGTTACAACCCTCACTCTAGAACGTTAACAAAAATATTTCACACGTTTTAACCCTTACTCTAATATATGAAAAGGATGAAATTGCATGATAAATATTTTACGCGCTCTAACTGTGACTCTAATACTTTACAATAATAACATTACAGAATCAATCTATAATAAATTTTGATGAGGTTTATATTAGAAAGAAAGTGTTCAACAGTTGGTGTTAAAAACATTAAAGTTGTTAGCTCAAAGTTGTATCAGCATGTAGAAAAATGAGTAAATATTTCACTTCTTTATTTCCACTAATCATCAACACAAATATAAAGTTCTAAATCATTGCAAAATTTTATAAAAATGATAGTTACATTCTTAATTATTTCGTTTAACTAAGGTAAATAAGTTAGTCATATACTTTTTATTTAGACTCATTATTTATCTTGATTGTTTTTATTAGTTATTTCATATATACATATACAATTTTAAAATAGAGTAATTTGTGATGAGTGGCCATGACCATTATATTTATATACATATAAACTAAAATATTGCATTCTTAACCCAACCAAACCAAACCTAAACGCATTTCCTATATTTGAATCAATCATCATGTTTCGGTTAAAATACAAAAAATTAACAATTCTCATCAACAATTCAACATACAAAAACAAGACTATAACAAAACCCTCAACATCAACATCATACAGAAATCATACAAAAACTTAAATTTGACAACTAAAAAAACAAAAATAAAAAACCCATGATCCACACCTATTATCCATCCTCCACACCTATCATTTACTATAAAACCACCCCATGACTCCCCCCAACATCATCCATAACCACCCACCAACACCAAACCCTTCACCACCCATAACTTGAAACCAAACCCATCACCACCCACCACACACAACCTCTTCACCACCAACCAAACCCAACACCATCCACAACTCGAAACCAAACCTATCACCATTTCCCCCCACTTCCCATTTCTCACTCGTAGCCCCCCAACATCAACCTCTTATAGCCATCCATCATCTTCAACAATACCCATCATCCCAAAAAATGAAAAAAATTAAAAAAGGAACACATCTTTACCTGTTGTCCAAAAGTTTGAAGTTGGCACCGATTACCTATGAAAATCATAAATGCTCCCAAATCTTGGATGCTTGCAAGCCTACTGAAGTAGTTTTAAGATAGTGGGGGTTACTTTTTAGGAAAAGGTAAGGGTACAATGGTAAATGCTCACCTCCCAACTTAAAAGAAGGAGTGAAGTTGGCTTGAGGGAGGTATGGCTCACCCATAACTGAACAATGTTGAGGACGTGGTGAACAAAGCCTGAGAAAACTAAATGGAGGTGCGGTGTGAAGCCAAATA